>CM054151.1:57038401-57043401 GCA_028751875.1 Rapana venosa | reverse complement strand
TGAGTTTTGTCATGGAAGATGTTGCCATGGCTAGTCTGACTTTGATTTCTGTCGTCGATCGCCCGTCCTTTGTGAGTGTAGCGCCAAGGTATTTAAAAGCGTCTACCTCCTCCAGTTGCTGGCCGTTCATGTAAATTTTAGCAGTGGCGTTGCTCGTGCTGTTCACAAGTATTTTACTTTTCTCCGAGCTCACCTCCATCCCATATGCTCCAGCTCTGTTCTCAAGTCTCGTCGTAAGATCTTGCAGCTCTGTGTTACTTCGGCCCATGAGGTCAATGTCATCGGCAAACCGCAAGTTGTTGAGGGGTCTGCCGCCAACGGAGATGGTAGAGTGGAAGTCATGGAGGGTCTCTCTCATAATGTTTTCCAAGAACAGATTAAACAGGACTGGAGATAACAGGCATCCTTGTCGGACCCCAACTGTGGTTTTGAAGTAGTCTCCGACCTGATTGTTCAGAAGGACTGCACTGCTTGCGGTGTTGTATAGTGCTTGAATGGTTTGCACTAGTCCTTCTTCAATGCCAAACATTCTGAGGACCTGCCACAGGCCTTCGTGCCATACTCTGTCGAAAGCCTTCTTGAAGTCGATGAAGTTGTGGAACAGGTCTCTCTGATGATGAAGATGTATTTCCATCAGGATGTGGCAGTTAAAAATCTGTTCGATTGTGCTCCTGCCTGCCCTGAACCCAGCTTGTTTCTCTGCAAGGTATTCTTCTGCCTCCTTCTTGAGTCGATTCAAGATTCAAAATAACTTTGAGCATGATCTTGCTGGCGTGGCTGATGAGGCTGATTGTTCTATTGGCATTGCCCTTCTTGGGCAGAGGTATGATGAGTGATTGTGTCCATTCTGTTGGCCACTGTTTTGTCTCCCAAATCTTCTGACAGATAGCTGTAACATGTGTGATAACTGTTTCGCCACCATGCTTGAGCAGCTCTGCTGGTATGTTGTCTGCTCCTGGGGACTTTCCTACTGGTAAACTGCGGATGGCTTCTTCCACTTCTTCCCTCAGTATAGGTAATGGCGAGGGTACTCTTGATGTTGCTGCTTCCTCTACTATTATGCTCTTGTCAGGTTGGATTGGGTAGTTGTATAGTTCTTGACAATACTCAGACCACCTGTTCAATGCAGCTGAACTTTCTGTGAGGAGGTTTCCAGAGCTGTCTTCAATGACTAATGATTTGGTTTGAAGTGGTTTTGTGAGTTTCTTCAGGGTGTCGTATGCCTTTTTACTGTTGCCCACTTTCATGCTTTTTTCGATCTCAACACATTTATCACTGATCCACTTCTCTCTGGCCTTTAACATTGACTTCTTCACAAGATTGTTGGCCTCCCGGTATTGTTTAGGGTTGGAAGACCTGGTTGGTTTCAGTGCTTTATTGTATCGCAGAGGTCCAAGATGTCATTGGTAGTCCATGGCTGGTGTTTATTCCTCTGACGACCGAGTACCTCCTCTGCTGTTTCTCGGACTGCCGCACTAAAGTTGTTGGTGAGGTCATTGATGTCATTGTCCAGGAGAGTTATTGCCGCAAAACGTCTGCCCAGCTTAGCTTGGAAGATCTCCTCGACATCTGGATCTTTCAGTTTGTCCACGTCAAATTTGATACGTGGGTTTGCAGGCTGTTTATTTTTCTTCAGCTTCATTTTGAATATCAGCAGCACAAGATCGTGGTCGCTGCCTATGTCAGCTCCAGGGTAGGTTCTTGTTCTGGCTCTGTTGATGCTGGATTTGAAGCGCCGTGGTGTTAAGATGAAATCTATTTGGTTATGGATCTTGCCGTTTGGCGCATGCCAGGTTGTCCTCCTTGACTGCTTGTGGGGGTAGAGGGTATTAGCAATGGTAAGTCTGTGGGTGCAGGCAAACCCCAGCAGACGTAGTCCCCTGTCGTTGTTCTCTCCAGTTCCAAACTGACCAACTGTTCCGGCCCATTGGTTGTAAGAGTCAGGACCTACTTTGGCGTTAAAATCCCCTTGAATGATGATGATGTCTTTTCTGGGCATCTTCATAATGGTCTCTTCAAGTTCTTCGTAAAATTCTTCTACTTCTTCATCTGCATGGTCAGATGATGGTGCATAGATTGTATGATGGTGATGTTCTTGGGCTTGGCCGACACCCAGATGCTGATAATCCTGCTGGAAGCCGGTGTACACTGATAATGCACCCCACTACTTCCTTTCGACAATAAATGCCACTCCATGTTGGTGATGTTTCTCTTGACCACTGTACGAGATCTTGTTGCCTTCTTCAGTCATTGTCTCACCAAATCCTGTCCATCTCACTTCTCCTAGTCCAATAATGTCCCATTTATAGCGGCTAAGCTCATACTCTAGTTCTTTGATTTTTCCGCACTGGTAGAGTGTACGGACGTTCCATGTACCAATGGTGATTTGTTATCTAGGGAGCTTAAGTAATGTTTTAACTCCAGTAGCTGACTTGTCACTTCCACCCTGGTGTTGATCAATGGAAAGCGCGGTCGTTGGTAACCCGGGCCTCGACCGATCCAGTATCATATTGGCTTTGTATTTGTCTCTCATGTCTTTTCTGTGGGCTTAGGATATTCCTTGGTGGCGCCAATCTCCTCTCCAAGTCTCCATATGCTTTTTTTTCTATTGGGGTTTCCTCCCCCACATGCGACAGGTTGTACTGGGTTACATGGATACCAGTAGCAGTAACAGAGAACTTCTCTGACTGACCTGACCCCATTTTAAATAAAATAAAAAATAAGTAAAAACAAAGGAGAAGACAACTGGGGCAAACCATCAGCCTCAAACAGCAGACAGAGTCAATCCCGGAGACAACAGCAGCGCTAATGCTTTTCTTTCTTTCTGTGTCCACGCTCCTCAGCTAGAACTCCTAGGATCACCAATGGCGAGAGTTTTGCAAAATGTGACCGGTTATTTCTGCTCCCTCCATTTAGGTAGACGCATACCGACTTCGGGATGTAAATCAGATTTAAAGAAGACACACACACACACACACACACACACACACAAACACACACCACACACACACACACACACACACACACACACCACACACACACCACACACAACACACAACACACACATACACACACACACAACCACACACACACACATACACACACACCACACATCACACACACACACATACACACACACCACACACACACACACACAGACACACACACCACCATACACACACACACACACACACACACACACATACACACACACACACACACACACATACCCACACAACACACACACACACACACACACACACACACACACACACAACACACACACACACACACACACACACACACACACACAGTCCTTCGGATGAGACTATAAACCGAGGCCCGTGTGCGAACGCACGCAGAACATCTTGCGCACACGTTAAATCCTGTTCCGCTTTTCGTAAGAGTAGGCCATTGTGTGCCGGTGGGAACAGATGACAAAATTGAAAAAACCGCATACACACGGGGACTGGATGTAAAAAGCACATAAGTGCTTATTCCATTATCCTCGATATAAAAAAAAAAAAAAAAAAAAAAAAAAAAAAAAAATAATAAATAATATAACACACACACCACACACACACACACACACACACACACACACACACACACACACACACACACACACACACACGCACTCACACACACGCACACACGCACACACTCACACACACACACTCACCACACACACACATATATAACACACACACACACACGCACCACACGCACACACTCACACACACACACACTCACACACACACACAACACACACACACACACACACACAACAACACACACACACCACACACACACACACACACACACACACACACAAAACATACAACACACACACACGCACACACGCACACACTCACACAACACATACACGCGTACGCAAGTGCACACACTTAAATATAAAATTAAAAACAAAACAAAACATTAAAGCAAAAACAAAAAGAACAAATCGTTAAATATCAACCTAGAAAAAAATAGCATGTCACAATATTCATATTCATTTAATCTTGTCACATCTGTTTCTGTCACTGACGAACTGCATTCTGATCATTCCGCCATTCTTTTCCATCTCAAAATCACAAAACCTGTCAGAAAGAAGAAATATGTTACTCGTCGCAATCTTAAGGCCTTAGACATTCATACCTTCTCTTCACAAGCTTCTGAACGTTTTTCACAAACCTCTGACCACACTGACCTCTCTGATCACTATAACACTGTTCTCCGCCAACTCCTTGATGAGCATGCACCTCCTACTGACCATCTCCTACCTGACAGACCCTGTGCGCCATGGTATACCCAAGACATCTTGATAGCGAAGCGCAAACGCCGGCAACTAGAACGCAGTGGCGGAAGTCAAAAACCGAAATCAACAAACAGCTTTTCCGAAAACAAATAAACAAAGTCAAACGCTTAATCCATTCAGCAAAGACAGACTACTACTCTTCCCAAGTTCTCTGTGCTACATCCATAAAATCTCTTTTTTCCCTCACTTCAAATCTCCTTGGATCTGCAAAAACAACTCCTCTGCCTAACACCCACAGCCTGTCTGAACTTCCATTCATATTTTCTGCCTTCTTTTCAGACAAAGTTCGAAACATACGCTCCAGACTGGATCAGACTCAATTCCAGCCTGCGCCTCCTGATCCCCAGTTCACTGGCACTCCTCTCTTTTCCTTCCATCCCACAAGTGAAAAAGAAATCATGACAATTCTGAAGGAAATGACTATAAAATCATGCGACCTTGATCCCATACCTGCTCCTGTTTTCTCACAATGCCTTCCACAACTTGTGCCTATTATCACTAAAATAGTAAACTCATTCTTCTCAGGAAATTTCCATCAGCTCTTAAAACAGCAATAGTCACACCTCTACTTGAAAAAGCCGACCTCGATCCCAACATTCTGAAGAATTATAGGCCTGTCTCAAACTTACCTGCTTAAAGTCAGAAAAGGGTTTTCCCAAAACTCAAAAGACCCCTTTTAAAA
>CM054151.1:57031508-57034008 GCA_028751875.1 Rapana venosa | reverse complement strand
TGGTGGTTGTTGATGTGGTGCGGTTTTGGGAGTTTGGTGTGGTGTGGGGGTGTGGGTGTGGGCGGTGTAGTGTGATGTGGTTTAGTTGTTTGTGTGATTGGTTGCGGTGTGAATGTGATGTGGTTTGTGAGGGGTGTTTTTGGTGCGGTGTGGGGGTTGTGTGGGGCGGATGTGGTGTGAGTGGCGTTGGGGGTGTGGTGTGGTGTTTTAGTATGTTCATAGTGTGTGCAGGAGTAAGTGAGTTCTTTTTTTTAGTGTTTTGTAGTGTGTACAGTGAGTGTGTTGTTGTTTTAAATGTAGTGTAGTGTGAAGTGTGTGTAGTACAGTTTTAGTTGTGTATTGTGCTGTGATGGTTGCTTGTTTGTTTTGTTTTTTGTTGTACAAATAGGTATTATACCTCTGTGCTGTTTTGCAAGCCTGTATTTGTCGCTTTTTTTGTTCCACTGCGTTGTATTGGTTGAAAATGGTTCATTATCCGGGTTTGTCCTAAAATACTTAATGCGCGGATTGCATTGTTTTGCATCTTTTTTAAATTTCAAAGGGATTAATTGCATTTATTGTATTGCATTGCATTGTATTGCATTGATTTGTTTGATTGCATTGAATTGCTTGTATTGTATTGCATTCATTGTATTTTAAATTTTTTAAAAATCTTAAATTTTATTTTTTTTTTTATTTCGGGTAATGGAATAAGCATCGTTTGCTTTTCTTTTTAATCCGTTCCCCTTTGGATGCAGTTTTGTAAAAAAATTTATGTTTCCCATCGGCACACAATGGTTTTTTCTTCCGAAAAAAACGGAAAGGTTTTAACGTTGTGCGCAAAAGTTCTGTTGCACTGGTTGTTTATTCATCAATGGTTTTTCCCCACCACTGACTTTATCAGCTGTTTTTCGAACGGCAGATGGGACACAAACCCACCCCACCCCCACCCCCCCACCACCACCCCACCCCCACCCCACCAGCAACAAACAGGTTTGACTCGGATGGGCTTAAAAAAAATCCCCTGTACGAACCACGCGCCATCTTGCGTCACGTTTTTTTAAAACCCGTTCCCCTTTTCGGAAGAGTAGGCCATTTTGTGCTGGGGGAACGGATGACAAAATTTACAAAAACGCCACACACGGGGACGGATGTAAAAAAATAATGAGTGTTTATGCCCTTTTTCCCATAATAAAAAGAAAAAAAGAAGTAATAAAACATTTTTAAAACATTAACTGTTTGTTTTTAGGTGCTTTTCCCCGTAGTGTTTTCGTCATATTTTAATTCTGTTTTCTCCCCCCCCCCCCCCCCCCCCCCCCCCCCCCCCCCCCCCCCCCCCCCCCCCCCCCCCCCCCCACTTCCCGTCTGTAGATATATTTCTGGAGTGGATGCCTCGTAGATGGGTGACTGTACGTGTGCCTTGGCTTCAGTATAGTCTCCCAGTTCATCCAGCTGGAAGGTAAAGCCGCGAGGGAGAGGAGATGGGCGCCACCCTCAATATGCTGGCTCCTGGAGAAGCTGAGGTCTCTGACATCTCGCTCCCCAACGATCACATCTCTACCTTTTCTGTATATTTTTCATTTGAGAATAAATTCCACCAGACACTTTCTTCCCCCACTGGCAAATTCCCTATTGCTTTGGAATCTTTAACATGCATAACGCATGCGGGACTTTGGCTTTATCACCTCATAGGAACTACGAACACACACTCAACTATTCACAGCCCAACAAATTGAAGAAATAAATCCAGCCTCACAAAGGATTTGGTTTCTGGATCCCCCATTCCTTTTTTCTAGGTAGGTGTAGTACCCCTGGAGCAAAACAAGAAAAGAAGGAAAAGAAAAAAACGCAAACAAACCCCAAAACAAAAAACAAAAAAACACCACCGGTCATTATCATTATAAGCTGAGAAAAGTAAAATTACAACACGTAAAGAAAATTAATGTTCGATATGAATTTTTTAAAATATCAAACTGATGGCAGAATAGGATATAGGATGGATTCATCATTTGAAACAAAGCTGATAGAACTTCAGACAAAGCCCCTTTGCTCTGATTACTATAAGCAAAGCCACAACAGCAAACTGGACACACACACATACTGTAAACTCCGCAACAGCTGTCGGTTTTGTACCGTATAATTATTTATTATCGATATGTGGAAGGGATTAGGATTTCATCCTTGTGGATTTCCAGACACTCACTATAAACTCCTCGGCAGTTGTCTATTTTGTAAGGTATATCATTCATTATCGATATGCGGAAGGAATAAGGATTTGATCCTTGAGGATTTAAGGACAACGGTGTTTTTTTCATGGACCCCAAGGTCTAAGGGGCCTGAGGGAGACAGTGCAATGGCTGTGCACTTCCGTTGGTGACGTCAGTCTGACAGGAACTTCCTGTTCTTGCCTCTCTTGTGCTACACAACTGATTCTTGTTTGTTGTTAGGGTGATTTGGTAACTTGTGTGTGTGTGTGTGTGTGTGTTGTGTGTATGTATATTTGTATGTATGTATGTGTGTA
>CM054151.1:57016508-57026508 GCA_028751875.1 Rapana venosa | reverse complement strand
CACATAATAAAAATAAGAAACAAAACAAAAGAACAAATCTAAACCTATACAGTCATTGACAGAGAGAATGTGTTTAAGTGTGTGTGTGTGTGTGTGTGTGTGTGTGTGTGTGTGTGTGTGTGTGTGCGTGTGTGTGTATGTATGTATGTGTGTGTGTGTGCGTGCGTGTGTATGTATGTATGTATGTATGTGTGTGTGTGTGTGTTTTAGGATAATACTAATTATATAATACTCACATAGCACACGATAACATCAGCACTTTTTTAAATATACCTATACAAATTGAATATTATAATGATAAAGTAAGTGCAATACCCAAATACTCACACAATAAAGAGGGGAGAAAACCCCAATAAAGTCATAAAAAAACATCTACACATTGTAAGTAAGAGAGACTTTTTTTTTTACCAGGATAAGGAAAAAGTTACTTATGTGCTTTTTTACATCCAGTCCCCGACCGTAGGATCACATATTAATAATGAACCCAATACTCATTCTTTCAAACAGTATAAGCAAAGGGGGAAAAAACCTTTTTTTAAAGAGAAAAAAACCACACACACAAAAAACCCCAGACAGACAAAAAACAACAACAACAAAACAAAAAAACAAAAGAAAAAAACCCCAACAAAAACAAACAAACCAACCCAACAACAAAACCCCCACCTCCCAACAAACAAACAAACAAACAAACAAGAAACAAGAAAAAAGCAACAACAAACAAACAAAAGAGAAAAAAAGAAGAAGAAGAAGAGAGAGAGAGAGAGAGAGAAGAGAAGAGAGAGAGAGAGAGAGAGAGAGAGAGAGACGCTTTGACGCTTTGACCAATTTATTGTCATTGCCCAAAGTGGCCTATAGACAAGGGGGGTTATACACGACATTCTTTTGTAAATACAAATAAATACAAGAAAAATCACATGATGCATTTAACGTAATGAAAACCAAAAAACCAAAAATGAGCTCTTATGAACGGATACGACTTTAAGCTCTGACGTAAACTCACTTTCAAAATGAACACAAAGTAATAACAAGGATGAACAATAGGAACCAATAAGCAATAACTAAAATAATGAAAAGAACATTCTAGAATGCTATATTAGACCATCCATTGACATTGTATGTGAAATTTTCAAAAAATATTGCGTAATTATAAATGTTTCTTTATGTGTTTCACAAAATGTCAAATGTCAATCCTGAGAGAGAGAGAGAGAGAGAGAGAGAGAGAGAGAGAGAGAGAGAGAGAGAGAGAGAGAGAGAGAGAGAGGGAGAGAGAGAGAGAGACTATGACAATGACAATGACAATATTTTATTGTAATAAGCTGTTAAAGCCCATTTACAAGGGGACAGTGGGAAGGAGACTGGGCACAAAACACGTATTTTCAGAAATACTAATGTGGCTTCTACAGCCCAAATGGTCGACATGGCATGGATTCCACGACATGGTGAAGTGTTTTACATTACCATTCAGATTAATTGGTACCTAACACTTTCGCCCATTGCAAATGGGGAAAGGGTGGGGGGAGGGTAACAACAACCACAAACATCGTTTAAACACCGAGTCTGTGACAGGGCTTCCTGTCCCTACATTCCCTCTGATCCGGTAACCCATGCTCTTTCCAACACGTGAAAAACCTAACTACAATATGCTTAACCGGCCTCTCTCTCTCTCTCTCTCTCTCTCTCTCTCTCTCTCTCTCTCTCTCTCTCTCCACACACACACATATGCACACAACTATGCATGCAAACACGCGCGCACGCACACACACACACGCACGAACACACACACACGCACGCACAAACACACGCACGCACACACACACACACACACACACACACACCACACACACATACACACACACGCACGCACAAACACACGCACGCACACACACATACACACACGCACGCACAAGAGGGTGCGCATGCACACACACACACACACTCACACATGAATATAGAAATTATATATATTCATCTGAATCATCTATATGACAATGACAATGACAATGACAATATTTTATTGTAATAAGCTGTTAAAGCCCATTTACAAGGGGACAGTGGGAAGGGGACTGGGCACAAAACACGTATTTTCAGAAATACAGATGTATAACAGATATAACAGATGTATATACAGATAATAAGAGTATATAGAAATATACAAGAGGGTGCGCATGCACACACACACACACACACACACACACACACACACACACACACACACACACACACACACACACACACACACTCAAACATGAATATAGAAATGTTGTATCTCTTATATACAGGTTTAAGCTCAATGCTTTTAGAACAAAATTTTTTTAAAAAGCAACATGTATCTGTGGTGAAAATCTTACCAATGATCATATTCTATTACGATGCAGAGATCTGAAAAACATTTTACCTGCCTTCCCAGTCCGTAGCTTACAGCAAGTTCTTAAAGACATTCCATTAATGAAAGAAATTGTATTGTCATTAAGCCATACTCCCATTTTCAGACTCCTCTGGTGTAAGGATAGCTTCAAGTTATATGAATTGGAAAGTTAGTATTTTTTCTGTTTGATGTTTTTGGGGTTGTTGTTTTTTGTTGTTGTTGTTGGGTGGGTTTTTATATATTTTTTAATTTTATTTTTATTTATTTTATTTATTTATGCTTTTTTCATAATAGTTGTTTATTGCGATTGATTAGTTATGTGCATACCCCTCTCACATACTCACACACATGCACGTGCGCGCACACACACACACACACGCACGCACGCACACGCGCACGCACACACATTTTCCCGTCTGATATCACTATTTAGTGGAAGGACGTTAAACTGAAGAACTTCTACACACTCACACACTCACAAACGCACATATACAGGCAACCACAGTCACTTCTAACCCAGAAAAAATCTGATAGCATCCATCATAACATGTAAAACATCCAGTCGGGCCGTCCAGCATTAATTCTGTCTTTGATTCTTTCATGATCGGCAGGTGTCCACAGCTGCAGCTTGGAATAAATGTCTTTTTCCTCCTGAGTCAGTTGCCTGGTGTTCTTTTTTTGCAAACCAACAGTAATCAGCAGGGTTGTAAGTGTCATCTGTCCAGATAAACTGAAAAATCATATCTTCACTTTCACAAATGAAAGTGTAAGGTATTTCATCAGAGGTATACACATTAAGAAAGTCTTTGTTTCTAGAAACGTCCCCGAGATTTCTCTGCAGGGATCTGTTTCTCAGCCCACCCACATAGTTCTTTATCGTATTTCCATTGTAGCCGGCATCCCGATTTCTGATCTAGATATTCGTCACAGTCCTCCCCCTCCATGGTAATGTCAGGTACAGGCACCTCAACCAGGTCAATTCCACCTTGTTGTTCAGCCACTGTGTCAGCTTCCAAGCTGTGACAGCACCTGATGCACAGCGATAATCATGTGCCAGGCATGTGGTTTGGAGAGGCTGGGGTGTTGGTGTGTGAGACAGACTGGGTGATGGGGGGTGTTGGCATAAACAAACTTGGCGAAGTTTCGAATGGGAACAATGCACTTGCCTTGTCTTCTTGCCTTTCCTCTGTCTGTCTCCTCTCCTCTGCCTGCCTCCTCTCCTCTGTCCTTCTCGGTCCCTGTTGGTCTGACTGGGCGGCTTTCTGCGGTAGTACACAGGGGTTTGTTGACCCATGATGTTCCCATCACTTGAGCCAGCCTTCAGTCGCAACACAACAGTCGTTTGCTCGCCTTCTCCACAGCCCTTCCATGAGGTGATGCAGTGTTGTTGCAGCAGGGCACCTAGCGTCACTTCCAGCGTTGTTGGCAACCCGAGAGCTGGCATGGTGCTGGTTTATTTGGCAATTTAAACACAAAATTTACGAAGCAAAATTTCGCCGAGAGAGAGCGAGAGCGAGAGAGAGAGAGAGAGAAGAGAGAGAGAGAGAGATAGAGAGAGAGAGAGGAGAGAGAGAGAGAGAGAGGAGAGAGAAGACAGACAGACAGACAGAGATAGACAGACAGAAAGAAAGACAAGATACAGAAGTAGGAAGTGGTCTGATAATATTTTTTTCTGTCTGAGTATCCATAAACCCATCACACTTGCCCCCAACACCCTTATCACCAGGTCATACCAAATTTCCCACAACTCGTTTTTCCGATCAGCAATTCTTCTTCTTCGTGTGCCAGGTCTGTTGCAGACATCGGCGATCATGGCCTTTCATTCCTCTCTGTTGTCAGTTCTGATGAGTTCATTGTTGGGGGATTCTTTCCTCGTTGCGTAGCTATTCAGACTGTCTGTGTATTTTGTGCGTTGTCTTCCTCTGTCTTTGGTACCACAAATCTTTCCACACAATATTTGCTTTTCTATTCCATCAGCTCTGTTTATGTGCACAAAAAAATGTAGTTGTCTTTTTCTGATGGTTTTGAGTAGGGATCTTTTGTACCCGGCCATTTCCATTACTTCTTCGTTTGACTTCTTTTCAGTCCATGATATTCTCATAATTCTTCTGATATACCACATTTCTGCTGCTTCAAGCCTCTTTCGAGGTCTTTTGTCAGCGTCCAGCATTCACATCCGTACAGAAGGTTTGATCATATGTAGGCTTTCAAAGTGTTGATTTTGGTGCTGAGTCTTATATTTCTGTTGGTAAAGATGGGCTTCATCTTGGTGAATGTGTCTTTAGACAAAGCGATTCTCTTCTTTATTTCCGTGTGGCATCTGGCGTCTGGAGTTATTGTGAAGCCCAAGTATTTAAAAGTGCAAACTTGTTTTATTCTTTCCCCTTTGCATAAAATGTTACATACAGGCATGTCTGACTGTTTTGAGATTACCATGCACTCAGTCTTCTTTGCATTCAGTTGGAGTCCTTTGTTTTCACTTTCGATTGTGACTGTTGTAAGGATATTTTGTAGTTTTTCCTCCGAGTCAGCAATTAGCATTGTGTCGTCCGCATATCCTCGGTACCTAATCAGCCATTAGGTACAAATAAATAGATGCAAATAGATGCCTGGTACACAACATCTGCTAAACCAAGGCCCAGAACTCTAGAAAACCCACAAGAATGACCTCCCATGTAATCACCCATTTGTAAAAACGGCTGTGACGTCAGGAGGTTAGGCAGGTTGCTGATCCGGTACAACCCGTCTTTGTTTCTTTCTTTTTCTTTCTCTGACGTGGTACACTAACTGGAGTTCAGCTTTCCTCTTTCTCTTCTTCGTTAACAGTGGTGTCACCTTGTTTTTAAAACTGCTGTACAAGATTGCTTCTGTTTGTGTGGTGTAAGTGTGTGTGTGTGTGTGTGTGTGTGTGTGTGTGTGTGTGTGTGTGTGTGTGTGTGTGTGTGTGAGTTTTTATTTATTTTATTTTATTTTATTCTTTTATATCGAGGATAATGGAATAAGCACTTATGTGCTTTTTTACATTCAGTCCCCGTGTGCATGCGGTTTTGTAAATTGTCATCTGTTCCCACCGGCACACAATGGCCTACTCTTACGAAAAGCGGAACAGGATTTTAACATGTGCGCAAGGTGTTCTGCGTGCGTTGGCACACGGGGCCTCGGTGTTTTATGTGTGTGTGTGATGTGTGTGTGTATGTGTGTGTGTGTGTGTGTGTGTGTGTGTGTGTGTGAGTGATATCTTCAGTTTAACGTCTATTCACATTAAAAGAGAGAGAGAGAGAGAGAGAGAGAGAGAGAGAGAGAGAGAGAGAGAGAGAGAGAGAGAGAGTGTGTGTGTGTGTGTGTGTGTGTGTGTGTGTGTGTTGTGTGTGTGTGTGTGTGTGATATCTTCAGTTTAACGTCTATTTACATTAAGTGTGTGTGTGTATGTGTGTGTGCGTGCGCGCGCGCGGCGGCGCGCACGCGCGTGTGTGTGTGTGTGTGTGAGTGAGTGAGCGAGCGAGCGAGCAAGAGTGTGTGTATGCGTGTGTGTGCCTGCATGCGTGTGTGTGTGTGTGCGCGCCCGCGTGCGCCCGTGCGTGTGTGTGCGTGCGTGTGTGTGTGTGTGAGTGCGCGCGCGCGTGTGTGTGGATACTTGACCTTGTCTTGGGCGCTGTTTGACCTTACGGTGCATTCATACGGCTTCCCTGTTTCCTCAAACTAGCCAGATGTGGGAATGCCTCAGCGAAACTTAAAACAAACAATCTTGAACTTGGGCTTGCGGTTTCTCATGAGGGAATGGAGCACAGGCAGAGCTGCCCACAAGCTGACCGGTGAGGTCGTGTTAACTGCCAGAGAAGGAAGGAAGGAAGGAAGGAAGGAAGGAAGGAAGAAATGTTCGATTCATGAAGCTCCCACCAACCTCTCCACTCAATGGCAGGGCGGGACAGACTGGTGGCTAGAACTTATGGCACCACGCTCGTCGTCTGCCGACCCTGTTCAAGAGGATTTCCCCTGGAGTTAACGTCAGTGCCGACTCCACTTCCCCCCAAAAGTCCTTCGGATGAGACCGAGGCCCCGCGTGCGAATGTACGCAGAACATTTTGCGCACACCTTAACACATGTTCCGCTTTTCAGAAGAGTAGGCCATTGTGCGCAGGTTGGAACAGATGACAAAATCTACAAAACTGCATGCACATGGGGACTGGATTTTAAAAAAAAAGCACATAACTGCTTATTCCATTATCATTGATATCAAGGGGTCAGCATGTTGAGGGCGGCGCCCATCTCCTCTCCCTCGCTGCTTTACTTCCCTGACCCTAAAAAGACAGGTACTCATTTACAGCTGGGTGAACTTGGGGACTGTACTGAAGCCAAGGCGTGAAAGCGGTCACCCATTCGCTTAACCTTGGCTGGGGAAAGCGAGTGCTCTGACCACTGAGCTATCCCGTGCCTTTGTGTCATCTACTAAGTTAAAAAGTAGATTGGTAATGAGGGGGTGTTAAGAACCTTGGGTTTTGGTACTATTCCTTTAAACTTACAGCTTAGTATGGACTTGCACTTGCCCCTGTCACACACACACATGGACTTGCACCTGTACCTGTCACACACAAACGCACACACACACAAATACACACACACGCACACACACACACAAATACACACACACACACACGCACACACACACACACACACAAATATACACACACACGCACACACACACACACACAACACCACACACACACACACAAACGCACACACACACAAATAACACACACACACACACGCACACACCAATCACTATGACCACCAAAAAAAAAAAATCAGTTGTGGAGCACAAGTGAGTCAAGAACAGATAACTCTGCCAGACTCTGACGTCAGCAATGGCACTGCCACACCTCTGAGCTGTCTCCAATAGGGGAAGTAGACTAGCCCCCCATCCTAAAAACAACAACCGCCCCCCCCCCCCCCCCCCCACAACCACCACCACCGTTTTCGTCCTTAAATCGCTAGAGTGTGTGTCCAGTGCTTCCAGATTTACATAATTAACGTGACGTGTAAAAATAAACAACTGCCACCGAGTTTATAACTATAGTGATACGTCCTTATACTTCGCTGGTACAGATTTAGTTATAATTAAGAGTGACGACGCTATGGTGAAATGGGTAAGACTGTTCGACTCCAGTCCCGGGGCTCCATGAAGTCCTGGGTTCCAATCTCGGCAGTGTTTTGTGAACTAAGGGTGGGGGTTTTAACGATCTCTCAGGTCAACTTCAAGTGCAGCCCTGCCAGTGCCGTAATTCCTTTCATATATCTACACATGCAGAAGATCAAATATGCACGTTAAAGATCCTGTGATTCATGCCAGCATTCGGTAGGTTACAGAAACACGAACATACCCAGCATACATCCCTGAAGTCGGAATACGGCTTTCCTCATCGCAGAAAGAAAGGTCGCATACGCCAAATCTGACCATTGGTGAACCTCGGAGCTCCAGCCCAGGAAGGAAATACAAACTTTTAGTTATATGAGCAACAGAGAGGCTTTTCTGTAAGTCTATTAGCTTGTTCAAATCTTTGTCTTTCATGAATTAATTATACAAAAAAGCAATATCCAGACTGATTTCGACAACAGTTTTGTAAGTTTTTTGTTGCAAGCTACAATGCTAATGACCAGTGACTCTTATGGGATTGTTGCACACTGCCCTGCAAAAAGAAGTAACCGCCATCAGGTTTACATTATACTTCTGCATTCTTTGCTGTTGCCGATTTAGTTATATGAACGACAATAAGACTTTGTAATTAAATCAGCTTTCTCTTATATATTCTTATGTCTGCCATAAATTGTTTATTAAAAAGGTATTATCGAAACATGTTTTAAAAAAAATGTGTAGTAAGTTTTTTGTAAGTTACAATTATAGTGACAAATGATAGTTACGTGAGTAAAAACAACACAACACAACACAACACAGCACAAGACAATAGAAAGCAGCACGGAACAGTCCAGCACAACACAATGCATTAAAAAAAAACACCGACAGAACAACACGACACAGTTCAAGACAATATAGAGCAATACAATTAGATATAGTACTATACAATACATACGAATACAATGCAATGCAGAACACAATAGAATAGAGAGTCTAATACAATACAATACATTGCAATGCAATGTACTGTAATGCAGTACAATGTTATGCGATGGAATACAATACAATGCAATACATGCAATATAATATAAAAAACCCAACCCAGAATGTAGTACGATGCAATGCAACACGATACAATGCATTGTGATACAATACAGTACAATACGATATGATACAATGCAATACAATGCAGTACAACACAATGCAAGTCACTACAATACAATACAATACAATAACACACACAATACACTATTAAAAATGTAATGCAATTCAATGCAATATAATGGAAAGCAACATAATGCAATGTAATTAAAAAAATACAATACGACGTGACACATATCAATATAATGCCATGCAATGCAATGAATACACACCAATATAAGAATACAATACAATACAAAGACAACAGAACAAGACAATACAACACAACAACACAACACAACACAACACAACACAACACAACTGACTGAAACTCTAAGTGACAGAACTGACGCACACCATTGCTGCAGCAGTACAGGACAAAGAGCAATCGATGTCGGCCTTCTTTCTTTCTTCTTCTACTGCTGCTGTCAATATTTACACCTCTTATTTTCCTCTCCGCCTCTGTAAATTCCTGCCCCACACTGGAGGGAATTCCCTGCCCGAATCTGATCAGCCATGAATAAATGATCAGTTGGGGCACAGGTCACACACAGGTTTGTCAGTTTCTAGGCAACCAGGTAGATGTAATACTGTGTGTGTGTGTGTGTGTGTGTGTGTGTGTGTTGGGGATAGGGCATGGGAGGTGGGTAAAAAAAACACCCGCGTTTTTGTGACGTCAATGCTTGACTAAATTAATGGGGGGGGGGGGGGGGGGGGGGGTTTGAATATCTTTTTTGTGTTCATTTTCTATTTTAATTTAGTTTTAGCTTAGTATTTTGGTTTTTCCAAGGGTGGGTTAAAGATCGTTCTTTTCGGAAAGGCGGGTGGGGGTCTAGACATTAGGGACAGCCTGGTGGTGATGCGCATTGCCCTCCTGATCTGCTGACCTGGGTTCGAATCTAGTTCGAGGAGTTCTCCGGAGTTAACATCAGTGCCGACTCCACTCTTCCCAAAAGTCCTTCAGATGAGACTAAACCGAGGTCCCATGTGCAAACGCGCGCACAAAATCGCGTACACCTGTTCCGCTTTTCGGAAGAGTAGGCCATTGTGTGCCGAGGGGAACGGATGACAAAATTTACAAAATGCTATCTCTCTTCGCTAAAGGCCTTCTTGTGACAATTTTAAATCCGTCCTCAAGACATACTTGTTTGAAACGTAAGATTTTCCTCTCCTGTTTCATTTCATAGCTGTCCCTGCTTTCAACAGCCAAAAATCCCATCACCCTGCCAAAATGTATAACCTGTGTGTGTGTGTGTGTGTGTGTGTGCATGCATGCGTTTGGACTTGTTAGAACTATTAATTGCTTCTATTGGTCGCATGACTGTGTAAGAATGAGTTGAGTGCAAGCGCTTTGATTTGTCAGT
>CM054151.1:57001508-57011508 GCA_028751875.1 Rapana venosa | reverse complement strand
TTTATTTCATACCACTTTAAGTCATGGCAGATTTCTCTCCGTGAAATTCGGGCTGCTCTCCCCGGGGAGAGCGGGAGAACGCGTCGCCACTTAGCGCTGCGCCACCCTTTCACCCTTTTTTTTTTTTTTTTCTGCAGCTGTATTTGTTTCCCTATCAGAGTGGCTTTTTTCTAAGAATTTTGCCAGGGACAACTCTCTTGTTGCCGTGGGTTTTTTTTTACGTGCGCTAAATAATTACGTGTAACACACGGGACCTCGGTTTATCGTCTCATCCGAAAGACTAGCGCCCAGACCACCACTCATGGTCTAATGGATGGGGGGAAAATTTCCGGTCCAAACGGGGTACGAACCGCCGCATTCTTCAGACCCGGACTTTTCGCTTTCTAGACAGGCGCGTTACCTCTAGACCACCGATCCACCATGGAGCCAGGTGATGCGACGTTCGTCACTGCAGTGCCTCTAATAGCCTGGAGGGGTTTATGGGAGTCAAGTCAAGTCAAGTCAAGTCAAAAGTCAAGTCAAAAACACTTTAATCATCCCATGAAGGGCAATTACAAGAGCGCAGATGGGAGGGGATGGCTGTTGCAGTCCTAGCAGACATACCCTACCCCTGTCTTTGTGTTCATTGTGGGTTTGTTTGCCGTTTTTGTCTTCGTTCCTGGCTAGAGCTCTGAGGTTTCCATAGGGTGAGGTTTTTCCATCATTATGTGTTCGTCTTTGCCCACCACTGAGGTAGCCGCATTCTGACTTCGGGAATGAAGCCTTTGTTGGTTTGTTGTTTTTTATTGAGGGTGGGGGCTGGGGAGGGGGTATAGTAAACGGTTATGGTGTAGAGGTGGAGGTGATGAAAGTGACACGTGTTTGTGTATGTGCTTGCGTGTTTTTGTTATTTATTCTTTCTTATTTCAAGGATAGTGAGATAAACACCGCTAATATGCTTTTTTTTTAAACATCCAGCCCCCGTATGTATGTATGTATGTATATATTATGTATGTATGTATGTATGCATGTACGTATGTGTGCGCGGGTGCGCGGGTGTGCGTGCGTATTTGTGTGTGTGTGTGTGTGTGTTTCTGTGTGTGTTCTTAAATGCTCACATATAAAATAAGTCGCATCTTAGAACAACGGAAATAGTGACAAAAATAATGTAATGGAACCAGTGGCAAAAGAAACAACCCACAATGGTCTGAAGACAGAATATGGATACACAGAAGCAGCGGTGGCTAATGGGTGCTATCAGTCAGATAGCGGCATGACCCAGACCTTTCGTTTCACCAAACCAAAACTAAAAACAAAACAGGAAACGAACAGATAAAGACAGAAAGTGAATAAGTAAGTATGCTCGAAAGAAAGAAAGACACATTCACACAAGTTTATTCTCCCCCCTCCCCACCCTCCCTATGCTTAGGCGCGCGTGCACCACACACACACACACACACACACACACACACACACACACACACACACACACACACACACACACACACACACACACACACACACACACACACACACACACACACACACACACACACACACACACACACGTGTACATTCTTCTTCATGAAATAAACAGAAGTCAGCTCATCCATGATTCAAGCCATTTTGGCTGGCTCAGACCAAAAGCTGTGTCAGTTATTGATGTCCGCTAATTGCCAAGACCTAAAATATAATGTTGTATGTTTTAAAATTAATATTGTGGTGAGATTGCCTTAGGCCATGACAAGCACATAACATAACAAAAGGAGACCAAATCCTCTGAAGTCGGAGTATGGCTGCCTATATGGCGAAGTACTTTAAAACAATCATACACGCAGACTTCTCATTCAGTGTGCAATTTCAGTCTCACAGAGATTCCCAGGTGGGATGAGGGAGTCAGAGAGCACATTCTGGGTGACAGACCCCCAGGGGGTTAACTGGGGAACGCACAACAACAACAACAACAATATGCAATATTGGTCATCTTTTCCATTACTTGTGCAAACAATGATTAAAAAAACATTAATTAGATTTTCCTCTTCCTTGATTATGCGTGATTAAAACAGAACAAGCTGATTATTCACACGGTGTTATCTAAGCGCTTTAACCCGTTTACATTTTTCTTCAAATCATTGTGCCCATTTTATTTGATGATCGTGCACAATTAAAAAAAGAAAATCACGGTTTGTTGGTCAATGATGACGCAGGCAGACTTTTGCTTTTGCCGATTAGTCCGTTACCTCACAGCAAAGTCTTGAAAGTGACTGGAGTAAAGCTCTTCTCTCTTTTTTCTTTTTTGGAAATTTTTTTTTCAGAAACAGGAAGGTGTTCAAGCATCTGATTTCCTTACTGTTAATATTTTAGCTCCTGGAAGTTTTCCTGGTTTTATTAAGATTGTTGGGGCATTAGACACACCAGCGATTTTGCGACATTTATCCAGGTAATTGTCCTAAGAAGTCTAGACACTGACCCACATCATTTTGCTTGTTAAACGAGTTGACAGAAACAGGAAGATTTGTTGCTGTGTTTTTTTGAAGCAGTTGATTGTAATTTCGTTTTTTCTTTTTGTGCGCTGCTTGCCAGCTTTGATCTGATTACCTGGTGTGGACGTAAGTCTGAGGTGTTGGCAGTCTTCAAAAACAGCTTCGTATAGAGTGTGATATTTGGATAGAATAGACTGCTGAATAACTGAGGGTTCTATTGCTTGTTTGTTAGGTGCGGCGTTGACCCCGCACACAGTGACACTGACAGTGCAATGAACGATGCAGTTTTGTATCCAGTATTTTTCTGGATGGTTTGCATTATATGTGATTATTATGATGTATATATGTATGTATGGTTATGTATGTATGTATGTATGTATGTATGTATGTATGTATGTATATGTATGTATGTATGTATGGATGTGATGTATGTGATGTATGTAATGTATGTGTATGGATGATGTGTATGGATGTGTTTGGATGGATGTATGTATTGTATGTATGTGTATATGATTGTTGTATGTAGTGTATTGTTGTGTATGTATGTGATGTATGTTGTGTGTAATGTGTGATGTATGTGTATGTATGTATGTGAATGTGATGTATGTGTATGTTGTGTATGTATGGTATGTATGTATGTGATGTGTGTTGTAGTGTATGTATGTATGTATGTATGTGTATGTGTGTGTATGTTGTGTATGTTGTATGTATGTGTGATGTGTATGTGATGTGATGTGTAGATGTATGATGTGTGTATGTGTATGTATTGTGTGTATGTGTGTGTATGTGTGTGTATGTGTGGTATGTATGTGTGTGTATGTGTGTTGTATGTGTGTGTATGTGTTGTGTATGTGTGTGTATGTGTTGTGTGTTGTATGTGTGTGTGTATGTGGGGTGTTGTGGTGTATGTGATGTGTGTGTGTATGTGTGTGTATGTGTGTGTATGTGTGTGTATGTGTATGTGTATGTGTGTATGTGTGTGTGTGTATGTGTATGTTGGTATGTGTATGTGTGTATGGTGGTGTGTATGTGTGTGTGTATGTGTGTATGTGTATGTGTGTATTGTGTGTATGTGTGTATGTATGTGTGTGTGTATGTAGTGTGTGTATGTATGTGTGTGTGTATGTGTGTGTATGTGTTGTATGTGTGTGTGTATGTATGTGTATGTATGTGTGTGTATGTGTGTGTATGTGTGTGTGTATGTGTGTGTGTGTGTGTGTGTATGTGTGCGTGTCCTTGCTTGTACGCCCGCGCATTGTTCCATCCTGTTTACTTACTGTAAAAAAAAGAAAAGAAAGAAAAGATCAGTGCCTAGGGGGAGAGCATCTGTAAATGACGTGCATCAACCCTCGCCCCAATCCCCCACAGTACAGCGTGCCATCTGACTCACGCTTTTGTAATGCATGAAGGGGGAAGGGTGGGGAAGCAGGGGCCAGCGCGTGCATGTCATCACACTATCGCACCCCCCCCCCCCCCCCATCCCCACCTCCCCCATGTGACAGCCACCTACGCGTGCTGGGTGTGTGGACATGTCACACTCTATAGTCTTGTTTCTCCCCGGGTTTGTTTCCCCTCTGTGTCACTGTGTGAATGACACTGGCAGATTGTATGTGCAGCTATGTTTGCATCGATTCGTGCATACACTCATGCACAAGCCCGTGCGCGCGCGCGTGCGTGCGTGCGCCTGCACACACACATTCGCATGCGCTTTTTTTTGTGTCTTTCTTTCTCTGTATGACTGTCTCTCAATACATCTATGATTGAGAACTAATAATGGAGCAAACAGTATCTATCTATCTATCTATCTATCTATCTATCTATCTATCTATCTATCTATCTATCTATCTATCTATCTATCTATCTATCTATATATCTATCTATCCATCCATCTATCTATCTATCTATCTATCTATCTATCTATCTATCTATCTATCTATCTATCTACCTATCCATCCATCCATCCATCCATCCATCTATCTATCTATCTATCTATCTATCTATCTATCTATCTATCTATCTATCTATCTATCTATCTATCTATCTATCTATCTATCTATCTATACCAATTCGCTGCATACAGTTGATAAACATTTCAGGACTGTTTGTTTTGCGAGCATGTTCCTCCAACGCCCTCACACACACACACACCATACACAACACACACCATACACAACACACACCATACACAACACACACCATACACAACACACACCATACATAATACACACCATACACAACACACACCATACATAACACACACCATACACAACACACACCATACACAACACACACCACGCACGCACGCACCACGCACACACACACACACACCACACTACGCACGCACGCACGCACGCACACACACACACGCACACACACACACACACACACACACACACATTTTAGTACTATCTTTCCACACGGAGTTTACGACGTTTTTTGGTTTTGGTCATCGTTGAAGGACATGGTCTGAAGAGGCTTCTTCATGACTCAGGGATCCTGATGCTGCTGGTGAGACCATTCTTTACCTCGAATTTACAAAAACCAGTTGTGCTATTTCTGTGGTCCATGGGGCTATAAATAATGGAAGAGTAGGCCATTGTGTGCCGGTGAGAACGGATGACAAAATTTACAAAATTGCATACACACAGGGACTGGATGTAAAAAGGGCACATGAATGCTTATTCCATTATCCTCGAAATATATTGTAAACCTGCATGTATGTCGACTGCATGATTGCTGTTCAGTTATGCTCTTGTTCATCGATATTGTGTAAAATGCTCCATATCCCTAAAGGGATGACAGGAAATAAAGAATTTGAAATTTGAAAATTTGAAATAAAAAATGATAAAGATTAGACTAGAGAAAAGGTTGATCTTTTATTCCCCAGTTTTAAATCTTTTGACGACATGCTTAACCCTGTTACTTTATATTGGTTTATAAATGACGAAGATTTCATGATTATTTAAAAGTGCACAAGAAATTACAAACTTTCATCTTGCATGCCTTGCTTTGCAAAACAGTGTACCTTTCCTTTGAGTCCACGAGCTATGGCCAATTCTTTGTAAAAGGAGTAATGTCTTCCTGACAAGCTCCTGTAGGTATGCAGTGTTGCAGTTCATTATTCTCTTTCAAATTGTATTTTGTTCTATTTTATGCATGAGGTTTTAAGTTAACGCGTCTGCCATGATTCACGCAATTTCGGCCAATAAAATTCGAGGTCGTTTGCTTCTGCTGTCTTGATTCTGCACACGACACCGATTTTTGTCTAAGCTATTTTTAGCTTCTTTACCGCGGCGCACCAGACACTATTCTGACTTTAAAATTGTCGTCTGCCTTAATTTGTAAATCACGGATTTGAGACAGCTTGGTCACCGCATTCGGAAAATGTCGGCTAAATGCTGATATTAACTGCGAAATTTCCGCGTACAAATACGGCCTGGAAGAGGTCTGAAACACAGCACACACACACACACACACACACACACACACACACCACACACACACACATACACACACACACACACACATAAGTACACACACACACACACACACACACATAAGTACACACACACACACACGCACACATGTACACATAAGTACACACACACATACACAAGTACACATAAGTACACACACACACACAGACAAGTACACATAAGTACACACACACACACACACACACACACACACACACACACACGTACACACACACACACTCACACACACAAGTACACATAAGTACACACACACAACACACTACACACACACACACACACACACACACACACACACAAACACACACACACACACGCACAAGTACACATAAGTACACGCGCGCGGGCGCACACACACACACACACAATGTATTTCCTTATCGATTTTTTCCTCTTTTTTTTACTGGTTTAATTTAATGGTAAACGATGCAATAATGTAGTGTCTTAGTATAATCACTACGAAATTTGTTCTTAGATAGATGGCTTGATGAAAAAAAGCAAATGCATTGCTTATTCAATGTACCATCTGGAAATAAAATTTTGACTTGACTTGACTTGACTTGACACACGCGCGCGCGCGCACGCGCACACACATACACACTGCCGGCGGCTGCAGGAGATTGTCGGTCACTGATTTCTTGGAGGGAGTGGCCGGCCCTGACACAAGAGCCTCGCTCCCGTCTCCACTGTCCACACTGCATGCAGAGTGCGCACTGGGGAATGGACCACACCTGTAATCATTATCACACCGCACAACTGCTCAGCCCTTCCGCCCCAAGCGGTCAATCAGCCTACATCCACAGCCAGTGCAGGCTTCTTTGATGAAGGGAGACTGACTTTGTGGGTGGTTTTTTTTTGGCTGCCTCATCTTCTGTGACTTTCCTGTCCTGCTGTTCTCACGCCGCTCGTTTCCATGTCTCCTCCCCAGCCGTGCCCAGATTCGTTATGTCGCATCCTCAGGGTCAGAAGTGCACTGGGAGCTCATCGATGTCAGGCCATCGTCGGGCCACCAGCCAGAGGGGCCCTGCACTGCTGCTGGGTGACCTTGGTGGTGTGGAGTTGTGCCTGGAAGGGACGGTGGTTAGTTTGTGTGATGCCAGAACCTGTCCTCGCTGCTGGTGCCAGCCTGTGCTGTGAAGAGGAAAGCAGAGGGGTGGGTTTTTTGTTGGCACTACAACGTGGTCTCAAATCTAACTGGATTTACAAAAGCGAACAATTTATTATTTCAAATAGAGAAGAAATTCATTGTTGTTGTTGTCTTCTCAATTTAACGTCTGCTCACTCTTAGTGTTGTTAAGAAATTCATGTGAGCTAGCTGAGATATACAAACGAAAAGCTCCCTCCATCAACAAAAGAAACAAACAACAACAATACAAACAAAATTTAAAACCAAACAACAACAAATTCCAGCCCCCAACCAGCGTGTAAACTTTGAAAGAGTTAGTTCCACTGTGGGGATGCCGGGGGGGGGGGGGGGGGGGGGGGGGGGGGAGAGGGGGGGCAGGGGGTCTGTGAGTACTATTTGCATCCCCACCCTCTGGAAATTCTGTGCTAGGAATTCCCTTTCTAGGAATTTCTTTTCCCTCCTGTCACCTCCTTGTCTGT
Organism: Rapana venosa; assembly: GCA_028751875.1. NCBI lineage: Eukaryota > Metazoa > Mollusca > Gastropoda > Neogastropoda > Muricidae > Rapana > Rapana venosa. Next base: position 57,003,947 of record CM054151.1, on the reverse strand, counting down.
TTTCTGCCTTCTTGGTCCAGTCTCTTCTTTTTATCCCAGAAAGACTTAAAAGATAACATCTCTATCCCACGCCGAAGTAAATAATAATAATAATAATAATAATAATAAATGGAACTTTTATAGCGCTATATCTTGCAAAGACAAATCAAAGCGCTTGCATTCAACTTATTCTTACACAGTCATGCAACCAATACCAAACAATTCATAGTTTAAACAAACACATATTACAAACACGGTACACTACAGACCAAATCCATGAAATAAAAACTACGGTAGTCAAAACCAGTTATTCAAAAGCACACACACGCACACGCACACACGCGCGCGCACGCTCTCTCTCTCTCTCTCTCTCTCTCTCTCTCTCTCTCTCTCTCTCTCTCTCTTCTCTCACATACACACACACACACACACACACAGAGGTCATAAACTTTGGCAGGGTGATGGGACTTCGGCTAAGTGAAGGAAGGGATATGAAACAAGAGGGGACAATCTGAAGTTTGGAATAAATAATATGTGAGGTGAGATTCGCTGGGCCTGACTTGCCAGGCTCTTACCGGCAGCATGGCGCATTTTCGCTCATATGACAGACAACAATAGTTTCTGTCTGAGCGTTCAACGACGACGACGACGAGGACGACGACGACAAACACGGTATGGATTTTTACTCTCACTGTATTAGATAGTATTTCCTCTGGCGCGTGATACGTCATCAGTGGGAAAGACTGCTGTATAGAGTGCACTGTGTACATAAGTACACTCCATCAGTGTAAATCCTCTTGTGTTTCCATCCCTGCACTTCTCCTTCCTGTAGTCAGTAATGGCTAAATGAACCGATTAACTCCTTCTCTCTTCTAGACATTTCAAGCCTTAATGGAAAAAGCTGTTTGCAGTAGAAAACTGCTGGGTATATCCTGGAGAGAACGAAAGACCAATGAATTTGTCAAGAGTCAAATAACACGGCTGGCAGGTCCACAGGAACCCCTTCTCACCATCGTCAAGAAGAAAAAGCTGACATGGTTCGGCCACGTCACCCGCCACAACACTCTGCCAAAAACAGTACTGCAGGGAACACTCAAAGGTGGCAGAAAGAGGGGAAGACAGAACAAGTCATGGATGGACAACATCAGAGAATGGACCAGGATGAATGACTCGGCACTACTGCACAGAGCCGAGGACCGAGATGGATGGAGGAGGCTTACCACGGCATCGTCTTTCGTGTCTCCTCCACGACCGCCACGGTCACGGGACTGATGATGATGATGACATAAATATATGCACACATAAATATATGCACACATACATACATACATACATACATACATATATATATACATACACACATACATACATATATACATACATACATGCATATACATACATACATATATGCATACATACACACATACATTCATACATTTGTAACAGAGTGGAGATATTTGATCTGCCACAACTCTGTAAACTTCTCAGCTACGACAGCACAGTATGAACAGGGAGAATATGGCCTCTAAGAAAGAGGCTGCATAAATATTACATTTTACCACGAAGGCAAAGTGCATGCAACCGGTAGTTTTCAACCACCACCCAAGGAACCAGAGGGCTGCACAATTTGCAGGTGTGTCCCAACATCATGGGAGGTAATCTACTTACCACACCATCACATCCATTCCTGTTCAACTGTACCGGTCCGAGGTACACTAGTGAACCACTGACTAGCATATTTGATGCTTCAGCCAGTAGGCTCCAAGTTCTTTCACTACCCTGCTCGCAGCGCCAATTGTGACCATGGGGAGGCAAGCATAGAGGCAGGGTAGGGAAAGAGTGGATCACACACAATTCTCAGCAACAGCAATTCATAGCAACATGTGTGTACAGCAACCAGGCAAAAGAAGACTCAGGGGAAGACAGCAGCTTTTCTTGTCACCTCTTTATTCAGCCCTCCAGTACACCTACTGCTGTGTGGGTGGATGGTCTCTCTCTCTCTGCCTCTCTCTCCCTCTTCCCCTCTGGATAGTCTCTCTAGCCCTCCAATACATCTACTGTTGTGTGGGTGGATGGTCTCTCTCTCTCTCTCTCTCTGCCTGCTAACCACCCTAGCCACCCCTCTATATATACCCACCACGCCAACTGCAAAGACAGCACCACCACACTGGGAGCGTTTCAGCCCATTTGGCCCAAAATGGAGATTTGGTGTTTTCTCATGCAGCTTCACTGGTGATTGTCTTTCTGTCCGCGTAACGAAACTAGACATATTATATATCAAAATAAACTAGAAAGTACAAGCATTAAGGTGCATTATTGCATTTTGCACAAAAATTATTTGGCTGCAAACTATTGGCGATTAAAGCCTCCAACTAGATACACTTTTAACAGCTGCACACTATAACTTTCAGTAATAAAACATTAAAACTTCAACAAAACTAAATACTTTATGACTACAAA
>CM054151.1:56989008-56996508 GCA_028751875.1 Rapana venosa | reverse complement strand
ATGCAATACAAGACAACACAATACAATACAGTACAATACAATAAATACAATGCAATACACTACGGTGCAATACAATTGAAAAACGATGAAATAAAATGCAATACAATAAAATACAAGACGATACAAAGCAATACAATACGATGAAAATAGAATGCAATACAATATAATATAATGCAACACAAAATAACACAATACAATACAATACAATAAATAGAACACGATCAAATAGAATACAATACAAAAGACAAAGCAGATTGCATTCATCTGTGTGTCTGTGAACATGTGTAGTTGTCTGTAACCAATGCTTGAAGGCTGACAAAATTAAACTTTGCGTGTACCTGTCTGTCCGTGTGTCTGAGTTTCTGTCTGTCTGTCTGTCTGTCATCCCCCCCCCCCCCCCTCCAAAAAAAAAATGACCATGACTTTGTTTCTACATGAGTTTGCATATAGTAAAGCGGTTGTGTTCTCTCTCTCTCTCTCTCTCTCTCTCTCTCTCTCTCTCACTCTCTCTGTCTGTCTGTCTGACTAGCCCTCTTTCTGTCTCTCTGTCCGTCTCTCTGCATGTCCCTGGCTCTGACTGTCTGTCTGTCTCCCCCACTCTCTCTCTCTGTCTCTCTCTGTCTATGTCGGGGTAGCAGGGTGATCTCCCTTGGATATAGACCTGTACGATTTCAGCTGCGTTAATTTTTGGTTAAAAATCCAATATTATCCAGCATTATGCCCGTTGTCGGATTACCCACCACGCTGGAAGTTAGCTTAGGTGCCCTGCTACAGAAAAGTCACCTGACCTCCTGGAAAATCTCTGGAGAAGGTGACAACACCACTGTTGTACTGAGACTGAGGACAGGTTCTGACACTGTCAACATGGCGGGACAACAAGCACCTTCAGTCTCGCAGTGTTACCGTAAAAAAACTCCCAGTCAGCTGGACAGGGACAGACGAAGGATGGCGGAGAAAAGACGGGCAGAACAGAGAAGATAGGCAGAGGAGGAGGAGAGGAGACAGGCAGAAGAGAGGAGAATGGAAACAACAAGGCAAGAAAACTTTAAGAGCAGTAAAATTTTCGATTTGGAAAATTCACTGGGTCTCTTCATTTGTACGCCGCCATCAAACCACACTGTTTCGCACACCGAGGCGCCCATGTCTCCCGACCACACACCGCCGCGTGGCCTGCGTTCTGCACGTGCATTCCACCCAGCGTCTCCTGATGTCACCCACCTTGATACCGCCACAGAAGTTGAAGATCAAAACAAAACTGACCTTGTGTGTGTGCCTGCAGTGGATACAGTGGGAGAACATGACTGTGACAGTGCACTACAGGAGGCTGAAGATTCTGGCTACAGTGTAGATGTCATCAAAGACTATGTCAGTGAACTGACAGATAGATCTCTACAGAGGAAACTGCGGGATGTGTCAAGGAATCAGGACTTTTGTCGTGTATTGGTTTGTGAAGATATGCCTTCTACAGTGATCTGTGAAAGTGATGACTGATATTTCAATTTGACTGGACCCCTGAAAGTGACTTGCCAATGAATATCTTTTGGTAGGCCAAAAGGAACACCAAACACATGACCCAGGAAGAACGAGACATTTATTCCAGGCTAAAGCTGTGGACACCTGCTGACCGCAAGAAGATCAAAGACGGGATCAGTGCTGGACTAGACAACTTGCATGTGGTTATGAACGCTGTCAGATTCATTCTGGGATAAACAGGACTGGTTCCTTGTGTTTTGACCAAGTATCGGGTGTATCAGTTTGCATGTGAGTGAGGAGGGAGAAAAAAGAGAGAGGATGTGTGCGTGTGTGCGTGCGTGCACGCGTGCATGCGTGCGTGCGTGCGTGCGTGTATGTGGCCAGGACAGCTTGACACGATGCCGAATATTTCACGTGTTTCTGTGAAGGAAGCGCATGATCCATTGGGTCTGCAGGACTGAACTTAGTGACATGGCAGCCTTGTCACGTGCTGGCTTGTTTATGATGATGTAAATTTGAAGTTTTGTTTATTGTACCCCCATCCCCACGCCTTCCCATTGCAATGGGCGAAAGCTTTATGCAATAAAATCATCAAATCATCAAATCAAATCAAATCAAATCTCTGTCTATGTCTGTCTGTCTCTCTGTCTGTCTGTCTCTCTTTGTCTCTGTCTGTCTGTCTGTCTCTCTATCTGTCTGTTTCTCTCCGTGTCTCTGTCTATCTGTCTCTCTGTGTCTCTGTCTCTCTCTGTCTCTGTCTCTCTGTGTCTCTGTCTCTCTCTGTCTCTGTCTGTCTGTCTGTCTCTCTCCCTCTCTCTTACCAAAGGCCTCACCGCAGCTGCAATCACTGACCGGTCCCCTGGTTCACTGAGCGCTAACAGCCCCTGGTCACCATTTAATAGCCTCCCCCTCCCCTTCCATCCCCTCCCCTCCCCTTCCATCCCCTCCCCTCCCCTCCCCCACACTTCCGCCGCCACAGAAGGTCAGAGACAGGAAGTATCAAGGCTGTCTGCAAATAGAACTTTCCTTTTCTTTATGCTTTTATTTCGAGGATAATAGACCAAGCACTTTTGTGCTTATTTTTAAACACTATCTATCTATCTATCTATCTATCTATCTATCTATCTATCTATCTATCTATCTATCTATCTATCTATCTATCTATCTATCTATATCTATCTATCTATCTATCTATCTATCTATCTATCTATCTATCTATCTATCTATCTATCTGTCTATCTATCTATCTATCTATCTGTCCCGTAGTCTGACGACCGTGGGGGCACCTTGACTGAGTTATGCTGGGTTTGCGCGCTGTGGAATGTTCAGCACACACACACGTGTCCACATGGACATGGCCAGCCTGTTCTTCACGGGGACCCTCAGCAGCAGGGAAGAGAAGACCAGGCGGTGTTGGCATGAGCAGACCTGAAGATGGCGGTTGTTCCCCACTTCACTTTCTGTTGTGCTGGCTCAGTCTACACACCTCTGCTCTCTGCCTGCCTCTGTTGACCTGAGAGAAAAACTTACCTGCAATGGAATCCTCGATAACAGGACCCTGACTGGTCATCTCTCTCTCTCTCTCTCTCTCTCTCTCTCTCTCTCTCTCTCTCCCCCCCCCCCCCCTCTCTCTCTCTCTCTCTCTCTCTCTCTCTCTCTCTCTCTCTCTCCAGTCAGTTTTTTAAAGTTATAAGCTTACAACAATTATATATTTTACATTTTGGAAGATTTTATGTTTTTCCTTTTTCTTTGAATAAAGTTGTGTTCTTTGTCTCATCCAAAGGATTTTTGAGGAGAGTAGAGTCGGCACTGATGTTAACTCCAGAGGAAAAATCCTCATGAACGAGAATTGAACCCGGGTCAGCAGATCACGAATACATTCCTCTAACCAGAGAGATAGAGGGAGAGAGAGAGAGAGAGAGAGAGAGAGAGAGAGAGAGAAGAGAGAGAGAGAGAGAGAGAGAGAGAGAGAGAGAGAGAGAGAAGAATGAATGAATGAATGAATGAATGGACGAACATTTTTATTGAGGGAAAAGAATAAGCGCAATGAAAGAGGGAGGGAGGGACGGATGGAGAGGGAGAGAGAGAGTAAGAGAGAGAGGGAGGGAGAGCGCTAATTCTTTACCAGAGCTGTCACAGAATAAAATCCCTGACAAAGACGTCCAAACCAGCCGTGACATATTGATCCGTCACATCACACAGCAGAGGTCGTTAGCCTGCAGCCTGACACAACGGAGAACACAGGATCTGAGCTTTCTCTGGGCAAAAGAAGAAAAAGAACATCCGTACTCTGCACAAGACAAAATTAATGAGCTTCTAATTATACCACTAACGAGAGAGAGGGGAGAGAGAGAGAGAGAGAGAGAGAGAGAGAGAGAGAGAGAGAGAGAGAGAGAGAGAGAGAAGAGAGAAAGAGAGAGAGAAAGAGAGAGAGCAAGCGACAGAGAGAGAGCGACAGAGAGAGACAGAGAGACAGAGACAGAGAGAAATATAGAGAGAGAGAGACAGAGAGAGACAGAGGCAGAGAGACAGAGAGATTGACAGACAGACAGTCAAGCAGGCAGACAGGCAGGCACAGGCAGTCAGGCAGAGACAGAGACAGAGAGTCACAGAGAGACACAGAGAGACAGACAAATAGACACACAAAGAGACAAAAAGAAAAAGAGAGAGACAGACGAACAGCCATACAACCAGCCATACAACCAGCCATACAGCCAGCCAGACAAACAGCCAGACAGACTACAGGGTAAGTGTTCACCTTTTCCCTGGCCTTGTGCTCAGAGCCCTACGCGCATTAGACTTTCTCTTTCGTTCCAGTGGTTCGTCCCTGATGGTGGCGGAGAGGCCACACACAGTCACGGGGTTGTCATTCATTATACACTGTCACAGCCAGCCTCGGCCCTGCAGGTTGTGTGAGCAGCACAGGTGTTTTGGCAGAACCTCTCAAGACTACTTGTTCTTCTTCACCTTTTCCGCTCCTTATCCATCCAGTCTTTGTGTTGTGGTTGTGTTGTGTCGTGTTGAATCGTGTTGTGTATAGCCTTGTAGTGTATTGTATGGCATTTCTTACGTCGTATTGTAATATATTGTATAGCAATGCACTGTATTGTATTAATATCGTGTTTTGTTGTAACGTATTGTGTTTCGTTGTGTTGTAGTTTTTGCGTTGTACTGTGCTCCACTAATAATAATAATAATAATAATAATAATAATAATAATGTATGGAATTTATATAGCGTTGAATCTTGTAAAGCAACAAATCAAAGCACTACCCCTAAAGTCCTTCGGTTGAGACTATAAATGCTCACAGATCATCTTGCATACATGGTAAACCCGTTATGCTTTGCGGGAAAGTAGGCCATTATATTATTTATTTTATTATTTTATATCGAGGCAATAGAATAAGCACTTATGCGCTTTTTACATCCAGTCCCCGTATGTATGCGCTTTTGTAAATGTTGTCATCTGTTCCTACTGGCACGCAGTACCTACTCTTACGAAACGCGGAACAGGATTTAACGTGTGCGCAAGATGTTCTGCGTGCGTCCACACACGGGGCCTCGGTTTATAGTCTCATTCGAAGGAGTTTTGGGGAGAGTGGAGTCTGCACTGATGTTGAATCCAGGGGGAAAAAAATCCACTTCAACGGGAATCAAACTCGGGTCGTCAGATTGTGAGCGCAATGCTCTAACCACTAGGTTATCCCGTCCCCCATTACAATCCGGTAGGAACGGATAACAACATTTAAACAAACCTGAAAGCACACGGTGTGGTGTTTAGCCAACATCCCCAAGGTCGGAAAGCAGCTTCCTTGCTTGTGGGCAGACGGTCACATATGTAAAATTTCACCTCCCTGGAATAAAGAGAAATGTTTACTTGTGGTTTTGTTGATTAGCGTCTAATCCAGAAACATCTCCATCTCAAGAAAAATCGGTTTCACAAGACTTCAAAAAAGCTTGTGACAGAGTGTGACACAATGGATTGTGACAAACCCTCAGAACTTCCACATCGAGGAAGAACTGGTGCAGGCCATTCAGGCACTCTGTCACAATGCCAGCAGTGCAGTTCCAATGAACAGCCAGGTCGGAGACTTCTTTGAATACCAGTAGGAGTCAGACAAGGCTGCACGCTCTCGCCTAATGTATTTGACCGATTTCTTGAGAAGTTCATGCAGGAGGCATTCTATGAATATCACACCACTGTATCTCTTGTTTGGCTGTAAAGATTGTTTGACTGTATCACTTGTTTGACTGTATCACTTGTTTGACTGTATCTCTTGTTTGACTGTATCTCTTGTTTGACTGTATCTCTTGTTTGACTGTATCTCTTGCCAGCAGATCCATTTGCAGTCTATTGTTTGTTGATGATACCGATCTTCTTGGAAGCAGTAACAACGAACTTCAAGAATGTACACACGAGTCAGATGAAGGAGCTAGTGCTCAGGATAATAACAGAGATCAGAGCAGAGAAGAGCGACCCCACAGTAAAGAGCACCAATGACGTTGCTGTCAACATCGCCATAAATGGACAACAATTTGGAGACGTAAAATCCTTCAAATATCTGGGTTCGACATTGGCAAGAGATGGCAAATCTTCAGTTGAAGTGAAGATGAAACTAACCGTTAGAACTTTGGCACACCTATAGCAAAGTACTGCAGGACTTAGTAAAGCCAAGAGATCAGCTTCCCAACAAAATCAAGGTTGTTCAGAGCGCTTGTCTTTTCCATACCCTGTATGGGTATGAAAGCTGGATTTTGACTAAAGAACTGAACACAGAAAATTTGAACCTTTTGAAATGGAACCAGTCCTACAGGCTTCTGCACGTCTTCTGACAGGACCGCTGAGCCAACGACTCTGTGTGGCAGAGGTGAAAGAGGTGATCGTCATGAAAGCTGGGCCACAGGAACAAACCCCCTCTGGCTGTTGAAAGGAGGAGGAAGCTGGCTGGCGTGGTTTGGTCACGTCACACGTCACAATTCTTTTTGCCCAGACTGTTCTGCAGGGGACATGAGAGAGGAAGACATGGCAGGGGCAGACAGAGGAAGACATGGCAGGGGCAGACAGAGGAAGACAAGGCAGGGGCAGACAGAGGAAGACATGGCAGGGGCAGACAGAGGAAGACAAGGCAGGGGCAGACAGAGGAAGACAAGGCAGGGGCAGACAGAGGAAGACAAGGCAGGGGCAGACAGAGGAAGACATGGCAGGAAGACAAGGCAGGGGCAGACAGAGGAAGACATGGCAGGGGCAGACAGAGGAAGACAAGGCAGGGGCAGACAGAGGAAGACATGGCAGGGGCAGACAGAGGAAGACAAGGCAGGGGCAGACAGAGGAAGACATGGCAGGGGCAGACAGAGGAAGACAAGGCAGGGGCAGACAGAGGAAGACATGGCAGGGGCAGACAGAGGAAGACAAGGCAGGGGCAGACAGAGGAAGACATGGCAGGGGCAGACAGAGGAAGACATGGCAGGAAGACAAGGCAGGGGCAGACAGAGGAAGACAAGGCAGGGGCAGACAGAGGAAGACATGGCAGGGGCAGACAGAGGAAGAACTGGATGACGCAGAACTGACAGCACAGACTGGATCAGCCTGGACATGGCTGTACTGTTGCTGCGGAAAGCTGAAGACAGACTGACCAGCCTGGAGAACACTGTCCACCAACGCGTCCCTCCCTGGTGTACCCCCTCCCCCCCCCCCCCCCCCCCCTCACCATCTAGGTCAAGAAACTGGTGTGAACTGATAAACAAAATTACATAATGCAAAACCACCGTGACAACATAGCATAATTTTGCATCTTAATTCTGTCCCTACAGTTCAGTTAAAACATCCTCACCCTTTCCGGACCATCACTATCTTCCTTATCCCCAGTCAGGACTTACCCCGGATATTTATGAAAAAAGCCATAATCACAAGACTAGTTGCTGGTAATGAACGAACGCGCAATGGTCCAAGATTTTGTCATTTGTGCTGCACTGGTATAGTGATTCAAAGTATAGATTTAGTTACAATGTAATTATTTTGAAGTAGAAA
>CM054151.1:56974008-56984008 GCA_028751875.1 Rapana venosa | reverse complement strand
TTGTTGCCGTGAGTTCTTTTACGTACACCGAATGCGTGTTGCACAAGGAACCTCGGTTTATTGTCTTATCCAAAAGATTAGCATCCAGACCATCTCTCACTCGCTCGCGCGCGAACGCACGTACACACACACACACACACACATATTTTAAAATGGTGATGCTATCGTGTGTGTAAACCATACCATACCATACCATACCATACCATAACCATACCCATACCATACCATACCAAAACCATAACCATAACAATCATACCACACCATACCATTGTGATGTTAATTTGCGCTATGATATGTTTACTTGTTGTTTGTGTTTAGCTATGCTTGCTTATTTCCCAAATTTCTCGCTCTTTTGAGATATTTAAGATTTTGTATTCGTGTTCGTATACCATACCATACCAAATCATACCAAACCATACCATACCATACCATACCATACCAAATCATACCAAACCATACCATACCATACCATACCATACCATACCATACCATGCCATACCACACCATACCATACCATACCATACCATACCATACCATACCATACCATACCATACCATACCATACCATACCATACCACACCATACCATACCATGCCATACCATACCATACCATATCATACCATACTTCAGTTAGGTGAATTTCCTGTAGGTCATTGGGACACAAGTTGAAACTTGTTTAGTAGATAACGGTTACATCAGTGAATTATCATCATTCATCGTCCATCGTGTTCGCCATAATTATCTGCCCTTCGTTATGTCTGTGTTCCACCATTGCTGTGACCGGATAGCTCAGAGGTCACCTTGGCATCAGTCCAGTACCCCAGTTCACCCAGCTATCAATGGGTACCTGCCCTCTATAGAATCAGGGAAGGTAAAGCAGCGAGGGAGAGGAGATGGGCGCCAGTCTCAATATGCTGGCCCTAGAGAAGCTGAGGTCTTTGACATCTTAATCCCCAACGACTGCACTGGTTACGGGACACCTCGTTTCACCGTATCTATGTTCCGCCAAGTTTATTTCCCGTCATGTTTGTGTTTCCCTGTGTCTGTGATGCACCATGTAAGCATTTCAGCATGCCTGCTATTCAGCATGCATATAAACTATGATAACCATCACCCCAACGTTTGTTTGTGTTACGTGTGTCAGTAATGTGCGTAATTAACGCACCAAATACTATAATAAACTGATTGCTTTGCTTTAACATATTTTGTGGATATTGTCTATATCAATGGCAAACTCTTAGAATTGTAGGCGGGTGTTACAGTGTTACAAACGTAGGTTTTTTACAGTCTAAACATAAAGTTTTGCGTGGATTGAACGTATCTGGTAACTGTGAGTTTTGATTTCTTTTCTCAATGTGTTCCACGCGAAATGTGAATGATGAGGACTTGTGAGATTTTCATGAGATTGTTGAACATCACCTTCAGTTCCTCTGCTGCCTCCATCACAGCAGGACGTGGCTGTTGGCAGAGGGCTTCATCCTCCTCTGGGTCCAGGGTGTTTGTTTTCGCCCAGTTTTCTTGTGCTGGGGTAAGTGGTTTGATATCATATGATATGTCACCAGGAGATAAATGAAAGGATTTGTAATTGATATATTAGGGCAACATTGAGAATCATAAGAAATAAGTTTTCCAGTTTTCTGTGGGTTTTTTTATTATCCTATTATTCTCTAAACAAAAGTTGACAGTTAAAAACTTTACATTTTCGGTTCTCCCCAAAGAAGCTAGTTGTAGAGTTATTACAGGTTATATGAACAGTGGACAACATTTGTCATATTTCATTATTCAATTATTGTTATTTATTTTGAATGTTCTTTGGGGATATTAAATATTTGAGGAGTTTGATGATACTGTTACTGAAGTGGTGAAAGCGATGTGTTTTCGGTGACAGTTCTGATGTGGCCTTCGTGGTCGGTGGAGCTAGTATGTAACGTGAATATATCTTATATAACGCTGGAGACGTTATAGTGTGTGCTTACGTGCGTGCACACACTGTTACCTTACATTACGAAGGCGCTGGTGATAATGAAATATTTTGTGAGAATGACAAAATCACGTATACACAGACTTAGCGAGGTCTATGTTCAGCTCCAGAGTCAGGAGCCGGCAGTGTTGCGGAGGTCTGCAGCATCCAGAGGCTGACCCTGCAGGACCAGCGTCACGCCTGTGACGGTTGAACTCCGCTGAGGGAACAGACGTTCCTCCTTGTGACTGGTCGTCGTCGTCGTTGTGTTGTCACCTGTCTTCTGTGGAGGTGACTATGGTGTTTTTGTGTAGCGCTACCTCTCTGTAGCCTGGATGTGGCTGCACTGGACGCCGGTGTAGGGCTTCTTCCTCTTCGAGTGACTGGTGAAGTTGTGTGGTGCTTCGCTCTTCAAGGCTGAGCTTCTGTGACAGCAGTGACTGTGTGTTGTTTTTTCTGGACTTCGCTAGGGTTGTTCATCACGTTCATCGCCGTCATTCATCATTGAGTGACGGTAAACTGTTCATTCTGTGTGTGTGAGTGGGTGAGTGTGTGTGTGTGTGTGTGTGTGTGTGTGTGTGTGTGTGTGTGTGAGTGTGTGAGTGTGTGTGTGTGTGTGTGTGAGTGCTTGAATTGATGAGATATTTGATTATATATTTCCTGTTTTCATTCTTTGATAGTGTACTTTGTTTACATTGCGTTTGGTGTTGGAGCTTTCTATTTGAGACAAAGGAGTGTGAAAGTGGAACGTGACCTGCATAATCTGGTCTGTGACATCTGGCGAGCCTGCCCTTTAAAAAAGAATGACTGGTGTGTGTATCTGACAAACATGTCCTTAAAATAATGACTGGTGTATGTATCTGGCAAACATCTCCTTAAAAGAATGACTGGTGTATGTATCTGGCAAACATCTCCTTAAAAGAATGACTGGTGTATGTATCTGGCAAACATGTCCTCAAAAGAATGACTGGTGTATGTATCTGGCAAACATCTCCTTAAAAGAATGACTGGTGTATGTATCTGGCAAACATGTCCTTAAAAGAATGACTGGTGTATGTATCTGGCAAACATGTCCTCAAAAGAATGACTGGTGTATGTATCTGGCAAACATGTCCTTAAAAGAATGACTGGTGTATGTATCTGGCAAACATGTCCTTAAAAGAATGACTGGTGTATGTATCTGGCAAACATGTCCTTAAAAGAATGACTGGTGTATGTATCTGGCAAACATGTCCTTAAAAGAATGACTGGTGTATGTATCTGGCAAACATGTCCTTAAAAGAATGACTGGTGTATGTATCTGGCAAACATGTCCTTAAAAGAATGCCTGATGTATGTATCTGGTTTGTCCTTTGCAAACCTGTGTTGAAAATGAAGTGTTCGCTGGTTTATGACTGTGATGTATTTTTCATGCTTTTTTTTAAAATGATGTTTTGATTGTGATGATTTTGGTTTGGCACAGAGTACTTTTCCTTTGATTTGTTGTTGTTCAGGATTTTTGTGTCGGAAAATGGATCTTTTAGCAACATACAAAGAAGCTGCTGCTAGCCTAGGTCTGGAAGATGGTGACATTATCAAATAATGTCAAGACCGTGCTTGAGAAGGCAGACAGGCTAAGCGTGACAGAGAAAAACAGATGACAACGGAAAAAGCTGAATTAGAGATGGAAGGAATGCAGCTCAGAGCTAAAGCAGAAGAAAATGACAAAGCTCGCATGCACGACATGGAAATGAAGCAACTGGAGTTGCAGCATACAAGTTAGAATCCTGCACACTTTCTCGATGTCTCTGATGGACATTCTCTTAAGTGTAATCAGAGTCGTCCTAAACTGCTGTACTTTGATGCTAAAGAAGATTTAGAGTTATAGTTTTCGTTTTGAAAAGCACGCCTCTGCAATGAACTGGCCAAAATGGGAAATGGCATGTCTATTTTGCAAGCTTGTTGAGAGGCAAAGCTTTTTCAGTGTTTCATGTGTTGTCATTGTCAGAGACCTTAGATTTTGACAGGCTGATGGACAGTCTGTTGACACGTTTTCAGGGCTCTGTTGAAGGATTCAGAGCAAAGTGTAGAGCAGTCGTTCCACAGAAGGACGAGCCTATGACTCATTTCCTGACAAGAGCGCAGCATCTTCTGGATGCTCCAACTTTCTGATGCTGGCCTTGATTTTGCAAAGTTCCGAGACCTGATTTTGCAGGAGCACGTACTTCCTTCTGTTAGTCCTTCCCTTCAGGTTTTCTTGAAAGAAAGAAAATGTTCCTCTGTTCTTGACATGATGGAACTGGCAGAGAGGTATAGGGAGGAGGCTCATCCTGGACAGAACATGAGTCTAGTTCTGCATAGTCAGCTAATCCGGTGTTGCTGATTCCCCACCTGGGTTTTGCAAGTCTGGTGATCGTGTGAAGTCAACCAAGGAGAGGTTTTCAGAGAGCTCGTTGTGGACAGAATAGTAGTGGTGGTACTTCCCAGTCAGATAGTAATTCCAGACGGAGTCCGGTGAGTCAGAGAAACGCACTGTGAGCGACAGTTTGTCCCCGCTGTCAGCAGAATGGGCACACTACCAGGTTCTGCAAGGCTCCTGCCCCTGTTGAATCTGCAAACGTTGCAGTCGCGAAATCTCGATGTCCTTCTTGTGATGGCTTGTGTGAGGTTCATCAGCCTGTGGTCATCCCTTCGAGGAAGCTGGCTCTGCTGTTCGTCACCCTGCTGATCTTGCATTGTTCAGGCACTGTGGATGGGCACCACGTGACAGTATTGTTAGGTTCAGGTGCACAACAGCAGGTGTCAGGGAATCTTTGGTTTCTCAGGAAAGTGATACGGGGCAAGTGAGGCACTGTGATTTGTTCTCAGGCCAAGTTGTGTCCTCTCTCCTTGCTGTGATTGATCTTCAGGGTCCCAGTTTCTCAGGCAGGATTGAGGCATGTGTTATTGCTGATCCACTTTCTGATGTGATGTTGAGTACAATCCCCAGAGTAACCTCCAACTTCTCAGTGGGGAATGTTTCTGCTCCTGCTTGTGCTCGTGTTTCTGCTACAGCCAAAGTTCAAGGAACGGGAGCCAAGAGGCCATTCCTGAAGTTGGGCACAGCTGATGCTCCAGTTCTTGATGCTAGTCCTGTTGATGTATCTGCTTTATAGGCTCAAGACTCCAGTTTGCCTGTTTTGAGAAGGCAAGGAACTGTACTGTTTCTGAGGACAGTTTTTCCAAAAGCAAGTTTGTGCTGCAGAACGGTTTGCTACACAGGAAGTTTTTCCATGATGAGAAGGGAGGCCAGTTTTCAGCTAGTAGTACCTAAAGGTTTGAGGTCCTCTCTCTTAGTTGCCGCCCATGACAGTGTCTGGACACATGGCCACGGGTTGTACTCTGAAGAGCCTTCAACACTGTTTCTGTTGGCCAGGTATGAAGAAAGATGTGAAGGGTTCTTGGAGGTCCTGTGCTGTGTCATTGCATCGTCTTTCAGGTTGATTTATGTTCATCCTGGTTAGCTATTTGCAAGAGTTCTGTTGAGTATTTTTTCATCTTCAGGGGAGGGCAGACGTCACAAACGTAGGTTTGTTACAGTCTAAAGACATGAAAGGCTTTGCGTGGATTGAACATATCAGGTAACTGTGAGTTTTGATTTCTTTCCTCAATGTGTTCCACATGAAATCTTCATCGCCGCCATTGTAATTATGTAACGGTAAACTGTTCATTCTGTGTGTGTGGGTGAGTGCTTGAATTGATGAGATATTTGATTATATATTTCCTGTTTTCATTCTTTAATAGTGTACTTTGTTTACATTGCGTTTGGTGTTGGAGTTTTCTATTTGAGAGAAAGGAGTGTGAAAGTGGCGTGTGACCCTGCATAGCCGGGTCTGAGACATCATGCAGCAGGTCTGTTTGAACGCGGGCACAATGGCGCTTCACTTAGCGGTCAGAAACTGACGGAAGAGTGATCCTCTCAAATCTGTCCTAGTGGTGCCTAGACCATTGCGGTTTTAATGCATGCTACATATATTATACGTTTTATGGTTTTTAAAAAAATGAATTTTTCATTATCATTGTATGAATTACGTTGTCGTCGGTATGAACTTTATCGTTATGATTGTGGTTTTAGTCAAAGTTTGAGTTATTTTCCTTTTAAGCCAAATCGTCTGCGTGTTTGAGGTAGAATGGAAAGACCGAAAGTAACAGATTTGAGAAGTGGTATTCTACGCTCATCTTCATGGATATCATTCTTAAAGGTCTACTCTTCACTCAGTTCATCTCAAACGACGTTGACAGGCCTTTATTACTTTAAATTAATAAGGTCCCCTGTCGCACCAGCTTATGTCGCCTTGATCTCTTGATCGCAAACATAATTCCCGTTGGGCCTCGAGGAACCTTTTGCAGTAAATCTTAGTGCACGACTGAAAGTACTGCAGAATAAGCTTTCTTCAAATGCATGAAGCGTTGCTCAATTCTAGCGTGAACAGATCTACGACGTCTTTCGACACAAGGCGATACACTTCCGTTCTTTGTTAGAAAAATGCTTGCATTGCTCGAATTGAGTTTTATCAAGTGCAGACTCAAAAGTACAGATTTACGGCATTCTTTAGGTTTCGATGTGAATGAATATGAGATTGGAGGATGCGAGCCTGGATTCGATCATCTCTAGATCTAGGGCTAGAGGTCGTTTCGTCTGCAGATCCTGTTCACGGCTTTGCAAGCAGAGAAAAATAAATAAAGGTGGAACAAAGCAGTCCAGATCTGTGTTTTCCCATCACTGTTTAATGATGACTATCTCCTCTCATGGCCCTCTATGGATAATGGCATGTATATGTGCAAAGAACTGGGGATCATAGTCTTCTTTTTGCAGTCATAAAGTATTTTGCCTTGTTGGATTTTTTCTTTGTCTGACTGTCTGCCTGTCTACCAATCTATCTGTTTATCTGTCTGTCTGTCTTTCCGTCTGTCTATCTATATATTTATCTGTCTGTTGGTGTGTCTGCCTGTCTATCTATCTATACACATATCTATCTATCTATACACATATCTATCTATCTATCTATCTATACACATATCTATCTATCTATCTATCTGTCTATTTATCTATCTATCTCTCTGTCTGTCTGTCTATCTATCTATCTATCTACCTATCTACCTACCTACCTACCTACCTGCCTACCTTGCATAACTCCACAGGTCCCGAACCTAAAATGACGACGCTGGAAAGCCTTCTGGAGGAAGTCGGACCCTTCGGCCGCTTCCAGATGCTGCTGCTGCCTCTCAGCTACTCCTCCGTCCTCATGTCCATCATGAGCATGATGTTCATGGTCTTCGGCGCCGTGGAGCCTGATTGGTGGTGCGTGCCGTCACGTGATCAAAGCAACCAATCGCAACTCGCCGCGTGGAATACCAGCCATGCCATTTCAGCATATGCTGGGATTTCCCCGTTCTCAGGTGATGACAGTGGGGTGGGCAACAACACCACAGTGGTTCTGCCCATGGAGTCATCCGCTGAAAGGTGTGAGGCGCTGAGGAGGGGGGATGGAGGGTGTGAGAGGATCGAGTTTTCTGCAGGAATGGTGACTGTGGTGACTGAGGTGAGCCAGCAAGGTGTAGCTAGCACACAGGTGGAAAGGGGTGTGGGGGATTCTGGGTTGAACTACCTGAAAGTTGTGTTCTTTGTAAGAAAAAAAGAGAAGAAAAGAAAGAAAGCGTTTTCTTCTTCTTCTTCTTCTTCTTCTTCTTCTTCTTCTTCTTCTTCTTCTTCATCGGACGCTCTGACAGTAACTATTGTTCGTCTTGTCATCATTATGAGCGAAAATGCCTTTGCTCTGCTGTTAAGTCTCTGGCAAGTCAGGCCCAGCGCATCCATACATTTTGGGCATGGGAGAGAATTGTTAAGTTTTTATCTGGAAAAAAAAGGCAGGAAAATGAACCAAGAAGGCAGAAAATAGACAAGAAGGAGGTGACAGGAAGAAAAGGAACAAGACAGAAACAAAGAGAGGGATGGAAAAGAGGGAATTCCTAGCACAGAATTTTCGGAAGGTGGGGATGCTATTTACACTGACAGGCTCCCCAGCATCCCCAGGGAGGATTTTCTTTCCAACGTTGCTTTTTTAGAAGTCATTGTTTTTCACTTTTAGGTCACACAGCCTGTCCAAATGTGTCCCGACTGTCAAAACTGTATTTTGGTGTACTGATCACAAGTATCTATAAGCTCTTACTATGAAGTGGATCTATATGCGTTTGTCTTGTGCAGTGTGCGAGTGTGTATCCATTGTGAAGTGTATCTTTGTCCTTGTTCTTATTGTGCAGCACGTACACACACACACACGCACACACACACACACACACACACACACACACACACACACACACACACACACACACACACACACACACACACACACACAGAGAAATAAAAAGTATGTTCTTTCGAGCCAGAAGGCCCATAGAGCCGGAGCTTATCCCGGTTTCTGTAGCGTTAAGCGAACTGATGGTTTTTCACCACCCCTGTGACAGGACGCTAGTCTGTCGCCAGATACTTCCCCAGCAGAGCTGGTACCCACTTGTACACCTGGGTGGAGTGAGGAAAATAGGAGTAAAGTGTCTTTCCCAAGGACACAACACCGAGCCGAGCGGGGATCGAACCCGCGACCTCTGGATCACGAGTTGACCGCCTAAACCACTCGACCACGGTGCCTCCCCCACACAGAAATATAAATAAATAAATATATATATATATATATATATATATATATATATATATATATATATATATATATAATATATATATATATATATATATATATATATATATATATATATATGTATATATATATATATATATATAATATATATATATATATATATATATATATATATATATGTGTGTGTGTGTGTGTGTGTGTGTGTGTTTATATATATATATATATAAATATAAATGTATACACACACACACACACACACACACACACACACACACACACACACACACACACACACACACACACACACACACATATATATATATATATATGTTGTAGTGTACTTCTACGTGTGTTACTCTTGTGCATTGTATACATATTTGTATTATTGTGTGGTATATTTCTACATGTGTTCTTATTGTGCAGAGTATATATGTGTTCTTATTATGCAATGTATATGTGTGTTCTTATTGTGCAGTGTATGTAATTATGTGTTCTTATTGTGCAGCGTATATGTGTGTTCTTATTATGCAGAGTATATGTGTGTTCTTATTGTGTAGTGTACATGCGTGTTTTTATTGTGCAGAGTATATATGTGTTCTTATTATGCAATGTATATGTGTGTTCTTATTGTGCAGTGTATACCTGTGTTTTATTGTCCAGTGTATATGTGTGTTCTTATTGTGCTCTATATGTGTTTTGTTGTGCAGTGTATATGTGTGTTTTTATTGTGCAGTGTACATGTGTGTTCTTATTGTGCAGTGTATATATGTGTTCTTATTTTTTCAGTGTATATGTTTGTTCTTATTGTGCAGTATATATGTGTGTTCTTATTGTGCAGTGTATATATGTTTTTCTTATTGTGCAGTGTATATGTGTGTTCTTATTGTGCAGTGTACATGTGTGTTCTTATTGTGCAGTGTACATTGTGTTCTTATTGTGCAGTGTATTTATGTGTTCTTATTGTGCAGTGTATTTATGTGTTCTTATTGGGCAGTGTATATGTGTGTTTTTATTGGGCAGTGTAATTGTGCATTCTTATTGTGCAGTGTACATGTGTGTTCTTATTGTGCAGTGCATATGTGCGTTCTTATTGTGCAGTGTATATAATAATGTGTTCTTATTGTGCATGCAGTGCATACCTGTCCGTTTTTATTGTGCGGTGTCTCTCAAGGTTTGTTTTTATTGTGGAGTGTACATACATATGTTTTCTTATTGTGTAGTGATATATGTGTATGTTTTTACTGTGTTTATTTTATTTTATTTTATTTTTCTATTTTGCCAGATAATGGAATAAGCACTCATGTGCTGTTATCATTATTTTTGTCACCGTGTATATGCAGTTTTGTAAGTTTTGTCATCTGTTCCAC
>CM054151.1:56944008-56971508 GCA_028751875.1 Rapana venosa | reverse complement strand
TGTGTGTATATGTTTGTATATGTGTGTGTATGTATGTGTGTGAGTGTGCGTGTGTGTACGTGTGTGTATGTGTGGTGTATGTGTGTGTGTGTGTGAGTGTGTGGTTGAGTGTGTGTGTATGTGTGTGTATGTGTGTGTGTATGTATGTGTGTGTGTATGTGTTGTGTGTGTGTATGTGTGTGTATGTGTGTGTGTATGTGATTGTGTATGTATGTGTGTGAGTGTGCGTGTGTGAGTGTGTATGTATGTGTGTGTGTGTATGTGCGTGTGTGTGTGTTGTGTGTGTGTGTGTGTGTTGTGTGTGTGTGTGTGTGTGTGCGCGCCAGGTCAGCTGGCGGACAGTGTGGGCAGGAGGAGGACCATGGTGGCCTTCACCGCGCTGCACGCTGTCTTCAGCCTGACCGCTGCCTTCTCCCTCAACTGGTACATGTTCGCCGCCGCCAGGTCAGCACCTGCCTGCCTCCATCACCTGCCGGCCAAACCGCACCTTCCCACAACACACGTGTGCCATATCAATCAGTCGCTACATTGGAGCCAAACCAGGTTATCTCCAACGCGCCCATCGTAGGAGATAACCTGGTTCGGTTCTATCGTAGCCAGAATATCGAATGTATCCACTCTTCCCCCAAAAAGTCCTTCGGATGAGACTATAAACCGAGGTCCCCTGCGCGAACGCACGTTGAACATCTTGCGCAAACGTTGAATCCTGCTCCGCTTTTCGAAAGAGTAGGCCATTGTGTGCCGGTGGGAGCAGATGACAAAATTTACAAAAATGCATTGGGACTGGATGTAAACAAAATGTACACGAGTGCTTATTCCATTATCCTCGATATAAAAGAATGAATAACTAATAAAATAAAAGAAAATAAAATAAAATAGATAAATGTAAATAAATGTTTGTTTACGTAGGTCTTATGGTGTATTTTAATTTTTTTTTTATTTTACTGTTTGTTCAATATCTAGATATTGATTCAAGATACTGTTTATCTTAAATGTTGATGAAAGCTTTTTTTTTTTAAATTTGGGATGCTATTCTAACATGAGTTAGCGCCTGGGCTTTATCACAGTTCTTGATTAAACCATTGACGCTGGGGGCAACAGCAAAGTGAGAGGCTGTATGACCAGTGGCTTTCCCACTCTTGGAATTCCACTTTACAGCTTAGTCTTTAGTGAGCGACTATGACTCTCTGACTAGGAGGCTTGACTCGCACAGTCCTTATGTGCTGCAGCCCTGGGGGCTGGTTGGCCTTTGGAGAACAACCCCAACGCTGACTGTCCTTATGCCCACTTGGCCGAGAGAGTGGGGATGTACTGTGGGCAAGGCATCTCCACTATAATCAAATTTCTGCCCAGTTTCCAAAACAGCAGCTGCCTCCTCTGCTGTTTTGGAGGTCATCGTCGGACACGACGGACAAACATACATATGTTTATGTTGTCTTGACTTCGAAGGGATCTACAACGCTTCCTGTGGTTCTATGTTATTTTGTGTCTGGTTTCACTTTTAAAGTTTATTGAGTTGTATCATAGATAGACCTTGCCAGCGTACAGTTCTTAAGTCTAAAGTCATAGTAACGTTATTTTCATTCGATTCCATTGATAAAGATAAGTTTACCTGTTGTCCTGTCAAGGTTATGTGTATGTTTTTGTAACACGTTTTCTAAAATAAACCGGTCTAAAAGGGGTCAAAATCATGTTTTTTGTAATAAAAAATTTGTTAGATGCAAATATGGAGATTTCCCTGAGCGAACTTAAAGGATTTAGGGTGTAAAACATGTCTGAAGAAACATATTTTCTGTACCTGTTATAGATAAAAGATAAAAGGATTAAGAGTTTGAAGCATTTAGTTTTCGTGGCCATTTTGGATTGTTTCCGTGGCAACAGTGCATAAAAATGAGTAATGTATATATTTTTTACCTTCACAAGTGATGCTCTTACAATATAATTATATAGTACAACTTCTACCATGAGCTTGTGAGCACATTTTTCATGGGTGTTGACTCCCCCTCCCCCCCCCCACCCCCCAACCCCACCCCTGTCCCCTCCTTGACATCGGGGTTTCGTGAAAGGCGGCTTGGCGTGCGTGCATGGCATTGTCGTGGTCACTATCGGGGGTCTGCTGTGCAGTTTTCCTACCTCACGAAGTTCCTGGGTGAGGTGGCAAACATGTGCCACTTCACCTCTGGGCATCGGAGCCATCTTTCAGCCTGCGTGCTGGTCCTGCCTCACTGGCATGTACCCCATTCCTCTCGCCTCGGCTCTTGACTGTTTGCCGCCTGGCATGTGCAGTGCCTGATCTGAGTACAGTTCAGTGTCATTGTGGCTTTTGACAGTCTGGACGGTGATAGCGCCGTGGTCAAGCGCTCCTTTCTGCAGGCCAGTGTTAGCAGCTGAGCTGGGTCTGCCATATGGATGTGACCGTTTGCGCGCTTTGGCTTCCGTAGAGCCAGTCACCAGTCTGTCAATGGTACCTGGCTTTTTATGTACGTCACACGGATGCGCACGTCGACGCTCGCTTCACGCACACATAACACACCCATTGGACACACCATGCGCGCTCTCGAACCAACCCCCACACCACTAATTCACACGCACATCAGATGCACCACACGACCGCACGCACCACCCACACACACATCAATCACACCACAATGCACCACACCACACGACACCACACCACACATACCTCACATCACACACCACACACACACCACGTTAAACACACCATACCACACACCACACCACACCACATCCACACCACACCACTCCACACTACACCGCACCACACCACTCACAACCTCACACACCACACCACACGCTAAAACACCACAGCACACCACACCACACCAAACTTCACACCACACCATACCACACCACACCAAAACACACCACACCACACCATACTACACACACACACCATACCACACCTCACCAAAACACACCACACCACACCACACCATACTACACACCACACCATACCACACCTCAACCAAAACACAACCACACCACACCATACTACACTCCACACCTCACCACACCACACCTCACCAAAACACACCACACCACATATACCACTCAACACCACACAACACCACACCTCACCAAAACACACCACACCGCACCACACCATACCACTCAACACCACACAACACCCACACCACAACACACCACACCACACCAGCCACACCACACCACACCACGCCACGCCACACCACACACACACCACGCCACACCACACCACACCACGCCACCCACACCCACACCACACCACGCCACATCACACCACACTACGCCACAACAAAGCGCACACACCACACCACACTACGCCACAACACAGCGCACACACCACACCACACCACGCCACACCACAGCGCAAACACCACACCACACCACACCATACCACACCACACCACACCACATTGCACCACACCACACGGCTAGAGAATCCTATGAGAAAAAGACATTCCAAAATAAATATATATCTTTCCAGTCAAACCACGTGTTAGTACAACTTAAAGGGGACGGGATAGCTCAGTGGTCGGAGCACTCGCTTTCCCCCAGCCAGGTTAAGCAGCAGTTAGCCTGGTTACCAGTTGGATGGGTGACCGTTTGCGCGCTTTGGCTTTAGTACAGTTCCCCAGTTCACCCAGCTGTAAATAGGTACCCGCCTCTTTAGGGTCAGGGAAGATAAAGCAGCGAGGGAGAGGAGATGGGCGCCACCCTCAATATGCTGGCCCCTAGAGAAGTGAGGTCTTTGACGTCTCGCTCCCCTACGACCTTATAGGGTATGGGACACCTTTACCTTTACCTTAGGGGTGGGGGTAGCCTAGTGGATAGAGAGTTCAGCTCGTGATCTGATGACACGGGGTCGAACTACCACCGATACGCCCGTTCGAGTGGATTTTTTCCCCTGGAGTTTAACATCAGTAACGACTCCGCTCCTCCCAAAATCCTTCAGATGAGACTATAAACCGAGGTTCTATGTGCGAACGCTCGCAGAACGTCTTGCGCACACATCAATTTAAAACGCGTTCCGCCTTTGGGAAGAGTAGATTATTGCTTGCTGTTAAAAACGAATGACACAATTAAAAACCCTCTTTCACACATTTTATTGTGAGACGTCACCTCTGAAGTCGCCGTGTGGCCACCTTAATGGCGAGCAGACGATCGTGTGTCTAAAGGGTCATCAGTGATGAACCTTGGAGCTCTAGCCCCCAGAAATGAAAAAACCACAACTCTACAATTACAGAACCGTTTATTATAATTAATTCTTTTTAGAGCTCGTTCAACTGTTGTACTAATTCACCCAGCATTTTCTGTTCTCTTTGTGTGTGTGTGTGTGTGTGTGTGTGTGTGTGTGTGTGTGTGTGTTTGTGTGTGTGTGTGTGTGTGTTGTGTTGTGTGTGTGTGTGTGTTGTGTGTGTGTGTGTGTGTGTGTGTGTGTGTGTGTGTGTGGCCAGAAGAACGCCGCCACGTTAATAGCATTATAGTTATATCAACACCGCCATGTTAGCAGCATTATAATTATATCAACACCGCCATGTTAGCAGCATTATATATCAACACCGTCATGTTAGCAGCATTATATATCAACACCGCCATGTTAGCAGCATTATAATTATATCAACACCGCCATGTTAGCAGCATTATATATCAACATCGTCACGCCTGCGACCACAAGCTGGGGACACATTAGGCTGAGAAGCCAAGTTCTCCAGGGTACACCCCTCCCTGTCAGCCAATCTGTCACAACGTATGCAGCCCAGGTGTCCTGTAGGATACTGGTTAGTTCTGGTCGTGATGCAGAATGCCCAAATGAGAAGAAACACTGAGGTGGAGGAGGAGAAGGAGGAGAAGAAGAAGAAACACCATCACCACCACCATATCTATCACTACTACTACTACTACCACTACTACTACTACTACTACTACTACTACTACTACTACTACTACTACAACAACAATAAACTACGGCGACTACTTCTACAAAGATCACCTATGGAAGAGACTTGTATTAAAAATTGTTAGAAATTTCACTTTGTTGTCTTGTTACTGTTTTGAATGTATTTCTTAGGATCTGTTTGCTGGGTATCGTACATTCTGTTTTTCTCTGCCATGATTTTATCCTTTTTCTTTTTTAGCTACAATGACTTTCAAATCTCTTAGTTTTGATGTGCTGTTTTTCCCCCTGTCTTCGTGTTGTCTTAGAACAGAACAATCCAAAGTCTGCTTTACTTATGACTTCAAAGTTTGCTGTTCCTCCTATTTTACAGAGCACTTCCAAATATCAACAAATAAATAGAATTATATAGAACCGTCGTGAAGGCAGCCTTTCTCTATTATCATGTTCACATTTTCCCTTTAACCAGAAGTACTTCACCATTGTTGGAAAACGAACATGTTCATCGGCATAAGCCGTCCTCCAAGCCGAAAGCTTTGACATTAAAAATATACCACGCTTATGTACCACAGCTGTCAAGTGTCCCCCACTTTCAGCTACTCTCAGCTGCTCTCTATTCCATCCCAGCTGGTGCTAATTAGAGCAGAAACTGACCGCCTTTGGAGCTGATGAAAGGAAGGTGCTAATCTTAGCACTGGGCCCTGGACCCTTGACTGAGTAATGCTGGCTATGCGTGCTGTGATAATCAAATGCTCTTTTGAAATCACTGTGTGGAGAACACAGGAATGACCACACAGGGTTCCTGTTAAAGACTGTGTGGGTGATAAGTCTCCGTAACTAAAGAGCTTTTACTCTGGAATTTGACACACCGCCTCTTGATAAGAGATCTAATGGGAAGAATAAAGATATTTTTGTTACAGGAAGTGAGGACTAATTTACTTTTTGTTAGCCCTGTTAAAAAGAAAAGAAAAAATAGGTAAAAGAAGAAAGTATAGCTCTTAATCGGAATAAAAAACAATAATCCATTTAAAAAAGCAATACAATGTAAACAAAGCATTTTCAAGATATTGCCGTATTATATCGGATGACATCAGATTTTGGATATCAACCCTGTTTTGGGGTGGGGGTGGGGGATGGGGGATAGCTCAGTGATTAGAGAGTTCAGCTCGAGCTTTGATGGCCCGGATCGAGCCACCACGAAGACGCTAGGTCGAGGGCAATGTTTCCCCTGGAGTTAACTTCAGTGGAGTCTCCACTTTCCCCCAAATCACTCGGATGAGGCTACAAACCGACGTCTCGTGTACGAACGCTCGCAGAACATCTTGCGCACACGTTTAAAAACCCGTTTCACCTTTCAGAAGAGTAGGCCATTGCGTGCCAGTAGGAACGGATGACAAACTTTCAGAAAACGCGTGCACGCTGGTGTCGTGTTTAGACATGATCCTGAAGCCTGAATGTGGCTGCCTTCATCAATGATGAGAAAACTGTCGGGTACGCAAACCTCACAATAGGTGAACCCTGGAGCTGTAGCCTAGGAACAAAAAATACCCCCCCCCCAAAAAAAAAAGAAAAAAGAAAAAAAAAGAAAAACAGCAAAGCAACAACAATAATTGTTAACTGAGAGTGTACTATACTTCTGCAGGTAAACGACAGTTTTTAACATACAGAAAAACAGTCAAAGTAGTTCCAATGTAAACTATGGCACAGGCTTTTAGCGGATTAACAGCCTTGATAGAAACCCGTGATGTTGACAGTGACAGGTAAGTGGTGCAACTCGTTAATCAACAGGCATAGTTTGCCGCATTCACATGCATGTGACTCCCGTCTTTCTTCAGAATGGAAACTGGAGCACTTTTGAAGAAAACACATTGTGACCGCTATAAGCTGTCGTATAAAAGAAATATGACCCTGACGTTGATGTAAGCAATCATGACAATGATTGTAAAGGCATCCTTCTCCTCACCTCCTCCTCATCGTCATCACCATCCTCCTCCTCCTCCTCCTCTCTCTCTCTCTCTCTCTCTCTCTCTCTCTCTCTCTCTCTCTCTCTCTCTCTCTCTCGTATCAACACTTTTACTGACGCTTTTTGATGTATGTACGTATACAAAGATGAATTCTAAGACTAGGCTTGGCCTAAAATATTTATCCTTGCTTTGCGAAAAAAGTCAATGAGTAATCGATCGACTCTCTCTCTCTCTCTCTCTCTCTCTCTCTCTCTCTCTCTCTCTCTCTCCTCCCCTCTCTCTATAGATTTCTTCCAGAGAGCGTGCGCTGGTTGGCTGTGAAGGGTCACGTGACGGAGGCTCATCAGGTGCTGTGTCAAATGGCGCGGTGGAACGGCGGGAAAGCTCCCTGTTTGAGCTCCGTGCAGGCGCTGTGTGCACACACCGACCACAGCCCCAAGAAATACAGCTACTTCCATCTCTTCTCCACCCGCAAAATGAGGAAGATGTCCTCTCTCATTGGCTTGATGTGGTGAGGTGATGGTTTGATCGCTGGAACTTACTCTTCATTTCCTCTGACTCCATCCCCTGTGGAAATGCCGGGGACTGTCAGTATAAACAGCACCCACACCTGGAAATTCTGTGCCAGGAATTTTCTATTTTCTATCGCTCTTTTTGTTTCTGCTTTGTTCTTCTTCTGCCTGTCACCCCTATTTGTCCATTTTCTGTCATCAGGGTCCATTATCCTGCCTTTTATCCAGAATGACACAAAAGATGATTCTCTCCCACCACCACTGGTGGATTGGCTGGGCCTGACTTGTCATGCGCTTAACGGCAGCGCAAAGCGTTTTCGCTCATATGGCAAACGGCAATAGTTGCTAGGTAGCTGATGATGAACAGTGCTGTATGATGATCTTTGTTATGTTATTTTTGGTCCCTTGCATTGCAGGTTATATTCTCTCATAAAGCATGTAAATAATAATAATATAATAATAATGATGATGATGATGATGATGATGATGATCATCATCATCATCATCATCATCATCATAAAAATGGAATTTGTGTAGCGCTATATCTTGCAGAAACAAATCAAAGCGATTGCACTTAACTCATTCTTACACAGTCATACAACCTGTAACAATTAATAGTTCCATCAAGTCCAAATGTGCACACACACACAACACACACACACACACACACACACACACACACACACACACACACACACACACACAGGTCACACACTCTGGCAGGGCAATAGAATCTTGACTGTTGAAGGCAGGGAAAAGCTATGAGATGAAGCAGGAGAAGAAAATCTTAGGTTCGAAATTAAAAAAGTCTTGAGACTGGATTTTAAAGCCTCATAAGAAGGCTTTTGGCGAAGAGAGAGAGGGAGGTCATTCCAGATCAATGGACCAGACATAGGGAAAGAGCGACGGCCGGCGGTGGATTGGTTGAATCTAGGTATTCTTAAGCATAAGGTATCTGCAGCAGAGCAGAGAGAACGAGAAGGAGTGTACAGGTGAAGACAGTCACAGAGATAGGAGGGTGCTGTTTTGTGGAGACATTTGTAACAGAGGGTGCTGATCTTATAGTTTACTCTCTGATGCACAGGCAGCCAGTGGAGAGATTGCAAGACAGGAGTTATGTGTTCAGATTTTTTCTTTCTGAGGACTAGTCGAGTTGCAGTTTTGTATATGTTGAAGGGAGTTGATTGATAATGCTGGCAGACCAGCTAACAGAGAATTGCAATAGTTCAGACGTGAAAGAATGAGAGACATAACGAGTTTTGATGTTGCATCAGTGGACAGGTACTTTCGAATTGCACTAATACGCCGTAATTGATAGTAGCATGATTGGCAGGTCTGGGTGATGAATTTTTGCATAGAGAGTGTGTTGTCAATAATGACCCCTAGATACTTCACAGCAGTGAATAGAGGGACTGATGCATTGCCAAATAGTATTGAAGCTGTTGTAATGGAAGAGAGTTTGTACATCCCCATCAATTCAAAATATTCAGTTCATGTGCACTATGTAGCACGTTGACATTGTGATTTTGCTATGATGTTAATACAAATGGAAATGACTCAGACGACGACGACGGCGATGATGATGATGATGTTGTTCATGAGGATGATGATGAAAATGATAAGGAGGAGGAAGACGACTACGACGACGATGACGATGACGACGATGATACAAGCGATAAACTGACTTGTGTTCACTGCAGGTTCAGTGCCTCCATGACCTATTATGGGATATCGTTTGGCATCAAGAACCTGTCGGGCAGCTTCCACTTCAACTTCTTCCTCATGGTTCTGCTGGAAACCCCCTCCTCCCTGCTGGTCTACCACCTCACTGGATGGTAACTCTTCTGATTAGTCTGTCTGTCTGTCTGTCTGTCTGCTGCATGTCTGTCTGTCAGTGTGTTTGTGTGTCTGTCTGTGTGTGTGTCTGGTCTGTCTGCCTGTCTGTCTGCCTGTTTGTTTGACTGCTGTATGTCTGTCTGTGTCTGTGTCTGTCTGTGGAGCTCCCCACTGCCTGGCCAAGGGGTAAGGCTCCAGAATGTGCCCTTCTGTCTGTGGCCTTTGTCTCTCTCAGTTGGTTTTCATCTTCCATGTTTCATCTTCTCCCATCTGTCTATATCGAAACGTGATACTTTGCCTGGACCCTTTTGTACTAAATTGTGGCACTTTCCATGTCTCTTTACCAAATTGTAATAACCTCTTGCGTGTCTGTCTCTCAGAACCAAATTGTGACACTGTTGTTCTCTGTACTAAAGTTGTGACACTGTTGTTCTCTGTACTAAAGTTGTGACACACTCTTGGTCTCTGTACTAAAGTTGTGACACTGTTGGTCTCTGTACTAAAGTTGTGACACTGGTGTTCTCTGTACTAAAGTTGTGACACTGTTGTTCTCTGTACTAAAGTTGTGACACTGTTGTTCTCTGTACTAAAGTTGTGACACTGTTGTTCTCTGTACTAAAGTTGTGACACACTCTTGGTCTCTGTACTAAAGTTGTGACACTGTTGTTCTCTGTACTAAAGTTGTGACACTGTTGTTCTCTGTACTAAAG
The DNA here is from genome assembly GCA_028751875.1 of Rapana venosa. Taxonomy (NCBI): domain Eukaryota; kingdom Metazoa; phylum Mollusca; class Gastropoda; order Neogastropoda; family Muricidae; genus Rapana; species Rapana venosa. The sequence goes on along the minus strand of CM054151.1, from coordinate 56,961,589 downwards.
TTGTGACACTGTTGTTCTCTGTACTAAAGTTGTGACACTGTTGTTCTCTGTACTAAAGTTGTGACACTGTTGTTCTCTGTACTAAAGTAATTACATAACTAACAGAAAAACCACATGACCCTGAACAGATTACATGACTTTATAGTCTTCTGTTATTAGAAGATTACATGACTCCAACAGATCATTACATGACTAACAGAAGACCACATGAGTCTAACAGATTACATCACTATATCAGAAGATTACATGACTATAACAGAAGATTAATTATCTCTAACAGGAAATCACATGACCTATAGAAGATCACATGACTCCAACAGAAGATCACATGACTCCAACAAAAGATCACATGACTCCAACAGAAGATCACATGACTCCCAAAGAAGGCCATATGACTCCAACAGAAGATTATATGACTCCAACAGAAGATCACATGACCCTCAACAGAAGATCACATGACTCCAACAGAAGATCACATGACTCCAACAGAAGATCACATGACTCCAACAGAAGATCACATGACTCCAACAGAAGATCACATGACTCCAACAGAAGATCATATGACCCCCAACAGAAGATCATATGACCCCCAACAGAAGATCACATGACTCCCAAAGAAGGCCATATGACTCTAAGAGAAGACCACGAGACTCAAGAGAGGATGGATAATGGGGATTTCAGGCTAGGCAGACGGTGGGCGACCTTCGGTGCCTTGCTGATCGTCTGCTTGTCTCTTGTGGCCGTCATCCCCATCACCTTGTTCTGTGAGTATGTGCGCTATACGCCTGCATATACCCTATTCCTTGAGCATGTAGGATGTACGTGTGCATAACTATACCTTAGCCTGTGAGTATGTACGCTACGTGTGCATAAGTATACCTTAGTCTGTGAGTATGTGCGTTACGTGTGCATATACCTTAGCCTGTGAGTATGTGCGTTACGTGTGCATAATTATACCCTAGTCTGTGAGTATGTACGTTACGTGTGCATAATTATACCCTAGTCTGTGAGTATGTGCGTTACGTGTGCATAACTATACCTTAGCCTGTGAGTATGTGCGTTACGTGTGCATAACTGTACCTTAGCCTGTGAGTATGTGCGTTACGTGTGCATAACTGTACCTTAGCCTGTGAGTATGTGCGTTACGTGTGCATAACTGTACCTTAGCCTGTGAGTATGTGCGTTACGTGTGCATAACTATACCTTAGCCTGTGAGTATGTGCGTTACGTGTGCATAACTATACCTTAGCCTGTGAGTATGTGCGTTACGTGTGCATAAGTATACCTTAGTCTGTGAGTATGTGCGTTACGTGTGCATAAGTATACCTTAGTCTGTGAGTATGTGCGTTACGTGTGCATAAGTATACCTTAGTCTGTGAGTATGCACGCTAACTTTGCGTGTACGTGTATAATTACAGATGGCATGCAGGTGTGCGCGCAAGCACAGACAAAAACACAAACACAAAGAAAGGCAGACAGATAGACAGACACACACACACACACACATGCACGTTCGCTCACATACATCCGAACACCTACCCACGCATGCACATTTTACGATATCCTAGGTCAGCGTCAACTGTAGACCTGCCAGTGCCTTAATTCCCTTGCTGTATATACACATGCGGAAGATCAAATGTGCACGTTAAATATCCTGTCATTCATGTCAGTGTTCGGAGGGCTACGTGAACACGAAGACACCCAGCATACATCTCCGAAGTCGGAATGCGGCTACCTTCATGGTGGGGGAAAACTGTCGCATATGCAAAATCTCACCATGGGTGAACCATGGAGCCCTGACTGAGGAACGAAAACAAAAGATGACGCCTGATAATGTTTAGACATTTTTAATGGGCAAATGCAGCAGAAAAAGATGACAGCTGAGAGACAGAAAAAAATCAAGCAGGACCCTTAGAAAAGGTGAATGTAGAACAAATTCCAGTTTTTGTTTGGCTGCCCAATGTAGTTCGATCTTATTCCATGCCTACTCTTGACACGTATCTTAGCCTATGATCTATTGTCACCCCACACACGAGCTATCGAAGTTGTCCTCAGAATGCTCTACAGGCTGCCACGACACACTGTCATCCAGCAAAAGTCGTGTCCATCTTCAGTTTTCAAGTGACGAGTCCTCATTGTCTGCAACACTACTTTCAGTGCCGGAAGCAGAGGCCGGAAGTTACGTCACCTGGCTGAGCGTGGCGGCCCGGTGCAGTCTGTCATTGGGGTGGAGTGCTATGACCTTGTTCCATACTGAGCTGTACCCCACTGTCGTCAGGTAATAATGTCTGTCTGGCTGTCTGTCTGTCTGTCTGTTTGCCTGTCTGTCAGTCTCTCTGTCTGTCGGTTTGCCTGTCTGTCTGTCTGTCTGTTTGCCTGTCTGCCTGTCTGTCTGTCTGTCATTATGTCTGCCTGTCAGTCTGCCTGTCTGCCTGTCAGTCTGTCTGTCTGTCTGTCTGCCTGCCTGCCTGTCTGTCAGTCAGTCAGTTTGTCTGTCTGTCAGTCTGCTTGTCTGCCTGCCTTCCTGTCTGTCTGCCTGTCTGTCTGCCTGTCTGTCAGTCTGTCAGTCTGCCTGTCTGTCAGTCTGTCTGTCTGTCTGACTGACTGACTGTCTGTCTGTCTGTCTGACTGACTGTCTGTCTGTCTGTCTGTCTGACTATCTGTCTCTTTGTCTGTCTGTCAGTCAGTAGGTCAGTCTGTTTGTGTATGGAATAGAGTATGACTACATTATTCCATGCTGAATTATACCCTAATATCACCGTGTAACAGTGTCTAGCTGTGTGTCTGTCAGTCTGTATTTTTCTCTGTCTGTCTGTCCACCTTTCTGTCTGTATGCATGTTTGTCTGTCTCACTGTCCGTTGGTCAGCCTGTCTAAATACTGATGGTATAATCAGTGACCTTACTCTATTGCTTACTTGTACTCTTGTGTCCCCAGGTAATGATGTCTCCCTGTCTGTCTGTCTCTCTGTCTGACTGTCTCTCTGTCTGTCTGTCTCTCTGTCTGTCTGTCTGTCAATCTGTCTAGATGCCTAGGGTAACAGAGTGCAAAGCCGTTGTTCCATGTTGAAATCTATCGTCAGGCAGTGGCGTCTGTCTGTCTGTTTGTCTGTCTGTCTGTTCATCTGCCCATGGCAAAGGGTACAATGGCTTTGATCTGTGCCGAATTACATGTAACTAACTACTTATGTAACGGAGCGTTATGATTCTGTGTTATGCTGTAACCAAACTCCACCCCCTTCTCTCTCTCTCTCTCTCTCTCTCTCTATCTCTCTCTGAGTGAGAGAGAGAGAGATGGATTGACTGATTGATTGATTGATAATCTTCATTTCCAAGGGTTACATATAACTACTGACATATATCTGTTTCATCCGGCCCTTGCTCTGAATATGGATACTCATTAGTAATGGAAGCTATTATCTTTCACACAGAGAGAGAGAGAGAGAGAGAGAGAGAGAGAGAGAGAGAGAGAGAGAGAGAGAGAGAGACTTCAGACTTCAGACTTCAGACTTTTACTGTACATCGGCCCTAAGCCACAATACAAAGGAATGACGGGTGTGTGGAGTGGACATATGACATGAGTGTTATAAACAATTACAATCAATGTATATAAATATGAAATGATATATCAGCAATAATAAAGAAATTACATCACCCATTTCTTGAATATTCATCACAAATCAATTCACGTTCGTCATAATCGACAATGTTTTGAATGTAGTTTTCATCAATATAAGGATCCATTTCTATAAAGTTATCTTACTTCTTCTGTTGGTTGCATGAAAAATAAATCGTGATAAATTATGTCTATCAGTAGATATTGTAGCTTTGAGTAGCACGTGCAAAGGAAGTCTCTTCGCATCTTTAAGAAACTTGTGTCTCAAATCTTCATAGACAGGGCAATTAGAGAGAGAGAGAGAGAGAGAGAGAGAGAGAGAGAGAGAGAGAGAGAGAGAGAGAGAGAGAGAGAGAGAGAGAGAGAGAGAGAGAGAGCAACCGACCGACCAACCGATCAACTGACGGACAGACAGACAGACAGACAGACAGAGCACTGTTGTCTAACAAAGCATGATGACTTTGTCTCGAACAGAAACATAGGCCTGGGCTACTGCAACCTGATCGCCAGGTTTGGCGGCATTCTGGCCCCTTACCTCCTGTCCATGGTGAGAGTGACCTCCCCTCCCCCAACACTGTCTGCTCTGCTTCGTTTATCTTTTGATGTGCCTGATACTCTCTCTGTCTCTCTCTTTCTATCCCTCTCCCTTCTCTTGAACTTGTTGTTGTTGTTGTTGTTGTTGTTGTTGTTGTTGTTGTTCTTCTTCTTCTTCTTCTTCTTCTTCTTCTTCTTCTTCTTCTTCTTCCCCCTCTGTCTGTCTGTCTGTCTCTCTATCTCTCTCTCTCTCTCTCTCTCTCTCTCTCTCTCTCTCTCTCTGTGTGCTTCTATTTGTATTTACTTCTTTCCTGTGAAATGTGTGTGTGTTTTTATTATAAACTATGATTCGTAGCTCTGTTAACATAACGTAACTGCGATTGGCTTCTATTGCAAAAGAAAACATAGATAACTGTGCACCGGATGAAATATGCACAAGATGAAATATACATTTTATATCCAAGAGATTGACCAAGAAGACAGGATACTGGAATAAGAAGGCAGAAAACAGAGAAGTAGGGATGACAAGAAGAAAACGAGCAAGGCAGAAACAAAGAGAGGGATAGAAAAGATGGAATTTCTAGCACAGAATTTCCAGAAGATGGGGATGCTATTTATACTGACAGGCCCCAGGCATCCCCACAGGGGGACAGTTTTCTTCTCCTAACCATGTATTTCCGTTTCCATAACGGTATCGTGTGACAGTTACGTCCGTTTAGAAACTGTGCATTGTGGACATCATTTTGTGAGTCGTTCCACCCCCACCCCCAACATGTTGAGCCAAGACCCAAACTTACAAGAAGAGATTTGGCCCAGGCCAAAGGCTTTGTCAGTCATTGAAGTGCAAAGGCCTATCTGCATCGAAATGATGTCACAATGAGATACCATGTTGAGAAAATCTTAAACACTGTAACACACCAGCCTGTACCCTCTTTTAAACGATAAAATATGCTTATGTTGAAGTATGTCTGCCTATATAGTCTTTGACGTTCTCCTGTCCCACTGTCTTGTAGACCGTTGGGGCACCACTGAAGATTTATGCATGCATGAAGAGGTACTGGACAAAGAGTCATGCACACAAACATCTCCCGCACTGCATACTGACAATATCGTGGTGATTCTCAGGTGGGATGACGAGTGAGTCAGAGTGCATGTTCTGGGTGACCCCCAGGGTGTTATTTATTACTATTTATTTATTTATTAATTCTTTTATATCGATGATATAAGCGGGGAGGGGGGTGGGTGGGGCGGAGGACATGTGACAAGAAAAAGAAGAAGAAGAAGAAGAGGAGGAGATTACCTAGCTTTGAATGTGCTTGTTGGTTTATCTGTTAATGTTGTGGACTATCTGCCTGACTCTCAGCTTGTCTTACACTCGAAACCACGCACATCCTTTCTCTCTCGTTCTGTCTTCGCCTTCTTTCTCTTGTTTTGTCACCCCCCCCCCCCCCCATCCCTTCTTTCCTTTTCTCTCTCTCTCTCTCTCTCTCTCTCTCTCTCTCTCTCTCTCTCTCTCTCTCTCCTCTCTCTCTCTCTCTCTCTCTCTCTCTCTCGTCTCCTTCTCTCTTTCCCCCCCCCCCCTCCTGTTTTGTCTCCCCTCTCTTTCTAATTTTTCCCTCGTGTTATCTCCCTTTTCTTTCTCTTGTTCTCATATTGACTCCCCTTTTGTTCTCTTTTTCTGTTGTTACCCCCCCTCCCTTTCTTTCCTTGTTTCGTTTTGTCTCCCCTTTCTTTCTCTCATTTTGCCACAATCTTTTCTTAAAATAAGAAAAGATGGACAGAGAACCGCACACAACAGCACACACTAGAGCAACTATAAACCCAGGCCATTGTCCGCTGCAGCTGAATATCAATAGAACACAGGCAGCAGTTCACACTGGGGCAGTCATTGCTCCAGACAGAGGGTAAGAAAAGAACATGGTGGATAAGAGGAAAAGTGCTGCTTGTTGGCGGGCAGAGGGAGGCGTACGTCTTCTACGCTCTGCTGAGCGGGGTGATGGCTCTGAGCACCGTGGCTCCGCTCTTCATGCCCGAAACACGTGGGCGACCGCTCCGCGACGACCTGGACTCCACGTCAGAAGAGGAGCATGCTGGGAAGGGAAGTTACACCGGGGTGGCGATGAACTCACCCGTTAGTTTGTAATAGTGAGAATGAAGGCCTTCTGGGGAGATGGTCACCGTTGCTCAAAATGTATTTATACATGGCGAATATTTTATTCATTTCCATGTTAATTTTCTAAAATTATTTTATTTCCAGGATAATGGAATAAGCATACGTGCACTTTTTTTTAAACATCCAGTCCTCGTGTGTATGCAGTTTTGTCAATTTTGTCATGTGTTCCCACCGGCACACAATGGCCTGATCTTCCAAAAAGCGCAACGGGTTTTAATGTGTGCACAAGATGTTCTGCGTGTGTTCGCACACGGGGTCTCGGTTTATAGTCTCATCCGAAGGACTTTGGGGGAGAGTGGAGTCGGCACTGATGTTAACTCCAGGAGAAAATATCCCCTTGAACGGGAATCGAACCCGGGTCGTCAGATTGCGAGCGCAATGTTCTAACCACTAGGCTATCCCGTCCCCCTTGTGACCGCGTGCCGACGCGTATCCATAAAAACAAAAATCAACATGATTCTTTTATCAAACTACCTCCCCAAGTAAACCCCATTGCTCAGGAACCTGTTTATGTACATGGCCTTTCCTAGTGTTCATTGCATTGATAAGTCATAGCATACCGATTTACAGTCATGTTCACATCTGGAGATAACCTTTGACACTAAAGTACTCACTGTATTGATAAGTCATAGCATACCGATTTACAGTCATGTTCACATCTGGAGATAACCTTTGACACTAAAGTACTCACTGTATTGATAAGTCATAGCACAATGATTCAGACAGTCATGTTCACCTTGAAAAGAAAGCTGGGATGTTGTGAATGGGACTTACCTTGTTGTTTCATATTCCTAAAACGGTTGATATTTTGTAGGTGGTTTTGTGTTTTGGGAGCTCAATATATCGTTGTGTAATTAAAGCATATGGGCACGGGATAGCTCAGTGGTCAGAACACTCGCTTTCCCCAGCCAAGTTAAGCAGCATCGAGCGTGGTTACCACTTGGCTGGGTGACGTTTGCGAACCTTGGCTTCAGTACAGTCCCCCAGTTCATCCAGCTGTAAATAAGTACCTGCCTCTTTAGGGTCAAGGAAGGTAAAGCAGCGAGGGAGAGGAGATGGGCGCCGCCCTCAATATGCTGGCCCCTGGAGAAGTTGAGGTCTCTGATGCCTACGACAACATAGGTTATGGGACACCTTTACCTTTATTTTTTTTATTAAAGCATATGTCTTCTTAACATTTCAGAAATATTGTTTCCAAAGTGTGCATGTTATAGACAAAAAAATGTTGCCAAAGACTTGATACAGAAAGTGTTACATGGAGGTAAGTCATCACCAACCGTGTTCATTGTACGTGCAGAAAGTCAAGCTAACGCTGCAAGTAACAGCGCTAATAAATCATATCTCTAAACAAACTTATCCTTCACAGACCACCATTTCCACTTGTTTATGACATTGATACAACATATTTGAAACGTTGTAGACTTCCATATTCATTTAACATTTTGAAACTTATCAGCAAAAAAACCACAACAACATTGTTGCGCAGATAGGAGGTCAATGAGTTTATAAAGGGGAGTAATTTCTCACAAACTGTGTTCAATGTACAAAGGAAGGTAATCATCGGTAAATTGCCTTTTCCTGCGTATTCAGATGGTTGAATTCTATTTTGTTTCAAAACTGGGTTTTTTTACGACATCTTTTGGTCTTTTATCACTTTTGTGAAATGAATCAGACGAGAGAGAGAGAGAGAGAGAGAGAGAGAGGGGGGGGGGGGGGTATTCATTAAGCTATAATCAGCTACCAGACATTAAAAAACCTCATTTACTTATCTAGCTTTCTATGTATATAAACCGCTGGTGTTCATCAATAATAAATATTGTTGCTGTTACATATTTTTCTGTCGTTGTTTATGTATTTCACTTTTTTGGTGAGAGAAACAGAGAGAGAGAGAGAGAGAGAGAGAGAGAGAGAGAGAGAGAGAGAGAGAGAGAGACTGACATGTACACAGAAACAGGCTGATAGTTCATATCCTCAAACACACACACACACAGAGCCCCCCCCCCCCCCCCCCCACACCAACACAACACACTCAAGCCCCCCCTCCCAACACACACACACACACACAGACACAGACTCCACTCTCCCCAAAAGTCTTTCGGATGAGCCTATAAACCGAGGCACGCAGAACATCTTACACAGAATTTAAACAAAACGCACGCAGAACATCTTGCGCGCACGTTAACTCCTGTTCCGCTTTTTGTAAGAGTAGGCCATTGTGTGCCGGTGGGAACAGATAATAGAATTTACAAAACCGCATACACACGGAGACTGGATGTAAAAAAGCACGTAAGTGCTTATTTCATTATCCTCGATATAAAAGAATAAAATATAATAAAAATTAAAACAAACTCGGAGCCCTCTTCCCCCACCACACACACACACACACACACACACACACACACACACACACACACACACACACACACACACACACACACACACACACACACACACACCACAGAAGAACCGACACACAGACACAGACACAGACACACACAGACACACACACACACACACACACACACACACAACACACACACACATCATAGAAGAACCATCACAACACGGAATACGTAATGGATGTGTATGTTTATTTCGTGAGCTGCTGTTTCAGAACATTACACCGACGCAGCTACATACTGATCACAAGTGGAATGAAGAAGGGAGCACAGAAAAACAAACCAACAACAAAATCATAATTATCACAAGCTCTGCTACATCACAAACGAGGGGGGAAGCGTCTCATGAATAGTAACAACAGAGGAACTTCACACAATGCGAAGATTTCTTTGCACAGATAATACCCAAATACTAAAAATGTTTTTATTTTTATTTTTTTGTTTTGTTTCATGCGCTCGTTAGATGGACAGCTCAGTCCCTGCAAAGAAGGCAGCTGCACTACGCTGCGGGGCCTTCCAAGTCGCCTTAGAGCTTCTTGGCTTTGTACTAGGGTGAGGTCAGGCCAGATCCTCTGTCGAGGTATCTTATATGGCGGGCAGAAGTATTGCACATGTTCTAAGCTATAACCGTCATGGGTTTTCTTTCTGTGCAGGAACTATACGTTTCTTGATGCTAAGAACTATGGATTGCAATGATCAGGCAGCAGTCTGGTTTCCTTTAAATGTCCAAAGTTGGTGTGAATGAGAACTTTCCTGCTAATGCCTCAGTCCCTTTGCGTGGTTTTTTCCTTTCTCCACTCGTTTTCAGCTACAGTAGCAGTTGATGTAGCCAGCTAGCTGTACACGTTTGCCAAACATTCCAACATGGCTACATTTGCCAAACATTCCAACATGGCTATGCTTGCCAAACATTCCAACATGGCTATGCTTGCCAAACATTCCAACATGGCACGCTTGCCAAACATTCCAACATGGCACGTTTGCCAAACATTCCAACATGGCACGCTTGCCAAACATTCCAACATGGCTCTGGAACATGTCAGTCAGTCACTACACTGCCTCAGCAAGAACTGGAAACAGATGACCAATTATTTCTCAGTCTAAGGGAAAACCGCACATAAACAAATACACAATCGATAATAAATAGAAAACAAAGCAATGAACAAATGATACGGAAAATATCAACAATTTTTTGTGGATAACTTGAACAAACGAATAAACAATTCAAGAAATGAGAAAGTAAATAAGTAAATAACAAACAAACAAACAGTGAGCATCCATTACTCGCGTTGCTTACTGCCCACAAAGGCCAAACTATAGAAACAGAAAGTAAATGAAAATCTAATCAATGAACTTGGTCATCTGCCTTTTTCCAACCTTCACCGACACGCTCCACCATTCTAGTGTGTTCCCATATCTGCCAGTGATGCAGCAGAGAACGTAGCACATCAACGATCACGTCAATCAACTGACAGATGGCTGATTTCTTAAGGCCATTCCAGTCCTCCTGTGTAAAACCAGCATCTAAAAACCCAGAGGATTATGACGGATGTCAAAGACAGACATTGAGACTGAAGTTGCAGCGAGGGACTAGGAGCTATGGCTTTTCTCTCCAGCCTTTGAAATCAGCCTGCAGGGGTAAGCAGTGCACGTGAGGTGTCATCGCTTCAGTTTCTGGAGGAGGGGAGGAAGAGCCTTCAGTCTCCTGTCAAAAGTGGGCTGCAGAAGGCGTCGCGAAAGCAGAAACTGAAGGATGCACGCGTAACCGATTCCCCGCATCAGCTGTCATGGTTGTCTGGGTTTAGGAAATATGTTTTGAGGCAAGAAAAGCTTTCGAAACCAAATCATTATTATTTTTTTAGTTTTAAAGGAAAAAAAACATAATTACAAAGAGCACTCAATCACACACTCGCGTGCGCGCGCACACACCACACACACACACACACACACACACACACACACACACACACACACACACACACGAGTTCCGAACAAACACAAACCATTGAAAAAACAGATCAGTTTGGAGCATAACGATGGCAGACACAAATTAATAAGAAAATAATTTTGACAACAGGTCTGTTTTGCTTTTGCATCGGGCATCTCTCAGCATTGAACAAGAGCTGGGTTTTGAAATAAACATAATTGTAGGTTTTCAATTCTTTCAGCTGATGTTGTTTTTTAAATATAGATTTGTTAACAAACTCAACAGGTTCAGTTCACCTTCACAACACGCCAAAATACGCAGGTTAAACAATTTAGCCCAACGGGATACTTCATGAAGCATTTAACATAGGTACACTTGTATTGTTGATTTTTGTCACAGAATAACTTAGCTCTTGCAGCAAGAGATTGTCAGTCCAGTTTTTCAGGTGTTTCTTTATATTCCAGACACTCTTGTCAATTTTGTCTAAAATTTTACATTGTTTTAACTCAGTTACCTGATTTGCTTTTCACCAATCTTTTTGCTATCTACGCAAAATGACCTCCAGGTGCACTGTGTGCGTATATAGATTTACGTATTTGGGCTTGGCATTGACGCACATTCACATTGAAAAACATCATTCAAGTACAGATTTGGATGGACAGGCTTATTCTGCAAGGCGCTGGATTTTCAGTGACATGTACAGCATCAGGACTCAAGAGGAGGTCACTCTCTTGGTCAGTCTAGCAGACGACACAAGGGTAGTGGTACACGTTTCTTTTTTTAATTGTGGGGTCAAAAAGTGATCCATTATCTCAGGTGGTTGGAAGGTGACAATCACGATCACTTGACACACACAAAATCAAACAGCTAACACAGCAAAGGGTGATTCAAGTCTGGCTGGAACGACACTCACAATAATGATCTAGATCGTAGTATTAGTGGTGATACTACTGGCTACATGATTTTCTTCACAACGATGATTCTTGATTCCAAAATGCCCGTTGGTGTGGTATGACAGGTGAGGGTACTGCAGTACCTACACGGACACCAATGCAGGAATGCCACCCCAAGAAAAGAACAGGGCCGATCTTACTGGAGGCTGGCAGTGATGAAAACATCGAACAGGCATGGTCCACAACACACAACACACTGCACATGGAGCTGTACAGATAGGAGATAAACACCCATATGATGAACAAACTTGGTGTGTTGAAGAAATCACAAATTGATGTGTGATATCTGATGTACAGGAGCTAGATAATAGACATTCCGAGTGAGGAGTTTGTACCATCACATCTTTGTGAGTCTGTCATTTGGGGATCAAACACCGACATGGATAACAGCAAGACTTGTACAAGGTACACGGGTTTATCTTTCCCCCCATAAAAAATGAATACCATTAAAAGTGTGCATAGGCTAGGCCTCTGTGTGTGTGTGTGTGTGTGTGAGAGCAATTAATGACAAGGAAACTACTTCAAATGATACTTTTCTCATTAGAAAATATGACGGGAAAAGCACTGAGACAAATCACGTCACACTGGTAAAACGTGAATGAAAGCGAGTTCCTTCCTGCCACTTGTTTTGTATCTCTGAAACAGCCAGTGAACAAGCAGCTGCAGCAGACAAAGAAGACATCCTTTCTTAACCTGGTGACAACGCTGTCATAGAACAACGGCCACGGAGGACCATAAAGCTCTTACATACAAAGACTGAGCTTTTCCCTTTGGTCATTCAAACAGCTTCAGGTTTGTTTTCCTCTCAGATAGGAAAGACTCCCTTTTCAGTGTAATTAACCATATTTTTCCCTTTGTATCATGGAACAAACCAAGAAGAGAAATCCTGATTCTAAAGGAAGGGACGTAACTCAACCTACTGTCCTGATTTTGAAGAAAGATGCTTAACTCGACCCACTAGTGTTTAAGAGACCAAGGTGTCTTTAGGAACAAGGCGAACACTGTCTCCACCCAACTTTACCTGAGCTTACTGCTACCCAGTCACATTCCATCTTGACATTGTTGTTGTTTTTAAAAAACGTTTTTCAACTCCGCATTGCCTTTTTTCACGACAGTCTGTTCATTGTGTTGCTCTGTAGCGTCTGATCATCCTTGCAATCTCTTCGGAAACAGTCCTGGACTATACAAGAACTTGGTTTGTAGGGAGAGTCTCTGTGTTTCCCTGATCCCTGAGGCCAGTCACGACTGGACCACCACACCTGTCCCCTTTGCCTTAGCCTGCCTCTTCGTTGTGTATAACTGACTGCTTTCACGGACCCCCCAGTTAAGTCACTTTGCTGTCATTTTCTTCTCAGAGAGCCTGGTGTTTGCTTGTCTTGATACTGCGCGAGGCGATCTATTCTCAAGTCTACTTTAAAATCATAAACACAATAAAGCAGAAAAATATAAAGATTTAATTTTAGCCTTCATGTTACGTAAACAAAGCTCTGATCGTCTTTGCTTTAAAAGTTCTAAACTGCAAATGGTTTAAAATCTGTTATTTCTCTTTAAGTTACGCCAAGGCATTGCTGAAGATTTTAAAGTTTGTTGTCTGAACTCTTTCCCTTTGTGGTGTCTGATTAAGAAGATTATAATATAAAAGACAAAACTCCGTTGCTGTACAAAAATACATGTGTCAGTTGTTTGTAAGCAGTGCACAGAAAGAAGCAAATAATGTTCAATTTCTTTTTCATGTCAAAAGCCACGCAATCATTCTCAAATTATTTGATGCAAAAAATCTGTTCACATCAGTCTCAGTGCTGACACAAGTTGTCAGGCCTCTGTCCTTTTCGTTTTCTCCTGAAACGATTTCAGAGCAACAGAAGATAGACACCCAGCTGTTCCTTTGCCTCCTCAACAATGAATCAAGAGCAGCGACAACACAGAAAATGAGGAGGGGGTCAAGCATGAAAAGAGATGTGCAATTCAAATGTCGGCATGCTGAGAAAGCTGGCTGAGAAACCATGACACGCCAAGGTGAACACAAGGTAACCGGCAAGCTACGATGAACACACGATAGATTTCCCATGAGAACACTGTGTCAGAATAGTATTATGACGATCATTATCAGAATGGATCATGATAGACGACTGGCCTAAAACAGCACGATGCCAGGTGGACATAATTAATGGTGAGGGTGGTCACGGAACCATGGCCTGGTTAGTACTGAAGCAAAACGTAGCACGCTGTCTACCTATACACAGCACAACACAGAACAACTCCTGCTTTACTGCATGGTACACTGTCAACACCACAACATGTAATGACCAGAACCTCCACATAGCTAATGAGATGATTGTGACCGAGCATCACGATGAATTATAGTATCACATGAAAGAATCACAAAGTAGTTATGGGTTCTCCGGGTTTCTCTGTTGGCTTTGTTGTTGTTGTTGTGTGGTGTTTAAATTTTTTAAAACCCAGAATCACAGAGCCCCGAATCACAGAGGACTAGAAAGCGAAACAAAGCACAATGAAATCATTGGCTGGGGGCAGGATGGGTCATGCTGATGATGAGCTACACCTGGGAGCATGAGGTGGGCAAACAAATGTCACACCTGGGCTTATTCAAAGCCACAATCAGCACAAAAGCGCTAAGCACAACACCGCAAAACATGGTATATTACATATTTGTACAAGAAGAATAGGAATGATGGAAGAAAAACGACTGCAGAAAACTTGTGGTAAATGATGTCAAAATGTTCCATTGTAAATAACAGCGACAAGAGAAAGCAAACTGAATAACCTAAGTCGCATCTTTGAATAAGTTTACGGCAGTGTTTCGTGCAAGTTTCAATATTGACTCAAAAGTCTTTTAAATGATCGGAAACAGAAAGGAATGTCATAACTTTTTTTTTTAGAAACAAAGCAAAATCTGAATTCGATCATTAGATATCTTTTTAAACACTTCCCTTATTGGTGAATTAAAATGAAATTACATTAATAAATTCGATCCCAAAACTTATATTCTAAAGTTATTTGCTTAGTGCTCAATGCGGACTGGGAAAAAAGAGATGCAAACGAAATACAATCAACTGAATGTAACCGAAGTAAGTAATTAACTAACGTTTGAAAATTATGCATCTGTGTAATCAACATAATGCCCTGAGGTGGTCTTCGTCATCATGGATCATATAATCAAAACACAAAGAATACATAGTATCATATCTTACATTACCAGCTATATAGTAATGGCAGTAAGTTCAGAAAGAGCAATTAACTGACCACACATTATGTTAGTAAAGAGTTGTAAGCTAATCACACATTGTTCAATATTGTACCAGAAAACACTGGTTATAGAAAACTTTGAAGTTTTAAGAAAAGTGAAACGGTTCTGAAATCAAGATTTGCAAAGTTTTCCTTGTGGATTGTTCACAGATTGGCTGACTGGGTTTGGCTTTGTATGAGTTTATAATATTCAAAAAGGCATACACTTTTGTTATGATTTGGCTTTGCATGTGTTTATACATACAGAAGACATACAGTTTTGTTTTGTTATGAGTTGGTGTGTATAAGTTTATACATTCATAAAGATATACAGTATATGTTTGTTATGTGATGGACCTTTTCGTGTGTCACGCCTCATCTTTTTAATATTTTCACGTCTTCTTTGTTTACACAGCTGTGTTCAGTGTCCATGTTGTGTGATACTGCATTATTCAGTGTCCATGTTGTGTGATACTGCATTATTCACTGTCCGTGTTGTGTGATACTGCATTATTCAGTGTCCATGTTGTGTGATACTGCATTATTCAGTGTCCATGTCGTGTGATACTGCATTATTCATTGACTGACCAAGACTTCAGCAGCAAATGCTGTGGGAATTAAAGATCTTGCATACAAGAATGGTTTTGATTTCATTGACAAAAAATAAACGTTAAGGACCCAAAAGCATCTTTTGCAGTTGATTTTGGTAACAGAAATACAGCTATTCTTATAATTATAGTTTTTAAAAATTTCATTCACACAAAAATCGATTACAAACCATATTATCGCCAGAATATAGGGAACAAATCTTTAAATTTTTTAATAAAAAAAACCTCAACGTACTCGACTACTGAAGTAAAACAGAAACAAAACAAAAATAACCAGACAAGCAAAAAAACGCAACAAAAACAAAGAATCCCAAACAAAACAATGAAGAAATGAGCAGGGCAGCATAATCTGCAATTGTAAAAATCAATGCAGAGATGTTGAAAGATATGAAGGAGATCTTTTATTTTATTTAACTTAAGCTCAGTATACACAAAATTGAACACATATCTTTTTCAGATTTTAGGTGTTTTTTTTAAAGAATGTTTTTTCTGTATATGCTACTCACAGCATTGAACGTCCTTTGCAATACGACACAAAGTATTGAACAATCATATGACACATTTTGATGAAACCCCCAATACACACACACAGGTAGGTCTAATAACACATCCATTTCATACATTGTGATTTTCTGAAAATTTCTGTTACAATAAGTACATTTTAAACAACTTTTTCTTTTTATTCTCAAGGGAAAGGTTACACGCATAAAAAGGAGTAACCTAAAGCTACACCTGTTCTGCAAAACAAACGACCACTTTGTTCACAAGTGAAGAAGAAAACGACTAAGAAAGAAAGAGAAAACAGATGAAAGAAGAAAACACACACCAAAGCCAAGAACCCATTTTCTATAGGCCTATCCCAAGATTGTCACAGACATGATGGCCGACTCTCTCTCTCCCTCAAAGACAGCATCCAAAACAAGACCCCAGCATTGATGAATTCTCTACCAGTTCCACACGAAAACAGAGTTGCAGAATTGAAGTTATCTTGGCATGAAGAAGAAGAAAGAAGGGGAGGAGGAGGAGGAGGAAGCGAGGACTGACTGAAGGGGTGTAGCAGACAGTGAGCTAATGCAGACAACAGCCAGGGAACACGCACATGATGACAGATAATCTGATACAGCGTAAGGGGCAGAGGAGGGTGGGATGGGGGTGGTAGTGGCAGGGTGGAGAGGGGATGATGTCGTCTGGGCTGTTGTCTTTACATCATCATCGGCTGCTTACGTCTGGACAGGGTGGACCTGTGAACACAGAACATGGCCAGCTGACAAACGACTGTCTGCAGTCTTGTAGTTCCAGGATAAAGGAATAAGCGCTCATGTGATTCTTTCACCCGGTCCCCATGTGCATGCAGTTTTGTAAATTTTGTCATCCGTTCCCACTGGGACACAATGACCTACTCTTCCGAAAACCGGAACTGGTTTTTAACGTGTGCGCAAGATATGTGAAGTAGGTTACATGATAATTATGCCATTGAAAATTAATGAACTCTAGCGTAAGACTTTGTGATACCATTCACTTGCTGATGTCTGGCTGTGGTGTCTGTCCTACAAGCCAAACTTAAATGACTGGACTAGCCCTTGATTTGTTTCTTTTGTATCTGGAGAAAGAATGGACATGACGCAACCTACAGATAGGGACACGCATGCACGCACGCACGCACACACACACACACACACAACATAACACCCCCCCTACACACATCAACACACACACGCACAAACACACACACATCATAACCCTCCCACCCCCTCACACACACACTCACACACGCACATACACACACACACACACACACACACACACGCGCGCGCGCGCGCACAAACACACACACATCATACCCTCTCCACCCCCTACCCACCCCCACACACACTTACACACAACATAACCCCCCGCCCCCTCCCCCCCCCACACACACAACATGACCCCCCCTCCACTCCTCCCCCCCCCCATCACACACACAAGACAGACAGACAGACAACATCCCCACACACACACCTACACCCCCCCCGCCCTGCTCCTGTGTACCTGATCTGCCCGGCCAGCAGCGGGTTGATGGCGTACAGCCACTCGTGGAAATCCCTGTCGTCCACAGTCTGCATCATGAAGCCCCGCGTCTTGGTCAGC
>CM054151.1:56924008-56934008 GCA_028751875.1 Rapana venosa | reverse complement strand
CAGTGACATACATGTCATATGGCAACATACAATTTACCGAAAGGAACTTCTTCTTTTGTGTCACACTACACAGCCCTCTATTGGTAAAGTGTTATTGGGTAGGTCCATTATTTCCGCTGACGTTCTTACAGTTGTCTAATCTGTTTGTCTTGCGTAGTGTCGCCATTGTAGGAACGGAAAGTGACCACAGACAGACAGAAAGACAGCACAGAAACGATAAGGCCAACAGAGACCTCTGAAAAGAACACACAAAACACTGACAGCACAGGATTGAACTGAAAACACTGCCCAGCAGATGTGAACCACAGATAGCACAATGTAGCCAGTTATTTCACTTCCAGAATATGAGAAGTTATTTAAACCTGATGTTTTTTCTCTTCTGCAGTGTACGTGCACCCATCTGAAGTAAAGCGTCTGCTGTTTTCAATGTACCGGTCAGAAATTTGAATCAATCTGTTAATTTTCATAACATAAAAGATAGTAATAAAAAGATTTGAAGATATCTAACAAGCACTAAACCTAAGAACGCACGCAGAACATCTTGCGCACACGTTAAATCATGTTCCGCTTTTCGTAAGAGTAGGCCATTGTGTGCCGGTGGGAACGGATGACAAAATTATTTTTAAAAAACTGCATACACACGGGGACTAGATGTAAAAAAAAGCACATAAGTGCTTATTCCATTATCCTCGATATAAAAGAATAAATAAAAATAAAAATGAATAAGACAAACCTTTGGGTGAGACTATAAACTGAGGCCCTGTGTGCAAAAGTACGTATGATATCTTGCACACATTACAGCTTGTTCTGCCTTTCAGAAAAGTAGGCCATGCCTGCCGCTAAGAGTGGATGACAATAATATATTATAAAAACAAAACAAACACACACTAGTGTCGTGTTTAAGACATCATCCACGAAGCCGGAATGTCGCTACCTTCATGGTGGACAACAACGGGCGTGTACACAAATTTCGCATCATTGGTGAACCTCAGAGCCTCAGCCGATGAACAACAACAAAAACCAATTTTTAAAAAAATATATCTCAACGACGCGACATCCCTGATCATCCCAACATTCATCATCAACACGACGATACACATCATGGCTAAACATGTCCTGCATCTTCTTCGAAGGTTTAAAACTTGACGAGGTGACAGCCCTGATATGGCCACTATGGTTGGCGGGGCTATAAACAACAGGACTGAATTGGATTGGATCTTCTTCGGCTTTCCGTGGCCACACAAATGGCGGGACTGGATCCATCCCAAGGCTTACCAGCTCCAGACGGGTGAGTTTCTCCAGCTCCCACTGGTGATCCACCAGCAGGGAGTCGCCCAGAGGCCGCCAGCCGTTCAGGTTCTCCTCGCCCCGCACATAGGTGGAGGACGTGTCCAGCACACGGCGCCGGCGACGTTCCACGCCTGTGGAAGACAGGTCAGCGTGCAGGTCAGCGTGCAGGTCAGCGTGCAGGTCAGTGTATAGGTCAGTGTGCAGGTCAGCGTGCAGGTCAGCGTGCAGGTCAGCGTATAGGTCCGTGTGCAGTGAGACAGGTCAGTGTGCAGGTCAGTGTGCAGGTCAGTATGTAGGTCAGTGTGCAGGTCAGTGTGCAGGTCAGTGTGCAGGTCAGCGTGCAGGTCAGTGTATAGGTCAGTGTGCGGGTCAGTGTAGGGTCAGATGTAGTCGGTGGCAGGTCAGTTTGGGGCATGTCAAGTGACAGGTCAGCGTGCATGGTCAGTGTACAGGTCGTTACAGACAGTGTCAACGTGGAGACAGGTCAGTAGTCAGGTCAGTGTATAGGTCAGTGTGCAGGTCAGCGTACAGGTCAGGGTACAGGTCAGTGTACAGGTCAGTGTACATGTCAGGGTAGTCAGGGTACAGGTCAGTGTACAGGTAAGTGTGCAGGTCAGTGTACAGGGAGACAGGTCAGTGTACAGAGACAGGTCAGTGTAGAGGTCAGTGTGCAGGTCAGTGTGCAGGTCAGTGTACAGGGAGACAGGTCAGTGTACAGGGAGCAGGGCAGTGTAAGGGAAGGTCAGGTACAGGAGACGGTCAGTGTACAGGAGACAGTCAGTGTCAGGTTCAGTGTACAGGGTGCAGGTATGTACAGGTCAGTGTGGGAGCAGGTCAGTGTAAGGAGGGTCAGTGTCAGGAGAAGGTCAGTGTATAGGAGACAGTCAGTGTCAGGTCAGTGTATAGGTCAGGATGGGCAGGTCATGTATGGTCAGTGTACATAAAGACGGTCAGTGTGGTAAGTGTCATAGACAGGTCAGTGTCAGGAGACAGGTCATGTACAGGTCAGTGTACATAGAGACAGGTCAGTGTACAGGCAGACAGGTCAGTGTACCGAGAGAGAGGTCAGTGTACAGAGAGACAGGTCAGTGTACAGAGATACAGGTCAGTGTACATAGAGACAGGTCAGTGTAAAGGTCAGTGTATAGGGAGACAGGTCAGTGTACAGGTCAGTGTACAGGACAGTGTATAGGGAGACAGGTCAGTGTACAGGTCAGTGTATAGGGAGACAGGTCAGTGTACAGGGAGACAGGTCAGTGTACAGGGAGACAGGACAGTGTACAGGGAGACAGATCAGTGTACAGGTCAGTGTACATAGACAGGTCAGTGTACAGGTCAGTGTATAGGGAGACAGGTCAGTGTATAGGTCAGTGTACATAGACAGGTCAGTGTACAGGTCAGTGTACATAGAGACAGGTCAGTGTACAGGGAGACAGGTCAGTGTACCGAGAGAGAGGTCAGTGTACAGAGAGACAGGTCAGTGTACAGAGAAACAGGTCAGTGTACAGAGAGACAGGTCAGTGTACAGAGATACAGGTCAGTGTACAGGTCAGTGTATAGGGAGACAGGTCAGTGTACAGGTCAGTTTATAGGGAGACAGGTCAGTGTACAGGTCAGTGTACATAGAGACAGGTCAGTGTACAGGTCAGTGTACATAGAGATAGGTCAGTGTACAGGGAGACAGGTCAGTGTACATAGAGGCAGGTCAGAGTACATGTCAGTGTACAGGGAAACAGGTCAGCGTACAGGGAAACATTTCAGTGTACAGAGAGACAGGTCAGTGTAAAGACAGGTCAGTGTACATAGAGACAGGTCAGTGTACAGAGAGACATGACAGTGTACAGGTCAGTGTACAGGGAAACATTTCAGTGTACATAGAGACAGGTCAGTGTACATAGAGACAGGTCAGTGTACAGGGAGACAGGTCAGTGTACAGAGAGACAGGTCAGTGTACAGAGAGACAGGTCAGTGTACAGGTCAGTGTACATAGAGACAGGTCAGTGTACAGAGAGACAGGTCAGTGTACATATAAACAGGTCAGAGTACATATAAACAGGTCAGTGTACATAGAGACAGGTCAGTGTACAGAGAGACAGGTCAGTGTACAGAGAGACAGGTCAGTGTACAAGAGACAGGCCAGTGTACAGAGACAGGTCAGTGTACAGGGAGACAGGTCAGTGTACATAGAGACAGGTCAGAGTAAAATAGAGACAGTCAGATTACGGAAAAGACAGGCCAGTGTACAGAACAGTCTTCGACATCATGACTATTTAGTCACCTCCAAAACACAATAAATAAACACGGCAGAGTCGAAAAAGGGACACCAATCTTTTCCATTTTTCAAATAAAAAATAAATAAAATAATTAAAAAATACACAACATCTTTTACATGATGTAAAAAATTAAAAAAAATTAAACCCCCAAAATTAAAGATTTTTTTCCCCCGTTTCGTTTTCTTCCCCAACCCCCCCCCCCCCTCCCCCCCCCTCTCCCTCCCCCCCTCTCACTCTCCCTCCCCTCTTTTCACCCCTTTCCTCTTTTCCTCTCTCTTCTCTCTCTCTGTCTCTCTCTCATCCATGCCATGATGACTATTTGGGCTGTAACTTATTTCTGTTCTCGTATATAATAATAATAATAATAATAATGTATGGAATTTATATAGCGCTGAATCTTGTAAAGCAACAAATCAAAGCGCTCAGATTTTACTTTAAGTCACGGCAGATTTCTCTCTGTGAAATTCGGGCTGCTCTCCCCGGGGAGAGCGGGAGAACGCGTCGCCACTTAGCGCTGCGCCACCCTTTCACCCTTTTTTTTTTTTTCTGCAGCTGTATTTGTTTCCCTATCAGAGTGGCTTTTTTCTAAGAATTTTGCAGGGACAACTCTCTTGTTGCCGTGGTTTTTTTTACGTGCGCTAAATAATTACGTGTAACACACGGGACCTCGGTTTATCGTCTCATCCGAAAGACTAGCGCCCAGACCACCACTCATGGTCTAATGGATGGGGGAAAAATTTCCGGTCCAAACGGGGTACGAACCGCCGCACACTTCAGACCCGGACTTTTCGCTTTCTAGACAGGCGCGTTACCTCTAGACCACCGATCCACTGCAGTATATGACATTATGTGTTTTGTGCCCATCCCCCCATCCCACTGTCCCCTTGTGAATGAACATCTTGCTTATCACAATAAACTTTTGTCATTGTCATTCTCTCTCTCCATCCTTCCCCGCGCTCTTTCTCTCTCCATCCTCTCTCCCCCCCTCTCTCTCTCCACCCCGTCCTCTCTCTCTCTCCCTCTCTCTCCCCCCCCCCCTCTCTCTCCACCCCCCTCTCTCCACCACCCCCCCTCTCTCTCCCTCTCTCTCTCTCCCTCTCTCTCTCCACCCCCTCTCTCTCCCTCTCTCTCTCTCCCTCTCCACCCCCTCTATCTCTCTCCCTCCCCCCCTCTCTCTCTCCACCCCCCCTCTCTCTTCTCCACCTCCCTCTCTCTCCATCCATCCCCCCCCTCTCTCTCTCTCTAACCTACCTGGGCTACCTGTCTCGCTGAACTTGCGCAGCATCAGCTCGTAGACCCCGGACACTTTGTGGTTGTCGGCACTGCGGGACCCGCTGAACAGCGACTTCAGAGCTCTGAGGCCAGGGCAGAGGAGGGCAGAGGAGGGCAGGGCAGAGGAGGGCAGGGCAGAGGAGGGGAGGGCAGAGGAGGGCAGGGCAGAGGAGGGTAGGGCAGAGGAGGGCAGAGGAGGGCAGGGCAGGGCAGGGCAGGTCAGGGAAGGGCAATGACAATATTAAAATTAATGTTGTCTGGTTATGGCTGTTGGTGTGGGTCAGTTGTGGTAGTGGTAGTAGTTGTGAAAGTGATGGTGGTGGTGGTAATAGTAGTAGTAACAGTAACAGTAATAGTAGTAGCAGCAGCAGCAGGAGCAGCAGCAGCAGTAGTAGTAGTAGTAGTAGTAGTAGTAGTAGTAGTAGTAGAAGCAGTAGCAGCAGCAGCAGCAGTGATAATAGTAGTAGTAGTAGTAGTAGTAGTAGTAGTAGTAGTAGTAGTAGTAGCAGTAGCAGCAATAGAGCAGCAGCAGCAGCAGCAGCAGCAGCAGCAGCAGCAGCAGCAGCAGCAGCAGCAGCAGTAGTAGTAGTAGTAGTAGTAGTAGTTTATCATCAGCATTAAAAAACAATCCACCTTACATCTCTTATTATTATCATCATCATCACGTTGCTACTGCTGCTGATTATAAAGACAACGATGGCGGTGATGATGACAGTAGTGGTGATAGTGTTGATGGAGTTGCGGTGTTGGCGGAACTGGTGTGATGCTGATGATGATGCTGATGATGATGCTGCTGATGATGATGATGATGATGATGACATAGACGAACGACGAACCATAGACAATCACGAACGACGACATTAATGACGACCACCACAACGACGACAATGATGACAATGATGGCAATGATGACAATGGTGACAATGATGACAATGATGACAATGGTGAAGACAGTAATTAAGGACACGTACTGTTTTCAAAAACGCTTCCCTGGGAGCGGAATTTTGGTGTCACTGAATGAATGCCAGGTGAGTTTTTGGTCACGCAGGCAGGTGAGGGCATTTTTCCCAGCTGCACAAACCACACGGGTGATGCAATGTTGACCCTCTTAAGAAATATATTTTAATTTTTTAAAATATTTTTTTTGTCAAACAAAATCTGTGTGACTCAGTAGGCACACATGCGACAAATTACATAGACAAAAATATACGCACAGGAAAAATTGATGAGCATATTTATGAATTAGTAGAAAATCTATTCCTTGGGGTTTTCCCGATCAACGGATTTTCTTTGATAGCTTTTGTCAAACAAGTGTATTGTTTTTCATTGTCGCATTGCTTGGTGATATGTTCCTTTGTGTTCTTAGAGTAAAATGATTTGGTGAAACAACAGGTTTTTCTTTTGGTTTTTTGTTTGTTTGTTGCTTGTTTGGCTTTGTTGTTGTTGGTTGTTGTTTTTTTAAAGCAAAATAAATATGGAACTCTGTCTCAAGGGGAATTGTACCTCCAATAAATTGAATCATCTATTTCTTGGGCGAAAATTCTTATCTTCGGGTAAAATGAGAGAAATCTTTCTGTGTATGTGAAAATCTTTCCCCTCCAGGAAAGGGGGAATATGATTTTTTATGTTTGAATTGACCCCAAAGAACCCGGAAGTTATTATCTGTTTTTTTAACGAAAATCCTTACCTCCAGGTGAGTAGATTCGATTTGTTTTTTATGCAAGAATCCTTAACTTAGGTAAGTGAGAGTTTTTTTTTTACAGAATCCTTACCCCGTTAAGGTGACAGTTATCTGATTTTTTTTTCAAAAAAGTGAATCTTTTAAAAGTGAAGGATAACAGGTCATGGGGGACTCCTTACCTCCGTAAGGAATTTACCTATGTAATTTTTTTTTTGGGGGGGGGATCCTACCTCCGATAAGCGGAACCTAGACTGCATATGACCCCTCACCTCAAAAATTTGGGTTAATGTTAAAAAAGACAGCCCCCGGGGGTGTGTAGACACCTAAACTCCATGTAAACCAGACTTAGAAATGTCATGAACACATCACCACCTCCAGGTAAACACAGACTTGCCAATGCCAGGGAGACCCTCACCTTCGGTATAATAATAATAATAAAAATGGAACTTATATACGCTATACTTGCAAAGCAAATAAAAAGCCATGCATTAAAACCCAATCTTACACAGTCATGCAATCAATGTAAATAAACAAAATTTAAAAAAAACAGATATTTACAAACTGGGCGATGCAGACAAAATCTAGAAAAAAATTTCGATAGTCAAATTTTTTTAAAAGCACACATACACTCGCACAGGGCCCTTACTTTAGCAGGGTGAAGAACTGGGTTAGATAGAAAAAGGAGGGGGGAAGTCTTTGGTTTAAATAAAAATTTTTTTTAGGTGGATTTAAAAAATGTCATAACTGGTTTTTTGGCGAAAAGAGAGAGGAAAGGTTTTTCCCGATGGTGGACCAGAAATAAGAATGAGCGGAGCCAACAGTGGATTTGGTTAATTTGGTATAGACACAAGGTATTGCATAATCGGAGGAACGTGAAGGGGGGTGTAAGGTTGACATTCACATAGGGAGGAAGGTGCATTTTTTGGGAACTTGTAACAGAGGGTATTGATTTTATAATCTACTCTCTGTGTCACAGGCAGCCAGTGGAGAGATCGCAAGAGAGGGGTAATGTGCTCAGATTTTTTCTTTCTGAGAACTAGTCGAGCTGCGGAGTTTTGTATACGTTGAAGGGAGTGGATAGATGTTGCTGGCAGACCAGCTAAAAGAGAATTGCAATAGTCCAGACGTGAGAGAATGAGAGAAGTGACAAGTTTGGCTGTTGCATCAGTGGACAGGTACTTTCGAATTGCACTAATACGCCGTAATTGATAGTAGCACGACTGACAGGTCTGGGTGATGAATTTTTTCATAGAGAGTGTGTTGTCGATAACGACACCTAGATACTTCACGGAAGTGGATAGAGGGACTGATGTATTGCCAAGTTCTATTGAAGTTGTTGTAATGGAAGAGAGTTTGTGTTTGGTCCCTACAAGCATGGCTTCGGTTTTATCTGCGTTTAACTGTAACTTGTTTTGTATCATCCAGTTTTGGATATCTTGAAAGCAGTAGGCCATCTTTGTCAAGAGAGAAGGCAGATTTTCAGGTGTAACACTACTTTGAATCTGAGAGTCATCTGCATAAAAGTGATGGTTGATATGATGACGGTTTATTATATGTGATAGTGGAGCAGTATAGAGAGTGAAAAGAACAGGGCCGAGAACTGATCCCTGCGGGACAACCACATTCCAGTTTGGCAGGTATTGACTGTATCTTGTTTACTGCGACTGTCTGGAATCGGTCAGTTGAGGTATGAACTGAACCAGGAGAGGGCTGTGTCAGTAACACCGAAGTTTTTTTGAAGACGGGAGAGAAGAATTGAATGGTCAATAGTTCGAAGGCTTGCAGATAAAGTCGAGTAGAGTGAGAAGGAGATTTTCCCCGAGTCAGAAGCAAGTAGAAGTGTATTAGGGTATGGACTAGGGTATTTCAGTGTTTATGGTTGACGCGATTAGGCAGACTGAAAACTCAGGAAGAAGACTGTTGAGAGAAGGTGGTTATTGAGCTGTTTTAGAACTACTTTTTCAAGGACTTTAGAGATGAAAGGTAGATTGGAAATAGGTCTATAATTCTTCAGAATGTTAGGGTCATGGTCATGCTTTTTGAGTAGAGGTGTAACTATTGCAGTTTTGAGAGATGATGAAACATTTCCTGAAACAAGAGATGAGTTCACTATTTTCGTGATAGCGGTATAAGTTGTGGTAGGCACTGTACAAAAAGAGAAGCAGGTATAGGATCGAGGTCGCATGATTTTATAGTCATTTTTTTCAGAATTGTCGTAATTTCCTTTCTCACTTGCAGGATGAAAGGAAAGGAGAGGAGTAACCAAGAATTGGGGGTCAGGAACTGCAGGGTGGAAAGGAGTCTGATCCAATCTGGGAAAGGAATTGTTAGGATTTTGTCAGAAAAGAATGTAGAAAATTTTAGAAGGGAAATTCAGAGTGGTTGTGGATGGAAGGGAAGGGCTTGCCTTCACAGATCCAAGAAGAGTAGATGTGAGGGAAAAGAGAGATTTCATAGACGTGGCATTAAGAACTTGAGAAGAGTAGTACTTTGTTTTTTCTGAAAGAATTAAAGATTTGACTTTGTTGATTTGTTTTCGGAAGAGCTGTTTGTTGATTTCCGTTTTTGTTTTTCGCCACTGCCGCTCTAGCTGCCTGCGTTTGCGCTTTGCGACCAGGATGTCGTGGGTGAACCATGGTGCACAGGGCCTGTCAGGCAGGAGACGGTCAGTGGGAGGTGCATGCTCATCAAGCAGTTGGCTGAGAACAGTATTGTAGTGTTTCGAGGGGTCAGTGTTGTCAGAGGTTAGTGATAGGCGCTTAGCAGCTTGTGCAGAGAAAGTTTCAATGTCTATAGCCTTGAGATTGCGACGGGTGACACATTTCTTCTTTCTGATAGGTTTTGCAATGTTGAGGGAGAAAAGAACAGCAGAATGATCAGAGAGTAGTTCATCAGTGATAGATACAGATGAAACCAAATCTTGTGATACATCTGTAATGAGCCAGTCTAAGATATGTCCTGATCTGTGTGTTGCTTCAGTTACCAGCTGTGAAAGAGAGTGGTTGGACAAAGAAAGAGAAAGACGTTTGACATCAGAAGAAGACGGGTTGTCGAAGTGGAAGTTAAAGTCACCGACAATAATAAGCTTTCTGGGAGAGAGGCTGTAGTGATCTAGGAGTGACTGATACTCTTGATGGAAGATGGATGATGTCAGATTATTTCTACGGCTTGGAGGTGGACGGTAAAGACAGCAGAAAGTAATAGAGTGGCCAGGTGTGTTGAGGTTGAGTTCACAGACTTCAAAGGATTCAGGTGAGAAAGGAAGGGAGCGACAGAAAGAAAGAGCAGGTTCAAGTGTATCTTTATAAACGACGGCAATGCCACCTCCACGGGAGGGTCGGGGGAAAGAAAGAGTTTTATAACCAGGTGGTGTCAGTTGTTTTATCTTTGGTTCGTGACCATGTGGTTTCAACCAGGTTTCTGTGAGAAAGGTGATATCAATATTCCGGTCAGAGATGAAGTCAGACACAGACTTAGCTAATGT
>CM054151.1:56904008-56914008 GCA_028751875.1 Rapana venosa | reverse complement strand
AACCAATCAATCAATCAAGTAGTCAATCATTAGCCAGTCAACCATTTAATGAATGAATAAATTAATCAATCAATCAAAGATTCACTTTCAAAGCCGAAGGTAAGACACCAATAATCTTACAGATAAAACATAACGCACGGATGAATACACTTGCGAACACATCCACACGTACACACACACAGACACACTCACACATACATACATATAACACATATCCATATAAATATATAATATAATACTAAACCCCTTCATAATGGACAAGAGCTATTCAAGAGCTATATAATATCATCCCCTACAGCAATACGTGTCTACTTGTCTGCTGCCTAAACGAGATTGCTGTGTATTCGTGTGTGTACAATGCAATAGTATCAATAGAATCCTTGTGCTTTATTTCCCCTAAGTCTCATAAAGTAACAAAAAAATTCCCCTTGACGTCAGCTTGTAGAGAGCACAATGACCCACATTTTGGCAAAAAGCCCACACACATAACACCCAAGAAACATACCCCCCTTCCCCCAACACACACTACACCCAACAAAACATTCCCCCCACCGACACACACACACCCAACAAACATCCCCCCCTCCCCCGACACACATACACCCACCCCAGCCACCCCAATCCCCCTCAACACCGGGTACCACTGACTTGAACTGGCAGAAGATGTCGGCGTAGTCAGAAGAGATGCAGGAAGCCTGCAGCACAGTGACCCGGAACTGGAACTGGGAGCCCAGGGTCAAGTGTTCCGGAAGTTCCTTCAGGTCTATTTCCGGGCAGTAGTCCTTCTCCTTCCCCTCCACCCCCTCCCCCTCTGCACACAGGGAATGGGGGTGTTCCATAGGACAGTGGGAGGAGGAGAACGGAGAAGAATGGGGGGGGGGGTGGGGGGGTGGAGGGGGCAGTGTGAAGAATCGGAATCGAAATGTGATCATTGGTTCATATTGAATAGCTCTTGTCCCTTATGAAGGGTTTTAGTACAACCATGGCGACAAAGATACAAGCAAACTTAAACAAGAAGCATGCAGTAAGCAAAACATTACGGTTATAATTGATAGCTTTTGAAAAAGCTGTGTACGCAGACTAATATATATATTATAAATAATATTATATAGTAATATATATATATATATATATATATATATATATATATAATTTTTGGGGGAAGGGGGCGATACTTCATTATTAGATGTCAGTAGTAAAAACTGGGAACGATCATACTTTGTTGTCAATAGCACTTAAAGTTGGCGACACCTTTCTCGCAGATCGATTAAAGCAACACTAAATGCGAACAAATTGCATGGCAAGATAGATAATAGATAGAGATAAAGATGAGAGAGAAAAGAGAGAGAGAGGGATGAGAGAGAGAGAGAGAGAGAGAGGCAGACAGACAGACAGAGAGACAGAGAGAGAGACAGAGAGACAGAGACAGAGACAGACAGACAGAGAGACAGAGTGACAGACAGACTGTATTCTGGTCGGTACAGCCGGACGACACTAGAAGTGACCCAGAGCTGTTCAAACTGACCTGTCATAGCGTTGTCAGAGCCCTGACCTTGACCTTCCACGATGCGCAGTTCTTCACGGGAAGACACCTTGTCCTGGGCAGGGGCCTCCTGTACACACAGCACACACATACCTGCCATTCCTTTCCAGCCTTCAGACCTTTTTGGGGGGTGGGGGGGGGGGGGGTGGGGGGTGCGGGCGGGGGGGGGGGGGGGGGGGTGTTTGGGTTTTCTTAAAATAATTATTTTATCCTTCCTCGGTTAGAGCCTCGAGGTCTACCAATGGTGTGATTGTGTGTTTATTCGTTTGCACCATCTGCTGAACTCCCGTGTCAAGGATGCTCTCTATGTCTGTTTGTCTGTGTCTATCTGCTCTGTTGTGTGTCTATCTGGTCTCTGTATGTGTTTCTCTGTTCTGTCTCTGTATGTCTCTGTCTTCTGTCATATCTCTGTCAGCCTTCTGTCTGTCTGTCTCTCTGTCTATATCTCTCTCCCTCTGTCTTCTGTCTTTCCTCTTTCTCTCTCTTTCTCTTTCTTCTCTCCTTACTTCTCGTATCTCTCTCTCTCTCTCTTTCTCTCTATCTCTCTCTTACTTCTCTCTCTCTCTTTCTCTCTCTCTCTCTCTCTCTCTCTCTCTCTCTCTCTCTCTCTCTCTGTCTCTGTCTTCTGTTCTGTCTGTCTCTCCTTGTCTGTCTTTCTGTATCTCTCTTTTGTCTGTCTGTTCTCTCTTTGTCTGTCTGTCTGTCCTGTCTCTCTCTCTCTGTCTATCTGTCTGTCTGTCTGTCTGCAGTGTGTCTGTCTGTTAGAGGCATGCTATCCTATCTCCACTAAACTGAACTGAACTAACCCCCACCTTGATGAAGTATTCTTCGTCCTTGAAGGTGATTTTGGCATTGCCGGACTGTTTGATGCCTGCAGGAAACTCCGCCACCTCGTCTTTTTCTGCAACACACACACACACACACACGCACGCACGCACGCACGCACGCACGCACGCACGCACGCACGCACGCAGCACACACACACACACACCACACACACAAATATATATATATATATATATATATATATATATATATATATATAATATATATATATATATAATATATATATATATATATATATATAATATATGTGGGGGGGACGGAATAGCTTGGTGGTTAGAACATTGCGTTGGCAATCTGACGACCCGGGTTCCATTCCCGTTCAAGGGGATATTTTTCCCCTGGAGTTAACATCAGTGCAGACTCCACTCTCCCCAAGTCTTTCGGATGAGACTATAAACCGAGACCCGTGTGCGAACGCACGCAGAACATCTTGCGCACGTTAAATCCTGTTCCGCTTTTCGTAAGAAAAGGCAATTGTGTGCCAGTGGGAACAGATGACCGAATTTACAAAACCGCATACACACGAGGACTGGATGTAAAAAAGCACATAAGTGCTTATTCCATTAACCTCGATATAAAAGGATTGAATAAAATAAATATATTATATATATTTTATATGTGTGTCTGTTTGTTTGTTTCTTTCTGTCTGTGTGTGTGTGTCTTTCTCTCTCTCATTCTTTCTCCTTGCCTTCTCACACATGCACTTATAAACACACACCCACACAACACAACACAACACTACACAGAACACAACACACCACAAAACAGGGTACACATAAACAACACAGCACAGCATGTACCCGTACCCGTAATGGCCTGAACAGATACCCGCAGGTAGCCCTTGACGTCGCCTTTGTCGCTGACCACAGCCACCCGG
The DNA here is from genome assembly GCA_028751875.1 of Rapana venosa. Lineage (NCBI taxonomy): Eukaryota > Metazoa > Mollusca > Gastropoda > Neogastropoda > Muricidae > Rapana > Rapana venosa. The sequence goes on along the minus strand of CM054151.1, from coordinate 56,910,742 downwards.
TGAACGAGGGGTACAGGGTAGAAGAGGTTGCTCAGGTAGACAAAGGCTCTGCAGGACAACAGGGGTACAGTCAGTCCTTCAGTCAATCGCCGTCATTGGCACAACCACTTTTGGTTCTCTCTGCCTCCCTCCTCCCTCCCTCCCCCCCAACACCACACCCCACCACCATCAACATTACTGTAACCAGCGGGTACCACCACTGGCCACTCCAGGATCGCCAATACCACTAAGACTGCCCTTCCCCCACTGCTACCACATTTGTTACCACCACCACCACCACAATCATCATTATCATCATTACCACCACCACCACGATCATTATTATCATCATTACCACCACCACCACGATCATTGTTATCATCATTACCACCACCACCACAATCATTGTTATCATCATTACCACCACCACCACCACAATCATTGTTATCATCATTACCACCACCACCACAATCATTATTATCATCATTACCACCACCACCACAATTATTGTTATCATCATTACCACTACCACCACAATCATTATTATCGTCATTACCACCACCCCCACAATCATTATTATCATCATTACCACCACCACCACAATCATTGTTATCATCATTACCACCACCACCACAATCATTATTATCATCATTACCACCACCTCCACAATCACTATTATAATTATTACCACCACCACCACCACCACCAAGGGAATTTTCAATTCAATTCAATTCAATCACTTTGTTATCTCACTAACAGAGAAAATCACGCGGTTTACAAGCGATGCATAAAAAAGTGAATAGGAAAAACATGGACCACAGAAGAATAACACAGCACAGTATACGACCATCGCCTTGTACACATCACAAGATAACACCTACACCTATACCAGTACTTTATCGTCTCAATAAAACGAAGAATTCAATCGGTCACAAGTCATACTTATCTATATAAATATAATAAGCAGAATTATTTATCACGGAAAGAAATAGAATTCAATCTTAAACATCACACACACGCATTCACACGCACACACACACACACACCACACACACACACACACACACACACACACACACACGCACACACGACACACACACACACACACACACACACAACACACACACACACACACACAGCACGCATAGACACATGCCAACGAACAAACGATTATAACATGTCATATAATTAGAGCACTGTCAATTGATAAGATGTACTATTTAACACTTAAAAAAAAGCAAATAGATAAGTTTAAAAACAAGGCAAAAGACGGGTAACCGTCTTAGAAAGGCTCTTCCCCACCACCACCACTCCCACCATCACTGCTGCTGACCTTCACCCCCACCACCATCACTGCTGCTGACCTTCACCCCCACCACCATCACTGCTGCTGACCTTCACCCCCACCACCATCACTGCTGCTGACCTTCACCCCCACTGCTGCTGACCTTCACCCCACCACCTTCGCTCCTGCTGACCTTCACCCCCACCACCATCACTGCTGCTGACCTTCACCCCCACTGCTGCTGACCTTCACCCCCACCACCTTCGCTCCTGCTGACCTTCACCCCCACTGCTGCTGACCTTCACCCCCACCACCTTCACTCCTGCTGACCTTCACCATCAGTTATGAAGCTGGGACTGACCTGCCCACCAGGCGGAACCAGGGGAAGCGGTCATAGAAGGGGTCTTTGCCGGTCATGGCGTCCATCAGAGGCTCCGGGGAGGTGGGGGAGAGCTCCGCCTCGTTGTGGTACATCTCCCGCATCAGCTCCAGCCGCTGTCTGGGGGGGGGGGGGGGGGGGGGGGGGGGGAGAAAGAACAGAAAACATGATGAAAGAAAAGGTTTGAAATGTTATTATGTTGTTGTTTTGTTGTTGTTGTTGTTGTCGTCGTCATTGTCATCGTTAACACCATTATCATCATCATCATCGTCGTCGTAGTCGTCGTAGTCATCAACATCATCATCGTCATCATCATCATCATCATCATCATCATCATCATCATCCTTCTTCTTCTCCTTCTTCTTCTTACTTGGTTGGGGGTGGGGGGAGGGGGAGGTTGAGGGAGAAAAAACGTTTAAAGTTCTTTTGGGGGTCATTGAGATTGAGACAGTAGGTTTAAATCATTTTTATAGGTTGATTTAAAAAAAAACCTGCAAGGAATAAAATGAAATATAAAAAAAATGAAATGAACTAGCTCAAAAGAATATGAATGAAATAAAAACAAAGTACATAAGATAAGAAATGATGAAAATGAAGTAAATCATATATCTCAACTCAACTCGGATAAAAGCCAAGCCAAATCGCTAAACAGGCCTGTCCATTCACTCTCCTACACTCTGTTGCACAAGATGGGAGACGGCAGGGAGACTGTCAGGAGCAGCAGCAGCAGCAACAAAGCAACAACAACACGAACCAACGGTGACAGCACCGACGATAACAACGACAACATCAACAGTAACGACAACCGCAAAAGAACAACTCGACCAAAACCAGGTGTGACTGTTAAAAAAGTATATCATGATCTGAATCGTACCGATTTATTTGTCGACTTCATTTTCAAAATTTCTCCTTTACGCCCTGACCAAAATCTGTGTTAGTTCTTGGTGTCCGCAAAATGCTATGGTCTACTTTTAAAATTCTTTTTCTTTTGCTTTGGAATGTGTTGAAATTGTGTTCATCCGTTATAATCATTATTAGCATAACAACGTGTATCTAAAAGAGAAAAACACTGTCAGATTCGACACACGGCTGATGCCTATATGGTGAGCTACGTGAAATCAGCCATACAGGCTGACTTTTCCGCTAGTGTGTATGTCTGACAGTAATTACCAGGTGGGATGAGTGAGACAGACAGAGCGCATAATTATTCTAAGTAACCCCTAGGGTGTCAAGCTAGGGAACGCCCAACAGCATTAACGTACTGCCGTCCACTTCTGTCTACGTGGGACAATTCTATAGGGAAATGATGTGAAAGGATTGAGTCACAGCGTCTACTAGATCTAGTGCCAACCAGTCACTCCGAGTTGATCAGTACAGCTTACATTTTCTTCTTCTTCCTCCTCTTCTTCCTCCTCCTCCTCCTTCTTCCTCGCCTCCTTTTCCTCGTCGAACGCACAGACAGCACTTTGTGGTTGTCTTACAGGGAAGTCATAGTTTGCATTCCTTTGCCAAAGTCTAAGCAAACGCCGAGTTCTCTGGTGACCAAACTTCGTAGTCACAATGAAAGCATCCGTTTGGTGAATCCGTCTCCGTCAGTGGGTAATTGAGCTTTGAAACTTCCACAGTGATCCTTCCTATAGCATAGACTACGAGTATCCTCCTTGTGTGCAAACGTGCAAACGGGGGAGGGGGGAGTCCAGGCCAGTCATAAGAGGTCACCATGTGGCCCAAATTCCATAATCCTGCGTAACCCCACACTTGCCCAGAGTGTCTCGAGCAGGTGAAGATTCTGAAAAGGCGTGGTGCAACACGAATTAGAGTTTTAAAGGCAGGCATCCTTTGGCAATGACCTGAACGTATTGCCTGATAGTCTTCATTCACTCACTTGATGACTTGAGTCACTGACTGCCGCCTAGACAGCGAGAAAGAAAGGTAGGTGATCTGTACATAATGGAACTCTGGTGAATTTGGATAAACATTTCACGTCATATTCACATGATCTTTTTTCAATTAATGTAGCGGTAAATATTTTGACAAAATTATTCTGCAGATTTCCAAAATATTTTGAAATTTCATACCCGGTTTGAAAGTAAAATAGAAGAAACACTCACTATATTAATGATGACCTTTTCCACAGTTACAACGAGCGTGTTGTAAGTTATTACGTGCAAAAAAAAGTTCTTTAATTTTACAGTGTTTAGAGTCATAAGGGAATGAATGTCCAATAGTTGGATGTTATACCACTTTATGTGTTTAGCGCTTCGTGTTTTCCTGTAGTTATTTTGATTGTATAACGACTGAACATAAATCAAACTCGTCATTTTCATGAATACATTGGAATTTGTCATTTTATGCACCCCTTTTTTTAAAAAAATGTCTTCTTCATGTATTAATTGCACAGTTTACCGTACTGGTGAGTACTTTTGTTATGCAAAAGGTGAGGAAGGCACTGGCATGTCTGCACAGAAATGACAATATACAAGTCTTCATTCACTGTGCGCAGTTGAGTCACTTCCCCCTCCCCTGTTCTACTGCCCAGGAGGATTGACATCCTCTTGTCTTTAACCACTGCGCCACACTGCCCATGATTTTGAACTATGGGACCATTGCAGGGCCTTCTTTGGTGAGTGGCTTCACAGAAGTTTACACTGATCATAGTAACGCGACAGAACAAGAACAGACGTGGCTGTCAAAGGTTAGGTCTGCTCTAGCCGCATGAAGTGATCAGAAATGAAGTCGACTTGCAAAGTAAAATTTTATAAAACAAACATAGAACAGGTTCTAACATTACTTTTTACCATCAGTACTGCCATCATCAGCAACGTCATCATGATAACCATGATCAAAACCACAATGACAACAACATTGTTATGTAATTAACGCCTGCTTTATCTAGTTGATATCATAATTTACAATGTCATGAGATTTTGGAGTGGACTTGCAATACTGGAGGTACTAGAAGCAAACAGGGACTGAAGTGTTGCCATCAGCCAAATCACCATGCATCAGAACATGGACCAACATGGAATCATCATGAACAGTGTGGGACGCCATTTAAGTGTTCACTGCAAGTACAACAACGACAGAACACTGAAGGAGAGGGGGGGGGGGGGAACACCCATACGAACACGCAAGAAATCACCACAACAAACGACAGCAACCCGTTACGGGAGGGGGGACAATAAAGAAGAAACTGTGTGCTGTTATCTGTTTTTATTTGCTTTCTTCGATTTCACACAGCCTCAAAGTCACCCTGTTGTGCCTACATTTGGATTTGTTGTACTGGTATTATGGAATTTCAGCTATGCTTGTTATAATGACAGCAAGCTGCGGCTAGAGATGCTTTGTCTTTCTTCATTTCTATTGTAAGTTGTTGCAGTTTTTTATTCCCCCCCTTTCTTGCCTATTTGTCTTCCTTCTCGTCAACTGTTTCGTCATGCTAGGAAGTCTACAGTAACACCGCTACCATCAGCTAGATGCATTGTGAACATCTCTAGACTGTTTTAAACGACACTGACATCGACCTCTGTGTTTTCGAAACTTTTGTTTACGAAGTCTGTGTTTACACAAGTGATAAAGATCGAGCATATCAAGAAAGAAAGAGGTTTCTAAACAGAAAATACTGCCTTTTTGTTGCATACTGATTAATCTCTCCAAAGGAAAAGCTTTACTGATCTAACAAGTGGACAGCCTCTTTTTTTCCTCCAAGTTTCTTGTTTTTGGTTTTCAGTTTCAATCATACTTTTTATTCGGTATTAGAGGCCTTTCAGCCTTTGGTTTTCCAAACAGTCCTTTTCTATCACTTCCCTGTTACTCCTCTCTTGCTTCAAGGTGTATTTTTAGCTGCACTCAACGGTTCCTAGCTTTGGTTTACTGTTGTCTGTATGGAGAGGATGGAGAGTGACTCTTGGTGACTGGGTGCAGAGAACAGACGGACGATGTTGCCTCTTACTTAAATCACGGATATGATTTTCTAGCCTGTGGCACAAGCGGTACGGTACGTTAGATTTTGATGCACAGACTTGAGTTTTACTGCACGAACACCATAATCCTGTGACTTTTGGAGAGCACTGGCTTTGTTTGCTCCTGTGTTATATGACAAAGTGAATAATGTCCGTGTTGATTTATTTCCAACTTGATAGAAAGCCAATGAGGGCCGCGCTAAACTTTCCGCCTTTGTGTGCTAGTGTGAATTAACGTGTAAGTTGATATGGAGGAACATGTCACAGTTTCTGTGCGCTTATACTTAGAAAAAAAACTTTACTAAGAATACTTGTTGACCTGTCACATGTATAAAATGTATCTACTATGCGATGACAAAGCCTGAATATAAATTCTGCTTAACCAACTCAGGTGTTCTCCAGTATTACACTCTGGCTTCAGATGTGGCCTTGAAAACACAGCCTACATAAGATTTGGATTTTGGCCATGAGACTGAAAAACAAATGTCTGCAGTTAAGACAAGCAAACAACAAACCCAAACAAAAGTACGCACACTGCTGCCAGCTCCTATGTACACAAAATGAGTGAAACAAAATCAAACAGAAATAAAGGGGAAATGAATGAAAAGTAAATAAAGAGATAAACAAATCCGTTGTACATAAACTTAGTCGGTGAAACAAAATCAAGCAAAGAAAGTGGACAATGAATGAAAAATAAATGACAACTTAATGAACCAATAAACAAACGAGGAGAGAAAGAAATAAGCCAAAAAATAGGAAATAGTCAATGTGTCCTTCTGTTAAAAAAAATTGTATGTTTCACAAAAAAGGGACAAAGGATATCTCTGAGATCCAGTTTTTAAAGAGAAGGTACTAATAAGAAACGCTTAAAATAAGCGTCTTCAACTTTTCAGACTGATTTCTTTCCAAAACATTTAACGGGTATTGTTCTGCATTCGTGCTCGACCAAACACACACACACACACACACGCACGCACGCACGTGCACACACCACACACACACACACACACACACACACACACACCACACAACACACACACACCACGCCACACACACGAAACACACAAAACACAACACACGTTTACATTAAACTCGCATTTACAAAGCGATATGCCAAAAATAACCACAA
>CM054151.1:56891508-56901508 GCA_028751875.1 Rapana venosa | reverse complement strand
AGAAAAGATGCAATTCCTAGCAAAGCGTTTTTGGAAGGTGGGGATACTATTTATAGTGACAGGTTCCCGGCATGCCCACAGGGGGAATGATTTTAATGCCATCTAAAACACACAGTACCATACGGCTCATGCAACACCCTCAGTTTGTTCCCCCTGTCCACGGTAAAATCTAGCCCCTACTCTGATGGTGTTGTTGTACACTTCATAGTCTGTCATCCTTTTTTTCCAGGAACGGGAATAGCGAATACATTCTTCTTGTTTAAAAAAAACCCATTTCCGATGACGTCACCATCATCTGACGTCACATCCTGAAACCATCCAGGTAAAGGATGAATACAGAGAAAGACACGGAGCAAATTTCCTTATACAGAGAGGCCGCAGAGAAGATGACAGGCTCCTCTTCTTCGTGGAACGCTCATACAGCAGCTACTGTTACCTGTCCTATGACCAAAACTGTGTTGCGCTGCCGTTAAGCGCCTGACAAGTCAGGCCCAACGCGTCCGACTTTAGCGTGGGAGATAATTGTAGTTATCTTTTTAAGTCTTTCTGGTAAAAAGGCAGTGGAATGGACCAAGAGGGCAGGAAAGACAAAAGAAGGAGATGACAGAAAGAAAAAGAAAGAAGACAGAAACGAAGGGAGGGATAGAAAACGGAATTTAATCCTATCCCAGAGTTTCCAGAAGGTGGGATTGCTAGTTGTACTGACAGGCCCCGGCATCCTGACGGGGGAATGATGGGGATATCAACAACTTGTAGCCTTCACCTACTCAGGTCGTGTTTCTGTGCGTTCAGTATCCACAGGTAATAACAGATATCGTGTTGACCTGCAAGCTAGGCAGCAAACAGCACGAGAACCCCCTTCCCCCACCTACTTTGTCCATGTTGGGAGATAGGAAAGTTATTGCTTTTGAATACTTTTTTGTATGTAAAACATGTCCTATGTGAAACATGTAGGACAACAGCAACCATTGAAAGAAGGATATAGGCAATGGAGATAAGGTTCTTTCGCAAACTTCTTGGTACCTCATAAAGAGATCACACAACTAACAAGGAAGTGAAAACCAGCATTAAAAACGCCATCGGACCATATGAAGAGCTCCTGACTTCAGTGAAAAAACGCAAACTGAAGTGGTTCGGGCACGTTACACGAACATCTGGACTGACCAAAACTGTTCTTCAAAGAACAGTTCAAGGAGGCAGACGAAGAGGCAGACAGAGAAAACGATGGGAAGACAACATCAGAGAGTGGACTGGCATTGAGTAGAACGATTTGCTACGGAAAGCAGAGGACCGCGGGGAGTGGAGGAAGCTGGTTTCAAAATCTTCATTGGTGCCCCTAAGGTCCACGGGACTACGGGATATGTGAAGATGAAGGTAAAACAAAAGATCATGCGGCCTATAATTCTGTTTTTTTATATACACCATCCAAGTTTGTGTTCACCTGTTTTGTAAGTTAGGACATGCTGACATGAGTCGACTTGATGAACTCTTTCATTAATCAGTGGTTACTGTATCTGTGGTAGAGCTTTCAGTGCGGAAAAATCTGCCCAGTCTAGAATGAAACATCGTTTATGAATGGGCACATTGTTGCTGCTGCTTCCGTGTGTACCCCTAAAACGATCGATTTTAAACGGCTTGGAGTCCTACCTATTTCGGGTAGTTTTCTAAGTGTCGCACGTGGTATATTCGGGTTATTGAAGATAAGGTAATATCAAGAGATTTTAGCGGCTATATTCTGTTATTATTATACATGTTTGAGCACTTTTGTTTAGACAGCTGACTGAGTGTTGTGAACCTTCATTAATAGTGGTACTGTTCTGTGTGAGCTTTCATGCAGAAGAAATTTCTCTTGGATAGTTCTTTGAAACAATCTTTAGTTTTGGATGGGAAATGTTATGCTTTGAGTATGTTTGTTAAGCAACGTATTCGATTTTGGAAGATAAATGGATCTATTTTTCGGGAGTTTCTTTCATAAGTCGTTTTGGGATATAGTCTGGTTTTGGATTATGCTTTACATCAAGATTAATGGTTGAATATCAATAAGTAGAACTATTTTGGTTTACCTTTGTCTTGTTTTGGGAAGGATAATATTACGTTTTAGGCGATTCTCTCTCTTTAACACTTTCTTTTCTTGGGTAGAATGTTACTTCTTCTTTCTGGAGTATTCTTTTACTATATCTTTTGTGTTTGGAGTTGTTCTTTCTTTTTGGTTTGTTGTTTGCAGTATGGGTTTATTTGGGGGATGGAGTAGGTGGTATTTTAGGAGCTTTCTTTATAAATTGCTTGTTTGGGGGGAGAGGAGGGGTTTCTTTTGGGGGGAGTGTTTTGAAAAAGGGTTATTCACCTGTTTTTATTGCGAGATGTATAAAGTATGGGTTATTAGTTTTTTAGTGTATCCTAGGCGGGATGATGTAAAAAAAGCAACTATTGTGCTTATTCATTATCCTCAATAAGAATTTGTCATTGTCATGTCTCTCTCTCTCTCTCTCTCTCTCTCTCTCTCTCTCTCTCTCTCTCTCTCTCTCTCTCTCTCTCTCTCTCTCTCTCTCTCTTCTATCTATCTCTCTCTCTGTTTATATGTGTGTGTATGTGTGATGTGTGTGTATGTGTGTAAATGATGGATGTGTGTGTGTGTGTGAGGGCGCGGAACAATCACGTATTAAAGATATTTGATGCTGCATGGCCACCTATTCATTCATTAACTCTCTCTTTACCATCTTATCTGTTTGTCTTTTTGTTTTCTTTATGCTGCTTCATTCTTTTAAATGCATTTTCTGTTAATTTCTCCCTCTGCTTTGTGTCTTTTATTGACAATCTGTGTCATTCTTTCTCTTCCAAACAGAATCTTCTTCTCTTTGAATTAAAAAAAAAGAATAGCTAATGTACTTTGTACTTTTCGATAAAACACACAGGCACCAGTCTCTGTTACCACACACAACACACACACACACACACACACACACACACACACACACACACACACACACACACACACACACACACACAACACACACTCACGCACGCGCACACACACACACACACATACACACACACTCACTCACACACACACAAACACACACACATACACACACACATACACCACTCACTCACTCACTCACTCACACACACACAAACACACACGCTCACACGCACACACACGCACACATACACACACACAAACACACACGCTCACACACACACACACACACACACACACACAACACACACACACCACACACACACACACGCTCACGCTCACGCTCACACACACGCACACACACACACTATCATCATTCCCTGTTACTGTTTCCCACATTCCTGTACTCGCAATCTGATGGAACGCTCGCTACCTAAAACTTTCATGCTAACATAGACTGCAAGAGGAATAACAATGATGAAAAAGTAAACTTCAAAAGAACAAAAATGTAGGTTGAAAATTAGGAAAACATAACAAAGTTAACAAAATACATCAAAATCAGTGAAATAAAATTAAATGAACAAAATGACAGGAAATAACACGAAATAAGCAAAACAACATAAGAAAACGTAAATCAATGTGCATGGTAAATAATAAAAAAAAAACACCTGACATAAGCAGACTACCAAAAGAAAATACAAATCGATAAAGATCATTTATACATAATTATAATTATACAAGCCAGATTGTTTGAACACAATGAGTAGCAACAACAATCATATACTGCTTAACTTTTTTTCTCCAGAAAATAGTATTGTTGTAAAAAGTGAGGTGCTATTTGTTGAAGAATCATATCAAATCCAGAATGGAAAGGGATATTAATTTTCAATGATATCAGATTTCGTTACGGAGTTCAAATATAAACGTGGGCAGGAGTGTGGATGGGGGTGGTGGTGGATGGTGGAGAGGGGTGGGGGGGTGGGGGAAGGGAGTCGTATCAGATGGATATGGGATATAATTTTCAATGATATCAATTTCCTTCGGGTGCTATAAATTTAACGTGGGCAGGGTTGTTTGGTTGGCACTTGTGGATGGAAGTTGATGTGGGGACGGGGTTGTTGACGTTGAACTTGCTGTAATATGAATATGGTATGCCGTTTTTTTCCTTGGGTTTAGGTTGGGTGCTATTATTGCTTGTCTTGTATTGTTTCGATTGATTCTTGTACTGCATTGAATTTTTTGTTTGTATTGTAATTGCTACATTATACTGCATTGAATTCGTATTGATTGTGATATTATTGATATTTTTGTATTGTATGTTTGTATTATTGCATTGATATTATTTGCATTGTGATATTGAATGTATTGTATAGTGTTTATTGTATGTATTGGGTGTTGTGTATTGCTATTAGCATTGTCTTGTATTGTATTGTTTCATTGTATTAATGCATTGTATTGTATTGCTATTGTATTTTTGAATATTGCATTGTATTTCTTTGTTGTTTGTATTACACGACCACGAATCGGGTTTGTGGATGAAGGTTCTACAGGCAGCCCACTGCCTAGACAGCCACAAGTCCGGGTACGATCCAGGTCCGTGTTTAATTTCCGTTTGTCACCCCCTCTCCCCAATCCATTATACCTTGAGTGGTGGTCTGCGTGCTAGTCCTTCGAATGAAACGGTAAATTGAGGTTCCCGTGTACAACACGAATTTAGCGCACGTAAAAGAACCCACGGCAACAAGAGAGTTAACCCTGGCGAAATTATGTAGAAATAGCCCACTTCGTACACGTGCAGACAGGAAAATAAAATAAAATAATGAGTGGCGCTGCTCTTGTGGCGATGCGCTCTCCTTGGGGAGAGCAGCCCAAATTCCACGCAGAGAAATCTGCCGTGACTTGAAGTGGTATACAATTACCATTGTCGGTAACGGACGGTCTTTTTAGTATTGTATTGTATTGCTTTGTATTTATTGTATTGATTTTCATACCACTTGTACGTAAACAGCAGATTTCTCTGCGTGAAATTCGGGCTGCTCTCTCCCCGGGGAGAGCGCATCGCCACAAGAGCAGCGCCACCGTTTTGAGAGTGAGATTGGGCCTAACATCCCAGGGGACAGCGAGTCGCCATAAGACCAGCGCAACTTTTGCTTTTCTCAAAATTTATTTTCCTGTCTGAATGTATTTGAACAACAAACATTTGTTGCCAGGTTTAACCCTCTTTGTTGCCGAGGAATTTGCAACGTGTTACACACTCGGACTTGCACTCATTGTCCCTTTGGAAAGACTAGCAACCAGACCATCACTTTCGTCTCGTGGATGAGGGGAAAAGTTCGGGTTTAGCCGGGAATCAAACCCGTCACCTCTCACTTTCTAAACAGCTGCGTCACCTCGAGACCACCGTTTAGGGGGCGGGGTGGCCTGGTTGGTTAGAGCTTTGCGCATTGCGCTCGTGATCTGTTAACCCGGGTTCGAATCCCGTTCAAGGGGATATTTTACCTGGAGTTTACATCAGTGCCGACTCCACTCCACCCAAGAAGTGCTTTGTGTGAGATTATAAACCGAGGCCCGTGTGCGAACGCGCGCAGAACATCTTTCGCACACGTTAAAACCTGTTTGGCGTTTTGGAAGAGTAAGCCATCGTGTGTTGGTGGGGACGGAAGACAAAATTTACAAAACCGCATACACACGGGGACTGGATGTAAAAAAAAGACATGAGTTCTTATTCCATTATCCTCAAAATAAAATAACAAAATAAGAATATAATGATAAATGAAAATCTACTCCCTATGTTTTGTTTTGGTTTTTGATAAAGGGATGCCAACGCTAGTCAGGTAGAAAGTAGATGAACTTTTCTTTGACCGTTATAAATTATTAGGATATGCATCGTGTGTGTGTGTGTGTGTGTGTGTGTGTGTGTGTGTGTGTGTGTGTGTGTGTGTGTGTGTGTGTGTGTGCGTGTGTGCGTGTGTGTGTGAGTGTGTGTGTGTGAGTGTCCTGTGTGTGCGCGTGTGTGGGTGTCTGTGTGTATGATTCTTGGTGTGTGTGTTGTGTGTTGGTGTTGTTGTGTTGGTGTGTGTGTTTGTGTGTGTGTGTGTGTGTGTGTGTATGTGCTGTGTGTGGTATGTGCCTGAGTGTGCCTAGATGTGCAAGATTGTTTTTTATACGTGCAAAATATCATATTTGTCTTCCTTGCCTGTTTACGAGTTATTCAAGTGTCCATCGAAACGATCAAATAGAAATAAAAAAAAGTGTATGTACATTTTGTAATACTTTTTTTAACACACACACAAGATGGCTTGATGAAAAAAGGCAAATGCATTGCTTATTCAAAGTACCATCTGGAAATAAAAATTTGATTTGACTTGACTTGATTTGACTTGACACACACACGATGAAACTTCTCACATCAGTTACGATCAATGAACAAAAGAAAAACCCTACACACTTCGGTGTGCAGATTAACACAGACACATAGAGGCAGACTCTTAGAGACCCTGACACACACAGACCTAGGCATACCCCCTCCCCCTCACAACACACACAACACCGTAACCTCAGACATCGCACCCTCATGCACACTCGCTACTTACACACCACACTCCCCTCAAACACACACACACGCACTCACACTCACACACACACACACCACACACACACACACTCACTCACACACACACCACACCATCACACACACACACACACATCACACCAACACCTCACACTCACACCACACACACCAGCGCACATCACACACACACACACTCAACACACAACACACACACACACTCACAACATCACTCACAACACATGACAAACACGAGCACTTCAAACACTGATAAAATTTCAACTACACACACACACGCCCCCCCACCCAAATAGCAAACACAAAACACACCATAAAACACCAATCAAAACAATTAACACACCCACAACAACAACAACCAACCAAAACACACACACACACTGTTAGGAAACATATTCAAGCTTTAACTACTTACATAGAAATTATAAATAGAGAATCTTTTCCGGGAGAAAGTGAACATGAAAGATAGAGAAAAAAGGTTTCTAACTAACTAAATCACAACACTCCCCACCCCCACCTCTTCAATAACCTGCACCAAAAAAATATCACCTATAATAACGCTCTATATTTTTAAATAATTTAAACCCAACAACTTCAGGAAACCATCGATAAAAGCAGCTGACCTGTACGGCTGTAAAACGCATGATCTAAATTTAAACAAAACTCAGAATTAATCACGAGAGAAAGATAAAGCTTGTGGTTTATCACATACATGTTTTAACAAAGCAAAAAAGACTAAAATATAAGCTATCACTATTCTTCTACTACTACTATACTACTACTCTTACTACTACTACTACGCGTTCCGCTGTACGGCAGAGTAGGCCATTGTGTACCAGTGGAAACGGATGACAAAATTTAAAAAACCGCGGACACACGGGGATTGGATGTAAAAAGGCACATGAATGCTTATTCCATTACCCTCGACCCTCCTAACTAAAAGACTAAAAAAGAATAAATATTGCTGCTGCTACTGTTATTACTTCTTCTACTACAGTTATTAATGTTGTTGACAATATAGCTATAGTACCATGTAACTGTAGCGTTCATCTTATGTTTCTCCTTGTCATATATTTGCTACGCCTGCTGCTGCTGCTGCTGCTGCTGCTACTACTACTTCTACTACTACTACTACTACTACCACTACTACTACTTCTACTACTACTACTACTACTACTACTACTACTACTACTACTACTACTACTACTACTACTTCTACTACTACTACTACTGCTGCTGCTGCTGCTCCTGCTGCTGCTGCTGCTGCTGCTACTACTTCTACTTCTATAACTTATGATGCTGCTGCTGCTGCTACTACTACTACTACTACTACTACTACTACTGCTGCTTCTACTACTACTGCTACAGCTACAGCTACTACTTCCACTACTACTACTACTACTACTATTTCCACTACTACTACTCATTCCACTATTATTAGTACTATTACTACTTCTACTTCTATAACTTATGCTCCTCCTCCTACTACTACTACTACTGCTCCTCCTCCTCCTCCTACTACTACTTCTTCTACTTCTACCTCCGCTGCTGCTGCTTCTACTGCTACTACTACTACTACTACTGCTGCTGCTGCTGCTGCTGCTGCTACTACTGCTGCTACTATCACTGCTACTGCTGCTGCTACTGCTGCTACTACCACTGTTACTGCTGCTGCTACTATTGCTACTACTGCTGCTACTACCCCTATGAAAGCTCTCTGTTGCTGATACTACTCCTACTAATCCTACTACTACTACTACTGCTGCTGCTGTTGCTGCTGCTGCTGCTTATGAAAAGTAGTATCCTGTAATAGTTGTGGCTGGTGTGTTAGTTTGTCAGTAACCATTGCACTATGACAACATGCATCATAACTGCTTGGTATGTTGACGTGTGCTTTTCATTCCAGTATGTTGTTCTAATGACATACCCATCAATCTATTGGAGACTTCCTTTCAAGTACAGCATTTCTCTTGCTAGAATTTGCTGGTGTGTTTTTGTGTGTAATCAATTATATCGGGGGTGGGGGTGGGAGGAGGGGGGTGGGTGAACCAAACAAAACGACATTGTTTCATGCAAAAATATCTATGATGAAGCTGATGTCATGAGGGTAATATGATTATTATGGTGTACAATATGAAAGAAAGAAAGCATACAGCCTGCCATCCTACCGACACAAACAGTTCAATTCCTCTGAGATGTCGACTCTTCTTTCTCCTCCTGTTTCTTCTTCAAATGCTACATTTTAATTGCTGTTGCTGTTATTTCTGCGTCTGCTGCTGTGGCTGCTGTTGCTGCTATTTCTGCTTCTACTGCTGCTGATGCTGTTGCTGTTTCTCACGCTGACATTGCTTCCGTTACCACTACAATGACTGACTGTACTCCAACTACACGCTCCTCAGGTTAAAGAAAAACCAAACAAAGTGAAAGCATCAATCTGAAGTAATGATGATTAATGACATGCAAATTCATGCAATCAGGAAACATTACTCTTTCTATTTTTCTCCACGAAAGATTCTTTCACCCTAGGACACTTTCACACACACATACACAGACACGCACGCACGCACGCATGCACGCACGCGCACTCACACACACACTGCACGCGTGCAGACACGCACACACACAAACACGCACACACACACACTTATGCGCACATGCACATATGGACACCACGCAAGGCGAAACAAAAGAGAAATAGGCACTAAAAAAAGCTCAGAGACAGAGAGACAGACAGACAGACAGACAGAGAAAGAGACAGAGATACAGAGACAGAAACAGAAAGAGACAGAGACAAGGAGAGGCAGAGACAGAGACACAAAACGAGAGAGAGACGAGGACACCCAGAGACAGAGACAGAGAAACAAAGACAGAGAGATAGGGCACAGAAAAGCAGACACGGACAGACAAAAAGATAATCACACACACACACGTAAACCCATATACAAGCACAGTCACAGAATCGAAAATGGGATTCGAAAAAAATGCCACACACACGCATGTACATACACACATACACACACATACTGCAGACCCCCCCCAGACTTCTTCCCCCGAACGTACACTCCTCCCCCCTCCCCCCCCCTGCACCCCCCCCCTCCACCCCCCCCCCCCCCAAGCCTACCTCCCCCCCCCCCCCCCCCCCCCCACCCTCATCCAATATCACACACACTCAAAACGAATTAGCAAGACGGACAGACAGACAGTCAGACAGACAGACAGACAGACAGACAGACAGAAAGACAAACCAACCGACCAGCCGACCAATCAAGCAAGCAAGTAGCCAGCACACACACACACAACACACACACACACACAAACAACACACACACACACACACACACACCACACACACGCACAATACAAACACATACACACACGCCACGCACCCCCCCCCCCCCCCCCACACACACACACTCACATACACACACTACACACTCACACCCACATCCACATACACCTCACACACTCACACACATACACCACACTACACACTCACA
>CM054151.1:56851508-56884008 GCA_028751875.1 Rapana venosa | reverse complement strand
GAAAGAAAGAGAGACAGAAAGACAGACAGAAAGACAGAAAGAAAGAAAGACAGAAAGACAGAAAGAAAGAAAGACAGACAGACAGACAGGCAGACAAAAAGAATGAAGACAGAAAGAAAGACAGAAAGACAGAAAGAAAGAAAGACAGAAAAAAGAAAAAAAGACAGAAAGAAAGACAAAAAGACAGAAAGACAAAAAGGGACAGACAGAAAGACATACAGAAAGAAAGAAGAAGACAGAAAGAAAGACGATAGACAGACAGAAAGACAGACAGACAGAAGACAGAAAAAAAGACAGACAGAAGACAGAAAGAAAGACAGAAAGACAGAAAGACAGAAAAAAGAAAGACAAGAGAAAGAAAGAAAGACAGACAGAAGACAGACAGGCAGACAGACAGACAGACAGACAGAAAAAAAGACAGACAGAAGACAGACAGGCAGACAGACAGACAGGCAGACAGGCAGACAGGCAGACAGACAGGCAGACAGGCAGACAGGCAGACAGACAGACAGCGCAGGACACTGACCTGACGCTGTTGTTCAAACAGGAGGTCGGCCTCTTCCTTCTCTTTGCGGTACTGCTCCTCCAGGTTCATCAGCCTACACACACACACACACACAGCCAGCACAGGCCGTCCTCATCATCATCATGGTCATGATCATCATTGTCATCATCATCATGGTCATCATCATGATCATCGTCATCATCATGGTCATGATCATCATTGTCATCATCATCATCACAATCATCATCATCATCGTCAGTACCATAGTCATGATCATCACAACGATCATCATCACCACAACGATCATCACCGTCATCATCATCTGGCCTGTGTTATGAAGCGAGAGCGGCTATGAGTCATATTTGTGGTTATGTTGTTTTGTCTGATAAATGGTACTACTGCTCATTCTCTGTCTGTCTGTGTGTCTGTGTCTGTCTGTCTGCCTGTCTGTCTGTCTGTCTATCTATCTATATATCTATCTATCTATTCTATCTATCTATCTATCTATCTATCTATCTATCTATCCATCTATCTATATCTCTTACTCTTTCTCTCTCTTCTCTCTCTCTCTCTCTCTCTCTCTCTCTCTCTCTCTCTCTCTCTCTCTCTCCCCCCCCTCCTCTCTCTTTTTTCCGTGCCCCCATGTCTCTATTTCTACATTCCCTCTGTCAAGTCAAATTGTTATTTCTAGACGGTACATTGAATAAGCAATTCATTTACTTGTTTCCATCAAGCCATCTATCAAGGAACAAAAAGAAACTTTATCGATATTATCTACTACATTATTACCATAACCAATAATAATAATAAAACTAACTCCAAAAGAAAATAGAAACAGAGAAAAAAAAGAAAAAACACGCACACACACACACTACACACACGACCAAAACGAAAAAAAACTCATCAAAGCAAAAATGGACACCCTCCCCACCATCCCCCACACAAAAAATACACTGCCTAACTTGTACACACATACCGCGCGCGCACGCACACACAACACAACACAACACAAAACAACACAACACAACCCACAAAACACACACACAACATCACACACACACACACACAATTCATACACATACTCACGTACAAACACGCGCACATTTGTACTCAATTAGATTTGGATTACAAGAAAGTGAGAGAAAAAAAAGTAAAATATCAAGCAAAATATACCAGGTTACAATATTACCCGTTTCATATTCATACTTTATCATTAATGACAACCAACACACAAACTGCCATGAACCCCCTCCCCCCTCCCCCAAACAAACAAACAAAAAAATCAAAAAAGGAAACAAACAGAACATTGCATTATCTGTGTGTGTGTGTGTGTGTGTGTGTGTGTGTGTGTGTGTGTGTGTGTGTGTGTGTGTGTGTGTGTGTGTCTGTCTGTCTGTCTGTTATGTCGTGTGTCTGTGTGTTTCTGTATGAGCGTGTGCCTTTGTCTCTGTCTCTGTATGTGTCTGCACGCGCCTACATGCATGCGTCTCTCTCTGTCTCTCTCTCTCTGTCTCTCTCTCTCTGTCTGTCTGTCTCTCTCTACGTTTATTATTGAAGAGATTTAATTATCAGTCGTTAAGTAGCTGTCAGTCTCAGGGCCAGTCAGCAGAAGTCTACTTCAGCTGCTTGCACTGCTCTGTCTGCCAAAGGTGTGTGTGTGTGTATGTGTGTATCTGTCTGTGTGTCTGTCTGTCTGTCTGCATGCGTGTGTGAAAGAATAAAGGATAGAAATAGAGAGACAGAGACACAGAGACAAAAAACAGACAGAGACAGTGAGACAGACAGACAGTCAGACGGATCGAGAGAGACAGACAGACACATCGAGACACAGACAGAGAGAGACAGAGACAGAGACAGAAAGACGATAAAACGACAACGCAGATAGGGGAGGATCGAGAGACAGAGACAGAGTGACAGAATAACGATGAGAAAACAGAACAACAGAGAGACAGAAGAGACAGAGACATTCAGAAAGATAAAGGACAATGACAATGCAAATTCTTTTTTTTCGAGGTAATGAATAAGCATCGTGCTTTTTTTACATCCCGCCCCGTCTAGAAGTGGCAGACGGTCGAGAGACAGAGCAGACAGACAGACATGCGAGGACGACAGACAGAAACAGACAGGGGGGGGGGAGAGTCTTTTTTTTTTTCATCCAGTCCCACAGAAGAGAGAGAGAGAGAAGAGAGAGGAGAGAGAGAGAGAGGAGAGAAAGAGAGCGAGAGCGAGAAAGAGAGTGAGAGAGAGAGAGAGAGAGAGCGAGAGAGGAGAGAAGAGAGGAGTGAGGGGAGAGAGGAAAAGAAAAGAGAGAGAGAGAGAGAGAGAGAGAGAGGAGAAGAGAAAGAGAGAGAAGGCGAACTTCATCCAAACCTGCAGGTTTTTGGGGGGGGGGGAGCCGGGGTTTTTTCTTCGCAGGGGGGAAAGAATAAAGGAATGAAATGAAACCCCAAAAAAAAACAGAAGAGAGGGAAAAGCTCGGGATAAAAAAAAAACCCCCGGGAAAAGGGGGGCGGAACAAGGGGTAAAAACAAAAACAGACCCGGGACAAGGCCAAGGCAGAAAAACCAAAAGCACAGACGACGAGAGACAAAAGAAAAAAGACATTAGAAAAAAAGGAAATAAAAGAAAATTCTTTTTTTTAAAAGGTAATGGCCCCGTGCTTTTTTTCTCCCCCCTCTAGAAGAGGAGACGGGGAAAAGCCCAAAAAAAAATTTTTTTTTGGGGCCCCCCAAAAAAAAAACCCGGGAATTTTTTTTTAATAGTCCGGGAAAGAGGAGAGAGAGGAAAGGGGAGGGAAAAGGGGGGGAAAAAGGGAGGGCGGGGGAAAAAAAGGGGGGAAAAAGGGAAAAAAAAGGGGGGGGGGGGGGGGGAAAAAAAAAGGGGGGGGGGGGGGTTTTTTTTTGGGGGGGGGGGGCCTTCCCGCCTCGGGTTTTTAACTAGGGGCAAAAGGGGCGGCACGGGGGGGGGGCCGTTCCCATTGCTTTTTTGGAACAGGGAAGGTCAGCCCGGTTTTTCCTTATCTAAGGGGGGGGAAAAGGGGGGAGGGGGGGGAAAGGGGGAAAGGAGGGAGGGGGGGGGGGGAAAAACGGAAGGGGCGGGGGGCGGGAAAAGAAAAAAAAGGACTTGGCCCCCCCAAATTAACTGCCTGTCATTTTATCTCTTAAATAAAAAAAAACCCAAACATAAACCGATTTTTTTTTTACTTTTGTCTGGTGCCTGTCTGTCGTGTGTTTCCCTTTTTTTCCCCCCCTCTCTCTCTCTTTTCCCCTTCTCTCTTTCTCTCCTTTTCTTAATTCTAAAAAAAATTTGGTTCCGTTTTTCTCCCAGTTTTTGTTTTTTTCTGTCTTCTTTTTTCCTCTCTCTTTCTCTTTTCTCTCTGTGTCTTCTCTCTTCCTCCTTTTTTTTTCCCTTCTTTCCCCCCCCCCCTTTTTCCTCTTTTTTTTTCTCTCTCTCTCTCTCTCTCTCTCCATCTTGAAATGCGGTCAAAAAATTTCCCCACCCCCCCCCCCACCCACCACACACAACAACACACACACCCCCAAACACCACACAAACACACAACACACACATATATATATACACACACACATACACACACACACTGACCTCTGTTCCATCTCCTTTCTGAGGTCAATGCCTTGTTTCTCCAGCAGTTCCAACTGAGCAAAGGTCCAGTCCACAGGCTCCGCTGCACACGTCAGTCATGTCAGTGTTGTTATCCTGTTGTTGTTGGTGTTATTGCTGCTGTTCTTCTTCTTCTTCTGTTGGTGGTGTTGTTGTCACTGCTTTGGGGGTAATACTAGCATCATCATCGTCGTTTGATATTGTCGACGTTGTCATCGTAGTCGTCTTCATTGTCGTCATTATCACTATCGTCATCATCGCCATTGTCACCACCACTACAATACCACCACTATCATCATCATCATCATCATTATCGCCGTCGTTGTCATCATCATCATCGTCATCTTCTCCTTTATTTCTTCTTCTCCCCCTTCCTCCTCCTCCTTCTTCTTTGCAATTCTTCTAACAGCCGTATTCATGACTGTGATGAGTATAATCACCATCATCATCATTATGACCATCATTATGGCTATTAACACAACAATCATCACAATCAGTACCATAACCAACAACCTTGCTTCCATTATCATTATCATCGTCAAGAGTAACATTGTTGTCATTAGCACCGATTTTATTATCATTATTCTTATGATTGAGAATAATGACGAAGATGATTGATTAGTTGCCTGCGAATATGCCTGAATATGAATGACAAAAGTAGTTTCGCGGGCTATAAACATTGTGTGAATAAATAATGAAAGGAAACCTAAGTTTACATATATGCATCAAAAATGAAATTTGCTGTGATTAACTTCTTACAGCAGACACTCCACACACACACACACACACACACACACACTCACGCACATACACACACTCACACGCACACATACACACACACACATACACACACATACACATACACACACATACACACACACACGCGCGCACGCACACACACACACACACACCCGCACATACACACACGCACACACACATGCACGCGCGCGCGCGCACGCACGCACACACACACATACGCAAGAACACACACACACACGCACATACACACACGCACACACACATGCACGCGCGCGCGCGCGCACACACACACACACACACACACACACACACACACACACACACACACACACACACACACACACACACACACCTCTTACTTCCCATGTGGGTAAAGTGATGGAAAAAATTATACATAAGCGTCTGTTTCATTATTGTGAAAAGAATAATGTTATCCCAACCAATCAGGCTGGCTTTAGATAGGGAAGATGTACTTCTGATCACTTAGTTAAATTAACCCATCAAATTAAAAAACAATTTTCCAGAAGAAAAAGCGTATTAGCCACATTCTTTGACGTGAAGAAAGCTTATGATAGAGTCTGTCATGAAAAAATGTTGCATAAATTGAAACACATTGGTATCAATGGAATGTTATATAAATATCTTAGACAATTTGTATCTGATAGATCAATTTGTACTAAACTGGGTTCAGTCTACTCATCGTTTAAGTCTATTGATTTAGGTATTCCGCAGGGATCAGTGCTTGCCCCAATTTTGTTCTCTATTCTTGTACATGACCTTCCTAGTTGTTTGTCAACTGATACACAAGTTGTTCAGTATGCTGATGATATCGCTACATGGATGAATACTTCAGTTCGGAAAAACACGACAAAAAGAGTTATCAATCATGTTGAAAAATTATATCAAGATGAGCTAAATAAATTTTGTAGCTTTATGAATGAGAATAAGTTAGAATTATCTGCAGAAAAAACATGTCTGGTGCTTTTTAATAATGGTGAAAACCCATCAAAATTACCAATACTGAAATTAGAAGGAACAGTGCTTAAGTATAAACCAGATGTCAAATTCTTAGGTGTAATTTTAACTAGAAAGCTGAGCTGGAAGATGCACATTAACCAGTTAATATCTGAGGCTAGAAAAAGACTTAACTTTTTAAAAATAATAACTTTTCAGGCATGGAGCCAAGATACCAAGACACTGATACATTTGGCTCAATCTTTAGTACGCTCAAAATTAATCTATGGACAAGAAGTTTATTTTTCTGCTGCAGATTACCTACTTAAAAAAACTACAAAGTTTAGACAGTAAAGCCATAAAAATAGCACTTGGCGTTCCAGTCCATGCTAACATAAATAATACTTATAAAGAAGCACATTTACTCTCTCTTTCTGAACAACGAAGATTGGCCGTATCAAAGTATGTGATTCGAAGTCTCTCTGTTCCAAATTCAGTAAAAGATGAATTTTTTATGAATCAAGACACTGACTATCCAAAACGAGCAAGCAATGTTTCATTTCTCCTGCCAATTAAAAATTATACAGATTCATTAATGAAAGACATTGGTATTGACCTAACAACAATTCCAATTTTTCCGATGGTTCCTCAAATGCCTCTTTGGGAACATATATCGGCTAACTTTGACACTGACTACACGGATGTCAAAAAGAATGAAGATCAAAATTTGCTCACCGTTGATGTAAAAAGTCACATTGAAAGTAATTATTCTAATCATTTAAAAGTGTATACTGATGGATCTGTTCTGGAATCAGGAAGAAATGGGGCAGCATTTGTGATTCCTGTTTTTAAAGTACAAAAATTATTTCATTTAGGAAA
Organism: Rapana venosa; assembly: GCA_028751875.1. NCBI lineage: Eukaryota > Metazoa > Mollusca > Gastropoda > Neogastropoda > Muricidae > Rapana > Rapana venosa. The sequence goes on along the minus strand of CM054151.1, from coordinate 56,877,287 downwards.
CCATTTTTCTATTTTTACGTGTGAATTGTTTGCAATCCTTATGGCCTTGAATTTTCTGTCAAATACTGAGCTTGACATTCGCCACATTCTTTTTTGCGTTGACTCAAAAGCAGTATTGATGGCACTAAAGCACTGGCAGGGGAACATAAGGAAAGATATTGTATTTGAGATTAAATTCTTGATACATTGTATTGCAAGCAGAGGCATACAAATAACTTTTTGCTGGGTCCCTTCTCACTGTGGAATCTATTGGAATGAGTTGGTTGATTCTTTAGCAAAACAAGCTGCCTCGGATTGCAACATTGAAACGTTTGGTTCCAATCTCGCATTGTCCTCGCATGAAATTAATGCTATTGATGAATTGTATACATTCTAAAATGGAGAAAAACACACTCTGAAAACATTTCTTGCTCACGGAAGTAGAAATTTTAATATGTAAAATGAGACTAAATGCATGGAACACCAAATATTCTAAAAATGTTGACATGTTGCTGTTCCCAATCTCTTTCAATCCACCATTTATTGTTTGATTGCCCAATTCCTAACTGACCTGTTTAAAAGGAGAGGAATAGATATTCATAAAAAATATTCCACTGTTCAAGAGGTTTTATATGACTCTCAGCAGTTCATAACATCAGTTGCTGAAGTTATATATTCCTCCCCAGTAAGACCTCTACTGTAGATAGCTGTGAGAATATAAATACACATATAATTATTAGGGAGGGAGAGAGAGAGAGAGAGAGAGAGAAGAGAGAGAGAGAAAAGAGAGAGAAGGAGAGAGAGAGAGATAGGAGAGAGAGAGAGAGATGTTGGTTTGAATGCGGGTGTGTCCTTATCACCAAGTATTTGAATGGACATTAAACAAAAACAAAACAAACACACACACAAAACACACACAAAACACACACACACAACAAACAACACACCCCACAAACCACACACACACTCACACACACCACACACGCACAACACACACACACTCACACACAGCAAAACACAACACACACACACACAGAAACACAACAAACACAAACACACACACACAACATTCACACACACACGACACACAACACACACACACACACACACACACACACACACACACACGCGCCGCGCACACACACACACGCACGCACACGCGCGCCGCACTAAACACATACTGGACAGGCTGTCTGTGGATTCCATCATTTGGGCTCTGCTCAGGCGAGCTGCAAATGAACACAAAACACTTCAGACACGGCCAAGTTCTCTGAACAAAAAGTCTAAAAGAACAGAAAAAACAACAAATGGCCGAAGAAAAGAAATAAACGAACAGCAAATATAATGAAAAGCCCACAAGATATTCCTAGGTACATCTCGTTGTGTTTGTTGTCTTTTTTTTAACCTTCATTCTTCTTTTTTTTTCTTTTCCTTTTATTGTCATTTGCTTCTTTGTTGTTATGTGTTAAACTTGTTCCTCTTTTAATGTTTCATTTTTTTTTTCTCCTTTCAGTTTTCTTTCTTGCCTTCTTTTCTTTCTTTCTTTAGTTTCTTTTTTTCCTTTTCCTTTTTTTCTTTCTTTCTTTCTTTTCTTTCTTTCTTTCTTTCTTTCTTCTGTTTTTGTCTGTCTGCATTTATTTCACGTATTGGTGCTAAGGCGTTTTGAAAGAATAAAACTTTACTTAAACCAGTTTGGGTTTAGCTTTCATACTCCTCCACCCCCACCCCCTCCTCTTCCAGCTTTCCACTAATAATGACAAAACAATGTTGGCAGTAACAAAAGAGAGGCCTACAACCGCGACAGTTTTCCGACATTATAACAAAACAATGTTCACAGTAACAACCCTTAGCTCTAAAGCCGTCACAGCTTTCCAACAATATTGGCAAAACAATAACAAACGATAGGTCTAAAACCGGGACAGCTTTCCACTAATATGACAAAACAATGTTCACAGTATCAAGAAATGGTAAGGTAAAGGTGTCCCACAACAACCCATCCCATGTCCCATAATCTATAATTATGGTCGTAGGAGAGCGAGGCATTAGAAACCTTAGCTTCTCCAGGGGCCAGTATATCGAGCGTGGCGCCCATCTCCTCTCCCTCGCTGCTTTACTTCCCTGACCCTAAAGAGGGCAGGTACCCATTTACAGCTGGGTGAACTGGGAGAACTGTACTGAAGCCAAGGCGCACAAACGGTCACCCATCCAAGTGGTAACCACGCTCGATGCTGCTCAACCTTGGCTGGGGGAAAGCGAGTTCTCCGACCACTGAGCTATCCCATGCCCACTGTAAAAAAAGGGGCACAGACAGCTGAGGGACTGACCTTGCTGTGGGTGGTTGAAGCGGAACACGTGATGTTTGCCCAAGATGACGCGAGACCCGGTCTTGATGATGGTGGCATTCCGTCACCTGACGTCCGTTGACGTAACACATGGCGCCTTCAAAGGGCACTAAGATCACATTACCTGTCAAGGAAGGAGAGAGGTGTGGAAAGGTGAGACATAATGAAGCATAATTTGACATAAAAAATCATTGTATGTGTGCAATATGTATACCTGAATGAAGGATTGGAGGAAGAGGGGGTGTAAATCAATAAAGGAGAGTTAGGTACAGCTCAAGCAGGTGAATTGTAGGTCTCGTACACATACCCCCCCCCCCCCACCACGTCTTTTGGAGTGAAGATCAATGCCAACTTTCCCCAACAGTTCAAATAAAACTATAAACCGGGACCCTGTGGGAGAACGCACGCAGAACACCTTGTGCATAAGTTAAAATATGTTCCGCTTTTCTGAAGAGTAGGCTATTGGGTGCCGGTGGGAACAGATGACAAAACTGACAAAACCGCATACACATAGGGAGTGGATGTAAAAAAGCACATGAGCGCTTATTCCATTAAGTTTTAGATAAAATAATAAGATAAATAATAGAATAAAGAATAAACACACACACACCCACACACACACAACACCACACACATACACTCACACACACTCACACTAACACTAACACACACACACAACAACACACAAACACACACACACTCACACTCACACCACCCACACATACACAAACACGCGCCACACACACACACACGCGCGCACACACACACACACACTCAAACACGCACACACACCCACACATACACAAACACCACACACACGCACACACGCACACCACACACACACACCACACACTCACACTAACACACACATAAACACACACACACACTCACACTCACACTAACACTAACATACACACACTCACACATACACAAACACGCACACACACACGCAACACACCCACACATACACAAACACACACACACAAAACACGCACACTCACACTCACACTAACACACACACACGCTCACCATCAGCACTATCGAAGTAGCAGTGTTCCTCCAGAATGTGGGTACCGCTGAGCTGAATGTCCTGCTGGCACTTGGCCTGGTCATTGCCCACCCTGTCATGTCACACACACACACACACACGCACACACATACACACACACACACACACGTACGCACACACACACACATACGCGCGCGCGCGCGCACACACAACACATACACACAGCGGATTAGTATAATAACAGTTGTATATGCACACAACCTTGTGTGTGCACAAGCTGCAATGCACACATAGGCATGTACACCCCACCCCATCCCCCACATTCCATTTAATTTGTTTAACAGTAATAATGAAGAGCAACAAGTGTGAATTCCTACGGCTTTAAATGACATGTTTGTTGATTATGCACAATCTAATAATCGAAAAATCCCAACAATAAATATAGCAATATTTAGAAATTCAGTAAGGCAATGAGACAAGACGTGATGTTTGCGGTCCAATGATGTTATCAGGAAATAACAGATAACTTAAACAATATAATCTACAAATAGTTGATATTCTCAAACAGTATGATCTGTACATGGTTGATACTCTCAAGCAGTATAATCTGCAAAGAGCAGATACCTTCATTCAGCATGTTCTGTAACTAGCTAATGTTCTCGAACAGTATGATACGGTAGTAGCATATACCGTCACTCAATATGATCAGCAAATATCTGATGCCTTCAAACAGTAAAATGTGCAATTAGCTAATAACGTTAATCACTATGATCAGCAAACGCCTGATACCATCAAACGGTGTGATCTGCAAATAGTAAAACCCTCAAACAGCAAACCCTCAGTCTGCATGATTTGCAATTGGAACGATCTGAAGCGATGAAATAACATGGATCACAGTCATGAAAACACTTGAGGAGAGAAAACAAAAGCCAAGATTCAAATATGGGGTCATTTGCAGCTCCTATCAAAGCTCCCTTTGTGTAGTTTTCCCATGTTTATTTCCATTTCTTTCCTGGCCATCTTTGTTGACTAGTTCTAAGAAGACAGTCCACTTTTCTGAAGAGCTAAAGCTATTGGTAAATTATTGGGAACTAGATACAGAGGGCACAGAGTCGGCTTGGCTAGACTGGCTAACAGATAGACTCAGAGACTGACAGACAGGCAGACAGAAAGACAGACGGACTGACGGACAGACAGACAGAAATACAGACAGACAGACAAACAGACATAAGGGCCGATAAATTAATACCAGGCTCCAGCACATACCTGGTCATGCCGTCTTTGATGTAGTAGAGCAGGCATTCGGACATCAGGGGGTCTTCATTCAGGTTGACCAGGTGAGGAGTCTGCACGCCACACACACCACACAACACAACACATCACATCACATGTAGTCTAATGCCGCCTTACCTGTCAGTCCTCCTCAGACAGACAGAGAGCTGCAGGCAGGGAGGAGTGTAGGCCACCCATGTAGGTTAATGGTGCACCGTGTTCAGCTTGTTTTAGTGAAAGTCCTACCAAGGGCAAGGGATGGATGACAAAAAGGTCATGTGTTTGCTTTTCTGTAGCTCTTGGAACTAAACACCATCACCACCACCACCATTACCTTCACCACCACCACTACCACCACCACCACCACCACCACCACCACCACCACCACCACCATTACCTTCACCACCACCACTACCACCACCACCACCACCACCACCATCATCATCATCATTATCATCATCATCATTCATTCATTCATTCATTCATTCATTCATTCGTTCGTTCATTCGTTCGTTCATTCGTTCGTTTATATTTCTTTTGTTGTTTTTTTTATTCATTTTTTCCTCAGCCAGAGTTCCCAGGTTCCCCAATTGTCAGATTTTGCGTGTGTAGCGGTGTTTGGCCACCGTGAAGGTAGCCACATTCCGATTCGGGGATGTATGCTGGGTATGTTTTGTTTCCGTAACCCACCGAACGCTGACATGAATTAACGGGATCTTCAACGTGCATAGTTAATCTTGTGCCTACGAATACCTAGATTCAACCAATCCACTGTTGGCCACCGCTCTTTCTCTATTTCGGGTCAATCGACCTGGAATGAGCTCCCTCTCTCTCTTCGCCAGAAACCTAGTTATGACACTTTTAAATCCAGCCTCAAGACATATTTATTTCAAACCTAAGATTTCCCCCCTCCTGTTTCATATCAGAGCTATCCCACCTTCACTAACCCATGTCCTATCACCCTGCTAAACTATACGACCTGTGTGAGTGTGTGTGTGCTTTTGAAAAACTTTTTTTTAAAAAAAACATTTGACTATTTACATTTTATTTCATAGATTTTGTCTGCAGCGCACCATGTTTGCAAATATCTGTTTGTTTAAACTATTGATTATTTATCATTGATTGCATGACTGTGTAAGATTAGGTTGAATGCATGCGCTTTGATTTGTCTTTGCAAGATATAGCGCTATATAAGTTCCATTTATTATTTTTATTATCATTATTATTATTATTATTATTATTATTCTGCACCTTTACATACACAAAGGGAACTAAGGCACTGGCAAGTCTGCACTTACATTTAACATGGGGGATCGTAAAAAAAAAATCCCCACCTCCAATTTCACCATAGATTCGAACCCACGACTTCATGGACCCATAGGATTGAAGTAAACAGGTGGTCTGAACCACTCGGCTACAGCGTTCGTCACTTCTGTGTTACTCGTTCACTTTCAACCCCTGACTGACCTAATAATAATAATAGTAATAATAATAATAATAACAATAATAATAATAATAATAATGTATGGAATTTCTATAGCGCTGAATCTTGTTAAAGCAACAAATCAAAGCGCTCAGATGACCTAATAATGTATGTAACTGTATGTCAAAAAAACCCAACCCACATGACTGCTTATTCCATCATCCTGGAACTAAAAGACTACACCAGACGGAACAGACGGAAACCTTCTTGGGGGAGAAGACCCCGATGGTGCCGCCGTCCTCCTGAGGGCCACGCCCATCTCGGCCAGCACGGCCTCCCGCTCTTTGCGGATGGCCTCAGTCTTGCGCAGCTTCTCTTCCCAGGACTCGTTCAGCTCGGCGATGAGCTTCTCGTTCTCCTTCAGGCGCTCTATGGCGTCCTCCCCCTCCTCCATGGTGATGGAGGATGTCCTGGAGCGGGTGCTCTTCTCCAGCTGGTCGTGGAGGTCTTGGATGTTGACTGTTGGGGCAGGGGGGGGGGGAACAAACAGAAAAACAACATGTCACCTGAATTGAAACCAGCAACAATATTTATGTAGAACAAAGTAGTGGAGGAAAGTAGGTGCAGGCAGCCACTTACAATTTCTTCATTATTTTGAAAATGATTCATCTAAGTTTGAATTTTGTAAAAAGGAAAATTCTACACATTATATTTTTCAATGACAGCATTACAGGCAATAATTGAGTAAGGACCATACCTTTGGCCTACCTTATTAGGAGTATCGGCTCCTAGTTGAACTTTCATCAGAGGTCAGGGGTCAACGATATTTATTTAGGAAATAGAACACAAGCAAAAAGAACACAATTCTAGAACTCGGCTGAGGACAATAGAAGGGGACAGGGTAAAAGAGTGATATGGAAGTGATAAGGGTGGAATTGGGGAGGGTGGGGGTTAATAAATTACCGTTTGAGAGCAGCAGCACAGGTAAAGGAGAGGAATGTGGTCAGTTTGAATGAACGGCCCTTACAGAATAAACAGAAGATATCTTTAAAAAATCAGTAGACCAATCGAGTGGTCTCTACACCCTCCGTTCTTCATAAATACACTGTGTGTTCAGCAGAGGATATCATTAAGCTATCGTCAGTAGAAAGAGACCTCACCATTTTATCTTCTGTAGAAAGAGGCCTTGCCATTTTACCTTTAGTATAGAAAGAGGCCTTACCATTTTATCTTTAGTATAGAAAGAGGCCTTACCATTTTATTTTTAGTACAAACAGAGATCTTACCATATTACTTTCAGTACAGAAAGAGATCTTACCATCTTACTTTCAGTATAGAAAGAGATCTTACCATCTTACTTTCAGTATAGAAAGAGAACTTACCATCTTACTTTCAGGATAGAAAGAGAACTTACCATCTTACTTTCAGTATAGAAAGAGAACTTACCATCTTACTTTCGTATAGAAAGAGAAAATTACCCTCTTACTTTTAGTACAAAAAAAGAACTTACTTTTTACTTTCAGTACAGAAAAAAACTTACTATTTTTCTTTCGTACAGAAAGAAACTTATTTTTACTTTCTAAAAGAAAAGAACTTACCATCTTACTTTCAGTCGAAAGAGAACTTCTTTTTACTTTTTTTACAGAAAGGAAAATTACTATTTTACTTTCAGACAGAAGAGAATTACTATTTACTTTCAGTACAGAAAGAGAAATTACTTTTTACTTTCGTCAGAAAAGAACTTACTATTTTACTTTTTAGACAGAAAGAAACTTACTATTTACTTCAGTACGAAGAGAACTTTCTATTTTTCTTTCAGTACGAAAGGAAATTACATTTTTTCTTTCGTACAGAAAGAGAACTTATATTTTTTCTTTTAGTACAGAAAGAAACTTACCCTCTTACTTCAGTACAGAAAAGAGAACTTACATTTTTTCTTTTTAGTAAGAAAAAGATTTACCTCTTACTTTCATACAGAAAGAGATCTTCCATCTTACTTTAGACGAAAGAGAAAACCTCTTACTTTCATACAGAAAAGGGAAAAAACCATCTTATTTAGTAAGGAAAACATCCCTTTTTATCTTTAGTACAAGATAGAGAGAACTTCCCCTTTTTTCTTCAGTACAAAAAAGGCCCTTTCCCAAATTTTCTTTCGATAGAAAGAGGTCCTACCTTTTTCCTTCAGTAAAAATTAAAAAAGCCTTTCCCAAATTTTTCTTAGTAAGAAAAAAACTCACCATCTTACTGTCAGTGGAGAAGAACTCACCTTTCTGTCAGTCAGACCGAGAGAAAACCCCCACTTTTTTTCAGTGCAGACAAGAGAACTCCCTCTTATGTCATGCAAAGACAACAGAGGAACCCCATTTTCTTCAGTGCAGACAGAGAATCACCCCCTTACTGTCGTGCAGACAGGAACCCCCCATCTTCTGTAGGGAACAGAGAACTCACCACTTATGTCAGTGCGACGACAGACGAGAGAACTCACCCCCTTTCTGTCGGCGACAGAGAACTCACCTCTTACTGTCGTGCAGACAGGAGACAGACAGACAGAAGAGAAATCACCATCTTTCTGTCAGGGGAGACAGAGAAAACCCCCAATTTTTTTCGTGCAGACAAGAACTCACCATCTACTGTCGGAACAGAGAACCACCATCTTTTGCATCAGACGACAGACGAGGAACTCACCTCTTACTGTCAGTGCAGACAGAGAACTACCATCTTACTGTCGTGCGAAAGAGACAGACAGAAGACAGAGGAAATCCCATCTTTTCAGTGCAGACAGAGAAAAATCCCCATCTTTTGTCGCGCAGACAGAGAAATCACCTCTTATGTCAGTGCGCAGAGAACTCACCATTTCTGTCATGCAGAAGACGCAAAAGAACTCACCTCTTACGTCAGGGGGACAGAGAACCCCATTTACTGTCAGCGCAGACAGAGAACTACCATCTTACTGTCAGGAGCAAAGAACTCACCATCTTACTGCAGTGCAGACAAAAAACTCCCATCTTACTGCAGTGAGCAGAGAACTACCTCTTACTGTAGTGCGACGAGAACCACCACCTTACGTCAGTGCAGACACCAGAAACAGAAGACGACAGAAGAAAAATCACCATCTTTCTGTCATCAGACAGAAACCCCATTTTTACTGTCAGTGCAGACGAGAAAAACTCACCATTTTACGTCAGTGCGCGAGAAAACTCACCATCTTACTGTCATGCAGACAGAGAACTCACCATCTTACTGTCAGTGCAGACAGAGAACTCACCATTTTACTTCGTGCAGAAGAGAACTCACCATTTTTATGTCAGTGCAGCACAGAGAACTCCCCATCTTATGCAGTCAGACAGGAACTCACCATCTTCTTCAGTGAGCAGACAGACAGGAGAACCCCATCTTACTGTCAGTGCAGAAGACGACAAGAAAAATCCATCTTACTGTCAGTGCAGACAGAGAATAACCATCTTATGTCAGTGCAGAAGACAACAGACAGCAGACGACAGACAGAGAACCACCCGCGGGGTCGATGCCCTTGAGATGAGGAGTTCCTTCAGTCTAGCCACCTCCTCCTTCAGCTCTCGGATCAGGCGGGCGTTGGGGTCCTCGTTCACCACAGCCTTGCACATGATCTGCTTGGCCCGGTCCGCGTATCTGCAGGCAGAGTACGGCCGCTGAACACACCTGCCTTTGCTGTGTCGAGGATTAACCAGATTAACAGATTCACTGAACACCCCTGCCTTTGCTGTGTTCAGGACTAACGAGGTCAACAGATCATGGCCGCTGAACACACCTGCCTTTGCTGTGTTCAGGACTAACGAGGTCAACAGATCATGGCCGCTGAACACACCTGCCTTTGCTGTGTTCAGGATTAACGAGATTAAGGGATCATGGCCGCTGAACACACCTGCCTTTGCTGTGTTCAGGATTAACGAGATTAAGGGATCATGGCCGCTGAACACACCCGTCTTTGCTGTGTTCAGGATTAACGAGATTAACAGATCATGGCCACTGAACACCCCTGCCTTTGCTGTGTCGAGGATTAACGAGATTAACAGATTCACTGAACACACCTGTCTTTGCTGTGTCGAGGATTAACCAGATTAACAGATCATGGCCACTGAACACACCTGCCTTTGCTGTGTCGAGAATTAACGAGATTAACAGATCATGGCCACTGAACACACCTGCCTTTGTTCTGTTGAGGATTAAAGAGATTAACGGATCATGGCCACTGAACACCCCTGTCAGTTTTGTCATTGTTATGTTAAGGATTAGGTAGATTAGGAGATCATGGCCACTGATTACATCTGTCATGGATGTGTTAAGGATTAGATAGATCAACAGACTAATTGAACACACTATCCATTTCTTGTGTTAAGGATCAGGTGGATTAACAGACTCCCAAACCACACACACAAAATACAAAACCTAACTGCTATTGTATCATGTGTAGTATTCAACACCACATCTTTAGCACTTATGTCCCATCATCACCCCCAGTGCTGTCCACACACCAGCACGTGCTTACCTGAGGGTGCTGAGGGTTTCGTCAAAGTTGATGTCGGCAGGGCTGAGGGCAGCCACCATGGCCGTCTTGGAGTTGCCTCCTGCAGAACACATTATATATTAGAGTTACCTCCTGAAGAACACATTATATCATGGAGTTACCTCCTGCAGAACACATTATATCATGGAGTTGCCTCCTGAAGAACACATTATTTTTATCTCGGAGTTACCTCCTGCAGAACACATTATTTTTATCTTGGAGTTGCCTCCTGCAGAACACATTATTTTTATCTTGGAGTTGCCTCCTGCAGAACACATTATTTTTATCATGGAGTTACCTCCTGCAGAACACATTATATCATAGAGTTACCTCCTGCAGAACACATTATATCATGGAGTTACCTCCTGCAGAACACATTATATCATGGAGTTACCTCCTGCAGAACACATTATATCATGGAGTTGCCTCCTGCAGAACACATTATTTTTTATCATGGAGTTGCCTCCTGCAGAACACATTATTTTTATCATGGAGTTGCCTCCTGCAGAACACATTATTTTTATCATGGAGTTGCCTCCTGTAGAACACATTATATCATGGAGTTACCTCCTGCAGAACACATTATATCATGGAGTTATCTCCTGCAGAACACATTATATCATGGAGTTACCTCCTGCAGAACACACTATTTTTATCTTGGAGTTGCCTCCTGCAGAACACATTATATCTTGGAGTTGCCTCCTGCAGAACACATTATATCATGGAGTTGCCTCCTGCAGAACACATTATTTTTATCTTGGAGTTACCTCCTGCAGAACACATTATATCATGGAGTTGCCTCCTGCAGAACACATTATATCATTGAGATGAGTTAGCTCCTGATGATTGTGAAAAAACCCACAGCAGAGAGAGAGGAGAGAGAGAGAGAGAGAGAGAGAGAGGGGGGGGCGGGAGGGAGAGAAAGAAAGAAAAAAAGACAGAGACAGACAGAGATAGAGACAGAGAGAAAGAAAGAGACACAGAGACAGACAGAGACAGAGACAAAGAGAGAGAGAGAGAGAGAGAGCGAGATGGCAAAAGACAAGCGATAGATTTTTACAAATAGAGAATTTATCCACGTTCATCCCAGAGTTATACACACACAGCCACCCGTCCCACAGCCAGGCAAACCATGAGCCCAGACCCCAGCTCATCTCATAACAGCAAAAAGCAAAATCCCTTGAGGCGGAATGCAGCTACCTTCATTGTGGGTATAAACGGTCGCATACACAAAAATCTCATCACTGGTGATCTTGGAGCTCTAGCCGAGGAACAAAGAATCAAAATTTAAAAAATAACCCACCCACCCCCCTAAACAACCACCCCACCCAGTAGCAAACAATGTCATAAACAACGGGATCTTTAACGTACGTATTTGATCTTCTGCATGTGTACATTCACGGGGAAAGTTAAGGCACTGGCAGGTCTGCACTTAAAGTTGACCTAGGAGATCGTAAACAAAACCCGCACCCTTAATTTACCAGACGCCACCGAGATTCAAACCCACGGATTCATGGACCCGTGGGATTGAAGTGGGACGGTTTTCACCCCTCGGCTGCAGTGTCCGTCACGTGGAAAGCATCGTTCTCAAAGACAGCAGCACTTACCCAGGTTTTCTCTCAGCAGCCAGGTCAGCACGGAGTCTCTGTAGGGGATGAAGTCCGCCTTCTTCTTCTTCTTGTGGGCCTGTGGACAGTAACAGACGTGGGTCATGCACCGGTCACTTCACTGTCCAGTTATTTATCAGTCTGGCGTACATCTTCCTCATTTACGCTAACTAGCAACTTCAAAGCGTTAAACGAGCGTCTTCACCGCATAGAGTTAACACGAATGCTTCCTTCCTTCTTTCACCTGCCCCCATGTCCCCTGGACTGAAGAGTTTGCAGCCAGTTTCCTCCCCTCCCCTTGAATGAAACGAATGTAACCTTACAGTGTCTAAAATTGAGAAACATGAAAACTTGACTAAGATATACAAAGTGAAAAATAATGTCTTTCTTTGCACTACAGTTAACAGATATGCCACCAGACAAAATTAGGGTAGTTGATATCTTTTTCATATTTGGTTTGTTTCTTTATTCTGTTCATGTGCTCACTGAAACGTTTCATTACACAAACACTCAGAATTTTGTGTATGGTAAGCAGCATACATTTTTGAGGCAGTAAGATCTAGTTTCACCTAAACCTGTAAGACAAAATGCAGACATAGATTAAAGATTGACTAGTAGGTTGTTTTTTAAAAATTCTAAACTGTAATGTGAACTCTCTGTAAACTAACCTAGCCCTAGTTTGTAGATCTCAGCAGCTCTGTGAAATAATGTTCACACTGATTTTAGAATTAAAACGAAACCAGAAATAACTTACCCTTGTTTCAGCGCTCTGCACAATATAAAAACCCGAAAAAGATCAGTTAGTGTGTGAGAAGCCAGCAACAGGTCAGTTTGATGCTACCTATCCATCTATCCATCCATCCATCTATCCACCTGCTCCTCCTACCATACATCCATCCATTCACTCTCCGCCGACTTTCCACCCACACACCCACCTCCGCATGCATCCATATGTTTGCAAATTCATCCATCCATTCATACCAATTACAGTATCGTATAATGCAGTAAAGTAAGCACAGTATAATATGCATAGTACAACCCTGTAAAATACACTGCACTGCACTCCATTGCATTATTCTACGCTAAGCTACATTACACTTCATTGTACTACACTACACTAAATGACATAACAATCCACCCCGCTCCACCCCCACCCCACCCCACACCCCATCACACCATGCCATAGCACACCCCACACCACCTTACAACCCACCACACCACACCACACCCCACCCCACCATACCCCACACAACACCACACCACCCCACTCACTCCAACCATAGCCCATGCCCTCCACACCCCACCCCACTCACCTACCACCACCCCACACACATCACACCACCCCACACCACCTCACACCCCACCCCACCATACACCCCCCATACACCCCACCATACACCCCACCCCACACACACCATACACCCCCCATACACCCCACCCCACACCACCATACACCCCGCCATACACCCCACCCCACACCACCATACACCCCACCATACATCCCACCCCACCCCACTCCACCATTCCAGTCCAGCGGGCTGGTGACTGACCACTTCAGCCAGGGCGGAGATGACTTTGCCCAGGGTGGTGAGGGACTTGTTGATGTTGGCCCCCTCCTTCAGCCGCGTTCCCTTGGCGCCCGTGGAGTCAGCACGCTCACTGCCGGCCAGGTCCACCAGGCTGACCTTGCTGACCTGACACAGCACACACAACACACAGCACATAGCACACTCCGGCACTTAGTCATGATGATGATGATGATGCTGGTGATGATGATGATGATGATGATGATGATGATCACTGAGTCATCACACTAACTGCCGGCCAGGTCCACCAGGCTGACCTTGCTCACCTGACACACGTACATACAGCACACACACAGAACACACACAGCACAGCACACACACAGCACACACACAGCACACACACACACAGAAGACACACACACACCACACACACACACATAGCACACACACAGCACACACACAGCACACACACAGCACACACACACAGCACACACAGTATACACACACAGCATACACACAGAGCACACAGAGCACACACAGCACGCACACACACACACAGCACACACACACAGCACACACACAACACACACACAGCACACAGAGCACACACACAGCACACACACAGCACACAGACCGCACACAGCACACACACACAGCACACACACACACACACACACACACATAGCACACACACACAGCACACACAGCACACAGGATGATGAGGAAGATGTTGAGGAGGAGGAGGAGGAGGATGGTGGTGGTGGTGATGATGATGATGATGATGATGATGATGATGATGATGATGATGATGATGATGATGATGATGATGATGACGACGACGACGACGACGTCGACGAATGCAACGTTAAACGAAAACGTTGATGTTAATGATGGTGATGTTGTGACGGAAATGTTGAAGCACGGTTTGGGGGCAACATTAAAAGTGACAGAGATAACAACATGAACAATATGAAGAAGAATGCGAAGAATGCGAAGAGAAGAAGAAGAAGAAGAAGAAGAAGAGAAGAAGAAGAAGAAGAAGAAGAAGAAGAAGAAAGAAGAAGAAAGAAGAAGAAGAAGAAGAAGAAGAAGAAGAAGAAGAAGAAGAAGAAGAAGAAGAAGAAGAAGAAGAAGAAGAAGAAGAAAAAGAAGAAGAAAAAGAAGAAGAAGAAGAAGAAGAAGAAGGAGAAGAAGAAGAAGAAGAAGAAGAAGAAGAAGAAGAAGAAGAAGAAGAAGAGAGAGAGAGAGAGAGAGAGAGAGAGAGAGAGAAAGAGACAGAGAGAAACAGAGAGAGAGAGAGAAAAAGAGAGAGAGACAGACAGAGACAGAGACAGAGACAGAGAGACAGACAGACAGACAGAGACAGAGAGAGACAGAGCACCTACCTTCTCGCCCATGGAGTTGCTCTGAGGGTCGAGGCGCTTCTGGGTGAAGATGATGGTGAAGACGGCGTGGGAACGACTGCTGGTCTCGTTCATGTTGGTGGCCGCCACAGTTCTGCAGGACAAGACAGAGCCATGGTCATTCACCTAGCCTAGCATCTATCACAGAGCCATGGTCATTCACCTAGCCTAGCATCTTACACACTTAGAGCCATGACTTCACCTAGCCTAGCATCTATCACAGAGCCATGGTCATTCACCCAGCCTAGCATCTATCACAGAGCCATGGTCATTCACCTAGCCTAGCATCTATCACAGAGCCATGACTTCACCTAGCCTAGCATCTATCACAGAGCCATGGTCATTCACCTAGCCTAGCATCTTACACACTTAGAGCCATGGTCATTCACCTAGCCCAGCATCTTGCACACTTAGAGCCATGGTCATTCACCTAGCCTAGCATCTATCACAGAGCCATGGTCATTCACCTAGCCTAGCATCTTGCACACTTAGAGCCATGATCATTCACCTAGCCTAGCATCTTGCACACTTAGAGCCATGGTCATTCACCTAGCCTAGCATCTTACACACTTAGAGCCATGGTCATTCACCTAGCCTAGCATCTATCACACTTAGAGCCATGGTCATTCACCTAGCCTAGCATCTATCACAGAGCTATGGTCATTCACCTAGTCTAGCATCTATCACACTTAGAGCCATGACCATTCACCTAGCCTAGCATCTATCACACTTAGAGCCATGGTCATTCACCTAGCCTAGCATCTATCACAGAGCCATGACCATTCACCCAGCCTAGCATCTTACACACTTAGAGCCATGGTCATTCACCTAGCCTAGCATCTATCACAGAGCCATGGTCATTCACCTAGTCTAGCATCTATCACACTTAGAGCCATGACCATTCACCTAGCCTAGCATCTATCACACTTAGAGCCATGGTCATTCACCTAGCCTAGCATCTATCACAGAGCCATGGTCATTCACCTAGTCTAGCATCTATCACACTTAGAGCCATGACCATTCACCTAGCCTAGCATCTATCACACTTAGAGCCATGGTCATTCACCTAGCCTAGCATCTATCACAGAGCCATGACCATTCACCTAGCCTAGCATCTATCACAGAGCCATGGCTATTCACCTAGCCTAGCATCTTGCACACTTAGAGCCATGATCATTCACCTAGCCTAGCATCTTGCACACTTAGAGCCATAGTCATTCACCTAGCCTAGCATCTTACACACTTAGAGCCATGGTCATTCAAACATCTGACCTAGCATCATACCAAAAGCCATAGTCAAACATCTGACCTAGCATCTTACACAGAGCCATGTTCATTCAAACATCTGGCCTAGCATCTAACCAAGCCACACAGCAGCCACTGATCCACAGCCAACTGGTCTACCAACATACTCAACAAACCTTCCATATTCAGGTCGTCATGTCTTGACAAGTATGCTTGTAAACCGTAATGAAGAAAGTCATAGTATTAAATCATGGTACACCCAGAAACGATGCAAAAATTAATGGAAATATATTCCTGGACAGCTCTAAATATGTTTGTGTCCATCGGAAGAACCTGATTGCCTTTCGACAGAATGCTAACTTAGATATAGTTGTGAAGAAGTTGCAAAATGTTGTGGGGTTTTTTTTTGGCGGGTTACATTGAATTGGGAACATTCTAATAGATGCCCAGTCCTGCAGCTTTCTTCAGAGAACTGCTGTGAATGTTCACACGAGCCAGCTAGACTCAGACTGACCTGGCGTGGTGTTCTGGTCAGTGAATGTAGTGTGTTCGGGCAAACATGAGAAACCACATGACATCTTTTGCTCAAAAGGTTTAAAAACGCTTTGATTTGGGTGTTTTTTTTTACAAGATGCAGGGTTATATAAATTCCAGTTATCACTATCATCAACATCATCTTCATCGTCATCATCATTATCATCATCATCGTTATTATTATTATTATCATCATCATCATCATCATCATCATCATCATCATCATCATCCTTATTATCAAAAGAAAACCTACCTAATTTTTTCTGTCAGTAAAAACAACATCCTGGACGCCAGCCCAGTCCTTGCCTCAGCGGGCCGCAGTCAGGAGAGCAGACCTACCTGGCCTTGTTGCCCTCGTCGATGAGGTTGTTGATGTCGGCGAAGGACTGCACGGCCAGCTTGGAGAGGTCCTCCACGTAGGGGCCCAACAGGGGTGCTCCCTCACCCTCAGGCTGTTCTTGTTGCTGGGGTTCAGCAGGTCCCGTACCCGCTCACAGTAGATCTCCATGTAGCTCACCTGACACAACCACCACAACAAACAACGACAATAGTAACCACACTGACCTGATTGTGATTCGTGTGTTGCTCCTTGTTTAGTCTGGTTTGGTACGGGAAAGGGTAGCGTGAAGCTGTTGTCTGGTTTGTTTCTGCTTTGGTTTGGTTTAGCTGTTTTTGTTGTTGTTGTTTTTGCTGGGGTTTTTTGTTTCTTTGGGGAAACAGCAAAAGGTCTTCTGGACACGGCGACAGAAGACTGTTGGATTGAACTGTCGACAGTCTGGGAGTTTGTTCCTGAGGTGTTTTCTTATGAGTTACTACTGGGGTTATAATGTTTCCTTTTTATGACAAAAATTGGTCAAATGTGTTGATACATTTCATTTTGGGGGTATCATCGAAGTAGTGTAAATACGAAAACACACACATATCATTTCCTTTCCACATAAAGACGCACACATACACAAACATATCGACAGAGAGAAACACACAGAGAAAAAACACTTACATGCATGTGCACACACATATACACACGCAAGCACGCACGCACCACGCGCGCACCACACACACACACACACACACACACACACACACACACACACACAAACCACAACACACAGAGAGAGATGTAAGAAGAGAAGAGAGAGACAGACAGACAGACAGACAGAGAGACAATCACAGAAAGATAGTCAGAGACGGGCACGGAGACAGAGACAGACAGACGGAAAAGAAGAAAGAAAGAGAGACAGACACACACAAACAAACAGTGACAGCAACAACGACAGCAACAGAGACAGATACAGAGAGTGTCACAGTTTTTTTCAACTTTGTCTTGCCAGCTAATCCTTCAATGACTCATGATTGACCAGTGTCCATTCTGGGCACATGTGGACATGTGGTGCCTGTGTACACATCACCTAGTTTCTCACAGACTTCTGTGCTCTCTGGGGCTCTGACGTCAGAGAACAGAACGTTAGTGAAGACATCAGAGATTCCTTCTTCCTGTGTAACACGTTGACAGTAGTAGTAGTAGTAGTAGTAGTGGTAGTAGTAGTAGTGGTAGTAGTAGTAGTAGTAGTGGTAGAAGTAGTGGTAGTGGTACTAGTAGTGGTAGTAGTATGGTAGTGGTAGAGTAGTATAGTAGTAGTAGTAAGTAGTAGATACAGTAGTAGTAGTAGTAGTAAGATTAGTAGTAGTAGTACTAGAGTAGAATAGTAGTAGTAGTAGTAAGTAGAAGTAGTAGTAGTATAGAGTAGAAGTAGTAGTAGTAGTAGTAGTAGTATAGAGTAGTAGTAGATAGTAGTAAGTAGTAGTAGTAGCAGTAGTAGCATTAGTAAGTAGTAGTAGTAGTAGGTAAGTAGTAGTAGTAGTAGTAGTAGCATTAGTAGTAGTATAGTAGTAGCATATAGTTAGTAGTAGTTAGTAGCAGTTAGAGTGAAAGTAAGTAGTAGTAGTAGTAAGTCAGTAGATAGTAGTAGTAGTATAGGCAGTAGTAGTAGTTAGTAGTAGTAGTAGTAGTTAGTAGTAGTAAGTAGTACTAGTAGTAGAGTAGTAGTAGTAGTAAGTTTAGGTAGAGTATAGTAGTAGATGTATAGTGTAGTAGTAGTTAGTAGTAGTAGTAGTATAGTCTAGTAGTATAGTAGTAGTAGTATAGTAGTATAGTTAGTAGTAAGTAGTAGTAGTAGTAGTAGTATTAGTAGTAGTAGTAGTAGCAGTTAGTAGTAGTAGTACTAGCAGTAGAAGTAGTAGTAGTAGTAGTAGTAGTAGTAGTAGTAGCATTAGTAGTAGTAGTAGCATTAGTAGTAGTAGTAGCATTAGTAGTAGTAGTAGTAGCAGCAGCAGCAGCAGCAGCAGCAGCAGGAGAAGCAGCAGCATTAGTAGTAGTAGTAGCATTAGTAGTAGTAGTAGCATTAGTAGTAGTAGTAGTAGCAGCAGCAGCAGCAGTAGCAGCAGCAGGAGAAGCAGCAGCAGCAGCAGAAGCAGTAGTTGTAGTAGCAGCAGCAGCAGCAGCAGTAGCAGTGTGCAATTGTAATGGTGCATATGATTGTGTGCAAGCAAGCTTACATAAGTGTGTGTGTGTGTGTGTGTGTGTGTGCGTGCGTGCGTGCGTGCGTGGTGTGTGTATGTGTGTAAGTGCTCACGAGCATGTACACGTGATTACCTGCGTGCATGCCCACGTGTGTGTGTGTGTGTGTGTGTGTGTGTGTGTGTGTGTGTGTGTGTGTGTGTGTGTGTGTGTGTGTGTGTGGTGTGTGTGTGTGCGCGCGCGCGCGCGCCATGAATCAGTTCTATCAACGGCTATTTTTAGCACTTCTGGACATCTGGCATCTGTCTGCAGACACATTTCTGTGGGCTTAGTTCTATTTTTGGCCCTGACGTCAGATACAGGAATAGAGTGAAGACCGCATGCAATAATAATAATAATTATATTCTGTGAAAACTCTCACTCAACACGCAGACAGTAGCGACGGTCCAGAAAGGGAGATAAGTAGCCGTCCACACGAGCACGCATGTTTATGCGCGCGCGCGTGCGTGTGTGTGTGTTGTGTGTGTGTGTGTGTGTGTGTGTGTGTTGTGTGTGTGTGTGTGTGTTTGTGTGTGTGTGTGCATGTCTGCATTCTCGACGCACATGGATGTGTGTGTGTGTGTGTGTGTGTGTGTGTGTGTGTGTGTGTGTGTGTGTGTGTGTGTGTGTGTGTGTGCTGTGGTTGTGTGTGTGTGTGTAGGTGGTGTGGTGGGTGTGTGTGTGTGTGTGTGTTGTGGTGTGTGGTGTGTGTGTGTTGTGGGTGTGTGGTGTGTGTGTGTGTTGTGGTGTGTGTGTGTGTGTGTGTGTGTGTGGGTCTGTGGTGTGTGTGTTGTGTGTGTGTGTGTGGTGTGTGTGTGTGTGTGTGGTGTGTGTGTGTGTGTTGTGTGAGGTGTGTTGTCTGTGGTTGTGTGTGTGTGTGTGTGTGTGTGTGTGTGTGTTGTGTGTGTGTGTGTGAGCGTGTGTGGTCTGTGGTGTGGTGTGTGTGTGTGTGTGTGTGGTGTGTGTGGTCTGTGGTGTGGTTGTGTGTGTGTGTGTGTGTGTGGTGTGTGGTTGTGGTTGTGTGTGTGTGTGTGTGTGTGGTTGTGTGTGTGGTGTGTGTGTGGTGTGTGTGTGTGTGTGTGTGTTGTATACTTCTTCTTTCTGTTCTGTGTCTGTCTTCTGCCTTTTGTCTGTCTATCCCTTTCTATATGTATGTCTGTATGTTTCTGTCTGTCTGTCTGTATATATAGTCTTATGTATATTGACGTATTACTCTAGTATAATGTATATATGTATGTATGCATGATGTATGTATGTATGTGTTGTGTATGAATTGTGTATGTTTTGATTTTCTACCTATTTATCTATCTATCTGTCCGTCTATCTATCAACTATCTATCTTTCTTTCTTTCTTTCCGTCTTTGCTATTTATTTATCTATTCTATCCATCCATTTACCCATATCCCCCTCCACCTCTGTCAGTCAGTCAGTCTGTCTGTCTGTCTCTCCTCCTCCTCCTCTCTCCTCTCTCTCTCTCTCTCTCCTTCTTACTCTCATCTCTCTCTCTAACTCAAGCCACCCCACCACACAGGTAATGCCTGATAATCTCCTTTCAAACACATCTTCCTATGTTGTTTGTTCATTTCAGAGACGTGCCTTTTGCTGGATACATTAACTTGTTTTTGCTGTGATAATCCATCCTCTTCAGGCATCAGCAAGCCTGTGCCTTCTTGCATTTTGTCCATAGACAGACAGACAGACAGACAGACAGACAGACGGACATGCCGGCACACAATACTCCTGGCTTCAGTGGCGTCAGAAAGATCGATTGGACAAAGAACAGACGCTGACTTAGGAGAAAAAAGTATCGATTTTTGAGACGGGTGTCTGAGATACGTATGCTCTGTATGTGTGTGTGTGTGTGTGTGTGTGTGTGTGTGTGTGTGTGTGTGTGTGTGTGTGTGTGTGTGTGTGTGTTGTGTGTGTGTGTGTGTGTGTGTGTATGTGTGGTGTGTGTGTGTGTGTGTGTGTGTGTGTGTGTGTGTATGTGTGGTGTGTGTGTGTGTGTGTGGGGTGCTTGTGTAGCCCTTGGGGTTTTTTCTTCAAATAAAATCTTAAATCTTGAATCTGTTTGTGTGGTGTGGTGTGGTGTGGTGTGTGATGTGTGTGTGTGGTGTGTGTGTGTATGTGTGTGTGTGTTGTGCGTGTTGTTGTTGTGTGTGCTGTTGTGTTCAGACTCTGTGTGTGCGCGTTCGCGCACGCGCACACTGAAGGGCGTTTTTGTAATCCATGACATCATCGCGCACACAACTTTTTTTGTTTGCTTGTATGACTATACAGTACATAGGTGTTGTTCCCAAATTAGTAGATGATTTCATGAATGAGTTTATTGTTAAGACAGTATATGGTCTCTAGTAAGAAAAAAGATAAGCAAGTTGTATATATTTTGGCTTAGGTTGTTCTATCTTCTCTTGATGTCAGGAACAGAACTGATTAAGCTTTCTTGATCAGGGTGAAGAGACGAAAACTGAAGTGGTATTGACACTTCTTGTGATCCAAAGCGCTTGCCAAGGCATTTCTGCAAGGCCCAGTGCAAGAAGGAGGGAGAATGAGAGGAGGAAGACAGTCAGAGAAGGAGATGGGAGGAGGAGGACAGCATCTCAGACTGGACAAGCTTGAGGCTGATTGAAGGAAGGAAGCACTGCGAATGAGAGGAAGGAAGGAAGGAAGACAGAGAAAGATGGAGAGAGAGGACTGGTTGTCAAGTCATTTCATTTTGCGAGTCGAGAATGCTATGAGATGTGTAATAATTTTATAGATTTTTTTTTTAACAATCAGAATCAGAATATTGTTGTTATGTTTTTATTTGTTTATACTGTTGTGTTGAGTCTCTATAATGATCTTGACATTTATATTGGTTTGGTTTGTTATTGTTAAGATTCAAGATTAATTTTTTTATTAATTTTATTTTCGGAATGAAAAAAACCCTAGTGCAACATTTTTATTTACCTGTTCAGAAATAGCATCATTATTGTTGTTGTTTGCTGTTAAAGTCATTGTCTGCTTGTGATTGTTGTTTATTGTTGCTGCAATTGTTGTTGTAATTGTTGTTATAATTGTTATTCTTGCAATTCTGTTTTCTTACGTTGTTTCTCTTCCTGGTTTTTTTTTTCTTCTCAACTTTTTTATTTTCTTTATTTGTTTGATTGTTTTTTGTCGTTGATTTTTTGTTTTTGCTTTCTTTTTCTCACTTCCTGTTTTAATTTCAGTATTTTTGTCTGTTTATCTCTCTCATTGTCTCTCTATGCTTCTATCTGTCTCTGTCTCTATCTGTCTCTGTTTCTCTCTCAGTTTTCCTCCTTTTATGCTTGCTTGTATTCTGACCGAAACCAGTACAGATCACAATGCAATGGAAAAATTTTCTTCTACGCTTTCTTTCTTTTATCTTTAGATTTCTCTTACCGTTTTTACTTTCCTTTTAGTTAATTTCTTTCTTTCTTTCTCGTTTTATTTTCCTTTATTCTTCCTCTTTCTGCTTTCTTCCTTCTTTTCCTCTTTATAGTTCCCACGGGAATGTCTCTGTCTCTGAGATAATAAAGTTAGTTTTTTTAATTAGAATTTGAATTATACATAAGTCTCTCTCAGATCTTTTTATTTTCTCATTCTTTGCTTTCGTAACCCCCACCCACCCCATCTCTCTCCCTCTCTCTTGCTTCTCTGTGTCTTCTCTCTCTCTCCTCTCTCTCTGTCTGTCTCTCTCTCTCCCCCTCTCTGTCTGTCTGTCTCCTCTGTCTTGTCTTTTCTCCCTCTCGTCTCTGTCTGTCTTTCTCCCTCTCTCTCTTCTTCTGCTCTCTCCCCTCTCTCTCTCCTTCATCTTCAGTATCTGCTTTTCCTTTTGCAATAATCACAGACCTTTCTTTCCTTTCCTTTCTTTTCATTTCCTTTTCCTTTTCTTGTCTCTCTTTTTTGAGCCCTTCACTCTCTACGACCAACGGCCAATTTCGTTATCTGAAGACCAACAGATAGAGGCGAACAGCAACAAGCTAGTTACTGAGTGAAAGCTGAAAGCTTCGACACCAATCCATGGAATTAACCCAAGAACAGAGTCATGAGGAAGGCCATCTGTATCGGAGATTTGGTGCCAATGAAGGTGATCATCGTCTGCTTCCAGAAAATCGGTAAGTTCGATGTCCTGTCAGGTTCGTTTTGTTCAGGTTAGGGTGTATTCATAGAGCTGACGTCAGAAAACGAGGGTGATTCATTTATGCATTCATTCGTTTGTGTCGTTGTTAGCAGTGTGATTTGTGTGTGTGTGTGTGTGTGTGTGTGGGGGGGGGGGGGGTAGTAGCAGCAGCAGCAGCAGTAGTAGTAGTAGTAGTAGTACTAGTAGTAGTAGTAGTAGTAGTAGTGTGTAGTGTAGTGTAGTGCATGCGTGTTTGAGAGAGAGAGAATATTACTTGCTTAACAGCGTGTTCAATTTTCTCTATGCAAGCAAAGAATGTTGTGTATAAAAGATATTCTTTATTCAAAAGTATATTAAGTGTCATGCCAGTTAGCAGATAATGTGCATAATATCGACGATATTCCCCATCGACATATGCTTTTTGTTATGCATATGATGTGTATCGTACAAACAATAGTCTGTACCACCAGCACACAACGCCCTTGGGAAAAGAAGAGACTGAACGGGTGTCTGATAAGCAGGAAGTGGAAAAGCGATATTCCCGGGGAGAAAGCAGACGATCGATTCTGACACTGACGTCTGGCTGTCTTCCACACGGCGTCGGTGCGAACAGGCCTGGGGAGGAGGCAAGGGAATGCCTCACAGAGCTGGCCAGAGACAAAGTAGCAGCCTCCGGCATAGCCAGCCATAACCAGTCATAAAGAAACTCCCAACATTGCATTCAACAAAGCAGAAACTTATGCCATCGCTTGAAGCAAAACAGCCTTTCTGTTGTAGAAGTATGCAACGCAGAAGTTCTTGACGAGGCTATAGGCAAAGCTGTATTGTCTCACACAGCCACAAACAAAGCTGTAATGTCTCACACAGCCACAAACAAAGCTGTGATGATGAAGATGAGACATAACAGCTTTGTTTGTTGCTATATGAGACATTACAGCTTTGTTTGTTACTATATGAGACATTACAGCTTTGTTTGTTGCTAGATGAGACATTACAGCTTTGTTTGTGGCTGTGTGAGCCATTACAGCTTTGTTTGATGCTATATGAGACATTACAGCTTTACAGACATTACAGACATATAGTAACAAACAAAGCTGTAATGTCTCATATAGCCACAAACAAAGCTGTAATGTCTCACACAGCCCCAAACAAAGCTGTAATGGCTCACACAGCCACAAACAAAGCTGTAATGGCTCACACAGCCACAAACAAAGCTGTAATGGCTCACACAGCCACAAACAAAGCTGTAATGGCTCATATAGCAACAAAAAAAGCAAAAATGTCTGATATCACAGTAAAAAAGAAAGGAGTTCCAGACATAAAATAAAGTAAAAGTTCATGGTAGAGCATTAATCAATACAGAATATCTAATAATTATACCAATGAACAAAGCAGAAATTCCTATAATGTACCAATGAACAAAGTACAAGACCCTAATGTGCAAATGAAGGAAAGCACAAGTTCCTAATGTACCAACACACAAAGCACATATTCCTAACGTACCAGTAAACAAAGCAGAAGTTCTTAACGTACCAGTAAACAAAGCAAAAGTTCCTAACGTACAAATCAAAGGCAAAGCACAGCTCCTAACATACCAATAGACAAAGCAAAAACCCTTAACGCATCAGTAATGAAAGCAAAATTCCTAAAGTTTCAATAAACAGAGCAAGAATTCTCAGAATAGCAAAGCCAGGCAAAGCAACTAATAAAGCAGAAACTATCTGACACAATGATAAACAAATGAGAAATATGTAACACAGTTATACCTAACATAGCAAAAACAATAAGAAAAAGAAAGAAAAGAGCAGAAACTCAAGCCTTAGCAAAATCCGATGTAACAATACGTGATGTTGTATTACGTGACAAAACATAATAAAACCATAAAACTCTCTCCTTCATAACACCCGACATCCCCGAGGTCGGAATGCGGCTACCTTAATGGTGGGTAAAAACGTTGTATACGAAAACTCTCACCATTGGTGAACCCTAGAGCTCTAGTCCAGGAACTCAAAATTATTTTATTTTTAAAAAGAAGAAAAACCAGCCCTACATAGCAATATGTACCCCAGCAATAAGCAAAACAGAATGTCCTGCCATGGCAACTCGTGACGTGACAATCAACACAGCAAAACAATGTCTTGCCATGGCAACATCGGACATGACAGTAAACAAAGCAGTGTCTTCTGATGCAGCACTAAACAAAGGGTTCTGGTTAA
>CM054151.1:56834008-56846508 GCA_028751875.1 Rapana venosa | reverse complement strand
CAGACAGACAGACAAAGGACCATATTGGATCAATAGCAGTATGAACAACATCAACAACAGCGATGGCATCAGCAGCAACAACAGCAGCAGAAGCAGAAAATAACAATAACAACAACAACAACAGCATCAACGTTAACAGTAATGACATAAACAAAAGGAACAACGGCAACAGAACAACAGCAGCTGTAACATCTAATAACTCCTTTGAAGATGGGTATAACAACAGAGCCATCATTATGTCATTATTTGTTCCAACACCGCACAAACATGAAAGACTTTTTGTGGTAATTGTTGCTTTTTGTTGGGGGGGGGGGGGGGGGATTTATAGCATTACTGTGTTAGGTTAAACCTGAAAAACAGAAAACCTGAAAATTGCAGAAGATTTATCGAGTAAAAGAGAGAGACAAGAGAATTTCCACGGTGAAAAAAAAAATTCAGGAATAAAGAAAGAAGATTTAAAAAATCCAAGTTGCAGGCAAAAATAATGACAAAAAGTATAGGTTCCAACAAAAGTCAAAATCAATGTATCTAGCACATAAGATCTGGGAAAATCTCACAGATATTTTGTAGTTTTCTTTTTATTTATCATTTTCCAGCGTGCGTGATAAAGTAGCCTCCGCTATCTCCAGCGATCTTAAGCTGTTTGTTATGTTTTGTTTTCTCATTTGGTTGTATTTTTCGTGCTTTGCTGTAATTTACCGATTTCTTCTTTTTCCCATTCGTGTCATATTGTCTTGTTATATCACGTTGCAGAGAGAGACAGACAGAGAGAAGAGACAGAGACACAGAGAGAGAACAGTCTAACAGACATACAGACACACATGCAGAAACAATAGACAGACAGAGGCAGAGAAAGGCAGAGAGAGACCGACTGATTGATTGATTGACTGATTGAGAAATAGGGACACAGACTGACTGATTGATTGATTGATTGATTGATTGATTGATTGATTGATTTATTGATTGATAAAGAGAGACAAACAGTCAAAGGCACAGATACGAAAAAAGAGATCAAAAAACAGATGCAAAGCAGAGAGGATCTTTGCACGCTTTTATTATTGAAAAAAAAAGACACAGAGATAAGTCACAGAGACATGTACGTACATTTATTCATTAAAAAAATCTCCCCTCTTGTCACGACGTTACTAACAACAACAACATTCCCTCTTTTACAGCCGGACTAACAACAACATCTCCAACAAACATTCAATCAGACTGAACTGATCATGATCATAATCATAATAATAATAATCAGACAACTACTATTCGTTTGTTGGCGCTGACTGCGTCATAACAGCCGTTGGGGGTGTAGCGAGAGAGAATTGGAGGTGTAGCGAGAGAGAATTGGAGGTGTAGCGAGAGAGAATTGGAGGTGTAGCGAGAGAGAATTGGAGGTGTAGCGAGAGAGAAGCAGTATCAAAGGCTGTGTGCAGTTTGCCAGTCGACAAAGTCGGCCATTATTGATCCGGCAGGAACGAGAACTCTGCGCTCCCCCCGGCCTCCTCAGCTCTCTCAGGGGACGGTATCGATTGTTGTGTGCCTGACGCTGCTAAGCTCCTCTCTACCGGCCCGTCTTCTGTCTTTAGGTGGTGTGTGTGTGTGCGTAGGGGGGGGGGGGGTAGCGGGTGTTAGTGTGTTAGCGTGTTTGTGGTGGGGGTGAGGGGGGGGGGGTGTTGTGTGTGTATGTGTGTGTGTGGGGAGGGGGGGGGGGGTAATGTGTGTGTGCGTGTGTGTGTATGGTGTTTGTGTGTGTGTGTGTGTGTGTGTGTGTGTTGTGTTGTGGGGTGTGTGTGAATGTGTCTGTCCGTCTGTCTGTCCGTCCCTCAGTCTGTCTGTCTGTCTGTCTGACTGTCTCTGTCTCTGTCTGTCTGTCTGTCTGTCTGTCTCTCCTCTCTCTGACTCCCCCCCCCCCCCCCCCCCCCCCAACCGTACGTGTGGGCGCGCCAGCTTACGTATACGTCTTCTGCCAATTAGAAACGTGCTCTAGGCCTAATACATTTTTGTTTTTGTTTGTCTATGCCTAATTCTGGCTCTTTGTCACCATATGTCTTTGTTGCAATGTGTCTGTCTGTCCTTGCCTCTATTTATCTTTGTATGTATGTGTCTGTCCTTCTATCTCTATGTCTTTGTTTTCATGTCTCTCTGTCCTTGTCTCTATTTATCTTTGTATGTATATGTCTGTCCTTCTATCTCTATGTCTTTGTTTTCATGTCTGTCTGTCCTTGTCTCTATTTATCTTTGTATGTATGTGTCTGTCCTTGTCTCTATTTATCTTTGTATGTATGTGTCTGTCCTTCCATCTATGTCTTTGTTTTCATGTCTCTCTGTCCTTGTCTCTATTTATCTTTGTATGTACGTGTCTGTCCTTCTATCTCTATGTCTTTGTTTTCATGTCTCTCTGTCCTTGTCTCTATTTATCTTTGTATGTACGTGTCTGTCCTTCTATCTATGTCTTTGTTTTCATGTCTGTCTGTCCTTGTCTCTATTTATCTTTGTATGTATGTGTCTGTCCTTGTCTCTATTTATCTTTGTATGTATGTGTCTGTCCTTCCATCTATGTCTTTGTTTTCATGTCTCTCTGTCCTTGTCTCTATTTATCTTTGTATGTACGTGTCTGTCCTTCTATCTCTATGTCTTTGTTTTCATGTCTCTCTGTCCTTGTCTCTATTTATCTTTGTATGTACGTGTCTGTCCTTCTATCTATATGTCTTTGTTTTCATGTCTCTTTGCATACCCGCCTTTCCCCACCCCCACCCCACCCCACCCCCCAGAAAAGACAAACATTTTTTTTTAAAAATACAGAAATAGTAGTGGAGGAAAACAAGTGCAGAAAACCAACCACTTAAAACTTAATATGAAAAAACCCCAACCTTTCTTGCATGAAACAGCTGGAAGAGGAAACAATGAAGGCTGCAGATGTCTGTAGGCACACTCTGGGCCACAAGGTCTCTGCAGAGTCAGGGAAGTACAGGACAGAACTGGATGGGACCTCAGGGGGGTCGGTCACATTTCGCTTTAGAGAGGAAACTTCAGACATCACAGAACAGCTGGAAAACTCTTATGGCTGTCTCTTTGTCTGTTTGTTTGTCTGTATATTTGTCTGTTTGTCTGTCTCTCTGTCTGTCTTTCTGTCTAACCATCTGTCTGTCTGGCTGGCTGGCTGGCTGACTGTTTATTTGTCTGGCTGACTGGTTGTTTGGCTGGCTGTCTGTCTGTCCATCTATTCATCAGTCTGTCTGTCTGGGGGGCTGGCTAGCTGTCTCTGCTAAGGTTGTTGTTTTTATATACGATTGTGGTTTGGGGGTTGCTTTTCATAGTAATGCATTTCCCCTTGAGTTTCAGTGATTACTTTGAAGGGTGTAGGTTTCCAAATTAACACAGAGTGTAAGACCAGGCCTGGCTGAGGATCTGTATCCTCATTCATCATCAGTCTGTCTCTCCTGTTTTCTCTCCTTCCCACATTTTGTTGGTTTGTTTGTCCGTCTTTCTGTTTCTGTCTACTTCTTCATTTTTTGTTTCTGTCTCTGTCTGTCTCTATCTCTGTCTGTCTATCTGTCTATCTGTCTAGCTGTCTGTCTGTCTAGCTGTCTGTCTTTCTAGCTGTCTCTGTCTCTGTCTTTCTAGCTGTCTCTGTCTCTGTCTGTCTAGCTGTCTGTCTTTCCGGTGTCTCTGTCTTGTCTTTCTAGCTGTCTCTGTCTCTGTCTGTCTAGCTGTCTGTCTTTCAGCTGTCTCTGTCTCTAAGCTTTCCCCCCCCTCCTCTCTCACCATTCCCTCCTTCTCTTTCAGTTTCTTCTCTCTCCTACTGTCTGTCTTTCTCTTGTCTCTGCTCTGTATATCTGTCTCTGTCTCTCTCTCCCTCACTCCTCTCTGTCCCTCTCTCTCTCACCTCTTTCCTCTCTCTTCTCTCTCTCTCTCTCTCTCTCTCTCTCTCTCTCTCTCTCTCTCTCTCTCTCTCTCTCCTCTTTGCTTCTTTCCCTGCCTTCAGTCTGTACGGCAGGAGCCCCCACATTAACAGTTGACGGGCAGTGAGAGAGAGGGAAGGACAGAGTGAAATGACCGTCTGCTGACTGACTGGCTGGCTGGCTGGCTGGCTAGCTGCCTGGTCCTCCATTTTCTCCTCCTCTGTCTCTCAACTCAGGGAAGCAGGCGAGGTGCCAGACACGGTGATTACAGATTTCCTGACCACATACGAGTGTTTGAATGTGTGTGTGTGTGTGTGTGTGTGTGTGTGTGTGTGTGTGTGTGTGTGTGTGTGTGTGTGTGTGTGTGTGTGTGTGTGTGTGTGTGTGTGTGTGTGTGTGTGTGTGTGTGTGTGTGTGTGTGTGTGTGTGTGTGTGTGTGTGTGAGTGTGTGTGTGTGTGTGTGTGTGTGTGTCTGTCTGTCTGTCTGTCTGTGTCTGTCTGTCTGTCTGTCTGTGTGTCTCCCTCTGTCTCTCTGCGTCGCTGTGTGTATGTCTCTGGCTCTGTCTCTCTCTCTTTGTGTAGATATAATATGATTATTTATATATGATTTATACATATATATATAAATAATTATAATTGTGTGTGCGTGCAAGCGTGCGTGCGTGCGCACGTGTCTCAGTGCAAGAAAATTATGCTCACAAATGTGTTCATGCACATACTTATGCGTTTGGAAGCAGTTGCTTTGCATATTAAATGTTTTTCAAGGAAGTGCAAAGGCTAAGTTGTTGTTGTTTTTTTTCTTTTTGCCTGTTTGTTCATTTGTTGTTTGTTTTGTTTGGGTTTTTGTTTTGTCTGGTTTGGATTTTTAATTGTTGTTGTTTGGTTTGCTTCTTTCTTTCTTTGTTTTGGGTACGTATGCGGTTATTGACCTCTATAGCTGCTGAAGCTGTCTTCTTTCTTCTCTGAGACAGGCACCAGAATTTCGAATCAGACCATCACGAATAGACTGGAGCCCAAACCTTATGTCAACAAAAATGACTCATGAATTAAGACTTTCCATCTTTTGACTGGTCACTCATGACCACTCGTTATCAGTCTGTACGGAACCATAATGACCGTGATTATGCTTATTTACTGTCTGGCACCTTCCTCACTCCTCCATTCAGCTGTGGAGGGGCATTGGCACTTCTCCAAAGAATGGTAGACAGGAGCGGGAGGGTGAAGACCTGATGACTCTTGTTTACAGGCACGAAGCCTAAAACATTGTTTATGGTCAAGTTTTGCCCCAAATACCACAGCTAGTCACCCTGTTTTTCTTCTCGACACTCAGTATTCAAGTTTTAGTCAGCCAGGTTTTTCCTTTCTTCTGGAAAACCTGTACCTATGTTGAAGCTGCTGGCAGAAGCAGTGACGTCACGTCTGTTCATAGCTGTGTGGCCTGTAGCTTCAGGGAAATGTCTTTCTAGTTTTTTAAAAATATTCTGTTCATGTCAAAGGGATTACTACTGACTCAAATCATTTAAGTATCTCTCTTCTTTATCAACTCCTTGAGGATCCGTGGGGGCATTGCAGTCAAAGTTTTAGGCCGTATCTTCGGAGAGTAGCTAAATCTGGTGGAGCCCATCCTTCTCCAGGTACAGGGCGCATGCTGGGTATATACGTGTTTCTATAACTAGCCGACCACTGACAAGAATTACGGGATCTTTAACACGTTTATTTGATATTTTGTGTGCGCATATACACAATCAAAGTTACGGCAGTTATGGATAAGTCGCTAAAAGCCTTCCCCAATCCTCTTCCCCCTGTCTTCTGCCTGTCTTCCCCAGCGCTGACAGCAAACGCAAGCAGTTCACTTTTTCCTCCTTCGTTCTATCGATTTTCCCGTGAGCTCTTCCTGTGAAGGAATCCAAAGGTGTAAGGCTATCGCTTGAGGTCTATTTGTGTCTGCCTTCTGGGTCCTCCAAGACAACGGTTCTGTTTGATGTTTCCTTAAGTTTCTTACAGATTAAAAAATGCTTCAGTTATAAAAGAACATATCTTTCTTCAATTTGAAATTCTTCTACAAAAAGTGAACAGTCAAATGAAGAAGCAGACAGGCAAACAAATAAACAAGCAAACAAGCAAGCAAACCAACAAACACACAGACTGGACAGGTAGACAAACAAATAAAGACATAAAGACATAAACAGAAAGATGACAAATAAATGCAAAAAAACATATTGTAAACTATGTTTTTAGTTCAAAAGTGTACACTTGATTTAATTTGACTTTTGGAATGTTTTTGTCATTCTATTTTAAGTAGGTTTTCGGAGGGATTTTGGTAACCAATTCAGGTGGTATGAACTTTGTAAGGTTTATTTCTACTGCCTTTGTGAGAAACAAAGATGTATTTTTGAATGTTTAAGCGCACATGTGTACATGTGCTAGTGCCCACACACACATAAACACACATGCATACACCTCCTCCTACACGCACATACATACACAACACACACGCGCGCGCACGCACACACAAACACACACACGGAGTATCGCACAACACAGCATATCGTAGAAATGTACAGCAAAAGACACCAGAAGACAGAACAAGATAAGATAAGACAAGGCAAGGCAAGGCAAGGCAAGACAAGACAAGGAAGCAAGGCAAGCAAGGCAAGGCAAGGCAAGGCAAGGCAGACAAGGAAAGGCAAGACAAGCAGCAAGGCAAGAAGCAAGAAGAAAACAAGGCAAGGCAAGGCAAGACAAGGCAAGACAAGGCAAGACAAGACAAGACAAGACAAGACAAGACAAGACACCAAACACAGAGATCACGGCCAAGGACACTTACCTCAACAGAAAACTGCACGTCCTCGTTCTTTATGCCCTGGATTCGTTGGAAGAGATCGTCACACAACTGCACACACAACAACAACAACGATATAATTATCACACTTTTGGACAGAAAATGTATCACCCTTTTCGATACTGAATTGCTCTCAGAAAATATATATCAGGCGTTTCAATACTGTTTTACACACAGAAAATATATCACACTTTTTGCTACTGTCTTACACAACAATATGTCAGACTTTTTGATACTGTATTACACAAAAATAGATCAGACTTTTTGATACTGTATTACACAAAAATATATCACACTTTTTGATAGTGAATTACACACAGAGGATCTTGTTGACGCCACATCTATCCCACAGAACCAATGAAAAAAAGGGCACTTTTTTTATTTTAAAACAGTCTATCCTATTGTGTGAATGATTATAGGCCATTATTTTTCAGTGCCAAAAAATGGAAATGCAAACAAAAAATCATAAACAAAAAGCACTGTATATGTGTTTGTGTTAGTATGAAAAGAGAAGGAATACAATGCTAAGCACTTACTGTAAAAGAAAAAAAAGAATTGCACACAGAAAATGTATCACACTTATTGAAAGTTTTGCGCACAGAACATGATATGTATCACACTTTTCAATATTGTATTGTACACAGAAAATAATAATTATATCAGACTCTCTCTCTCTCTCTCTCTCTCTCTCTCTCCTGTCTTCTTTCTATGATAGGGTAATGGTTCAGTTAAGGTTTAAAATCATGAAATACAAGTTGTGTTTTTCTTCTTTAATCAGTCATAAATCATTACGTGTCTGTGCATTTGCTTTGCCAGTGATATGAATGAAGCCATTGTTCCATCCCAAGCCCAACAAATGTATTGTGGCCCAAGGCCAATGTACGCTAAATCATTTCAGAGTTCAAAGTTCTCTCTCCTCTCTCTCTCTGTCTCTTCCCCCCTCTCTCTCTCTCTCTCTCTCCTCCCCCTCCCTCTCTTCTCCCCCCCCACCTCCCTCTCTCTCTTCCCCCCCCTCTCTCTCCATCCTCTCTCTCCCTCCTCCCTCTCCCCCTCTCTCTCTCCCCCTCCTCTCTCTCTCCCCCTCTCCTCCTCCCCTCCTCTCTCTCTCCCCCCTCTCTCTCTCTCTCCCCCCTCTCCCTCCTCCTCTTTCTCTCTCTCCCCTCTCCTCCTCCCCTCCACCTCTCTCTCCTCTCTCCTCTCTCTCCCCCTCCCTCTCTCTCCCCTCCCTCTCCTCCCCTTCTCTCTCTCCCCCTCCTCTCTCTGTGCCTGTCTGAGGGTCTCACCTGAGGAATGATGCCCTGTTGCCCCGGGTCGCTGCGGCCCATCATGGTGTAGGACTTGCCGGCCCCCGTCTGCCCGTAGGCGAAGATGCAGACGTTGTAGCCCTCAAAGGCGTGGTCCAGCATCTCCAGCCCGATGTCCTCGTACACCTTGCGCTGAGAAGCGAACTTGGGGTCTCTCGTCTGCAACAGTGGCAGCGATGCGTGGATGTTGGTCTGACTGTCGTCTGTTTTCCTTCCTCGATAACAGCTCTGAGTTCTACCAGTGGTAAGATTCTTAACACTATCCCTGCCTGTCTTTCCCGGCACACAAGCTCTGTGCACATCAGTATGCTAGGGTAACCCTGTAGTGGGTGATACGTAGGGAAGGGCTTGTAGCTGGTTGCTTGCCCAATAGCGGGTTACCCGTAGGGAAAAGGTTAATGCAGAAAGAGTAGTGGAGGAGGATGAAAACGAGTGCAGGTAACCACAGGAGAAAAACACACCACCCAGTGAATGTTTGTGCCTTATGTTTGGCGATCCTATTGAAGTGAGGTTCTGTGAAGTGAGATGGTGAGATTCTTTACGTGTGCGACCTTCCCCTGTGGAGATGCCGGGGCATGTCACTATAAATAGCATCCCCATCATCTGGAAATCGTGTGCTTGGAACTCCCCTTTTCTATCCCTCTCTTTGTTTCTGCCTTGTTCCTTTTCTTCCTGACATCCCCTTCTCGTCCATTTTCTGCCTTCCTGGTCCACTCTCCTGCCTTGTTTTCCAGAAAGACTTAAGAGATTTTCTCTCCCATGCCGAAGTCGTATGTGCTGGGCCTGACTTGTCAGGTGCCTAACGGCAGCGCAACGCCCTTTCGCTCATAAAAATTATGACAGATAACAATAGTTGCAGTCTGAGCGTTCGACGGTGACAAACATGTGTGTGATCGTTTTTGTCCACCAATAAGGTAACGGTATTCAGATTTCGGGGATGATGTCTAAATACGACACTTCACATGCCTGTGTTTTTATTTTCAAACTATCTTTGGTCACCTGCTCTTACTAGCATGAATGGCATACTCTTCCGAAAGGTAGAACGGGTTTTCAGCGTGTGCGCAAGAAGGCTTTCCTGTGCTGACAAAGAGAGCTTTGGTCTATCTAAAGTCCTACCACAAGGCCTGGTCACAACACTTCACTTCACCTCCTTGAATCCCTGAGGAGTTCTGGCACTTTCTTTTTCAATTCTTTTATATCGAGGATAACGGAGTAAGCACTCGTGTGCTTTTTTCATCCAGTCCCCATGTGTATGCAGTTTTAATAATTTTGTCATCCGTTCCTACCGGCATTCAATAACCTACTCTTCCGAAAAGCGGAACGGGTTTTAACGTGTGCGCAAGATGTTCTGCGCGTGTTCGTACACAGGACCTCGATTTATAGTTTCATCTGGACTTTTGGGGAGAGCGGAGTCGGCACGATGTTAACTCCAGAGCAAAAATCCTCTTGATCGGGATTCGAACCCTGGTCAGCACTGCAGTGAACAGAAACTTTGCAGGCAGTGTGTTTTGGGAAAGTGGAACTTACCCGGTGGAGCCCATCGCTCTGCAGGCGCAGAATGC
Organism: Rapana venosa; assembly: GCA_028751875.1. Lineage (NCBI taxonomy): Eukaryota > Metazoa > Mollusca > Gastropoda > Neogastropoda > Muricidae > Rapana > Rapana venosa. The sequence goes on along the minus strand of CM054151.1, from coordinate 56,836,898 downwards.
ATGCTGAGTATGTTTGTGTTCCATCTTTGCCATAATTGTGTTGTATAAAGAACGTCTGTTTGAAGAAGCCCACACTGTTCTGTTACTAGCTCTGTTCTTTATTCTTTATTATTCATTCTTTATTCTTTTTATTTGATGATAATGAATAAGTACTCATGTGCTTTTTACATCCAGTTCCCGTGTATGTGCAGGTTTGTAAATTTTGTCATCTGTTCCCAACGGCAAACAATGGACTACCTTCCGAAAAACTGTTTGGTGTTTGTGTAGCAACTCTGTTATCTGTCTGGCATGCTAGCTGGCTGGCTGATTGGCAAATTAGCTGGCGATCTCCCTCTGTGTGTGCGTGTGTGTTGTGTTGTGTTTGTGCGTATGTTTGTGTGTGTGTGTATGTTTGTGTGTGTGTGGTGCGTGTGTGGATGCCTGGGTGCGTGCGTGCTGCGTGCGTGCGTGTGTGTGTGTGTGTGTGTGTGTGTGTTTGGGTTGTGTGTGTGTGTGTGTGTGTGTGTGTGTGTGCGTCGTGGTGTGTGTGTGTGTGTGTGTGTGTGAGTGCGCGCGCATGCGCGTAATGTCTGTCTTCTGTATATCTGTGCCTTGGTCTACATTGTGTACACATTCACACAAGCGTATTCGTTCCCAATCGCACACAAGACAAGGCAGCGTCTGCCTACCTACCTCCCCGCCAGCATATTGCATCATAGCATTAGCTCCTAAAGGTGAAAGGGGCACGATGATCTAATCCTGTTACAGACGACCGACAAAGCGCCAACAGATCGATCGTTCTTTCTTCTAGTTCTACTGATGATAGCAGAACAGCCCAGCTGCTTTCGCTGCTAAACCCTGGCCCGCTTGCCGCCGCAACAAAGAACGCTGCTTAATGTTGAAGTGTAGCAACAGGAAATTAGGTCGTCAAAGGCCTGCATTATTGTCCTTCTTCGTTTGTTGTGTCCTTAAAAGAAAGTGCTGTCCTTAACTGGCAAAATATCAACTATACATGACTTGATTTTTACCTCTGCTTGGAGTAGCACTGGACAGAATCGGGTGTTTTTTAAAAGTTAGTTGTAATCGATGGGCGTTTCCCAGCTTAACTTTTTGGTGGCCATGTATTTATGTAGTTTGTCTCACTCCTTGCATCTCAGAATTACTTGTGAGACCGTAAGTACATACTGAGGGAGAAGTGTGTGTGTGTGTGTGTGTGTGTGTGTGTGTGTGTGTGTGTGTGTGTGTGTGTGTGTGTGTGTGTGTGTGTGTGTGTGTGTCATTTTTAACTACCTAAACATTTAGGCAAACATACTCCGACTTCAGAGGATGTTTATCTCCTTTAATGGAGTGTGCTGGGTTGTTGTGGTAAGAGCTTTATCATGGATGACGACAACAATCTTGACATGTCAAAGAATAATAACACTTTCATTTTTTTAAAAGGGCTTTGGAACTTTGCTTACATCAGCAACTGACAAAACGGTTTGGGTTTTTGGCCAGAATGTTTCAGGTTGTACATCGTGGGTAGGTGTACCCGGGAGAGCACACCCCTTCCCAGCATTTAGCCAGAACAAAACACTAACCCACATACGCTCTACAAAAACATGTCACTCCTCATATCAAACACTGACTTGTACAAATCTAAGTATCGACCATTAAATTGTACAAATCTAAGTAAAAAAGGTAAAGGTGTTCCATAACCTATAAGGTCGAAGGGGAGCGAGGCGTCAGAGACCTCACTTCTCAAGGGGCCAGCATATTGAGGGCAGCGCCCATCTCCTCTACCTCGCTGCTTTACTTTCCCTGACCCTAAAGAGGGCAGGTACCCATTTACAGCTGGGTGAACTGGGGGAACTGTACTGAAGCCAAGGCGTGCAAACGGTCACCCATCCAATTGGTAACCATGCTCGACGCTGCTTAACTTGGCTGTGGAAAAACTAGTGCTCTGACCCCTGAGATATCCCGTCCCCACAAATCTAAGTATTGACCATTAAATTGTACAAATCTAAGTATCGACCATTAAATTGTACAAATGTAAGTATCGACCATTACATTGCACAAATCTGTAATTTAAAAAAAAAGAATATTTTTCCACAGCAGGCTAACGTAACCGTAACAAAACAAAATAATGTCATGAAATATTATCAAATACATGCATACCGGACAAAGTATCAAAATAACAAAACATCTAATAGTAAGATGTCACCCATTCCTGGTGGGATATTTTAAAAATCACCTTTACAACGCATATGTTGTGTTTTCAAAGGAAACATAGCCCTTATCTATTAGTTCGAAACAAACCTTTTATCACTTTGAAAATCAAGCTTACGCGGTAAGTCTGTTTTTTATTATCTGTTAAGGATGTTTATTCTTGTTATGGACACGGCAGCGGTTCAATAAGTTGCAGTCTGTGGTTTATCGTTGCCATCAATGCATGTGATTGGGTTCTGCGAAGCTTTCATTGTATTGTATTGTATTGTGTCGTGTTATGTTGTGTGGTGTGGTGTGATATGATGTGATATGGTGGGATGTGCTGGGGTATAGTGAGGTGCAGTGCCATGTGATGTTCTGTGGCTTAGTGCAGTGCGGTGTGGTGTGGTGTGGTGTGGTGTTGTGTGGCTTAGTGCAGTGTCATGTGGTGTTGTGTGGTGTGGTGTTGTGTGGTGTGGTGTTGTGTGGTGTGGTGTTGTGTGGCTTAGTGCAGTTCGGTGTGGTGTGGTGTATGGCCGATTTGTTGATGGGCTTCGTCTCCACATAAATTTGTTTGAAATCAACTGTACCTTATAAGGAGAGACAAGAATGAAAATTTGTAATCTACATTTTTATATAACAGCCACATAAGTCGACATATTATGATTAAAAAAACAACAACCAGCCAACCGGCTAACCAAAGACAACCAACCAGCAAACAACC
>CM054151.1:56829008-56831508 GCA_028751875.1 Rapana venosa | reverse complement strand
TGATTTGATTTGATTTGATTTTCTCTCTCTCTCTCTCTCTCTCTCTCTCTCTCTCCTCTCTCTCTCTCTCTCTCTCTCTCTCCTCTCTCTCTCTCCACCCCCCTCTCTCCGCCACCCTCTCTCCCCCTGAACTCCTTGAGCAGTCATTGAGGGCGCTGCACTGCACGGAATTTTTCAGGCCGTGTCTCTTGGGCAAGTTGAACCTGGCAGATCCCATCACCTCCCCCCCCCCCTCCCCCCTCCCCACCCCACTCACTGGAACATGACGCTTGCTGGGCATCTTGTGCCTCTGTAATCAAACTACAGCTGACACCACATACCAGTTCTTTAACGTGCGTAGTTAATCCTGTTCATGCGTATATACACGAAGAGAATTCAGTTTCTGACAGGTCTGCCCTTTGGGTTAACCCCCTCTACACAGGAGTTGATCTGAGAGATTGTTTGAAAACTCCCATACGTCATTCGCCAGACGTCCCTTGCCGAAATTTGAACCCACAACTTCTAGATAGAAGTGAAGCGCGGTTGCCCACTGAGGTACAGGGTCCGTTACTGGCCAGGTTTGATGACCTCTGACGCCCCCTGGTGACCATGTCCTGGGCTGAATGAAGGGACACAGACAGTGGCTGCTGGGACGGCTCTCGCCAGAATGCCATCAATCAATATCGCCTAGTGCTTGTGCCCTTGGTCTCGTTGACAACACCCACACACTAACGGGCTGAGAGAAAGAGGAAAGAGGGGGTGGTGAGGGAGAGAGAGAGAGAGAGGAGGAAGAGAGAGGGGGAAGAGAGGAGGAGAGGGAAAGAGAGAGGGAGGGAGAGAGGGGGGGGAGGGGGAGGAGGGAGGGGGAGGGAGAGGAGGGGGAGGGAGAGAGAGGGGGAGGGAGAGAGAAGGGGAGGGAGAGGGGGAAGGAGATATGATAACGATAACGAAGTTTTATTTTCTACAGGTAATAAAATAAGCATAAGATTTTTTTTTACATCCGGAAGAGAGAGAGAGAGAGAAGAGAAGAGAGACAGAGACACACAGAGAGACAGAGAGAGGAGAAAACAGACAGACAGAAAGACGACAGAAAGACAGAGACAGAGAGACAGAGAGAACGGAGTAGACAGAGACATACAGACACTAAAACAGAGACAGGCACAGAGGGAAACAGGAGGTGGAAGCAGATTGCCTTCAGCTCTCGGAAATGGATGTTTGACGTCAAACACAATCCCTCCTTCACCAAACAATCCACACACAAAAATGTCATTAAACAAACCCGATAATCATCGCCCACAAGCGTAGACACAAGCACACACGAGTCCACTGCCGCTTCCAACCTACTGACTCTCTCTCAACATCATAGTTCCTTATTATGACTCTCATATTGTTGATTGTGTGTTTGTTTTTAATGTTTCTGATGATTTGGTTTTTTGTTCACTTTCCCCTTCATTATGGGCTATGGCCTAATGAATAAACATCCGAATCTCCGAAAAAAAATCTCTCTCTCTCTCTTTTCTCTCTCTCTCTCTCTCTCTCTCTCTCTCTCTCTCTCTTTTCTCTCTGTCTGTCTATCTCTCTCTCTGTCTCCATCTCTCTTTCTCCTCTCTATCTTTCTCTCCCTCTCTGTCTTTGGTCTCTCTCTCTCTAGCTCTCTCTCCCTCCCTCCCTCTCTCTCTCTGTCTGTCTGTCTCTCTAGCTCTCTCTCTCTTCCTCTCGCTCTCTGTCTCCCTCTCGCCCTCCCTCCCTCCCTCTCTCTCTCTCCCTCTCTCTCTCTCTCTTCTCTGTCTCTCTCTCTAGCTCTCTCTATCTCCCTCCCTCTCTCCCCCCCTCTCTCTCTACCCAGAAAGGTCTCCGTTTGCTCCGGGGCTTACATTTCATCATGGCTTTATTGAAATCCTGCACTGTGTCTTTCGTGCTGTGGACAAACACCACGTTCTTTGGCGGAACACTCACACAAAGAAGTCAGAAAATAATATAGTATCCCGAAATAATACGATATTATTATCCCGAAATAATGTGATATTATTATCCCCAAGGTCAGAATACAGCTACTAACTTTATGGAGGACAAAAAATGGTCACACACGCAAAATCTCTCCATTGGTGAATTTCGGAGATCTAGCTGAGGAACGAAACAAAATGTTTAGTTGCAATGACAAGAAAGTTCAATTTTTGGGTTTCTTTTTTGTTTTGTTTCTTGTTTCTAAGGAAACTTCACAACATGTTAAATAGTCCATGATATGCGATAAACTACATTCACCAGAAAGTCCCCCCAGCTACAGTTTGCTCAACCACTTAATCCACTTAATCCTCTGAAGTCGGATATTGCTGCCTGTACCTTAGTGGTAAAAAAAGCCGAACTCATCATGCAGTTAGTTTGATCGTCACAGATTGATGTTATACATCAGTGAGCAGAGTACACAGTTTATTCTGGATGACCGCCAGGGCGCTAAGCTGGGGAACGCCTAACAACAATGATGCATTGCGCTGGTCAAGCTCTGGGGGCACGGTAGGGGAAT
>CM054151.1:56796508-56821508 GCA_028751875.1 Rapana venosa | reverse complement strand
TGTGTGAGTGTGTGTGTATGTGTGTGTATGTGTGAGTGTATGTGTGTGAGTGTGTGTATGTGTGTGAGTGTCTGTAAGTGTCTGTGTGTGTGTATTTGTGTGAGTGTATGTGTGTGAGTGTATGTGTGTGAGTGTATGTGTGTGAGTGTATTTGTGTGTGAGTGTATGTGTGAGTGTATGTGTGTGAGTGTATGTGTGAGTGTATGTGTGTGAGTGTATGTGTGAGTGTATGTGTGTGAGTGTATTTGTGTGTATGTGTGGGTATGTGTGTGAGTATATGTGTGTGAGTGTATGTGTATTTGTGTGTCCGTCTGTCTGGGTTTTCTTTTCGGTCTTTTTAATTTTTTTTTTTTCTGTCTGTCTGTCTTTTTTTTTTATCTTTCTTTCCGTTTCCTTTATCTATCTATTTATTTGTTTATTTATTTATTCGTTTATTAGTTTCCTGTCATATATTTTCAATCTGCTTTTTTTTAACACAACGTTTTTCATAGAATTATGAGTTTATGTCAATACAAGTTTTGTTTGTTTGTATGTATGTTGTATGCATGTTTGTATGTTTTATACATGTATGCATGCATATATGAATCTCTTTATGCATGTATGAATGCATGCATGCACGCACACCCCAAGCACGTACGTACGTACGAATGTATGTGTGTGTGTATATATTATATATATATATATATATATAATATATATATATATATATAATCTTTGCTTGCTTGTGTGTGTGCGCGCGCGCGCACGTGCCTGTATGTGTGTGTAGTGTGGTGTTGTGTGGTGGGGAGGAGGTGGTGGAGGTGGTGGTGATGTGTGTGTATGTGTGTGTGTGTTGTTGTTGTCTTCGATTTTACGTCTGTTCACTCTCAGTGATATTAGACGAGAAAAAAAATATACAAAGTGTGTATGAGAATTGAGGTGGTGGTGGAGGCCTTACTGAAACATGCGAGGGGGGAAAAAGTAGTCTAATCATGAAAAGAAACCGCGCAAAGCAAAAGATACAACAACAAAAAAACCGAAACAAAAACGTAAAAAGTGATTAACGTTAATGAAACTATAACAAATGTCCTATAGGACTATGCGTGTGTGTGTGTGTGTGTGTGTGTGTGTGTGTGTGTGTGTGTGTGTGCGCGCGCGCGCGCGCGGGTGCGTAGTTCTCTCTCTCGCTCTGTCTCTCTGTCTGTCTGTCTGTCTGTCCGCCTCCCTGTCTGTTTGTCTATGTCTGGTCTGTGTGTGAATGTATGCACGCGTGCAAGCGCTCCTGTAGTTGAGAGTGAATGGTGTGGGTGAACGTGTTTGAGTGCCTGACAAATCCGGTCTTTCCCCACCAGAGCTCATGGCAGCAAATCAATAGCTGGCGATTCCAATTTTCCTTCCACGAATTCCAAAGGCAGTTTCCGCAATGTCTTTAGTTTCGTTGAAAACTATGCGTGTTTGTTGTTCCACTCAAGCGAAAACATCGTGGTAATATGGTTATGGTGATTTTTTTTCCTCTGAGAAGTTTTTTTTCTTATTCAAAGATGCCTCAAATACTGTTATTGAAATAATAATATTATTATAGTAATAATCCAGGATTTTGTTCTTGTTAATCTTTATCAAGTAATTCTGGTTACGATGAGGAAGTTTACTTGTACTTGTTTTTCTTTTCCACAATTATTTTCTCAAAAGCATTTCTTTGAATTGTACGCCATAAGAGCTTTTTATCTAATTAGATGATAAAACTGTCTCTGATCGAAGACACTGGCTGTATGTCTGAATAATACACAGAAAACAGACGTGGAAATACACTACGATTTCTATTTTCCAAAATCTGCTAAACTGTTGGTGGTTTTTCTCAGTCTGTAGACAGCTGAAGTTTCCTAACTGAAAAACCTCTTTTGTTGATGTCAGATTTGTGTCAGGTGGGTTTTTTCCTGTTGTGAATTCTGGTGCTTTCTTTTTGTCTTCCTTTTGTTCTACAGCTCGTTCTTACGTTTTAGAGACTTCTGGAGCTAGCTATTTGAGCATTAGTGTTTCACTTGTACTAGTGACTGTGTTGGTTAATTCGTAGATAAATTATTCTGAGGAAAATGGTGGCTCGATATCGACAAATCAAGTATACTGTTGCTGTTTTCGTTGATGTTGGTGGTACTGTAACTATCATCATCTTTACCTCTGTACCATCCTCTTCTTATGAGAAGCAGCAGAAACAGCAGCAGCAGAAACAGAAGCAGTAGAGCAGCAACTTGATCAACATTATGCAAGCCATCATCAGCATCGCCGCCATCATTTTTATCATCATCTTTATAGTTATGAATCATCAACATCTGTATCATCATTACATATTTAACTATCCAGTTACCACCATCACTATCGTTGTTTTTACCATTGTTTCCTATGTGTAAATCATACATACTGATTCAAGATTATCATTATTATTATTACTTTGTCGAATACTTTCCTCCATACCTTGCTCCTATTCGTTGAAAACAGGCGCCGTGTCACACGTCTTGCCCAACAGAATCTGACAACAGAACTCCAACCTGACAGAGCCAGAAGTCAGGTCTGATGTCTGGGTGCATACACGGGCATCAGAATAACGAAATTGGGCAGCAACAGCTATGACGCATCTCTGGCACCCTGGCGATCAATGCCAGCTCCGGGTGGTCATTATGGCATTGATGACACATCCCCCCCCCCCCACCACACATCAAAATCATCACTGAAATCAACAGTCTTGATCAAAATGCTCATTACAGTTGTCTGAAAACTCACCTTGTGTTGTTTCGGGGGTAAATGTTGGGAAGAAAAATGAAAGAGATGAAGACTGTAGATGCTGGCAGATTTGTTGTTTTTTCTTCTTCACCAGCTGGACAGAATAACTGATCACTTGGTAAACAAATGTTTGTGGATCACTTTCTGCTCCCTCAATCCATGTCGTTCGTCTGGACTCTCACAGCCAAAGTGGGAAAGAATGGTCAAGAACTAATCAACTCAGTTGCTCAATGACAGAGATGAAATTTACCGGCGAAAGCGAAAAATTGCTGGAATTTCAGAGCAAAGCTGTGGACGCCATTCTAGTCTGCGACACCAACTCAATGATAATCAGCAGACGACGTCACCTACCGTGGCTACGGCGCATGCGCGAATCCCATGATGCTCCGGCGCTCGCACATAATCAATGTCTGGAGAGCGGTGGCGGCATGGCAGAGTTTACCGCCAGCGTGCTTGCGAGCGACGCGCGGCGACTGTTCCGCGTTCGCTTAGTTGCAGAAATTGTAATATTTTATCGGTTTCCCCGTCTCTTTACCTCTTACCCCGTCTACCGTCGATACTTACGACAGACTAGCTGGCGAAGAGGTGAAAACTGCTGTGATCAGTGCTTTTGGCGCCTGGCTTTTATTTATTTTTCTCCTTCAGAATGGTGAATCAGTCTGATAACAGAGTGCCAGGGTACTGGGTAGGAATGGTTCAGGGATGGGTATGGATGGGGACAAGGGAAGAGAGAACGTTAGGGGGGGGGGGGTATCGGGAGTGGAATTAAAGTGATCGATAGAACCTGCTGAGGTCAGACAGGTCTGGCAGCGCTATGAGGAGGCCGTTGACATGCTGGGAGGAGGAGGCAGCAGCGTCCGTCCCTGCAATATTCAGTCTGCTGGAAGGATACGATGTTAGTTAAGCCGTGTGGTGTGTGTGTGTGTGTGTGTGTGTGTGTGTGTCGGGGAGGGGGGAGGAGGGAGCATGTATTGATTGCTCTTTGGTGGTGCGGAAGTGTTGGAGGCGCAGGTACTATTTGCTGACGCAGAAATTTGTTTGTGACTCATATTTTAACTCCATTTGTGTGTGCCTGTCCCCCCCCCCCCCCTCTCTCTCTCTCTCTCTCTCTCTCTCTCTCTCTCTCTCTCTCTCTCTCTCTCTCTCTCGATCTCTCTCTGTCTCTCTCTCTCTCTGTCTGTCTCTCTCTCTCTTCTTCTCTCTCTCTCTGCTCTCTCTCTCTCTTCTCTCTCTCTCGTCTCTCTCTCTCTCTCTCTCTCTCCTCTCTCTCTCTCTCTCTCTCTCTCTCTCTCTCTCTCTCTCTCTCTCCTCTCTCTCTCTCTCTCTCTCTGACAGAATCTATTCAAAATTGAATCACGCCTCCAACAAAGTCTCAACAAAATGAATATCAGACTACTACAGCTCTGCTAAACTCAGTAGAACACATTCTGCCCAGACCCAATCTCTGGTTAGAGCCCAACGCCCTCAACACTGGTAAGCTCTCCTGTATTTGTCTCTCTTCATTTACTGCAAGAATATCGCCATCAGCTTCAAGATCAGCCTCATGCGTTCCCTGATCACGTCCATACTTTTGTAGCATGCAAAACGTGGACCATACAGCAGACATTGAAAGAAGGATACAGGCAATGGAGATGAGGTGCTTTTGCAAACTCCTTGATATCTCTTGGTATCACTACCAAGGAAGTGAAAACCGAATCAAAAACACCATAGGACCATATGAAGAGCTCCTGACTTCTGTGAAAAGACGCAAACTAAAGTGATATGGGCACGTCACACGAGCATGGACTGGCCAAGACTGTCCCACAGGGAACAGTACAAGGAAGGATACGAAGAGGCAGACAGAGAAAACGATGAGAAGACAACATCAGAAAGTGGACTGACCTTGAGTAGAACGAATTGCTATGGAAAGCAATTGACCACAGGGAGTCGAGGAAGCTGGTTGCAAAATGTTCATTGGTGCCCCCACGGTCCATGGGACTACGGGATAGGTGAAGGAAGAAGGAAAACGTACCGTAAACACTGAGTGTTAGGTATCACAAGAAATACTGAAAAACAATGGCAGTTCCGTATAAAGAAACGACACAACGCTCTCGCGTATAAAATATGATAATCTCTCATGTCTTGGTCGAAGTCTACAACAAAGATTTATTTTAAATTTTTAAGGATTTTATTTCGTTCCTTGACTAGAACTCCGAGATTCACCAATGATGGCGTTTTGTGAATGCAACCTTTTTTTTTTTTGGCCAACCGTCAAGGTAGCCGCATTCCGACTTCGGAGATGATGTCTAACACAACAGCACTGTGCATGTCATTTTTCTTCTTTAATTTCTCATCTGTTCCTCTGGCACACAATGACTACTCTTCTGAAAGCAGAACAAGGTTTAACATGTACGCAAGCTGTTCTCTAGGATCGTACACGGGACCTCGGTTTATGTATAGTCTCATCGGGGACGGGATAGCTCAGTGGTCGGAGCACTCGCTTTCCCCCAGCCAAGTTAAGCAGCGTCGAGCGTGGTTACCAGTTGGATGGGTGACCGTTTGCGCGCCTTGGCTTCAGTACAGTTCCCCCAGTTCCACCAGCTGTAAATGGGTACCTGCCCTCTTTAGGGTCAGGGAAGGTAAAGCAGCGAGGGAGAGGAGATGGGCGCCGCCCTCAATATGCTGGCCCTAGAGAAGTGAGGTCTCTGACGCCTCGCTCCCCTACGACCTTATAGGTTATGGGACTCCTTTACCCTCCTTACCTCATCTGAAAGACTGTCAGGGGAGTGGCGCTGGTGCTGATGTTCCTCTTGAACGAACGGGCGCCATGCCACGGTGCAGGGCGATCCCCGGCCTCCAGATCACGAGCACAGCACTCTAGCCACCAGGCTGTCCCGCCTAGCGAAAAGAGCAATGCCATGAACAAGAATGGAGTGAAGGAGAACCAGTCATTTAGCGTTTTCTCTCCACAAAAGAATTTTGGACGAACCATCTCCCAGTAGATCGGTGGTCTAGAGGTAACGCGCCTGCCTAGAAAGATAAAAGTCCAGGTCGGAAGTGTGCGGTGGTTTGATCAGCGTTTCGGCCAAAAGCTTTTCCCCCATCCATTAGACCATGAGTGGTGGTCTGAGTGCTGTTCTTTCGGATAAGACGATAAACCGAGGTCCCGCATGTCACATAAAATTATTTAGCGCACGTAAAGAACCCATGGCGACAAGAGAGTTGTCCCTGGCAAAATTCTGTGGAATAAAGTCACTCTGATAAGGAAACAAATACAGTTGCATACAGAGAAAAAATAGAATAATGGGTAGCGCTATTCTTGTGGCGACGCGCTCTCCCCGGGGAGAGCAGCCTGAATTTAACGCAGAGAAATCTGCCGTGACTTAAAGTGGTGTGTAAATGAATATAAAAATGAAGAATCCGCCCTGCCTAATCAATACAGTTTTAAACAAACAGGTGAAAGGATAACCTCAAAACAGTACTAATGCATAACCTCAACAAGATGAGCGTTTCTGCTCTACAGGGCGTCCTTCACACCACTGAAGCTAGAACTGAGGTCCACGTTGCTGTTCCGGTACTGACCGGAGGAGGAGGAGGTGGCTGTGTTCTCTGCATTGTGAAGGAAAGGCCACCTCACTCCGCAAAATGAAGAACGCTGTAGCCGAGTGGTCAAGACAGTTCGTAATTCCATGGCTCCATGAAGTCGTGGGTTCGCACTCGCGGTATTTGATGAATGTTGTTGTTGCTGTGCGTTCCCCAGCTTAACACCCTGGGGGTCACCCAGAAAGTGCACTCTGACTCACTCATCCCACCTAGGAATCACTGTGAGATTGAAATTGCATACAGTTTTAAGTACTTCGTCGTATAGGCAGCCATACTCCGACTTCAGACGATGTTTGATGAATCAAGGAGGGGGTAGGGGTGTTACGATCTCCTAAGTCAACTTCAAGTGCAGACCTGCCAATGCCTTAATTCCTTCCGTGCATAATTATACACATGCAGAAGATCAATCAATATAAAGGTGAAGGATCCCGTTATTCATGTCCGCTTTCGGTGGGTTACAGAAGCACAAACATTCCCTGCATACATTCCGGAAGTCGTAATGCGGCTCCCTTCATCGTGGGCAAAAACGATCGCGAACGCAAAATCTGACCCTTGGTGAGCCTGGGAGCTCTAGCTGAGGGCCTGCCCTGGTTTACTTCATACCCCACAGACCGAGTCCAGAAAGTTACTGTGAACAAAATTCAGTCAAAACCTGTCAGACTGGAATGTGGAGTCCCATAAGGATCCGTTCTGGGCCCTGTTCTCTTTACTCTCTATACTCCTCCATTCTCACATATAATAAACCACCATCATATTGATCATCATTTCTACACCGATGATATTCAGTTTCAACGCAGTGATACTGTTGAAAACTTGCCTTCCCTCCTGACAAATAGTCCTACTGCCTTCAAGACATTCAAAACTTGATGACTCAGAACAAGTTACAACTTAATGCCGATAAAACCGAAGCCATGCTCATAGGGACCCAACATAAACTTTCCTCTATCGAAACAACTTCAATAGAATTCGGCAATACGTCAGTTCCTTTGTCCAACTCTGAAGTATTTAGGTGTAGTTCTGGACAACACACTCTCTATGAAAAAATTAATCACCCAGACCTGCCAATCCTGCTATTATCAATTATGGCGCATTAGCGCGATTTGCAAGTATCTTTCCATTGATGCTACTTTCAAGCTTGTCACATCTCTCAATCTTTCACGTTTAGACTACTGTAATTCTCTTTTTGCTGGCCTACCTGCATCATCCATCCACTCTCTTCTATGCATACAATACTCTGCAGCTCGACTGGTCCTAAGAAAGACAAAATCTGAACACATCACTCCTCTTCTGCGATCTCTTCACTGGCTGCCTGTATAAGATCAATACCTTCTGTTTCAAATGTCTCCACAAATCTGTACTCTCTTATCTCTGTAACTGTCTTCACCTGTATACTCCATCCCGTTCCCTTCGTTCAGCCGCAGATACTTTGGGCTTTCGAACACCCAGATTCAAACAAACCACTGTTGGCCGTCGCTCTGTCTCTGTTTCTAGTCCATCCACCTGGAATGATCTCCCTCTGTCACTTCGCCAAAAGTCTTCACTTGATACCTTAAAATCCAGCCTCAAAACACACTTATTTCCTACCTGACACTTTCCCCTCATATCTGTTCCTACTTTTCAACAGCATCCTTCATCTCTTTCATCACCACCTAAGCGTGAAATCTCTTAATTATGTTATTTGAGGAAAGTTGCATGCGTGTAAATGATTTGAGTGCAAGCGCTTCGATTTGTTTGTTTTTACAAGATTCAGCCCTATAATTAGAAATTCCATACATTATCATTATCATTATTATTATTATTATTATTATTATAATTATCATTCTTATCCCCCCCAAGAAAAAACAACCCAACAACAACATTCCACCCAAGTAAGCGCTTTGATTCGTTGCTTTACCAGATTCAGCTCTATAACTCAACGTACATCATTATCGTTATTAATAAGTACCCATCACAACAGATGATATAAAAACAGAACCTCAATACGATGTCGATGAAAGCATTGTTTTATTCTGTTATTTCGAGAATAATGGAATAAGCACTCATGTGCTTTTTTTTTACATCTAGTCCCCGTGTGTATGCAGTTTTGCAGATTTGTCATCCGTTCCCACCGGCACACAATGACTTACTCTTCTGAAAAGTGGAACGGATTTTAACGTGTGCGCAAGATGTTCTGCGTGCGTTCGCACACGAAACCTCGGTTTATAGTCTCATCCGAAGGACTTTTGGGGAGAGAGGAGTCGGCACTGATGTTAACTCCAGAGGAAAAATCCTCTTGAACGCGATTCGAATCCGGGTCAGCAGATCACGAATACATCACTCTAACCACCAGGCTATCCCGTTCACCCAATTCAAATGACCAGCGCATAGTTCATTATCAATGTTTAACATGTGAACGTTCAGCTGATGTGATTGCCTTTCTTTCCAAAACTTTTTTTCAACTACTTACGTATCGAATTGTGCATATCATGTTCACTTTTAACGTTAAAACTCTTTTTTCTTCCACGGCATAATACTCATTCTCTAAGATAAGGTAGAGGTGTCCCATAACCTATACGGTCGCGAAGTGTCAGAGACCTCACTTCTGTAGGGGCCAGCATATTGAAGGCGGTGCCCATCTCCTCTCTCTCGCCGCGTTACCTTCCCTGACCCTGAAGAGGCAGGTACCCATTAACAGCTGGGGGAATTGGGGGACTGTACTGAAGCCAAGGCGCGCAAAGGGTCACTCATCCAAGTGGAAACCACCCTCAACGCTACTTTTTTTTTTTTTTTTTTTTTTTTTGCTGCCTCATCTTCTGACGACCCCGTCCTACTGTTCCCACGCCGCTCATTCCAATCTCCCCGCCACAGCCACACCCAGATTCGTTATGTCTCATCCTCAGGGTCGGAAGTCCATAGGGAGCCCATCACTATCAGGCCGCCGTGGGGCCACCAGCCAGAGGGGCCCTGCACTGCTGCTGGGTCACTTTGGTGGTGTTCAGTGGTGCCTGTTCTGAGCTAACATACGCAGGACACCACCTACTAAGCCCCCTACTAACGACAGTATTAGCTCAGTCGCGGTGCCAGACTGAGTGAGTTGCCCACCCCAGGTGGCAACCACAACAACGTCCCTCCAACGACCGTCCCCCGCGAACCTCCAACCCCAAAGGCTTTGACACAAACTCACCACAGGCACAGAAGTGTACGGGCAAACCGAATCTGAGGCCACCATGAGACCAGAGAATTCGGACCACCGAATCAGAGGCTTTTTTTTTTTAATGCATGATGATCAATGACAATGAGGATGACGTAATGATGCTGCTGTGGAAGTGCATATGCTTTGAGACTACTTGACAGGGTTGTACTCTACGCTTACTATCATAATGTATCCCGGCGTCAACCGGGCCCGAGAGATACAGACACCTGCAGTGTTGGTCAGGTAATTTGAGCAACACTCTCAAACTCGCATCCGTTAAGTGGATAAAGCTCGACTGTGTGGTCCCAGTCTTCCCACTGAGCCCACAGCACACTCACTCTGGGTAGGAGCCGGCCGGAGTCCGAAAAATCCCTATGACTCTTATGGGATTCGAACCCGCGACCTTCCAGTCCGTAACCCAAGGCGCTAACCACTGCGCCATGGCGGCTGGTACCCTCAACGCTACTTAACCTAAGGCTTGAGGAAAGAGAGTGCTCTGACCACTGAGCTATCCCGTCCCCACCTCCCCCCCCCAAAAAAAAAATAATTAAAAAACCCACCAAAAAAACCCAACAACAACAACAAACAAACCAAAAAGAAATCCCCAACAACAGCAACAACAAAAACCCATTCCGCCCAAGTAAGCGCTTTGATTTGTTGCTTTACAAGATACAGCGCTATAGCTCAACATACATCATTATCGTTATTAATAAGTACCCATCACACCAGATGGCGTAACAACAGAAGCTCAACACGATGTCGATGAACACACAATTTAAACTACCAGTGCATGAATCATTATTAATGTTTTATAATGATGTCAACGCTCAGCTGACGTGATTGCCTCTCTTTCAACACTTTCTTTCAGCTACTTACGAATCGAATTGTACATGTCACGTATCTTTTCTCAGACCCACAACTTTGGAACTCTCTCTCCTGCTACGCGCTCGCTCGCGCGCGCGTGCGTGTTTGTGTGTGCTAAGTCTCTAGGTACAGGAAAATGGAGACACAATTACATGTCAGTCTGATTTCTCATTGGCTGAGACTAAGTATGGCTATCTGACGTGTTAAAAGAAGGATTCTTCCAAATGGACAAGCTTGAGCGTATACATGTGTGTGTGTGTGTGTGTGTGTGTGTGTGTGTGTGTGTGTGTGTGTGTGTGTGTGTGTGTGTGTGTGTGTGTGTGGTGTGTGTGTGTGTGGTGTTGGATTCTTCATCAGGATAATTACAATGTTAATGACAATGATGAAAATTAAGGTCATAATCATTATCATCATCAACAGCAGCAGCAGCAGCATATATTTGTTGTTGTTGTTTTACCCAACTCGCTCGCCCTGTCATCATCATCATCATCATCATCATCATCATCATCATCATCATCATCATCGGCGTCGTCGTCGACATCATCATCATCGTCGTCGTCGTCGTCGTCGTCGTCTCATCTCATCATCATCATCATCATCATGTGTTTTGTTGGTGCACTGCTGCTGTTTTTGCTATTATTATGTTGCTTGGTCTATGCCTGTACCCTTTTCTTGTCTTGTCGTATTACTTGTTTGCGTACTTTACCTTGTCTTTCCGTACTACTTGTCTGCCGTACTTTACTGTCTTGCGTCTTTACCTTGTCTTGCCGACTTAAACCCTTTTCTTGCCGTACCTTACCTTGTTTCCGTACCTGTACCTTTGTCTTGCCGTACCTTACCTTATCTTGCCGTACCTTACCTTGTCTTGCCGTACCTTACCTTGTCTTGCCGTACTTTGCCTTGTCTTGCCGTACCTTACCTTGTCTTGCCGTACTTTACCTTATCTTGCCGTACCTTACCTTGTCTTGCCATACTTTACCTTGTCTTGCCGTACTTTGCCTTGTCTTGCCGTACCTTACCTTGTCTTGCCGTACCTTACCTTGTCTTGCCGTACTTCACCTTATCTTGCCGTACCTTACCTTGTCTTGCCATACTTTACCTTGTCTTGCCGTACTTTGCCTTGTCTTGCCGTACCTTACCTTGTCTTGCCATATTTTACCTTGTCTTGCCGTACTTTACCTTGTCTTGTGGTTCTTTATTTTGTCCTGTTGTATCTTGCATTGTCTTGCCGTGGTTTGCTTTCAATGCCATTTTTCTCTTTTTTTCTAAAGAGACGTGAGAAGCTCATCCGCCGTTGCTTGCTACTGAATCTGTCAGACATTCCATGGTAGGGCAAAGCCATTTCACTCAATTTATGTTTGACCGAGGTTGCAGTCACGAAAATTTCCTTCCATTTCTTTTGCTGTCGTTAGATTCCGAGTTTCATTGGCGAGCAGACTGTATTTTTTCATCCTGATTGAAATGGCATTAACACCATACACCCACTCACACACTGTCAACATTCAGAGCATCAACACACATATCACACACAACACAACATACATGCCATAAACACTACATACACAAACCATACACACACTATTCAGCACAATACAAACACACGCACGACAACTAACTACACACTGACATTTTGGTAGACCCAGTGACTTGAAGATACAGAATTGCATGCAATACCAACACCCACCTCACCACCACCATTTTTCATTCTGTCTGATCAATCGTCTGCATGCTACTCTCATCATCTCCTCTCCATCACTACTCACCCTCCTCTCTCCTCCTCCACTCCTCACTCTCACTCTCTTCTCTCTGCTCGTCCTTCTCTCTCTCTGTCGCTGTCTGTCTGCTCTCTGTTGTCTGTGTGTCTGTACTGCATCATATTTCGAACTGCTCCAGCGTATCACCTTTGCATCCAAACTCCCCTCTATACATCCCAACACAAGCTGGTTCTTTCGTCATCCTAGAGCAGAGAGTTAACAATGTTCAGCCGCCATGCGCCAACCAGTCAACAGAGGCCCTGCACTTCTGCTGCTGATCTGGATAAATGGATGTTGGTGTCTGCCGGGAGTCTGAAAGATAAAGATGTTTATTCATTTATTTAGTGGTGCAGTCATTATGCACTGACGTATTTGCGGATTTAACTATTTACGCAGATTTTGTTTTATAGTCATACACTAGTGTTTTTTTTAGTACATATCTATTCACAAATCTATTTGTGTGTCCAGTTAAATACGTATTAATAATAATAATAATAATATATTGAATTTATATAGCGCTGAATCTTGTAAAAACAAACAAATCGAAGCGCTTGCACTCTAATCATTTACACGCATGCAACTCTCCTTAAACATAATGAACAATATATTTCAAATCCATGAGCGCGCGCGCGCACACACACACACACACACACACACACACACACACACACACACACCACACACACACACACACACACACACACACACACACACACACACACACACACACACACTTTATTCACAGACTCAGCTTGTATTTACTCGGTAGGTTTTAGGGAGGAAGCTGGTTGCCATATCTTCAGTGGTTCCCCAAAGGTCAGTTAGACTACAGGATAGGTGAAATGAGGTGAGGAGGCTTTATCAATGCATTTACTTTTAAATTCATTTATTAATCTATTGGATCGTTCATTCAATCATAGCATCACAATTCTTATCAGGTTGTTATTTTTAGTTCACAAAGCTTTGTTTAAAAGCACAGGATTAAATCTAAAATCTGTATTGATGGGAGCTTTCGATTAATGTTTGTCCTGTATCTTTAAAAAAAATCATTTTGATTGGCACACATATGCAGTTTCAAAACAAACAAATTAACTTTTTATCCAGACAACATTACATCATTTCATTTTACAGGCGTACAAGTCTACTAGCTACACAAAGTACAAGAAGAAATCAATCATCATTTTCGTTGTCAAGACCAGATTTATAGATTACATACAGAATTTTACTAATATTTTGAAATGGTGCTCAACTTTCTACCAAGTTTATGTACTAGAACCTTTTTTTTTCTGAAAGTTAGTAAACTGTATTTGTGTGCAGTGCTCCAGCTTTTCCATTTCGTATTTATATTTTAGTTCATTTAGAAAATTACCAACATTAGGTTTTGTTTTACCAATCCGACATTTATAAACATAGAACTTTGCTAACAGTATCATTAAGTCGAACACTTCATCAGTTTTTGCAATTGCATCAGTGCCAAAAGGCACTATTTCCACATTAAGGTCCATTCTCTCGCAATGATAGCAGTTGTATTTTAAAGTCACTTCAAGTTCTTTCCAGAAATTCTGTACATACTGACACTCCAATAAATAATGGTTTATCGAGTCCTTTTCCTTGCCACAAAAATTGCAGTTGTCATTATTTGTAACTTTCATTTTGTTCAATATTTTGTTCGTGACTAATATTCTATAACAAATCTTTATTTGAAACCATTTCAATTTAATTTCTTTGATTTTTATTTGTCAGTTTTAATACTCCGTGCCAGTCTATTGGAATGTTCAGCTGTCTTTCCCAATTCATGAAAGATTTAATGTCGAGAATTTCTATTTGGTAATCATTTCATCATAATAAATACGGGATCCGTTACTAGCTTTTGATATAATCTCTAGAGCATTGGTCCTTTCCTTACTAAAGTTGTCATCCAGTTTTATATTTTTCATTCTTGAATATTGTTGGATCGATCGCACACAGCTAATATAATGCAAAAAGTTAATGTTAGCACCTAATTTGTTTGATAAATTCTCATGGGTCATGAAATCACCATTATCTTGCAGCAAGTGTTTAACCAAAAGTAATTTATTTTGTGCCCCCTTTTCATGATATATGCATTGGTCTTCCACTTTGAATTTTTCATTGTGAAAAATTGGTTCTGCTAATAACTGTTGCCGATCCTTTGGATCCACTTGTCTGCAAAATGTTTCATATGAGTGAAACACATCTTTGCAAAATGCATTGGTTTTAAATTTTGAAAACAGTTTTGGGCCCATCCAATCTAGATCATCTATATCAGGGCACAGTGAATGCAATATTAATCCCCACTTTTGTTTCTATGTATAAACTTTTTTTTAATCCATGCAAATTTCAGTGATTGTATATACACTCTGATATTTGGTATACCCATACCGCCTTTTTTGATGCTTTGCACCAAATATGCCCTTTTTATCTTATCTGTTTTCTTGTCCCACACAAATTCATAACATAGTTTTTGCCACTGGGCAACTTGAGCGACTGGGGGATTTAGCAATAAAATCCATAAGTATACTACTAACTTTGATAGTACTAGTGATTTAAAAGCACTGCTACTCTACCCAAAGGTCTTATTAATCTTTTTGACCATATCTTAAATAGTTTTTAACTCCATAATGTTTATCAGTTATATTTACTTCCGTCATACTAGGGGAACTGTTCGTGAACCAGATTCCAAGGATTTTACATTCTTTTGGAATCCACCCCATTTTTTGTGTTTGTAAGTAGGTTATTAGCGAATTCTTTTTGCTGCCTAGCCAAACATTTTTGGTTTTATCAAAGTTTAACTTTAACCCTGACATATCCTCAAAGGTTTCAAGGCTTTGAAAAAGCACTTCATATGAATGTTGGTCTCCCTCGAGAGTGAATGATATATCATCAGCAAACTGACATATCGTTAGTTCAGTATTTGCTATTTTTATGCCCTTAATATCCGTCTGTTTCCTTATCATGCAGGCAAGTATTTCTGCGCATAAAATAAAGAGATATGAAGAGATTGGGTCACCTTGACGGCATCCCCTTTCCATATAGAATCCTGAAGATACCTTTCCATTCACAGTTACAAACGAATTTATGTTTTTATAAAAAGCAGACACCCATTTTTGCAACTCCTTCCCAAATCCAAAGTCTTTTAAAACATTTTGCATAAATCCCCAGTCTGCAGAATCCTGTATCTTTCCCTAGAGACACTTCTTCTTCTTGTTCTTATTTTTCTTCTTGTTCTTCTTGTTCTTGTTCTTGTTCTTCTTGTTCTTCTTCTTCTTCTTCTTCTTCTTCTTCTTCTTCTTCTTCTTCTTGTTTTTCTTCTTGTTCTTGTTCTTGTTCTTGTTCTTCTTCTTCTTCTTCTTCTCTTCTTCTTCTTCTTCTTCTCTTGTTTTTCTTCTTGTTCTTGTTCTTGTTCTTGTTCTTCTTCTTCTTCTTCTTCTTCTTCTTCTTCTTCTTCTTCTTCATCGAACGTTCAGACAGTTACTGCTGTTGTCTGTCACATGAGCAAAATAATGTCGCGCTGCCGTTAAGCGCCTGATCAATCTGGCCCGCGCATCAAGACTCAAGACTCAAGACTACTTTAATGTCTCAACTAGAGAAATTATGAGTGGCATTTTAAAATTATAATTACACCGCATCATGGCTGATGCACTGGAACATCATGAAGGATCAGTCAGCATTGGTGGCAGAACGATCACAACCCTCCGCTTCGCAGATGACATTGATGGAATAGCAGGATCAGAAAAAGAGCTTGCCAGCCTAACAGAACACCTGAATAAGGCCTCCAAAACATACGGCATGGAAATCAGTGCAGAGAAGACCAAACTGATGACTAATAACACCAAAGGCATTAGCACTGATATCAGGGTTAATGACCAGAAGCTGGAAACAGTTCAAAGCTTCAAGTACCTGGGAGCCATTGTATCAGACCAGGGATCCAAGCCAGAAGTAGTATGCAGGACTGCACAGACAATAACAGCACTGTCAAAACTAAACACCATCTGGAGAGATAAAAATATCTCACTTATCTCCAAGATCAAACTAATGCGCTCCCTTGTCATATCCATATTTCTGTATGCCTGTGAATCATGGACCCTGACTGCAGATTTGGAGAGAAGAGTACAGGCGGTGGAGATGAGATGCCTTCGGAGACTCCTTGGCATTTCCTACAAAGACCACATAAGCAACGAAAGCGTGCATAACAGAATCCAGCAAACCATTGGACCCTATGAGAACCTTCTAACGATCGTAAAAAAGCGTTAACTTAAATGGTATGGGCATGTAACAAGATCCAAAGGACTTGCAAAGACAGTTTTACAAGGCACTGTCCAAGGAGGAAGAAGAAGAGGCAGACCAAGGAAGAGCTTGGAGGATAACATCAGCGAATGGATAGGCCTAGAACTCAACAAAACCCTGAGAAAGGCAGAACAGAGAGAGGAATGGAGGGAACTGGTTGTTGAGTCTTTGAGGGTGCCCCCACGGTCGTCAGACTACGGGACAGATAGATAGATAGAATTACACCGCAGGCATTATCAAACAACACAGTTTAAGAAATAACACAGTATTTCAAACACCGACAACAATGTATGTCACACACACACACACACACACACACACACACACACACACACACACACACCCGCTTCCACCCATCCACACACACACACACAATACACACACACGCATGCGCGTGCGCACGCACACACCAGTAAAGGTTAAGAGTAGCAAAGCAAAACCACAACACAACAATAATTCAAACACATCTCACAAAACACATCATCAGCACAATCAATACAAATATCACAAGTAACTTTACATTAAAAAGAAAAACATGACAAAAACATTTTGATCTTTTAAAAAGTTGTAACACTATTTCCCTTCACCCATCACTGCTCACAGAATTTTATTCTTTTTTTTTTTAAATTCCGACTTCGACATGAGAAAACATTGTTATTTTATCATTATTTCTGGAAAAAGAAAGGCAGGACAAGGGACCAAGAAGGCAGACAATAGACAAGAAGGAAAGGAACAAGGCAGAAACAAAGAGAGGGGTAAAAAAAAAAGGTAAAAAAAGAAAGGGAATTCGTAGCGCAGAACTTCCAGAAGGTGGAGATGCTATTTCATACTGACAGGTGTCCGGCATCCCCACAGGGGCATGATGCTGATCAAGTAGTAGTGGTCATAATTATCAGCAGATCACAGTTCCCTTCCTGACAGAAAAGTCGTTCAAATCTAGATCATGACTGTGAACATAATTATGTGTTTGAGTTGTGAGTCATGTCCACTTGTACGTTCTTTTCCCCTCTGTGTCCTGTTTTCCTGTATGTCTGTCTGCTGCATGCCCTGACACACTTGACAGTTTCTGATCCAGGGGAGACAAGACGGCATGCTACGTCCGTTTACCACACACTCATGTCCCTCTGGAATATAACCCCCCTCCCCCCCCCCCCCCCCCCACCCCCCCCCCCCCCCCCCCCTCCCCCGCCCTCCTCTGGTGGTGGCTCAACCCCCAACTGTCAGATCAGGAGCTCAACGCTCTAATCACTAGGCTACTCTCCCTCTCCCCCCCCCTCCCCCAACCACCACCATCATCAGCCCCCACCTCCCGGGCCTAGGTGTTCAGATAAGAATATCCTAAGTGTAGTTCGTCCTTCCATGACACAGGCTGTAAACTAGGATTGATTGATTGATTGATCGATTGATTGGTTGATCGATTGATTGGTTGATTCATTGATTGATCGATCGATCGATTGATTGATCTATTTATTCATCAATCTATTCATTTATTTATTTATTTTCTGATTTCGAGGATAATGGAATAAGCGCTTATGTGCTTTTTTTTTTGCCATCCAGTCAGTCCCCTTATGCATGTATGTGGTTTTGTACATGTTGTCATCCGTTCCTACCAGCACACAATGGCCTACTCTTCCGAAAATCGAAACAGATTATAACGTGTGCGCAAGATGTTCTGCGTGCGTTCGCACACAGGACTTTGGTTTGTAGTGTCATCTGAAGGACTTTTAGGGGAGTGGAGTCTGCACTGATGTTGATTCCAGATGGGAGAAAACTTTTGAACAGACTTTGAACCCGGGTCAGCAGATCGAGTGAAAAGTTCAGTGGAGTGGAGTGGAGTGGAGTGTAGCGGAGTGTAGTGGAGTGGGGTGGAGTGGAGTGGAGTGGAGTGCAGTGGAGTGCAGTGTAGTGTAGTGTAGTAAAGTGTAGTGTAGTGTAGTAAAGTGTAGTGTAGTGTAGTAAAGTGTAGTAAAGTGTAGTACAGTGTAGTGTAGTGTAGTAAAGTGTAGTGTAGTGTAGTGTAGTGTAGTGTAGTGTGGTGTAGTAAAGTGTAGTGTAGTGTAGTAAAGTGTAGTGTAGTAAAGTGTAGTAAAGTGTAGTAAAGTGTAGTGTAGTGTAGTGTAGTGTAGTGTGGTGTAGTAAAGTGTAGTGTAGTGTAGTGTAGTAAAGTGTAGTGTAGTGTAGTGTGGTGTAGTAAAGTGTAGGGTAGTGTAGTAAAGTGTAGTGTAGTAAAGTGTAGTGTAGTAAAGTGTAGTTAAGTGTAGTAAAGTGTAGTGTAGTGTAGTGTGGTGTAGTAAAGTGTAGTGTAGTAAAGTGTAGTGTAGTGTAGTAAAGTGTAGTGTAGTGTAGTAAAGTGTAGTGTAGTGTAGTGTGGTGTAGTAAAGTGTAGTGTAGTGTAGTAAAGTGTAGTGTAGTGAAGTGTAGTGTAGTGTAGTGAAGTGTAGTGTAGTGTAGTGAAGTGTAGTGTAGTATTGTAAAGTGTAGTGTAGTGTAGTGTGGCGTAGTAAAGTGTAGTGTAGTGTAGTAAAGTGTAGTGTAGTGCAGTGTAGTGTAGTGTAGTGTAGTAAAGTGTAGTGTAGTGCAGTGTAGTGTAGTGTAGTGTAGTAAAGTGTAGTGTAGTGTAGTGTGGTCTAAGGGTAACGCGCCTGCCTAGAAAACGAAAGTCCGGGTCGGAAGTGTGCGGTGGTTCGATCCAGGTTTGCGCCCAGAGCTTTTCCCCCATCCATTAGATCATGAGTGGTGGTCTGGATCCTAGTCTTTCGAATGAGACGATAAACCGATGTACCGTGTGTTACACAAAATTATTTAGCGCACGTAAAATACCCACAGTAACTAGAGAGTTGTCCCTGGCAAAATTCTGTAAAAAAAAAAAGTCATTCTGATTAGGGAAACAACTACAGTTGAAGAAAAACAATAATGGGTGGCGCTGCTCTTGTGGCGACGCGCTCTCCCCGGGGAGAGCAGCCCGAATTTTACGACTTAAAGTGGTATGAAATGAAAATGAAATGAAATAATGTACTATATAGTGTAGTGTACTGCAGTGCAGTGCAGCGTAGTTTAGTGTGGTGTGGTTTAATGCAGTGCAGTGCAGTGGAGTAGACTGTAGTGTAGTGTAGTGTACTGCAGTGTAGTGTAGTGTACTGCAGTGTAGTGTAATGTAGTGTAGTGCAGCGTAGTGTGGTGTAGTGTAGTGTAGTGTAGTGCAGCGTAGCTTAGTGTGGTGCGGTGTAATGCAGTGCAGTGCAGTGTAGTGCAGTGTAGTGCAACGCAGTCGAGTAGACTGTAGTGTAGTCGAGTACTCAGTGGAGTGATAGCATTTTTTAAAATCAAATTTGGCCACTGTTTACACCAATTTCCATAGCAATAGCAAGATGCAACCATAAAGAGAGACCATTTTTACATAGTGTACACCATAATCATCAAAGTGTTATACACAGACGTCCTGTTATAGTTATAGCTCAGTGGTTTAGCGATTTAAAGTGTGCGGTATAAGGGGAACAACTGTACTGTGAAGTAGAGATTGACAATGGTTATGTCCCTTGTACAAGTAAGCTGCAATCTAATTATCACGAATAAAAAGTTAGATATTTCACTCCTAAATGGAAAATTAACTTCCTCACAGGGGCTTAACCGCCTGCTCTATTGAAAATTGACATTTATTCACATTCTATTCATCCCCAAAGTCGGAATGCGGCTACCATGATGATAAAAATAAAGGATAAAGGGTGTCCCATAACCTATAAGGTCGTAGGGGAGCGAGGCCTCAGAGATCTCACTTCTCCAGGGAGCAGCATATTGAGGGCGGCGCCCATCTCCTCTCCCTCTCTACTTTACCTTCCCTGACCCTAAAGAGGACAGGTACCCATTTACAGCTGGGTGAACTGGGGGACTGTACTATGTAAGTGGTAACCACGCTCGATGCTGCTTAACTTGGCTGGGGGTAAGTGAGTGCTCCGACCACTGAGCTATCCCGTCCCCTTGATGATACCCAGGGGAAAAACGTTGGCATAGGCGTTGGTGATCCTGGCAGCTCTAACCCAGGAATGGGTTTTTTCCCTTTCTTGTTGTTGGGTTTTTTGTTTTGTTTTGTTTTTAGTTTTGGGTTTTTCTTTGGGTGTTTTTTTTGTGTTTGGGTGTC
This sequence comes from Rapana venosa, assembly GCA_028751875.1. Lineage (NCBI taxonomy): Eukaryota > Metazoa > Mollusca > Gastropoda > Neogastropoda > Muricidae > Rapana > Rapana venosa. The sequence continues at coordinate 56,800,942 of CM054151.1, read as the reverse complement.
TTTTGTTGTTGTGTTGTTTTGCTTTGTTTTTTTGTTGTTTTGGGGTTGTGGTGGGGATGTTTTTGTTGTTTGTTTGGGGTGGTGTTTTTTTTAAGGGGAGGGGGGTACTTATATTATAAGTTTTTTTCCTTCTTATGTGAAATTCAGTACCTGGATTTTTTTTTTCATTTTTCATTGGAATCACTGATTTTGCCAGGAATTGTTAGAACTGCGTTTTTCTTTTTCTTTATTGTAGTTCAGTAGGGTAGTAGCGTAAAGTGTTTGTAGTTGTTGTTGTTGTTGTCTTTAATCATTTTACATGCAGTGATCCCCTGAAATTCCTTCTCCCATACATTACGAACTACACCCTCCTCCCCCACACTCACACACTCTCCTTGCCCCTCCCCCCACTAATAATTATCACAACTTGTGAAAAAGACGTTAAATGAACGGGAAAAGGGGGGGGGTGGGGGAATCCATCAAAACTTTGTTGTCATGTAAAACGAGGGGGGAAGGGATTTACGTCATAATATCTTGCATTTGTCATGAACAAGCCTACCCTGCAGTTAGCATTCCATCTGGAACATTGATTTTAAAAAAGAAAGAAAAATCAGCACGACGGACAGACATCTGTCTAGCAGCCAGGGCAAGGAACGTCGCTTGGCTACAACTGTGTGAATCCTGTCGATTTTATTGGAAGAACACAACGAAGAAGTATTGTTATTTATTTGGTTCGACTTTCTGGCTTTTGTTTTTACCATAAACACATGATGATAAACAGAAGAAGACACTTTAATACTGAAATTCCTCTCCACCTAATATCGACCGGTTAGCGCTATGAACACAATTTTTTATGTTATATATTATATTTTGTGCACTTATATCCGAAGTCCCCGTAGCGCAGTGGATAGCGCGCTGGACTTCTAATCCAGAGGTCGCGGGTTCGAATCCCGCCGGGGATGGCTTTTTTTTGCTTTTCCATTTTGAGATTTATATTTTGAGATTTTTTTTACCAAAATCACCTTCACTCCTTCTATTTGTTAATCAACATCACATCAGCAAAGCTTTTATTTGTCAGCTACATTTTATTTTGTTTTTTTCAATTTCAAATCCGTCATTAATAAAACAAAACAACAACAATAACATAAAAAGAGCAAACAACAACAAAAAGCAAAAAAAACAGAAAGAAAGAAAGAAAAAGCAATAGCATAAAATAACACTAAACAATCTTTACTGCTTGAGACTATAAAACTGATACTGTCAGGGAACGTTATTTGTCCACATGTAATAAGCAGTTTCTTGTAGAAACAGACTAGAATTGCCCAGCTGCTGTCTCTGAACAGAAGCTAGCTCCGTTAAAGCTTTCTCCCCATCCGTCAATCTGTCAATAGCATTTTATCTTAACCACACGTAAGCGCACATACGCGCCCGCGTGCGCGCACACACAATCATAAGACTGCCATGCGCTACTCAGCACAAACTTACCTCCAATGCGCAGAACGAAATGCATCACCACATGATCATGTGTTTCTTATGTATGCTCACGTACTTTTACTGAAGATAATAGGCCTACCACTGAACGACCACAAACATCGTATATAATATTATATATATATATATATATATATATATAATATATATATATATATATATATATATATATATATATATATATATTAGAAAAAAACGTCGTGGAGTAAGTGGAGAGAATCTGATCAATTCAAGGAACGATCTTTAAAGAGTTGCCTGACTAATAGCCTTATTTCATGTTACAGGACCCCTTCTCAAACAAACTTAAGTATCGCAAACCACGTGAAGAGTTAATACACTCTATTTTAGAATAAAATTAAATGCATTTATAACAAAATTTTGTAAAAATGTCAGGTGCCTCTGTGGGGAACATATTTCCAACACTCACATCCTGTTTGAGTGCCCAATTGAAAAACCCTTTTTTTTACCCACATTTTGTGAGCAGTCTGTGGAAACTGCTTTTAAAAATCCAAAATTAGCCTTTGCCATTGTTAAATGTCTATTGCACAGCCCAGTTGAGTATTTGTTGTAGTTACTTTATAGTTGTTTCATGTTAACAATTTGTTGAATTTAAATTTTTGCTCATGTTTAAGATTCCCCCCCCCCCCCCCCCCCCCCCCCCATTTTGATTGCATGAAAATTCCAACACACTTGTTACCTAATCAGTCTTTTCTCTATCCATTCCCTTCTAGTTCCACTACATTTTCCACATCCCTCGTCTAATATCACTGAGTGTGAACAGACGTTAAATTGAAGACAACAACAATATATATATATATAATATATATATATATATATATATATATATTATATATATATATATATATATATATATATATATATATTATATTATGACCTTTTTTTTTTTAAACACACACACAAAAACACGCGTTGGGTGAAATGTAGTCTAAGGGAAACAACTGCTCTGTGGTGTAGAGGTTGACAATAGTCATGTCCCTTGCAAAATGTCCCTTGCAAAAATCGCCTATGCTCTCTTTTCGATATCCGGTCGACAGGACTGTTCGTTGAGTTATTAACAGCTCAGTAACGTTCAAAGAAGAGGAAGCAGCAAATCAAGAGCACCCTCGCCATTACCTATACTGAGGGAAGAAGTGGAAGAAGCCATCCGCAGTTTACCAGTAGGAAAGTCCCCAGGAGCAGACAACATACCAGCAGAGCTGCTCAAGCATGGTGGCGAAACAGTCATCACACATGTTACAGCTATCTGTCAGAAGATTTGGGAGACAAAACAGTTGCCAACAGAATGGACACAATCACTCATCATACCCCTGCCCAAGAAGGGGAATTTACGCCAATGCCAAAACTATAGAACAATCAGCCTCATCAGCCACACCAGCAAGATCATGCTCAAAGTTATTTTGAATCGACTCAAGAAGGAGGCAGAAGAACACCTTGCAGAGGAACAAGCTGGGTTCAGGGCAGGCAGGAGCACAATCGAACAGATTTTTAACTGCCACACCCTGATGGAAAAAAAATCTTCAACATCAGAGAGACCTGTTCCACAAAATTCATCGACTTCAAGAAGGCTTTCGACAGAGTATGGCACGAAGGCCTGTGGCAGGTCCTCAGAATGTTTGGCATTGAAGAAGGACTAGTGCAAACCATTCAAGCACTATACAACACCGCAAGCAGTGCAGTCCTTCTGAACAATCAGGTCGGAGACTACTTCAAAACCACAGTTGGGGTCTGACAAGTATGTCTGTTATCTCCAGTCCTGTTTAATCTGTTCTTGGAAAACATTATGAGAGAGACCCTCCATAACTTCCACTCTACCATCTCCATTGGCGGCAGACCCCTCAACAACTTGCGGTTTGCCGATGACATTGACCTCATGGGCGGAAGTAACACAGGGCTGCAAGATCTTACGACCAGACTTGAGCACAGAGCTGGAGCATATGGGATGGAGGTGAGCTCGGAGAAAAGTAAAGTACTTGAGAACAGCACGAGCAATGCCACTGCTAAAATTTACATGAACGGCCAGCAACTGGAGGAGGTAGACGCTTTTAAATACCTTGGCGCTACACTCACAAAGGACGGGAGATCGACGACAGAAATCAAAGTCAGACTAGCCATGGCAACATATTCCATGACAAAACTCACCACCATATGGAAAAGTAAAGACATCAGTTTCCCAATCAAACTAAAGCTCTACAAAGCCCCAATTCAGACTATCCTGCTGTACGGAAGTGAAACCTGGACATTGACTGCTGAAACAGCAAAGCGAATCCAGTCATTTGAAACAAAATGCCATAGAAAAACTGCTGGGCATCCTGGAGAGAACGAAAAGACCAAGGGAATTTGTCAAGAGTCAAATAACACGGCTGGCAGGTCCACAGGAACCCCTTCTCACCATCGTCAAGAAGAAAAAGCTGACATGGTTCGGCCACGTCACCCGCCCCAACACTCTGCCAAAAACAGTACTGCAGGGAACACTCGAAGGTGGCAGAAAGAGGGGAAGACAGAACAAGTCATGGATGGACAACATCAGAGAATGGACCAGGATGAATGACTCGGCACTACTGCGCAGAGCCGAGGACCGAGATGGATGGAGGAGACTTACCACGGCATCGTCTTTCGTGTCTCCCTCACGACCGCCAAGGTCACGGGTCTGATGATGATGATGAACGTTCAAAATAGGAAAACGGCCATTTTTTGTAGAACTAAAAGGTAATATGCACAATTCAAGTTACCCCCCCCCCCCCTCCCCACCCCCCCAAGGAAAGAGAGAGAGATAGACACAGCGAGAGAGAGAGAGAGAGAGAGAGAGAGAGGAGAGAGAGGAGAGAGAGAGAGAGAGAGGAGAGAGACAGAGTCAGAGACAGAGAGAGACAGAGAGAGACAGAGAGAATGAATGAATGAATGAGTGAATGAATGAATGAATTGAATATTTATTTTTCAAGGGTA
>CM054151.1:56771508-56791508 GCA_028751875.1 Rapana venosa | reverse complement strand
CTGGCCCTGTCAGACCTCCTCCTGCTGCTCAGCTCGGTGCTGTGGTACTGGCCGGAGATCGCCTTTGATGCTCCGCTGGACTACTTCAGCGACCTCTCCTGCTCCACCTTCTACTTCGTCTGCTGCGTGTCCACGTTTACCTCAGCCTGGTTTCTGGTGGCGATGACGTGTCAGCGAATGACGTCAGTGATTGTCCCGCACCGCGTAGGCATTTTGTGCAGTGTAGGAAGAGGGAAGATGGTCATTTTCACCATAGTGGCCGTTTCCTGTGCAGCCTACGTCCATGTCTTCTTCACTTTCCACGTGGAGTATGTAGATGATGGCTACTGGGTTTGTGTCGGCTATACTGAAAGCATCGAGAAAGCGGTTAGAGTTGTGGATCTGTGGTTCACCTCCGTCATTCCATTTCTTTTCCTGATTGTCGGAAACGTCATCTTGGTCAGAAGCGTCTTCCGGTCTGTGCGGATGTCTGACAAAGTGCCAGGGCTGGGAAGAAAGCAGACCATGTCCCGCATGTCGAAGACATCCTCACTGACCGTCACCCTGATTGTCACGTCACTGGTGTTTCTGCTGTTCACCTTTCCTGCCTGCGCTTTGGACTTCTACATGGACGCGGTGGGCTTCTACAGAGGCCAGACTGAGGACGAGCATCACAACGCTGCTCTGGTGCTGGCTGACACCGTGTGTGTCTTGCTGTGGATCAGCAGCAGCGTCTTCAACTTCTACATCTACATCCTGAGAGGCAGAAAGTTCAGAGAAGAAACCAGACGCTGTCTCTGCCTGCATGTTGACAAAGCTAGACAGTTGACTAGAGATAATAACGCATCGTCGAGGTGGTAATGATCAGTGCAGCCATGAACGATACAGACCAGGCCAAGCAGAGCTCGCTCAATTTGACCGAAGGACAGACTTGACCCACGCTCATTAATTCTTGTCAAAGTTCAGACCTTACCGCAATTGCCTTTCCAAACCTACCAACAGTCTTTAACCGATCACTAACAATGTGACTGGCTATCGTCTGCCTGTTTGTGGGTAGGTTTGTATGCAGAGTGGATTTAGCGTACGTGTTCTGTTTCAACAGATATTCATCGTACAGAATAATGGCCTCATGTTCCACAATTGTAAGACCCAGGGATGGTTAGACACTGGACATTACTTTCAAAGTGTTTAAAAATACAGACCAGTCTATTTTTGTCTTGAAGAAAGGAATGACAGAGGTCTCTTTACGTGTAAGGGTCGTGGTTGTAGACTGTAATCTCATATCTTTGTTCGTTCTTGGGCTAGAGATCCGAGGTTCACCAATGGTGAGATTTTGCGTTTCCAACTGTTTTTGCCCACCGTGAAGGTAGCCACATCCCGACTTCGGATTCTGCTTTTATTAAATGGCTTAAAATTTAACAAATCAAAAGTACTTGGTGGAATAAAATGCTTATAATTATGAGTTCAGCTTTCGGGATCAGTTTGGTCAGTGTAGAAAGTTGTAGGTTGGAAGGCTATAGGTGAGACAGTCAGCTGTAAAACCATATGCAATGCAAATGCCACAACATCCTTCATGTATCTCAATCTCTAATGAGCATATTGGGAGTCTGGAAGAGTGAGCAATGTCTTTGGTTTCCCAGATCCGGCAAAGCATCAGGACACTTCTCCTGTCTCGGTCATGAAAAACAGACAAGAGAAACTGTCCCTGTACCTTTCCTCTGGGTGCGTCCTCTGGTTGGTGCAGCATGCAGACAGTCATCACCAGGCGGAGTGAGGCAGACAGCCAGGCCAGAGTGAGGGAGACAGCCAGGCCAGAGTGAGGGAGACAGCCAGGCCAGAGTGAGGGAGACAGCCAGGGCCAGAGTGAGGGAGACAGCCAGGCCAGAGTGAGGGAGACAGCCAGGCCAGAGTGAGGGAGACAGCCAGGCCAGAGTGAGGGAGACAGACAGGCCAGAGTGAGGGAGACAGCCAGGCCAGAGTGAGGGAGACAGCCAGGGCCAGAGTGAGGGAGACAGCCAGGGCCAGGCCTTTGTTGTCAGGACCAGAGATGACGCAAAACAGAGTGTAGAGATGACCAGGCTGACGTCATCAACTGAACGTCAGCGAGCACAGACATACAAAGCGTCACGTCACCTGTGAATGAACGCCTGTAGTGTTCTATCTCGTTATAACAAGCGGAACTGTGGTGAATGGCTCCATGATAGCCCAACATTGGCTGCTTTCTGCTGACAGGGGTGTTTGAGGTGTTCAAGATGACACTGAACCGTTAGAGTAAGTACATAAGTCAAATAGTAGCTTTCAACAAAAGGCTGCTCAGAGGTCACCCACCAGAAGAGATCCCCAAATGTGTTTGAAGTGTTCAAGATAGAGGTTTGGATGTGTTTACTTCTGGAATAATGGCTTGATTAGTGCATACTTAGCATTTCTGGTACACAGTGAACAGGCATCGGGAGATGTTTTGGCTCAATAGATATACCGGCAAAAACCACATCTCAATACAGGAGCACGAAAGAGACTAGAATGGATGGAATCTCACAGACCTTTTGTGCCACAGAGAGAATACCTTGTTTCAGAGTCACCACTAAGGTAGATGAGGGTTATTAGCACAGTTCTTCTGAAGGAAACTGACAAGATTATAACGTTGTTTTTTTTCTCGGTTTTTATCTTTTGGTTTGCTGTTTCATCTTCTAAAATATATATTCTTCACATATTGTAATCTTATAAACAATCACATTCAGGCGCAATCTAATGTACCATTAGAGTAAGTGAATAAATCAAACGGTAGTCTTCAATACACGGCTGCTCTGAGGTCACCCACCAGAAGAGATCCTGCAATGCTCCGGGTCACTCTGGTGGTGTTCAGTGTGGCCTGCTGCCACAACCTTCGCCAGGACAGCGCCAGGAGTTCCTTTAGCGACGAGAGCAACAGCTCCGCTGAAGAGCCAGCTGAGGGAGGCCTCCAGTTAAGGGGATGACCATCACCGTCATCATCACCATCACCATCACCATCACCATCACCATCACCATCACCACCACCACCACCACCATCACTATCACTATCACCATCACCATCACCATCACCACCACCATCACCATCACTATCACCATCACCTCACCACCACCATCACAACCACCACCACCATCACCATCACCATCACCACAACCATCACTACCACCATCACAATCACTATCACATCACCATCACCATCACGACAACCATCACCATCACTACCACCATCACCATCACTACCACCATCACCATCACCACAAACCATCACCATCACTACCACCATCACCATCACCACAACCATCACCATCACTACCACCATCACAATCACTATCACCATCGCCATCATCACCGCCATCACCATAACTATCACCACCACCATCACCACCACCATCACCATCATCACCATCACCACCATCACCACAATCACCATCACCGCCATCACCACCATCACTATCACTATCACCATCACCACACCATCACTGTCACCATCACCATCACCACCATCACCACCACACAGCACCGTCACCATCACCATCACCATCACCACCACCATCACCACCACCATCACCATCACCATCACCGTCAACATCACTACCACCATCACCATTACCATCACCATCACCACCACCATCACCATCACTATCACCATGACCATCACCATCACTACCACCATCACCATTACCATCACCATCACCACCACCATCACCATCACTATCACCATGACCATCACCATCACTACCACCATCACCATTACATCACCATCACCACCACCATCACCATCACTATCACCATGACCATCACCACCATCACCATCACTATCACCATCACCATCATCACCGCCATCACAATAACTATCGCCACCACCATCACCACCACCATCATCACCATCACCATCATCACCACAATCACCATCACCACCATCACCACCATCACCACCATCACTATCACCATCACCACCACCAGCACCGTCACCATCACCATCACCACCATCACCACCATCACCATCGCCACCACCAGCACCAGCACCATCACCATCACCATCACCGCCACCACCACCACCACCATCGCCATCACCACCACCATCACCATCACCACCACCACCACCACCACCACCACCATCACCACCAATATCACCACCACCATCACCATCACCACCACCATCACCATCACAACCATCACAACCACCATCACCATCACCATCACCACCACCACCATCACCACCACCATCACCACCACCACCACCATCACCACCATCACCACCACCACCACCACCACCATCACCATCACCACCACCACCTTCACCATCACCACCATCACCATCACCACCACCACCACCACCACCATCACCACCACCACCAAGACCTCTAGCCAGGCTCTACCAGAAGTCTGCAGACTGCACAAGTTTGGACAGGAGCTGACCACAGGCCGGAGAGAGAAGAAGAAAGGGAAGCCGAGAGGACCTGACCCTGACCCTGACCCTGACCCTAACCCTGACCTTGACCCTGGAGCAACAGAGGTCCTGGGGTCAGTAGCTGCTCAATGGAAAGACTGAACATCTGATCCCCCAAAAAATAGGGGGGGGGGGGGGAAGAAAAAAAAAGGTCATGGAATCAGAGGCCATGTTTCTTCACTGTTTTATTATCAGGGGTGATGATTATTATCAGGGGTGATGATTATCAGAGGTGATGAATATCAGAGGTGATGATTATTATCAGGGGTGATGAATATCAGAGGTGATGATTATCAGAGTGATGATTACCAGGGTGCTAATTATCAGAGTGATGATTACCAGGGTGATAATTATCAGAGTGATGATTATCAGAGATGATTATTATCAGAGGTTGTGATTACCAGAGTGGTGATTATCAGAGTGATGATTATCAGAGGTGATGGTTATCAGAGTGACGATTATTATCAGGGGCGATGATTATCAGAGTGATGATTATCAGACTGCACCATGGTGATGATTATTATCAGAGGTGATGGTTATCAGAATGATCATTATTATCAGGCGTGATGATTATCAGAGGTGGTGATTATTATCAGAATGATGATGATTATCAGAGGTGATGATGATTATCAGAGTGATGGGTAGCCGCCATCTATATGCATGCCCCTTGAGAAGCTGAGGTCTCTGACACCTCGCTCCCCAACGACCGCAAAGGTTATGGGAACACCTTTACCTTGTTGGGTTTTCTTTAATTCTAAAGATGTTTTACAGATAAAACACTTAGGTCACATTCTGAAATAAAACGAAGTAAAAATTCAAAGCAAACTAAACAATAGGCCTGACAGGTTGGGTGTGAAACAAACCTAAAACGATAGGCACCAACAAACACAGGCAAGCTCGCTCTCTCTCTCGCTCTCGTTCTCTCTCTCTCTCCTCTCTCGTCCTCCTCATCTCTCTATCTCTCTCTCTCATCTCTCTCTCTCTCTTCTTCTCTCTCTCCTCATTTCTCTCTCTCTGCTCTCTCTATCTCGCTCCTCTCTCTCTCTATCTCGCTCTCTCTCTCTCTCTCTCTCACTCCCATCTCTCTCTCTCTCTCTCTCTCTCCTCTCAGTATGTGTGTGTGTGTGTGTGGGTGTGTGTGTGTGTGTGTGTTGAGTGAGTGTGTGTTGTTTGTGAAGGGGGAACGGTGCTTTTTGTTGTTGTTGTTGTTGTTGTTGATTGTTTTTTTGTTTGTTTTATTTGTTTGTTTTTGAGTTGTTGTTTTTTTCCTCATTTGTTTGTTGATGTTCATGTTTTTTCTTGTTTTTTGTTTGTTTATGGAGGGTGTTATGTCTACTTTTTTGTTGATTTTGTTGTTGTTTGTTTTTTGGTTGGTTTTTTTTCTTGTTTGTTTTTTTTTCTTTTTCTTTTTTGTTTGTTTGTTTGCTTGCTTTTTTTGTTTTTTTGGTTGTTGTTTTTTTTTTTTTTTTTTTTTTTTGGGGGGGGGGGGGTCCTGGGGTATGTTTTGTCTTTGCTCGTCTGGGTTGTTTGTTTGTTTGTTTGATTGTTGTTTTCTTCGCTTCTTTTTTTCTTTAAAAAAAAGTTTTTGTCCCTTTGCTTCTTCTGCTTGAAAGTATGTGTACTGAGTAGCATTTTTAAATTGACCGTGGCCCCCCATGGGCGCGACTGGATGTAAAAAAAGAACATGATAACCTATTCATTTATCCTGGAAAAAAAGAATTTGTTTCTATTACTACAATGTGTAGAGTGTACCTTTTATGACTTTATTGCTTTTTTCCCCCCTCTTTATTATGAGAGTGTATGGGTATTGCTCTTAATTTTATTACCATGAAAATTCAATTTGCATGAACATAATTAAAAAGTGTTTGTGTTGATCGTGTGCTATGTGAGAAATTACATATTTAGTATTAACCTGAACACCCCCCCCCCCCCACACACCACACACACACACACACTCAAACACACACACACACACACACACACGCGCGCGCGCGCTCAAACACACCACACACACACACACACACACACACACAACACACACACACACACACATACTCACTCACTCACCCACCCATAATTCTCTCCCTAAACGACTGTATAGTTTTTAATTTCTTCTTGATTTGTTTCTTGTTTTTATTGGGGTGGATGTATGGGTATTAAATTTATTTCTTTATCATGACATATAATTTGAAACGAGTATAATCAAAAATGAGTGTTGATGGGATCGCATACTGTTTTGGGATTTAAATTGGATATTACTCTGAAATACACACACACACACTCTCTGTCTCTGTCTCCTCTCTCTCTCACCTTTTTATCGTCCTGCTTATAGTCATAGTAATACCTGATGAAGGATTCATATTTTATAATTTTTAATACTTTATTGGACTTGCCTCTGTACTTAAGTTTTAATGAGTGCCCTATTTCAATATCTTATAATTATGTGTAACAAGTATGTGTACCATTTTTACAATGTGTTTGATGTTTATCTTTATGACTTATTAAGTTTGGTTGTGTATTTTTCTTGGCTTTGATGTTGCTCTTGTTCTTGCTGTTTTTTGTTTGTCTGTTTTTCTCTTTTTTTTTCATCTTTTGTTGGTTTGGTTTTTCCTTCCTTTTGTTTGTTTGTTTGTTTTGGTTAGGGTTTTTGGGGGGTGGGGTAGGGGTGGGTTTTTCTTTGGATTTTCTTTTAATTGCTTGCTTTTGGGGGGGGGGGGGGGTTGTTGGGGGGGGGGCTGTTTTGAAAAGGGTTATTTCCCTTGTTTTTTATTGCGAGACTGTATAATATTGGGTTATTATTATTAAGATGTATCCCTAACGGCGGGGACTGGATGTAAAAAAGCACATGTGTGCTTATTCATTATCCCGAAATAAAAGAATTTGTCATTGTCATTGTCATTGTCTCTCTCTATCTCGCTCTCTCTCTCTCTCTATCTCGCTCTCTCTCTCTCTCTCTCTCTCTCTCTCTTCTCTCTCTCTCTCTCTCTCTCTCTCCTCTCTTCTCCTCTCTCTCTCTCTCTCTCTCACCTGCATGCGTGTGCGCGAGCTCACGTATGGGTAGAGTGCAATGCATATGTGCATGCCTGTGTGCCTGCTTTCGTCAGTAGCGGCTGCATGCATGCATATGTGACTTTAATAAATCAGCAATGACTACTTAAATGTGTCTTAAAAAAATAGCAATGACAACTGAACTGTGACTTCAATAAATTAGCAATGACATTTGAACTGTGACTTCAATAATTTAGCAATGACAGCTGAACTTTGACTTCAATAAATTAGCAATGACAACTTAACTGTGAATTCAATAAATTAGTAATGACAGCTGAACTGTGACTTCAATAAATTAGCAATGACAACTGAACTGTGACTTCAAATAAATTAGCAATGACAGCTTAACTGTGACTTCAATAAATTAGCAATGACAACTGAACTGTGACTTCAATAAATTAGCAATGACAGCTTAACTGTGACTTCAATAAATTAGCAATGACAACTGAACTGTGACTTCAATAAATTAGCAATGACAACTTAACTGTGACTTCAATAAATTAACAATGACATTTGAACTGTGACTTCAATAAATTAGCAATGACAGCTTAACTGTTTTGACAATGATTGTGTCGGCTGCCCATCGATTAATAGGCTTGGGTACCATATCCACAATCAAACACTTGTTTTGTTAGTGTGTATTGTGATTGTCTATTATGATTGTCTATTGTGATTGTCTATTGTGATTGTCATTTTTATTGTCATTGACTTTTGTCATTGTGGTTGACATTTTGATGTCATTATGATTGTTATTGTGATTGTCATTGTGATTTTTATTGACATTGTCATTGTTATTGTCATTATGATTGCCATTGTCATTGTTATTTGTGATTATTATTGTTATTATCATTGTCTATTGTCAGCTCAGCTTCCTTACCCCTCACACTCATCTCCTCCTACCATGAGACTCTGTCTCTGTCTCTCTCTGTCACTGTCTCTCTGTCACTGTCTCTCTGTCTATGTCTCTGTCTCTCTGTCTCTCTCTGTATCTCTCTGTCTCTCTCTGTCTCTCTGTCTCTCTCCCTCTCCTCTCTCTTCTGCATTACCTTACCGGGTGGGAAGGGAGGAACCTGGTCTCTAGTCTCCTGTGTGCATCATCCATACCCGTTGCCATCAGCTGACATCATCTCACTTCACAACAGTTCATTTTTGTACAGGATGCATGCTAAGCACCTTTGTGTTTCCGTAACCCATAGGACACCGACATAGATCTTTAACGTGTATACTTGGTCTTAGGCATGCTTATTTACAAGGGAGTAATTAAAGCACTGATAGGTCTGCACTTTGAACTGACCTGGGAGATTGTACACATCCCCACCCTTTAAAAAAAAAAAAACAACTGCCGAGATTCGAACCCACGACTTCATGGACCCACGATGTTGAAGTCAAAAGGTCACAACCACTCTGCCACAGCCTGCATTACCATCTGCCCTGCATGCTGGATGTGACATGCCCGGGCAGGCGAGGTCATTGTTCACCACACTGCTGACAGGCAGAGGGACAGGGCTGCAGGGGGAGGGCAAAGTCCTTCGGATGAGACTATAAACCGAGGCCCCGTGTGCCAACGCATGCAGAACATCTTGCGCACGCGTTAAATCCTGTTCCGCTTTTCGAAAGAGTAGGCCATCGTGTGCCGGTGGGAACAGATGACAAAATGTACAAAACCGCATACACGCGGGGACTGGATGTAAAAAAAAAGCACATGAGTGCTTATTCCATTATCCTCGATATAAAAGAATAAATAAAATAAAATAAAATAAATAAATAAATAAATAAAGCCGTAGACTCAGCATCTGATCGTTTTCTGAGGGCCTGAGGTTCGAGTCCCCATAAGTGGTCTGTTTCAGGGACATACCCCCCACCCCACCCCACCCCAGTCCACCCCCACCTCCCCATCCCGGCCATTAATCAACATGGTTCTTCTCCATTTCCTAATGGATCTTTCGGATGAGACTACACACTGAGGTCAGAGACACATCCCCTGACATGGCATTTGACGGGTTGGGTGCGGATGATAAGGGGAGGGGGGGGGGGTGGATGGACGAAGCTAAATAGCCCAGCATGCAATCTGGGGCCGTTTGAGCTGTGCCAGGTTCTACTTGCCCGAGGCAAACTGGGGCTAGATGCAAAAAATAGCAGATGAGTGTTTATTCCGATATCCTTGAAATAAACAAACAAACAAACAACAATGAAGAATAAAACGAATGTACTCTGTCACTATTTCTTGCTGCCTCATCTTCTGTGACCTTCCTGTCCCGCTGTTCCCTCCCCGCTCATTTCCATCTCCCCCCCCCCCCCCCCCCCCCCCCCACCCATTATACCCAGATTCGTTGTGTCACATCCTTAGGGTCAGATATTCACAGGAAACTTATTAATGTTGGTCCGCCACAGGACCACCAGCCAGAGAGGCCCTGCACCGCTGATGAGCCACTTTCGTGTTCAGTGGTGCCTGTTGTGTGCTAGCAAACGCCAGACACAACATTACTAAGCCCTAACGCGATCAGCTCAGTGGTGGAGGCACACTTAGGTAAGACACCCAGGCGGGATGAGGTCAACAGCAGCGTCCCTCTTCCGACCTCCTCCTGCCAACCTCCAGCCCCGAAGGTTTCGAGCCTACATCACCACGAACTCTCTGAGGTCTTGTTCCCAGGCTCCAGTCACCTCACCACCGCAGAACCCCTCTCAGTGGTGCAGTCCCTCCAGTAACATCTGCATCTGCTGAACAAGCATCACCACCACCACCACCACCACCACCCTCCTACCCTCCCTCCCTGCCTGCCTGCCAGTTAGTGTGTTGCCAGTCTTTGTCTGTCACTGGTGTTCTCTGTGAGTGACAGTTTGCTGGGGGTTAAACGCAAACGTCGCCACACAGAGAGACACTAACAGAAGTCAAAGCTTCAAGGTGACTGGCAGATAGGAACATGTCGCTGACACTGCCGCAAAGTGGCTGATGTAAGAGGGAAAGATGCTGCCGTGAACAGTTGAAAAGCAATCTCATGTTGGAGCAGACTGAAAACAGAGATCAAACCAAAACTCATAAACGGTGGCGCTGCTCCTGTGGCGACGCGCTCTCCCCGGGGAAGAGCAGCCCGAATTTCACGCGGAGAAATCTTCCGGAACTGAAAATGGTATGCAATAATACGATAGTCTTCATTTGTGGGATGTATTAGGGGGAGTGAACGCATCTTTAAATGGCGATTGGGAGGGAGGAAGGTTGGGAAAAGTGTTCTTGATGATGTGACGTCCACATTGACTAATATCAAACTGACTATGTCCACATTCACCCCTGTACAGTTGACTATGTCCACATTCACCCCTGTAAAGTTGACTATGTCCACATTCACCCCTGTACAGTTGACTATGTCCACATTCACCCCTGTACAGTTGACTATGTCCACATTCACCCCTGTAAAGTTGACTATATCCACAGTCACCCCTGTAAAGTTGACTATGTCCACAGTCACCCCTGTAAAGTTGACTATGTCCACATTCACCCCTCTTAAGCTATGTCCTCATTGGCCACTATGATACTGAGTAAAGAGCCAGCACTGCTAGATTGAGATAATCCTATGGCCTACAAGGCCTATGTACAGGCTGACATTGCCAAATGGCTAACACTAACAGATTCTGACATCGTGATCATTATTATTTTAAGCTATGCATCCAGTGTTTTTCTTCACTGTGACCTTTAAACTAAAGATTATGAACAAATCCAAAATGCAGTCATACAAATCTGTTATTGAGCTGTAAACACTGAGCTAATGAGCTGTAAACACACACACACACACACACACACACACACACACACACACACACACACACACACACACACCACACAGGGTAACACACTTAGTCAAAGTGACTTAGGGTGATACAGATGGAGTACCATGAACATCCACAATTCTGCATCGTCTTGTTGTAAGCTCTGTAGCCAAGCGGTTAGACAGACAGACAGACAGCCAGGCAGACACACAGACAGACAAACAGACTCCTGATCTGTCGTGAGGCTGTGTGAGTGAGGGCGCTGTTCCAGTCATGACAAACAAATCAAGGTGTTTGCATTTGAATCGTACACAAGCGTGAGACCGTTCACGAAAGGATCAACAGATTTTAAACGCACACACACACACACACACGCACGCACACACACACACACGCGCGCGCGCGCGCACGAACGCATGTATGCACACACGCACACACATACACATAGACACGCGCACACACACAGAACACTTCTACCCTTTGGTGCTGATCAATTCACACGCAGGCACACTGTGTGTGTGTGTGTGTGTGTGTGTGTGTGTGTGTGTGTGTGTGTGTGTGTGTGTGTGTGTGTGTGTGTGTGTGTGTGTGTGTGTGTGTGTGTGTTGTGTGTGTGTGTGTGTGTGTTTGTGTTGACGCTGAAGCAAATCAATACAACGCTGTGGGCCTAATTACTGCTGTGTGAAAATAGTAACAGTGACTCCTCTCCCTCTGGCAATATTGATTTCATATCTCTGATATTATTTTTATGCCAATTTTTGTTGTTGTTGTTTTGGTTTTTTTACAGTGCACACACACTGTCTTTATTTTTTAAAAACATGATACCACGAATACAGTACGTGATGTGTCTTTTCATACATACAATCTGTATTTTTAAAACATCACACCACGAATACAGTACGTGATGTGTTTTTTTCATACACACTATCTGTATTTTTTAAACATCACACCACGAATACAGGACGTGATGTGTCTTTTCATACATACTATCTGTATTTTTTAAACATCACACCACGAATACAGTACATGATGTGTCTTTTCATACACACTATCTTTATTTTTTAAACATCACATCACGAATAAAGTACGTGATGTGTCTTTTCATACACACTTTCTTTATTTCTTAAACATCACACCTCGAATACAGTACGTGATGTGTCTTTTCATACATACTATCTGTATTTTTTAAACATCACACCACGAATACAATGCATGCTCAATGTTTTTTCATTCCTCTATACCACGCAAATTAGGCACGAATCATTAACAATGAATATTTTTCTCGAGTTCAGATTTGATGCTGGATGTTCAGTCAGAAGCTCTGAGTTTAAAGGATTTCATATCAGATTTTTACAGATGGACATTGAGTGCGGAGAAGACTAGGGTATTCCACTTGCTACATGAATACACCGCATGCACACGGGGACTAGATGTACAAAAAAACCCACATACGTGCTTATTCCATTATTCCCCCCAAAGGAAAATAGAAAACATTAAAGTAGCAGATGTACAGTTCCACTTTAGACAGTGAAGGTGTGTGGGTGGGGGGGATAATATTCTTTCATTAACCACGGGGTCTACAGTGGTTGGAAGCAGTAGACCAGTTGATTGATGGAAGAATCTTGTCACCAGCGCAGAATGCTGGCTATGCTTGCAATTATCCTACTATTATATTTACACGAGCTTTCTGGATAAACTTTGGCAGAAACAGAAACATTTTTCATTAACTTCCTCTTACAAGAAGAACTGGGTTAGTCGATACCACATAAACACTTCCCTAAAACGGAGGGACAGGGGTGTTTGTGTCCTTGCCCGTTACTTATACAGTAGGGACCAACAGGCTTTGTGCCAGTTGTCGAACAAGTAAGTAAGCCATTTTGTAAGCCTGCTTTCTATTATAAAGGCTCTAAGCAGTTATAAAACAGATACATAATAATTATGCAGACTACCCCCAAAAAAGACAAACGCATACGGACAGCCACGCACACACTTTCACCCTAACTTATTCTCCTCACTGGTTACCCATCATCATTTACAAGCCTCCACATGAAAATACCCCCCCCCCCTCCCACATTATAACCTCCTTTATCCACACGCTCACGCACGAACCCCCCCCCCCTCCCTACACACACACACACACACACACACACACACTTACTTAAACGTTAAACCTTAAGACTAAAAGAGATATGTTTTAAAGTTGGATTTGAAAGAATGAAATAGCTGTGTTGTGCCTGAGAGAATGGGAGAGAACTCCAGCAAGAAGGGGAACGAAACAAGAAAGAAGTAAGACGGGGAAAAAATCTTCAAAAGATGAAAGGTGAGCACTTAGGCTTACGTTCCAATGTGTTGAACTAATCATGATGTTGACGTTTGTCTTCAATCCTGGTCAACGTATAGCCTCACAACCCGCACACTCCTTTTAAGGGGAAGAATAATCCCCAGAAGCTGGACTTTGACTGACCTACTGCTTGTATCTGGCTAGACCGGCACTTGAAGAGAAAAGCACCTACAAACTTGTCACCCAGCCTGTGCTCACAGTCCTCAAAAAGATTTCCGGGTGGAATGAGTCAGACAATAGACATTCTTATTAAACAACAGGGTGTTAGCTATGGAAAACCCACAACAACAACAACAACAACTTCACACAGGATTTGGTATCATGTTGAACAAACAGAAGAACAGCAGGACCAGGAAGGATTGATTTCAATGATGCATGCATTAAAAACTTCAGCTTGATATCAAAGGTTTTCACAACACACACAGTGACATGTCTGCACACAATGTAAGAACGTCAGTTGACGTTCTATACCAGGCAAACGCAGTTTCGTGAGCGTCAGCTGACGTCATATTATCGGCTCTGTATACGTTGTCAATACACGAAATCATACCGTAAGATTTTAGGTAATAATATCCAGTAACACAAGATTTGACAGCCTTTGAATGTAGCTGCTATGCAGAAGGACAAAGATACACCACTATAATTATCAACGCTGTTTAACGTGCCCTGACAGGAACAGAACAAACCATGCTGGCCTTGCTGTCTGTCTGTTGCTTGGTCAGCTCCTCCAGTATTTCACACTAAGCGACTGACCCCATCCACCATGTTAAGGACACGTACCTGGTTATGGACATGGTAACACATTCCTCATGTTGAACAACCGTCTTCAGAGGTGTTTGATTTGTTGTGAGTCATTTCTGACAGGTGTGTCCATGGTGTCTGCCGAATTCAAAACCTGGTCTGACTATCAGTGTGCATTCAAAGATGGGACTTAGTTTTGAATTCAGCGACTGTGGCCAATCTTTCAGCATCAGCATCATCATCAGCATCAGCATCAACATCAGCATCAGCATCAACATCAGCATCAGCATCAGCATCAGCATCAACATCAGTATCAGCATCAGCATCAGCATCAGTATCAGCATCAGCATCAGCATCAGCAACAACATCACCATCACCATCAACATCAACATCAACAATAGCATCAACATCAACATCAGCATCAGCATCAACATCAGCAGCAGCAGCAGCATCAACATCAGCATCAGCATCAGCATCAACATCAGCATCAGCATCAACATCAGCAGCAGCATCAACATCAGCATCAGCATCAGCATCAACATCAGCATCAACATCACCATCAACATCACCATCAGTATCAGCATCAGCATCAACATCAGCAGTAGCATCAACATCAGCATCAGCATCAGCATCAGCATCAACATCAGCATCAGCATCAGCATCAACATCAGCATCAGCATCAGCATCAGCATCAGCATCAGCATCAACATCAGCATCAGCATCAGCATCAGCATCAGCATCAACATCAGCATCAGCATCAGCATCAGCATCAACATCAGCATCAACATCAACATCAGCATCAACATCAACATCAGCATCAACATCAACATCAGCATCAACATCAGCATCAACATCAGCGGTCCCTGGACCAAGATGGCTGTCAGGCAGGGGCAGCAGGGACAGCGTTCTGCAGCTTGTCTGTCTCCAGCCTCTGACAGCAGCACAGCCTCCTCAAGGCCGGAACGAGCTGGTGAAACTGAACTGTACAGCTTTCCGTCTCCTTAACTTTATTTCACACACAAAACATTGATCACAAATGGAATAAAATGCTTTGATGTCGGAAAGCAAAAAGACATGCTGAATGTTTTATTTTCTCAATTAATTACAAGTGTATGCATTATAGAATCTTTAAGAAACGTATGGGTGAACTTTGTATGTATGTTTGTCCGTCGTGTCCGACGATGACCTCCAAAACAGCAGAGGAGGCAGCTGCTGTTTTGGAAATGGGGCAGAAATTTGACTATAGTGGAGGTGCCTTGCCCACAGTACATCCCCACTCTCTCGGCCAAGTGGGCATAAGGACAGTCAGCATTGGGGATGTTCTCCAAAGGCCAACCAGCCCCCAGGGCTGCAGCACATAAGGACTGTACGAGTCAAGCCTCCTAGTCAGAGAGTCATAATTGATCACTAAAGACTAAGCTGTAAAGTGGAATTCCATGAGTGGGAAAGCCACTGGTCATACAGCCTCTCACTTTGCTGTTGCCCCCCAGCGCCAATGGTTTAATCAAGAACTGTGATAAAGCCCAATGAACTTTACGAACGTGTAATGGACATGTCTATGCGTTAAACTCTTCGCCAACAGTCAACATGACAACGTAACGCCAGAACGCTGATTACGGCAGGAGATCAAACACAGGACTGCCAAGCTGCCACTCCAGACTGGACAGAAAAAGCGCCAGTGGGCTTCCCTGACCATTGCTCTCTTGCCACTTCACCTGGTATCACACCCAGGAACAGAAAACCCCCAGGTAGTCCTCAGTGCAAAGAGCTTACAGCCAACCAGCCGACAAGCACAACAACAACAACACAACGCTGCATCACTCTGACATCTAAACAAAGAGTGGCACAGTCACTTACCAGTTAGTTTGGAGTGGTTTTTTTACACGGATGTTTATTTCTTGTGTTGCATTCAGACACACTATACAGCTGTATGCGCTGAATGCTTTGTGGGAGTTTAGGCTTCTCAGCTTTTGTGTGTGTGGTGTGTGTGTGTGTGTGTGTGTGTGTGTGTGTGTGTGTGTGTGTGTGTGTGTGTGTGTGTGTGTGTGTGTGTGTGTGTGTGTGTGTGTGTGTGTGTGTAGGTAGGTAAGTAGGTAGGTAGGTAGGTAGGCGCACGCACGCACCTGCGCATGAGTATAAAACGACAATTGAAAGTAATACTATGTGCCACAAGGTCACCTCAGAATTATAACAAACATAGGTTACTGTAGAGCATGGTCAAATCCAGATCTACTGGCTATTCTGCTGCACCCCCCCCCCCCCCTCCCACCCCCTTATATCCAGGCAACAACTTCAGTAAACTGAAGCCATGTTGTGATGAAGTCTTGGAAAACGTGTGTTCTGTAACCCCCAGACTGTGTACATGCCACCATGGCTGACTGTGTACAGGAACCATGGCTGACTGTGTACATGCCACCATGGCTGACTGTGTACAGGAACCATGGCTGACTGTGTACAGGAACCATGGCTGACTGTGTACAGGAACCATGCCACCATGGCTGACTGTGTACAGGAAGCATGCCACCATGGCTGACTGTGTTCATGCCACCATGGCAGACTGTGTACAGGAAGCATGCCACCATGGCTGACTGTGTTCATGCCACCATGGCAGACTGTGTACAGGAAGCATGCCATCATGGCTGACTGTGTTCATGCCACCATGGCTGACTGTGTTCATGCCACCATGGCAGACTGTGTTCATGCCACCATGGCTGACTGTGTTCATGCCACCATGGCAGACTGTGTACATGCCACCATGGCTGACTGTGTTCATGCCACCAAGGCTGACTGTGTACAGGAACCATGGCTGACCACAGACTTGAGGTGCTTGGTGTGTAAACATGCACCACACGAACGTAGGGTGCTGGCAAGTCTGCACGCTAACAGGCGTTGGATCAAAGTCCTGTCCCATGTGCTGGGTGCTGTCTTCAAGAATCAATCCCTTGAGGCCTCAGACTGGTCAGGTCACAAGCTGATGGTGTTACCCATGCAGCCACTGTCTCTCCATGGTCGTTTCTTCACGTACAGCCCTGACAACGAGCACTTTTCTCCATAGACTATCACTGGATCGCGATGTGATCCGGATTGTTTTCAGCGCTGTTTTGCTGTGTTCAGTTTCTTTCGGCCAGTATCTTATAGTTTATCCGGGAAACGACGTGTGCTGCACTGTGCTTGTCTATGTGGAACTCTTGGTTGAAGAAAGGTGTGCGTGGATCTCTTTGCGCTGGCGTTGTGTTTGTGTTCAGCGGTGAGTTATCAGCTTCATCGGGAAGTTAGAGACCACCTTTATGATGACGATGGACACAAACACGGAACAGCAGATTGTTAGTTTGCTTTGATTTGTTTTTGCAAGATATAGCGCTATATAAAATTCATTTATTATTTTTATTATCATTATTATCATTATTATCATCATTATTATTATCATTATTATTATTATTATTGTTGTTATTACTATTATTATCATTATTATTATTATTATTATTATTACTATTATCATTATTATTATTATTATTATTATTATTATTATTATTATTATTATTATTATTATTATCCACTTCTGGTTGTGTTGCAGTTTACCAGTTGATAGAAGAGAGACTGGTGTTCATGTGCTTGTGCTGCCCTGTGCTGCATCTCATCTCGATGGTGCTGTGTGGAGCGCCTGTGCAGACAGATATCTGTGTTGCATCAACGTGTCTGTTGCCAGTATGTGTTATTTGCACAGAAGACGTAATGCGTTGCTTTTGTGGTGTGCCGTGAGATCTATGAGGATGTGTTTGAGATTAATTCTCTTTAATCTTTGATGTTTAATCTTTTCCTCCTAACCTACATGGATTTGTCTGGTCTGAAATAATAAAGTATTGGTATTCATGTCGCTTGTAAGAGCTCGTTCCTTTTCGTTTTATTCTGTTCTATTCTGTTGTGTCGAAAATTATGAAGTATTTGCAAGAACAAATGACCTGCAGACAAACATACACACTGTGTCACGATTTGGATTCTTGCACTAAATTCTGGTTATAAGATATGTCGTGATTTTGGTTATTGTACTGATTTCTGGTAATGAGACACTGCTGTATTTTCCAAGATGGTGTCTCTATTTTTATTTATTTATTTATTTATTCTTTTATATCGAGGATAATGGAATAAGCACTCATGTTCTTTTTTACATCCAGTCCCCGTGTGTATGTGGTTTTGTAAATTTTGTCATCTGTTTTCTCTGAGTGTGTGAGAAAGTCTCTTCTGTATCCTCTCAATGTATAGCAATAATTAAGCCATCAATACTGCTACACACAAAAACAAACATATAGTGTCACCTTAATATATTGACTTTCAGCACGGTTGACCAAAACAGGGAATCATAGGGACGGTAGGAATAACAACAAACAACAATAATAACATCAGCACCATTACGTTGTTCCTGACCAACGTACTCCTTGTTTCACTGAAAACACTGCAGTGGACACAGATCACTGACTGAAAGCCAAGCACTGGTTCAATCTCTTGATAACTATATCATATCCAGACAACACAAGTTGCCTCAGGAATTGAGCTTTTTTTACGTTCCTCCCTACAGTTTCAAAGTTCACCAGTGGCAACATTTTGCCTATGCCACTGTTTTACCCACCATGAAGGTAGCCACATTCCGACTTCGGGGATGATATCTCAACACAACACCTGTGACCAAGAATTTTTGAAATATTGTCATCTGTTTTATTCATTTTTTCTTTTCTTTTATTTCGAGGGTAATATAATAAACATTCATGCGCGCTTTTTTTTACATCCAGTCCCCGTGTGTATGCAGCTTTGTAAAATTTAATTTTGTCATCCGTTCCCACTGGCATACAATAACCTACTTATCCGAAAGGCGGAACAGGTTTTAACGTGCGCACAAGATGTTCTGCGAGCGTTCTTACACGGGTCCTCCGTTTATAGCGTTTTGAGCGCTTTGATTTGTTGCTTTACAAGATTCAGCGCTATATAAATTCCATACATTATTATTATTATTATTATTATAGTCTCATCCAAAGGACTGTCGATGGAATGGGGTTGGTGCTGATGTGAACTGCGGGGCAGACTTCCCTGAAACAGGCATGCCTGGCTGGTGGCTGACCCCGGGCCTCCACACCACGAGCACAGGGCTGCAACCACTGAGCTGCCCGCTCCTCCTCCAGCCCAGTGTGATTTCTGTTATTCTCCTGACCCATCTCCAAACACTAGTGGCTCCACAGGGGACGGGACAGCTGCTCAGCGGTCAGAGCACTAGCTTTCCCCCAGCTAAAGGTTAAGCAGCATCCAGCGTGGTTACCACTTGGGTGGGGGACCGTTTGTACGCCTTGGCTTCTGTACAGTCCCCCAGTCCACCCAGCTGTAGATGGGTACCTGCCCCTTTAGGGTCAGGGAAGGTAAAGGAGCAAGGGAGAGGAGATTGGCGCCTCCCTCAAAATGCTGGCCCCTGGAGAAGTGAGGTCTCAGACGCCTCACTCCCATACGACCACGTAGGTTATAGGACACCTTTACTGTTGACCTTTATTGGCTCCACAGAGTAGTTCCACAACAAAACGTCAGTTTAGGTTTCGGAAAGGTCTCTCAGCAAACACTAGGGAGGTGAGGTAGCATGCTGGTTAAAGTGTTGAACTCGCGACCTGACGGGCCAGGTTCCATCCACCACC
>CM054151.1:56759008-56764008 GCA_028751875.1 Rapana venosa | reverse complement strand
TGAATATAGATTCTGATATCACCCTTTCCTGTATTATGACGTGAGAGAGAAAAGCAACAAAGTATAAAATAAATATCAAGACTGTGACGAAAAAGAGAACAGTGGATCAGTTTTAAGAAGCTGTGGTGAGAAAATTATGTGACAGGTGAGAGCAGAGAGGTTTATCAGAGTAGATTCTACTTCTGTTCACCCTTCACATTCACCTAGCCCATAGTCTGCCAAAGTTGATAACCTGTGTGTGTGTGTGTGTGTGTGTGTGTGTGTGTGTGTGTGACATAGAGCTATATAAATTCCATTTATTATTATAGTAGTAGTAGTAGTAGTAGTAGCAGCAGCAGCAGCAGTAGTAGTAGTAGTAGTAGTAGTAGTAGTCATCCATAACCCCACCAGCAGAAGGAACAGAGCGTATCCTGTCTCTCCAACTCCAAACATCCTCAGGACCAGTCAGTGTAATCAGCGCCTACCCACCAACTTTGGCATCCACAGCAGAAGCAACAGACAAGATTTATGACGACCTCAGTGCTGTTATAAGGAGAATTCCTGATGACAAAGAACTACTGGTCATCACCAGGGATTTCAACGCCAGAATAGGTGTTGACCACAACTCCTGACCCACCGGCTTGGGTCAGTTCGGCACTGGGAACATGAAGGAGAATGGCCAGCGCCTGCTGGAGCTTTGCTGTCATCATGGGGTGTGTGTCAGTAACACCTTCTTCAACACGAAGCCTCAGCATCAAGTCTCCTGGAGACACCCGTGATCCAAACACTGGCATCAGCTTGACCTGATCCTCACCAGACGTGTCAGCCTTTCCAGCATCAAGATCACTGGCTGCTACCAGCGTGCAGATTGTGACACTGACCATTCTTTGGTGTGCAGCAATGTGAAGCTCCGTGCGAAGAGACTGCACTACACAAGGAAGGGGGGAAAACCTCGCATCAACACCAGCTAAACACGTGATCAAGTAAAAGTGAGGGAGTATGCACGTGTATTGGAGGATTCTCTCCCTGGCCCACCCTCCGAAAATGCCCAAGAACAATGGGAGCACTTCAGAGATGCTGCCTACAAAGCCGCCATGTCCACCTCTGGCAAAAAGTCCAGCAAGTCAGCTGATTGGTTTGAAGCCTACTCAGAAGAAATGACACCAGTCATGGAGGCCAAGAGAAACTCATCAGTATACAAAGCCAATCGCAGCAAGCAGAGCCTCCAGGTTCTCTGTGCGCTGCCAGCAAAGTCCAGCAGTGTGCCAGGAAATGCGCCAACAACTTTCGGCTTCAGACTGCAGCTGACACAGGCACCATCACGGTGATGTATGATGGCATCAAACAGGCACTGGGCCCAGTGCAAAAGAAAACTGGACCTTGGAAAGAAAGAGAACGACAGATGGAGCATTGGGTAGAAAACTACACTGAGCTATATGCAAAGGAAAGTGTGGTCACAGAAGGTGCCCCGAATGCCATAGAGTGCCCACCAGAACTGGGACAGCTTGACAGAGAACCAGCCATACAGAAACTCAGCAAAGCCCTGGACTCTCTTGCCTCTGGCAAGGCACCTGGGAAAGACGTTATTCCCGCATAAGTACTGAAGTGTTGCACAGAGACAACCATCACCGAGTTGCATGAAATCCTCTGCCTCTGTTCGAATGAAGGCGAAGTACCACAAGACATGAGGGATGCTAACTTTGTCACACATTACAAAAACAAAGGTGACAGAAACGATTCCAATAACTGTCATTGTCATATCCCTCCTCAGCATGGCTGGGAAAGTCTTTGCATGAGTAGTGCTGAAGAGGCTCCAGGCACTTGCAGAGCAAGTATACCCTGAATTGAAGTGCGGTTCCCGTGCCAACAGATTCACTATAGACATGATCTTCTCCCATAAAATCTTCAGGAGAAATGTAGGGAGCAAAGGCAGCAACTCTTTGTTGCCTTCATAGACCTCACAAAGGCTTTCGATCTGGTCAGTAAGGATGGCCTCTTCTAGATTCTTCCCAAGATTGGATGTCCTTCCAAACTTCTCAGCATCATCAGATTATTCTTCGAAGACATGAAAGGCACCGTCGTTTTTGACGACTTAACATTAGCTGCCTTCAATATACTGCGTGGAGTGAAACAGGGTTGCGTCCTGGCTCCCACCCTGTTTGGAATCTTCTTTGCTGTGATGCTGAAACACGCGTTTGGTCCTGCAGCTGAAGGTATCTACCTCCAAACCAGGTCAGACGGAAAGCTCTTCAGCCTCTCCAGACTAAGAGCCAAGAGCAAAGTGCAGCTGAGGTGCCTGTATGACTCCCTCTTTGCAGACTACGCAGCAGTAACTGCCTACTCAGCCAAGGACCTACAGCAGCTCAGGAATCGCTTCAGCAATGCCTGCCAAGACTTCGGCCCTACCTTTTAACTTCAAGAAAATACATGTGATGGGACAGGATGTCGACACTCCTCCAGCCATCAGCATCAATGACCATGAACTGTATGTCATCCTTGACTTCGTATACCTGGGCTCAACTATCTCAGACACCCTCTCACTTGACACAGAGCTCAAGAAGCGCATCAGCAAAGCAGCTATCACCATGACCAGGCTGACAAAGAAAGCATGGAACAACAGCAAGCTGACTGAGCACACAAAGATCCAGATCTACAGAGCCTGCGTCTTGAACACCCTCCTGTATGGCATCGAGTCCTGGACTTTGCGTGCCCGACAAGAGCAAAAGCTCAATGCTTTTCACATGCTTTGCCTCTGACGCATTCTGAACATCACCTGGCAGGACAAGGTCCCAAACAACACTGTCCTGGAAAGAGCTGGATACACCAGCATGTACACGCTGCTGAAACAGAAACATATGCGTTGGCTAGGCCATGTCGTGCGCATGGACGACAGACGGATCCCTAAAGACCTCCTCTATGGAGAACTTGTGCAGGGAAAACGTCCCACACCACAGCTGCTATTCAAAGACTTGTGCAAGAGGGACTTGAAAGCCCTGCACATCGACCAGAACAACTGGGAAGCAACAGCCCTCGAATAGTCAGCCTGGAGACAGTCTGTGCAGAAAGGTCTCGTCAAGTTCGAAGAGACACTTGCTTATCAGCATGAGGCAAAGAGAACGAGAAGAAAGACTGCAGCCCAGGCAGAAAGACCAGCGTAGGACTTCATTTGTGCCCTCTGCCATAGGGACTGTCTGTCATTTCCGTGTCAGACTGACCAGCCACAACCGATGCTGTACCAGAATTACCACCTTGAGTGCAACTCCATAGTCTTCCGAGATTGAAGGATGCCATCACCCCTATCATCAGTCAAGTGTTGGGGCTCCGAGATTGAAGGATGCCATCATCCCTATCATCAGTCAAGTGTTGGGGCTCACCACTGGAGATTCTGCACCAGCTGCCCTCTCTGGCCTCAGGTTTTCCTAGCAAGTCGCTCCACTGAAGACCGGCCTACTCTCCGATGTTGTCATCCCATCGTTTTCTCTGTAAAGACAACAGCCACAGCAACAACAACAAACAAACAAAAGCAAACAATACAAAGAAAACCCAATGTTGACTGTAGCAATGTCTACATAAGGGAAGCAAAACAGCTCCAATTAATAAAGATGCATTCCCCATTGCTTATTGTTTGAGAGACAGAATTGCTATTGTTGTACCTGTCATTGTCTATCGTTGAGGACTTTCTCTTCCCGGGCGGCCTCAACTTCTGTGATGTCACTGCTCTGCTGTCACTACGCCCCTCGTTCCCACCTCTCCTCTCATCATTGCCAGGCTCGTCATGTCACGTCCTCATGGTCAAAGTCCAAAGGGAGATCATCGATGTTAGGCCACCATAAGGCCACCGGCCAGAAGAGCCCTGCACTGCTACTGGGTCACTCTGGTGGTGTTCCCTGGTGCCTGTTCTGAGCCAACAAAAGAAGCAGCCATCTTCTTAGCTGACGACAACAGGAGCGAAGTCACGGAGGCAGACTGGTGGAGACGCTCTCATGGAGTGGTGACCGCCACACCCTCCCTCCCTCCCTCCACCTCCTCCTGTGAGCTTCCCACCCTGAAGACTTTGACTAACCTGACCACCCTGAAGACTTTGACTAACCTGACCACCCTGAAGACTTTGACTAACCTGACCACCCTGAAGACTTTGACTAACCTGACCACCCTGAAGACTTTGACTAACCTGACCACCCTGAAGACTTTGACTAACCTGACCACCCTGAAGACTTTGACTAACCTGACCACCAAAGGTCACCATGATACCAGAGCAACCAAGGCCACCGAGCCAAAGACTTTTTAAAAATTCCTTTCATTGCATGAATGTCAAAGGTGATGGGGATGATGTCATGATGCTGCTGCCATGGAAGCACATCTGCTTTGAGACTACTTGACAGGGCGTACTCCACTCTTCCCATCACAGTTCATCACAGTTCATTCCGAGATCATCCATGACCGATACACAGATACACCTGCGATGTTGGTGAAACGTTTTGACCCAATCTCTCAAAACTGCATTACATGTGGCAAAGTGGATGAAACTCGACAGTGTGGTTCCAGTCTTCACAGTGAGCCCACAGCACACTCACTCTGGGTGGTAGCTTGCCGGAATCCCAAAATTATGATTTTCGTGGGATTTGAACCTGCGATCTTACAACCACTAACCGAATACACAAACCCCTGCGCCATAGATACTTGTGAAAAACAGAATTTTTCTATCTTCTACTGCTTGTAATTTGGGAAACAGACTCTGTAATTCCTATTGCGTGTTGGTTAGGAAGCAGAGTTTTGTATCTCATATTGTTTATTATTGTTGAAGAAACCGAATTTGAATCCCTCTCGGCGCTTACTGTTTGGGACACGGGATGTTCGTGTCTCCCCCTAATGCTTTTTCGGGAAACCGAATTTTGGTATCCCTTAGTACTTTTTGTTTGGGAAACCGAATTTTGGTATCCCTTAGTACTTTTTGTTTGGGAAAGAATTTTCTATCTACCAGTATTTATTGTTTGGAACATTTTTTTTTTATCGAAATATCT
>CM054151.1:56739008-56754008 GCA_028751875.1 Rapana venosa | reverse complement strand
AGCTAGCTGTGCAAGGGCTCTGGAGTTGTGGCTGATCATGACCTTGGTGATGATGCAGTGACCTTGACCTTTTCTTCTGCCCACGTCCCTAGCGCAGGCCCCTGGAGGTGGAGCTGATCATCAGCTAGCTGTTCTGGAGGCCCGTGTCAGGGCATGCAGCGCCTTGCTGATGCTTCAGCCACTTAGACACAGAACACCTTCACCTCCAAGTCGAAATGCGGCTACTAAAATGGTGTGTATGTGGAACGGGGGTCAGGGAGGGGGTGGGGGCGAAGGACGGTCACGTATGCAAACTTCTCACCATGGTTAACCTCGGAGCTCTAGCCGAGGAACGAAAGAACAACCCCACCCCAAAACCATTCTGAACGGTACCTGCATAGGAAAACCTACACAGGATGAGGCTAGGAAAAAGAGAAAATCAAAGACAACACAATTCAATGAGGTAAAGACAAAGGTGTTCCATACATCTGTGGTTGTAGGGAACCGAGGCATCAGAGACTTCAGCTTCTCTAGGGATCAGCATACTGAGAGCGGCGCCCATCTCCTCTCCCTCGCTGCTTTACCTTCCCTGACCCTAAAGAGGCAGGTACTCATTTACAGCTGGGTGAACTGGGGGACTGTACTGAAGCCAAGGCGCGCAAACGGTCACTCATCCAACTATTGGTTGATGCTGTTTATCATTGGCTGGGGAAATGTGAGTGTTCTGACCACTGAGCTAACCGTCCAAATTTATTATTCATTACGAAAGTGGGAAAGTTATGGAATACAAACTGAAAATCTTGTTGTCGGTGTATGGAGCTCGCTCTATGGCAGATAAAGTAATAGTATAAATAACATCCCCAGCCTCTGGAAATTCTGTGCTAGGATTTCCCTCTTTTCTATCCCTCGCTATGTTTCTGCCTTGTTCCTTCTCTTCCTGTCACCCCCTTCTTGCTTATTTTTGCTTTATTGATCATTCTCCTGCCTTCTTTTCCAAAAAGACTTAACAGACGATAATTCTGTCCATCGCCAAAGTCGGATGTGCTGAGCCTGACTTGTCAGGAGCTTAACGGCGGCGCGATGTCTGTCCGCTCATTTGACAGACAGTAGTTACTGTCCGAGCATTCGACGACGATAAAGAAAAGAATATCATTGAAAGAGCCAAAAGATATTTGTTGCTTGTTTTGTCGTAGGTACTGATGTATTACATTATACACTGGAATAAGATCTATAAAAGGTAAAGGTAAAGGTGTCCCATAACCTATGTGGTCGTAGGGGAGGAGGCATCAGAAATCTCACTTTTCCAGGGGCCAGCATATTGAGGGCGGCGCCCATCTCCTCTCCTCCTGCTTTACCTTCCCTGACCCTAAAGAGGCAGCTATCCATTTACTGCTGGGTGAACTGGGGGAACTGTCCTGAATCCAAGGCGCGCAAACGGTTACCCGTCCAAGTGGTAACCACGCTCGACATTGCTTAACATTGGCTGGGGGAAAGCGAGTGCATGAGATCTATAGTGTATAATCATTGCTTTGGATTCCCTAAATCCGTATTTGTGTCTTGCCCCAAAACATCATTTCAAATCGTATGAAATAAACTGTCAAAACAAATCGGTGGGCTAAGCTAACAGGCCCGCATCTAGGTCAGTAACACACTCTTTTTTTCACAGATGGCAAACACAACCATGGATATGTTTCAAACCGTGGCGTCAACAACACAAACTAGTGACGTCAATGCTACGAACACGTCACATCCAAAAGACTGCGTCATTTTCCAGTGTCAGTGTTTTCTCCGTGGTACAACGAGGAAGACTTGATGTCGTTTGAAACCCAGCAACTGATCGAAAACATCGTGGATGCGTACCTGTTGATGATGTTCGTGGTCGTGTCCGTGCCCTTAAACATCGTCAACATGATCGTCTTCTATAAGCACGGACTCAAGGAGCGGATCAACCTGTGTCTCTTTTGTCTCTCCTTTGCGGACTTCATGATAGTGATCGTGCACTTTGAGCTGGAGCTGGACAGGGTGATTTCTGTGGTGACCAGCACCGAGTATGCCTTGGTCGTGCTGGAGTACAACGTGCGGTACATGGTGCATTCCCTGCTGGGCTTCATCTACACCTCCGGCTTTATGTCCACCATCATCGCCTTAGAGAGATGCCTCTGTGTGGTCAGCCCACTCAAAGCTCAGAGTCTCATGCAGACCAAGACCATCGCTTTCGTCATCGTTGTCGGCCACGTCATCATTCTGGGCGGGCATTACGTCATCTGCACCAGGTGGGAGGTGATATGCATGATTGATCCTCTAGACGGTCGGAGGTACAACGTCATCTACTCCAGCCAGTTCTATATCCAGAACAAACAAATCATCGACATCTTTGAAGGCATCGTCTTCGGGATTCTTCTTCCTGGCTTTTACGTCACAGGGGTGTTAGCAGCCACTGTCGTCACAGTGGTAAAACTACGTCAGATGACGGAATGGCGTATACAGTCGTCTTCAGGGATGGCGTCGGGTGAGAGTTCAACCAAAGACGTGACCTTGACCCGGATGCTGGTCGGCACGGGCGCTCTGTTCGTGGCGTGCACCACTCCGCCCCTGGTGTTCCACACCTCCCTGCCCTTCATTCCGGAGCTGGGGCTGACGGGGAAGTACTACAACGTCTACAACACCCTCTTCACCATGCAGCAGCTCTGCTACTACGTCAACTCCTCCTCCAACTTCTTTGTCTACTACTTCTTCGGCACCAAGCTCCGAACAACGGTCAACCACATGTTTGGCTGGCGCAGCTGCAAGACCAAGAGGATGACGGAGCCAAAGCAACCCCCGAGAGAAGCGCGGAAAGAAACGGTTGCCTCAGAGTAACAATCAGGATGTCGACAGTACAGGGAGAGGGATGGGGGGGGGGGGGGGGTTAAAAGGCAAACAATTGTCAGATTCTGTTGTCCTGAAAGTCTGTTAAAACCACCACCACCACCAACAACAACAGCATCAACAACAACATCATCATCATCAACAACAACAACAAGAGCATCATCAACAACAACAACAACAGCATCAACAACAACAACAGCATCAACAACAACAGCATCATCAACAACAACAACAGCATCATCAACAACAACAACAACAGCATCATCAACAACAACAACGACAGAACCCCCGCTGCTACTTTAGTGACTGTCTTCTTGGAAAAGCTATGTCGTCCGCTATTTTAAAAAAACAACTGCATAGGTCTTTGCACTCTTTGTTGACTTACACAATTTTTTAAAGACTATTGTCGAAGAGAGAAGAAAGGAAGGGAGGGAGGGTGAGAGAGAGAGAGAGAGAGAGAGAGGAGAGAGAGAGAGAGAGAGAGAGAGAGAGAGAGAGAGAGAGAGAATGACAATGACAAATTCTTTTATTTCGAGGATAATGAATAAGCACCCATGTGCTTTTTTACATCCAGTTCCCGCCCTTAGGGATATATGTATGATAATAAAATAAAAGAAAGCCCATAGCAATACACTCACACAGTATACGGGAAAAAATATCTACACAGAAATCCCCACAAGAATCACCGAAGAGAGAGAGAGAGAGTAGGGGAGAGAGAGAGAGAGAGAGAGAGAGAGAGAGAGAGAGAGAGAGAGAGAGAGAGAGAGAGAGAGAGAGAGAGAGAGAGAAAGTAACAACAAGCTAGAAAGAAAGCAAAACAGAAAACACAGAAACAATCGAAAAAATAGCAAAGAAACCAAGAGTAAAACAAAAGCAGCAACAACAACAAGGAGATAGGGTATTTGAGATAAAATTCCTGATACATTCTATTTCAAGCAGAGGCATCAGCATAACTTTTTGCTGGATCCCCTCTCATTGTGGAATTTTTTCGAATGAGCTGGTTGAT
This sequence comes from Rapana venosa, assembly GCA_028751875.1. Taxonomy (NCBI): domain Eukaryota; kingdom Metazoa; phylum Mollusca; class Gastropoda; order Neogastropoda; family Muricidae; genus Rapana; species Rapana venosa. The sequence continues at coordinate 56,750,155 of CM054151.1, read as the reverse complement.
TCTTTGGCAAAACAAGGTGCCTCTGAATACAGTACTGAAGTGTTTGATTCTAATCTTGCATTGTCGTCTTATGAAATTCATTCTAAGTTAATGAAATGCATACATTCAAAGATCATAGAAAAACATTATCAGCAGTTTCCTTGCCCACGGAAATTAGAAATTCTAATACATAAACTGAGATTAAATGCATGGAATACTAAATATTCAAAAAATGTAACATGTTGTTGTTCTATTCCACTTTCAGTCCACCATTTGTTGTTTGATTGCCCAATTCTTCTTGACATGTATAAAAGGAGAGGTTTAGATATTCATAAGAAATATGCCACTAGACAAGAAGTTTTATATGACTCTCAGCAATTCATAGTGTCAGTTGCTGAAGTCATATATTCTTCACCTGTAAAACCTTTACTGTAATTACATATATATATATATATATATATATTATATATATATATATATATATATATATATATATATATATATGTATATGATGTGTATATGTATATGTTTATATATATGTATATACATATATATATATGTATATATGTATGTATATTTATATGCATGTATATATTTAAATACTTATGTGTGTGTGGATGTGGGTGCGTGTAGGGGAGAGAGAGAGAGGGAGAGAGAGAGAGAGAGAGAGAGAGAGAGAGAGAGAGAGAGAGAGAGAGAGAGGGAGAGAGAGAAAGAGAGAGAGAGAGAGAGAGAGAGAGAGAGAGAGAGAGAGAGAGAGAGAGAGAGAGAGAGAGTGCGGAGTGTAATAATAGGTACTTTGGTATGAATGCGGGTGTGTCTAAATCACCATGTAGTGAATAGACATTAAACAAAACAAAACAAACATAGGGGACAACCGAATAATCCCCCCTCCAAAAAAACCCAAAACCAAAACCAAAACAGAACCAAACAAAGCAAAACCTCCATAATATAAAGGAGAACAAACCACGTAAATAGTATCATTTTGGCTAACAGAAAGAAACGTCAAAATTCTTTGTGCTTTTATGGGAAGCAACAGCAATAGTAAACTACACAAAACAAATATTGTATAAGCAATTTGCATCCCCATGCACACGTACACGTACACACACACACACACACACACACACACACACACACACACACACACACACACACACACACACATCCTTCGGATGAGACTATAAACCGAGGCCTTGTGTTTGAACGCATGCAGAACATCTTGCAAACACGTTAAATCCTGTTCCGCTTTTCGGAAAAGTAGGCCATTGTGTGCCGGTGGAAACAGATGACAAAATTTACAAAACCGCATACACACGTGGACTGGATGTAAAAAAGCACATGAGTGCTTATTCCATTATCCTCGATATAAACTCACACCATGCATCAATGACAAATCAAATCCTTATGAACATCATGTATAGTCATTAAAAAAGGACATCTACTTTTTGGAATTAGCTAATTGGTACGCTCAAAACAAGATATCAAAATAAAACATTCACTAAATCTCAAATACAGTCAACTTACGCAATAAAAATGAAATATTAAATCTGAACAAAGCATTCAACAAGATACTAATTGTAAACACGACAATTAAATCAATAAGCAAGCAATAAAAGGAGAGGACAAGAGAGAGAGAGAGAGAGAGAGAGAGAGAGAGAGAGAGAGAGAGAGAGAGAGAGAGAGAGAGAGAGAGAGTACAGTACAGTTTGAATCCATATGATATTGCATACAGTTTTCAATTCATTAACACTATCACCATTAGCACTCACTGTGATTTAACATTGTACATGTTAAGATCGTCCTAGAGTCATGATAAAGAAGTAGGATAGTGGATAAAATCATTTCTAGAAGTCAGTTTTCAATAACACAATAGCGATATACAAGTAAAACATTCACAATTATACAGAGCGAGAGAGAGAGGGGGAGGGAGAGAGAGAGAGAGAGAGAGAGAGAGAGAGAGAGAGAGAGAGAGAGAGAGAGAGAGAGAGAGAGAGAGAGAGAGAGAGAGAGAAGAGAGGATAATTTGGTATAATGTAAGGGGGGATATATTTACTCTGTTTCCAACAGATCAAGTGTAGATTTTTATATTTGATGCATCAAGTGGATGAAAAAATGACTTTTGAAGATTGTTAATGATTGGTGTTGTCTAAATGAGTCAGGAAGGGAGTTCCACAGCACAGGGCCTGAGTAAAGTAAACTAGATTTGAACAAATCTGTTCTTGGGATTGGGACTCTCGGCTTTTCAGAGAGAGAGAGAGAGAGAGAGGAGAGAGAGAGAGAAGAGAGAGAGAGAGAGAGAGAGAGATGAGAGAGAGAGAGAGAGAGTGAGAGGAGAGGAGAGAGAGGAGAGAGGGGAGAGAGAGATGCACAAGGGGAAGGCAATGCAGTGCATTGAAAATATTCCAGACTTTGTAGTGTGTTAATCCCCAATCCTTTAGCCAGACATCTTCCTTCCGTTGACTCACACCCACAACACCAACACAACCACACACACCACACCACCACACCACCACACACCAACCAACAACCCCCCCACCCCCACACACCACCACCACTACACCACCCCACCACCACCACCACCACCACCCACACCACCACCCCTCCACCACACATCCACCCCACCACCTCCACCACACACCACCACCACCTACCCCACCACCACCACCACCCACCACCTCACCACACCACTACCACCACCACCACCTGCACCACACACCCACACACCACCACCACACCACCACACCACCCACCACACCACCACTACCACCACCACCTCACCACCACCACCACACCACCACCACCACCACCACCACTACCACCATACCCACCACCTCACCACACACCCCACCACCACCACCCACCACCACCACCACCACCACCACACACCACCACCACACCTCCACCACCACCACCACACCACCCACCACACCCCACCACCCACCACACACCACACACACACCTCACCACCCACTACCACCACACACACCACACCCCACCACCACCACCACCACACACCACCACACTCCACCACCACTACCACCACCCACCACCACCACCACCTCACACACCCACACCACCACCACCCACCACCCACCACCCACCCCACACCACACCACCTCCCCTCACCACCACCACACCACCACCACCAACCACCACCTCCACCCCACCACCACCCACCACCACCACCACCTCCACACCCACTCCACCACCACCACCCACCACCACCACCACCCACACCACCACATACCACCACCTCCACCACCACCACCACCACCACTACCACCACCACACTACCACCACCACCACACCACCACCCACCACTACCACCACACCACCCCACACTCCCCACCACCACCACCACCACACCCACCCTCCACCACACCACCACACACCACCCACCATACCCACCACCACCACCACCACCACCACCACCCCACCACCACCACACACTCCACACACCACCACCACCACCACCACCACCACCACACTCCACCACCCACCACCCCACCCACCACCACCACCCACCACCACCACCACCACCACCACGAACACCACCACTGTCATCGGAGCAGTAGTAGTCACCATGCTGACTTTTGATAGAAGGCTGCTGACGGACAGATGGCAGACCAAAATAATGACAGCAGACTGCACACGCGGGGAACACCAAGACCACGTGTAGCATGACTCAAGGACAGGGAACTGAAGGTCGTGCAGGCCACGCGCCACGAAGCCCAGATACCGACCTGAGGATCACTGTCTCTCAAGGCAAGACCCAGGGGAAAAGGAAAACAAGGCAGAGGACCACCAGCTTTCCTCACTGGCAACATCACCGCATCCTGTGGTATGAGAATCCACGAAGTCAGCAGTACAGGGGAGTACAGCCAAGACCGGGGGAGGAGCACATGGAGAAGGAAGGAAGGAAGGAGGGAGGAGGATGTGGGTGTCATTGGGTGTGGCAGCTAACACCGAACTCGGTGATGCCCACAGGTGAGGTGAGATGAGGTGAGAGGTGAGTCAACATCAAGGCCGTTTGCTGACTTGCAGATGTCACCACCATCACAATCCTCATCATCATCATCAAAATCATGTTCATAATCAGCACCATTACAAATCATTAGTAGGTCTACCAACACCAACACCACCTTAGAAATGTTCACAACATGTCTTTAAAATCATCACACCTAGAATAGCCACCAGTTTCATCAAGTGATCGTCATTATCCTTACACAAAATGTTGTCGTTCAAAGAATATTGATTAACACCCATCATCACAAAACATTTTCATCATCAAACTTATCATTAGCATCGTAGCAAAACATTTCGTCATTAAACGTATCCCCATCAGCATCACACAAAACAGTTTCATCATTAAACCTATCACCATCATCACTGTTCTTGCTGCAGCAGCAGTAGAGAAGAAATACTGTGTGCTGTGTTCTTGCAGTAGAGAAGAAATGCTGTGTTCTTGCAGTAGAGAAGAAATGCTGTGTTCTTGCAGTAGAGAAGAAATGCTGCTGTGTGCTGTGTTCTTGCAGTAGAGAAGAAATGCTGTGTGCTGTGTTCTTGCAGTAGAGAAGAAATGATGATGTGTGTTGTGTTCTTGCTGCAGCAGCAGTGGAGAAGAAATGATGCTGTGTGCTGTGTTCTTGCAGTAGAGAAGAAATGCTGCTGTGTGCTGTGTTCTTGCAGTAGAGAAGAAATGATGTGTTTTGTGTTCTTGCAGTAGAGAAGAAATGATGCTGTGTGCTGTGTTCTTGCTTGTTAGTTTGTGCGAAAGAAAAAAACAACGAGCAGGAAACTTGGCATAGGGCTACCTATGACTGCATGCCATTTTTGTTGACCAAACTACCCACTCAACCACCCACCACCCACCAACCATCCACCCAACCAACCAACCAATCACTCAACTAAACCACCCAACCTACCAAACCACCCACTCGAACACCCTCCCTCCAGCAAACCAGCCACTCACCCAACACCCAACTGACCAACCGCCCAACGAACCAACCAACCACCCAACCACCCAACCAACCACCCAACCAACCACCCAACCACCCAACCAACCAACCACCCAACCAACCACCCAACCAACCACCCAACCAACCACCCAACCAACCAACCACCCAACCAACCACCCAACCAACCACCCAACCACCCAACCAACCACCCAACCAAACACCCAACCAACCACCCAACCAACCACCCAACCAAACACCCAACCAACCACCCAACCAACCACCCAACCAACCACCCAACCAACCACCCAACCAACCACCCAACCAACCACCCAACCAACCACCACCAACCACCCAACCAACCACCCAACCAAACACCCAACCAACCACCCAACCAACCACCCAACCAACCACCCAACCAAACACCCAACCAACACCCAACCAACACCCAACCAACACCCAACCAAACACCCAACCAACCACCCAACCAACCACCCAACCAACCAACCAATCTCTCAACCAACCAACCCACCCAACACAAGCAAATATGATGATTAATCGATGGAAAAGTTATAATTGTATCCATCTAAGTGTCCAAGACATCCACGGTTTAAGAATTTTCCTAAGCCTGCGCTATATTCTATTATTCAGCCAAACGAAATGCACACCTTTTCAAGCATCCCATACACTCTGCCTGTCTGTCTGCTGTCTGTCTCTGTGTCCGTTTCTCTGTCTCTCTGTCTCTCTGTCTCTCGTTCTCTCTCTCTCTCTCTCTCTCTCTCTCTCTCTCTCTCTCTCTCTCTCTCTCTCTCTCTCTCTCTCTCTCTCTCTCTGTCTTTCATGAATCCTCATACCGGATTTTCTCTTCTGTAAAAACTTTGTTGCTCTTTGGTATTTGCTTGTTTCTTAAATATTGTTTCCATCATGCATTTTTCAAGCTGTGGAACTGGTAATAACATATTGTTCATTTTTGCTGTCTCTGCTCTGTTCCTTCCAAATGGCTGAACGTAAATACAAAAAGGCCGGTTCAATGTTTAATGTTCTACGTTTCCAGTACAGGTATCCATAACACAAACAAACAAACAAAGTAAGCGAGCCAGCCAGCAAACCAAGAAGCAGAAAACTGCTGTTTCTGCCGCTGCTGTTCAGCTTTTAGCCTCTCTGCTCTTACCAGCCGCTGTCTCTACTGTTGCTGCTGCTGCTGATGCTGCTGCTGCTGCTGCGCGTTTCTGCTGCTGCTGCTGCTGCTGCTGCTGCTGTGCTGTGCTGCTGCTGCTGCTTGCTGCTGTGTGCTATTTCATTGTCTGCTGCTGATTCTTGCTAGCTTATTGCCGTGACTCTTGCTATCATCGCCATCACACTAATCATCGTCATCGCGATATCAGTGGAGACGAGGCACACCTGACCAGTATTGCTGCTGATGATGATGATGGCGGCGGCAGCTGAGCAATACTGAGGACGTTGGTTTTTCACTGATCGCTGATCTATCACTGATCGCTGATTTATCCCTGATTTATCACTGATCGCTGATTTATCACTGATCGCTGATTTATCACTGATCGCTGATTTATCACTGGTCGCTGATTTATCACTGATCGCTGATTTATACACTGATCGCTGATTTATCATGCGATCGCTGATTTTCATGATCGCTGATTTATCATGATCGTTTTTTCAATGATCGCTGATTTATCATTGATCGCTGATTTACACTGATCGCTGATTTATCTCTGATTTTATCGCTGCTTTATCATGATCGCGATTCCTCATTGATCCTGATTTTCACTGATCGTGATTTATCATGATCATGATTTACTCACTGATCGCTGAATTTATCACTGATTTCGCTGATTTATCACTGATCGCGATTCTATCATGATCGCTGATTTTCACTGATCGCTGATTTATCACTGATCGTGATTATCACTGATCGACTGATTTATCACTGATTGCTGATTTATCACTGATCGCTGATTTATCATTGATCGCTGATTTATCACTGATCGCTGATTTATCACCGATCGCTGATTATCACTGTCGCTGATTTTATTCCGATTGTCGCTGATCGCCGATTATCACTGATCGCTGATTTATCACTGGTCGCTGATTTATCACTGATCTTGATTTATCATTGATCGCTGATTTATCACTGATCGCTGATTTATCACTGGTCGCTGATTTATCACTGGTCGCTGATTTATCACTGATCGCTGATTTACCACTGATCGTGGTTTTTCATGATCGCTGATTTATCATTGATCGCTGATTTATCACTGATCGCTAATTTATCACCGATCGCTGATTTCTCGCCGATCGCTGATTTCTCATTGATCGCTTATTTATCATTGATCGCTACTTTATCACTGATCGCTGATTTATCATTGATCGCTGATTTACCACTGATCGCTGATTTACCACTGATCGCTGAATTATCTCTGATTTATCGCCGCTTATCACTGATCGCCGATTCCTCATTGATCGCTGATTTATCACTGATCGCTGATTTATCACTGATCGCTGATTTATCACTGATCGATGATTTATCACCGATCGATGATTTATCACCGATCGATGATTTATCACTGATCGCTGATTTATCCCTGATCGTTGATTTATCACCGATCGCTGATTTATCACTGATCGCTGATTTATCACTGATCGCTGATTTTTCACTGATCGCTGATTTATCACCGATCGATGATTTATCATTGATCGATGGTTTATCATTGATCGATGGTTTATCAATGATCGCTGATTTATCACCGATCGCTGATTTATCACTGATCGCTGATTTATCACTGATGGAACACAGTCTGACACACTCTGGCTTTCTCGTGAAGGAGTCTGAATGACAACTGAAGCAGCGGTGAGAGGCCACACGTTGACATGCTCCCCCATTATCCCTGTTATTATTGATAGGATCAGAATTGTAAGGTATTTGCTGTACTGCTGCGATGCACCACCTGTGTAATCTCTTTGTACAGGTAATAGATAACTGTATCTTTGGTCTGTGTAAAGACCAACACAACGGTGGAAAAATACCCACCACCCCCTAAAAAAAAATAGATAGAAAGAGAGAGGGTAAGACAGACAGACAGACAGACAGGCAGAGGACAGAGACGCAGAGAGAGACCCCCCCCCCCCCTCCAACACACACACCCGCACGAGCACGCGCGCATGCATGCACGCACGCACACACACACACACACACACACACACACACACACACACACACACACACACACACACGCACGCACGCACGCACACACACGAAGACAGATAAGCTACTAAACTGTGAGTTATCATCAGAAGCAACATGCCTGAAGGCCCAGCCCTCACACCACCCAGCCTCAGGGGCCAGCCCAGCCTGGTGGTCAGAGCATTGCGCGTTGGGCTCACGGCCTGACTGACGCCCGGGATCGAGCCCAGGGTCAAGCCACCACCGACACGCCCGTTCAAGGGGATTCTTCCCCCTGGCGTTAACGTCAGTGCCGACTCCACTCCTCCGAAAGTCCTCCGGATGAGACTAGAAACCGAGGTCCTGTTTTTCGAGCGCATGCAGAACATCTTGCGCACACGTTAAAACCTGTTCCGTTTGTTTCTGACAAGTAGGATATGTGTGTCGCTGGGTACTGCTGACACCATTGATAAAAGCGCTATATAAATTCTATACATTATTATTTTTATTATTATTAAAACCACCTGCACACGGGGACCACGGGGATGATGTAGGAAAGCAGAGGAGTGCAGACTCCAGTATCTCCATATAATATTGTTTTGATGTAATTGTTGCTAGTATAGAGCGCTTTGATTTGTTGCTTTACAAGATTCAGCGCTATATAAATTCCATACTTATATTATTATTATTATTATTATTATTATTATTATTATTATTATTATTATTATCATTATTATCATTATTATCATTATTATTATTATTATCATTATTATTATTATAGTTCTGTGGAACAAACACACTCTCCACACTAGTCACTCCGACAGAGACGGAGAGAGTGCGTTGTCGATAACGACCCCAAGAGATACTTCACAGCAGTGGATAGAGGGACAGACGTATTGCCGAATTCTATTGAAGCTGTTGTAATGGAAGAGAGTTTGTGTTTGGTTCCTATGAGCATAGCTTTGGTTTTATCTGCATTAATTATGCTGTAACTTGTTCTGTATCATCCAGTTTTGGATATCTTGAAGGCAGTATGCCATAATTCACCAGAAGTCAATGATGGAATTCAAACCCACTACTTGATAGATCCACGGGCCCCATCTCCAGTACATTCATCATTTCCTGCCATCACTTCAGGGATATTGAGGTTTAAATGAAACAGAATGAATTAAAATCATTAAAAGTGAATAACATCAGCTGGCCTGTTCCATTCAGTCACAGTATGTCATCACGATGTTGCTGAACAAACATGGTAGATTATCTTCCGTTGACGAAATCTGCATTCCTGGACGGTCTTTCAGATATGTTTTCTTCTAATAACATTAATCAACAAATTGAGTATTAGTCAGTCTTCATGTTTGTTGAAGAAAAAGAGTTGTTTATACTCCACAGTAGTTGCGTGTTTAGCCTAACAACTATTTCACGAGTTTTATTTTAGAATTGACAAATGAAAATATCCTAAAAATTATCATCATTTCCTACCGGTCTGCTATGGCCTAATCTTTAGAAAGGCAGAACAGGTTTTAACCTGTACCTAACATGTTCTGAGTGCGTAAGTACATGTGACTTCGGTTTTAAAGTCTCATCCAAGGGACTTTCAAGGGACTGGGGTCGGCCTTTAAATTAACTCCGGGGGTTGAACTTGAATGGGTACCTCAGTGATGGCTGGAGCCAGCACCGTCAGATGGCCAACTCAGGCTCTAACCACAAGGCCACTCCACTACCCCCCTCCCCCTCGTTACTTTTTGCATTGCTTGTTCATTTATTTTAACACTACTATTCACAGGAGTGGGCTAAATTGATTCCTTGAAGCTAAAGTAGTTTTTAACATAGATAGTTTTGGGCAGTTTAACACCAAACATTAGTGTAAGAATTCGTAGCTGAGCAGAGCTGCTGATTGAAAAATCCTTTCCTGAGTTCTTAGTCTCCTTTTATTTTCTTCATTTGTATTTCTTCTTTTATTTGGAGGTTAAAGGATTAAGCTCTAATGTGGGTTTGTTTGTTTCTTTACATCCAATCCCTATGTGTATTCAGTTTTTGATGTCAAAGTTTGTCATCGCTCTTAGTGGTAAATGAGAGGCGGTCAAACTGCTGCCTCACCTGTTGGTTCTGTTGACTAGCAGCCCCAAACAGCGTTTGGTTTCTTCTCTGAATTTGCGGCCGCTCATAATGTAGATGTAAAAATTGAAAGCGCTGCTGCTGATCCACAACAGGACAGACACAGTGTCTCCTAAGGCCAGGTTTTCATTCAACTCTTCATCTTTGATTTCGCCTCGGTAAAAACCAACTTCCTCCAGGTACAAATCCATGACGCACGACGGTAATGTTAACAACAGAAAGGCTACAGACGTGGCAATCAGCGTCACTGTCATGGAGTAGGTCTTTGTGGTTCGCGAAGCGGCTTGTTTGGCTTCCACTTCCGTCAGCTTACCGGACATGCGTAGAGACTGCACGACACGACTGATCAATATGGCGTTACCGATGATCAGCAACAGAAATGGAATCACTGATGCGAACCAAAGATCTACAATTTTCATCACGTTTTCCACATTTTCGCCAGCGCCGACACAAACCCAGTAGCCATCGTCTACATACTCCACGTGGAAAGTGAAGAAGACATGGACGTAGGCTGCACAGGAAACGGCCACTATGGTGAAAATGACCATCTTCCCTCTTCGAACACTGCACAAAATGCCTACGCGGTGCGGGAGAATCACTGACGTCATTCGCTGACACGTCATCGCCACCAGAAACCAGGCTGAGGTAAACGTGGACACGCAGCAGACGAAGTAGAAGGTGGAGCAGGAGAGGTCGCTGAAGTAGTCCAGCGGAGCATCAAAGGCGATCTCCGGCCAGTACCACAGCACCGAGCTGAGCAGCAGGAGGAGGTCTGACAGAGCCAGCGCCTGGAAGTACAGAGACAGGCAGGCCACGTCAGACTGGGAGGACCTCATGGCCCTCATCACCACCAGCGTCATCACGTTGCCCAAACAGCCCAGCAGCAGCAGCAGGGGCGGCACTATCTGCCACAG
>CM054151.1:56704008-56734008 GCA_028751875.1 Rapana venosa | reverse complement strand
GGAGATGAAACTATGGTTGTGGCTTTTAATATCATAATTATGACAGAAATGGCAACAGACCGGCTACCGCGATGCGAACATCATTGATGTAGTTGTCCAATATTCTTAGTGATTAAAATGTTAGACTACAAAAGAAACTACACAGTGCCTATGACAATGCAGGCCCCCGCATGATATAGAGGTTGTCTTCCATCTCGGAGGTAATCACAGGTGGATCGGTGGTCTAGAGCTAACGCACCTGCCTAGAAAGCAAAAGTCCGGGTTCGAAGTGTGTGGTGGTTCGATCCCCGTTTGGGTCCGAAACATTTCCCCCGACCACTAGAACGTGAGAGTTAGTCTGGGTGCTAGTTTTTCGGATGAGACGATAAGCCAAGGCCCCGTGTATTACGCATAGTTATTTAGCGCACGTAAAAGAACCCACGGCAACAAGGGAGTTGTCTCTGGTTAAATTATGTGGAAAAAGCCACTCTGATAGGGAAACAAATACAGTTCCATACAGGAAAAGAAAAAATAATGGATGGCGCTGCTCTTGTGGCGACGCGCTATCTCCGGGGAGAGCAGTCCGAATTTCACGCAGAGAAATTTGCGAGACTTAAAGTTGTATACAATACAATTTAAGCTAACAGTGTGGGTTCTATTCTTGTTTGTATCCAAACTTTTCTCACATCCCCATTGACCCTGAGTGGTGGTCTGAGTGTTAGTCTTTCGCATGTGACAATAAGACGAGGTCCTGTGTACACTATATCTTCATCGCACGTTACAGGACACGAAGCAACAAGAGATCTTTCTCTGGCAAAATTCTGCAGGAAAAGTTACTCTGAGAGGGAATGAATACAGGTGAGGTGCGCAATTTGCAGACAAGATTTTGTTTCATAAGTCGATGGCACAGAACACAGTGATGTGGATACAGCTCCAGGTCATGATTATTTTGTTCATGAGGTATTGAGGGTGGTTTTTGTGGTCAGTATAACTTTGCATGCTGTGGTTTAGATTACCTAGTGCTGCGTGCTACGTAAAGAATCTGTCCAGCTTTTCTTGTGCTGCCACATCTTCTGTGACGTTCCTGTCCTTTGTTTTCACGTGGCTTATTTTGATCCCTCCACCCCTGTCATACCCAGACTCTTTATTCCCATCCTTAGGGTCAAAAGTCCACAGGGAGCTCAACGATACCAGGCCTCCATGGAGCCATCATCCAGAGGGTCCTGCACTGCTGCTGCGTCACTTGGTGGTCTTCAGTGGTACCTGTTCTGAGCTAACCTATACAGAACACCAGCTACTAAGCCCCCTACTGACGACAGTATCAGCTCAGTTGAGGATCCAGACTGAGTGAGTCACCTACTCGAGGTGACAACCACCATAACGTCCCTCCAAAAACCTTCCCCCATGAACCTCTAATCCCAAAGGCTTTGACACATCCTCACCACAGGCACAGAAGTGTATGGAGAAACCGAAACTGAGGTCACCATGAGACCAGAGCAAAAAGGGCTATGGAATAGGAGACATTTATTTTACTGCATGATGATCAATGAGGATGAGGACTATGGAATAATGCTGCTATGGAAATGAATGTGCTTTGAGACTTCATGACAGCGTTGTACTCTACGCTTACTATCATAATACATTCCAGCGTCAACCGGGCCCGAGAGATACAGACACCTGCAGTGTTGGTCAGGTAATTTAAGCAACACTCTCAAAACCGCATGCATAAAGTGGATGAACCTCGACTGTGTGGACCCAGTCTTCCCAAAGATCCCACAACACACTCACTTGTATAGAAACCTGCCCAAATGGGAAAAATCCCAGACTCTTACGGGATTCAAAATCCACGACCTTCCAGTTGTAACCCACAGCGCTAACCACTCTGCCAAGGCGACTGGTCAGCAATAGTGTTCTATGTCTCCCATGGCTAGCAGTTTTTATCAGTGTCTTGCATTGCCTCTTTCCATAGGGTACCCTGTATTTGATGTTTTATGATCTGCACTGCACTGTACTACACTACACTGCACTACACTATACTACTCTGCACTACACTACACTACACTACACTGCACTACACTACTCTGCACTACACTACACTACACTGCACTACACTACACTACAATGCAACGTAATACAATACAATGCAATACAATACAATACAATAATACAATGCAACACAAAACAGCACGATACAAAAATGATACAAAATGGCTTGTAGGGTGCACAATACGCTAGCAGCTCCACCCACAACGGTCTTTCTACTTGTGGACAGTTATCTGGCTTATGCCCCTTTGCTCTGTTCCTGCGCTTTCCTGTCTGGCTTATGCCCCTTTGTTCTGCTCCTCTACTTCCCTGTAGAAGGGCTCTTCCTTAGTACGGTGTTATTTTTACCTGGAGGTATTCGCTCAGAGAAGAAGTTGTCTCCCTCTGTATAGGCTACACACAGGGTAAAGTGCTAAGCAGTGTTTTGTACAACACTGTTCAGAAAATCCTCAAGTTTATATGTTATATTTTTACTATGGGTGAAAATGTGCTGTGCAAGATTTATTTTTATTTTTTGTTTGGGAATTAATGTCAGGTAAGTTTTAAAAAAAAAGGGGGGGGATTATCATAACTTGCGAATATCGTGTGTTCCTGCTCTGATGACCTGCATGCGTAACAGCTTTGTAGAGAGGCAAGCAGATGACAGATGATTTAGAAGATACCGCGTTTGCCTGAGTATAACAAAGCTTTCACCCCTCAGACTTTCTTCAATGTCTCGCTGAGGTTAGCATCGAAAGCGGATGGTGAAAGAAAACCAAGTTCGGTTTGTCCTTGAAGGTAACGTCTTTCCACCACAAGCGATATTAAAGGTAAAGGTGTCCCATAACCTAGGTGGTCGTATGGGAGCGAGGCATCAGAGACCTTCACCTTCTCCAGGGGCCAGAATATTGAGGGCGGCGCCCATCTCCTTTCCCTCGCTGTTTTACCTTCCCTGATCCTAAAGAGGACAGGTACCCATTTACAGCTGAGTGAACTGGGGGACTGTATTGATGCCAAGGCGCGGAAATTGTCACCTATACAATTGGCAACCACACTCGATGCTGCTTAACCTTAGCTTTGGGAAAGCGTGTGCTCTGACCACTGAGCTATCCCGTCCCCCCTCCTCCTCCGCTCCCCCAAACAAAACCAGTGATATTAGTCGCAAAAATCTTTGCTAGTGCTGATGTGCTTGTAATGCTGCACAAATGTTAGAGTAGATCAGGGAATATAGGGAGTTATAATCCCGCGACATAACTGTAGAGTGCGGCCTCAAAAGGGGACCAGACCCCTAAAGGGCCAATGTGGGCTAGTAGTGACGTCACCGTTACTGTCCACGTGACAAGAAAATAGCAGAATGGTTGCATGCATGTTCTTCCCCTCACTACTCAAAACGCTGACATACATGAACTCTGTAGTGTTACCTGAGCAGTGGTGAGCGTTTTCCGTGGAGGGGTCAGACGGTGCACATAGCAGGCCACGTCACATCAATGCCCACTTCAGGGGGCGCTGAACAGGGGGCTTCTTCCAGGCTGGTGACAATGTCGGCAGCAGCAGCAGCAGGACTGCCTACCAAACACCTGGCATCCCGTCACCTTAGCCGTCAGGCTCTCTGTCACCTTAGCTGTCACATGAGCTGTCAGGCCGTCTGTCACATCAGCTGTCAGTCACCTCAGCTATCAGGATGACTGTCACCTCAGCTGTCAGGCTGTCTGTCACCTCAGCTGTCACCTCAGCTGTCACCTCAGTTGTCAGGATGTCACCTCAGCTGTCAGGATATCACCTCAGTTGTCAGGATGTCACCTCAGTTGTCAGGATGTCACCTCAGTTGTCAGGATGTCTGTCACCTTAGTTGTCAGGATGTCTGTCACCTGAGTTGTCAGACTGTCACCTTAGTTGTCAGGATGTCTGTCACCTCAGTTGTCAGGATGTCTGTCACCTCAGTTGTCGGAATGTCACCTCAGTTGTCAGGTTGTCTGTCACTTTAATTGTCATAATGTCTGTCACCTCAGTTGACAGGCTGTATGTTACCTTAGCTGTCAGGCTGTCACCTCAGTTGTCAGGCTGTATGTCACCTCAGTTGTCAGGCTGTATGTCACCTTAGCTGTCAGGCTGTCACCTCAGTTGTCAGGCTGTATGTCACCTCAGTTGTCAGGCTGTATGTCACCTTAGCTGTCAGGCTGTATGTCACCTCAGTTGTCAGGCTGTATGTCACCTCAGTTGTCAGGCTGTATGTCACTTTAGCTGTCAGGCTGTCACCTCAGTTGTCAGGCTGTATGTCACCTTAGCTGTCAGGCTGTCACCTCAGCTGTCAGGCTGTATGTCACCTTAGCTGTCAGGCTGTATGTCACCTTAGCTGTCAGGCTGTACGTCACTTTAGCTGTCAGGCTGTACGTCACTTTAGCTGTCAGGCTGTCAGCTCAGCTGTCAGGCTGTCACCTCAGCTGTCAGGCTGTATGTCATCTTAGCTGCCAGGCTTCATGTCACCTTAGCTGCCAGGCTTTATGTCACCTTAGCTGTCAGGCTGTCAGCTCAGCTGTCAGTCTGTCACCTTAGCTGTCAGGCTGTATGTCACCTTAGCTGTCAGTCTGTCACCTTAGCTGTCAGGCTGTATGTCACCTTAGCTGTCAGTCTGTCACCTTAGCTGTCAGGCTGTCACCTTAGCTGTCAGGCTGTCACCTCAGCTGTCAGGCTGTCACCTCAGTTGACAGGCTGTATGTCACCTTAGCTGTCAGGATGTCTGTCACCTTAGCTGTCAGGATGTCACCTTAGCTGTCAGGCAGTCCCCTCAGCTGTCAGGCTGTCCCCTCAGCTGTCAGGCTGTCCCCTCAGCTGTCAGGCTGTCACCTTAGCTGTCAGGCTGTCACCTTAGCTGTCAGGCTGTCCCCTCAGCTGTCAGGCTGTCACCTTAGCTGTCAGGCTGTCACCTTAGTTGTCAGGCTGTCACCTTAGCTGTCAGGCTGTCCCCTCAGCTGTCAGGCTGTCACCTTAGCTGTCAGGCTGTCACCTTAGCTGTCAGGCTGTCCCCTCAGCTGTCAGGCTGTCACCTTAGCTGTCAGGCTGTCCCCTCAGCTGTCAGGCTGTCACCTCAGTTGTCAGGCTGTATGTCACCTCAGTTGTAAGGATACCTGTCACCTTAGCTGTCAGGCTTTCACCTTAGTTGTCAGGCTGTATGTCACCTCAGTTGTCAGGCTGTATGTCACCTCAGTTGTCAGGCTGTATGTCACCTCAGTTGTCAGGCTGTATGTCACCTCAGTTGTCAGGCTGTATGTCACCTTAGTTGTCAGGCTGTATGTCACCTCAGTTGTCAGGCTGTCACCTCAGTTGTCAGGCTGTATGTCACCTCAGTTGTCAGGCTGTATGTCACCTCAGTTGTCAGGCTGTCACCTTAGTTGTCAGGCTGTATGTCACCTCAGTTGTCAGGCTGTATGTCACCTCAGTTGTCAGGCTGTATGTCACCTCAGTTGTAAGGATACCTGTCACCTTAGCTGTCAGGCTGTTACCTTGCGTCACTTGGTTTATGTTATTCAAGCTAGCCGTGTTACACTGTTGTTACGTGGCCAGCAAAAAATTAATGACATGACTCTGTGACGCAGGGCATGGAACTGACCAGTTGACCAGACCACTGCAGTGTGCTGATAGTTATAGGCTGTGCTGGCATGGAACTGACCAGTTGACCAGAGCACTGCAGTGTGCTGATAGTTATAGGCTGTGCTGGCATGGAACTGACCAGCTGACCACTGCACTGCAGTGTGCTGATAATTATAGGCTGTGCTGGCATAGAACTGACCAGCTGACCAGACCACTGCAGTGTGCTGATAATTATAGGCTGTGCTGGCATAGAACTGACCAGCTGACCAGACCACTGCAGTGTGCTGATAATTATAGGCTGTGCTGGCATAGGACTGACCAGCTGACCACTGCACTGCAGTGTGCTGATATTATAGGCTGTGCTGGCATAGAACTGACCAGCTGACCAGACCACTGCAGTGTGCTGATAATTATAGGCTGTGCTGGCATGGAACTGACCAGTTGACCAGACCACTGCAGTGTGCTGATAGTTATAGGCTGTGCTGGCTGTGCTGTGCATCTCAGTCAGGAAACGCTTCCGTTGTTACAGTGTGTGAAAGAGTGACAAGATCGGTAACTGATAGTAACGCACGCACTGACTTTAACTGTTAGATATGTCAGGGTGCTCTTTGTAAGCTTGCTCTTGTTGTACTCATGCTTCCTGTGCTGTTGCTGCTGTGTTGTTTCATCTAACAATAGTTCTTTTCAAACAGACTGTGACATATTTACAATATTAAACATCTTGCTCTACAATGTAACTGTGTAAAAATTGGGGATCAAGTGAAACATGGCGGCAGATTCACACAGTCGGGGTGTGTGTTAGACAGGCCTTTGTGACAGCGTGTAAAGGAATCCGTAATATGAAAGGAAGCGGTGGACTGACCCTGCTAATGACCACGGATCCTGTTCAGTTGTCCAGTGGACTCCTGGTCATGGCTGACCTTTTGATCTGTTGGTGCGTTTTGTTTTTACACGTGTTCCACTGTGACCACTACTACTTCTGCAGCCATACTGACAGTTCCGGGATTTGTTCCTTCTGTTGGTCGGTTGGTTTCTTTTCTGGTTATATCTGTCTCGCTCTGTCATGGTATGTCTGTTCTCCCCCTCTCTCTCTTTCTCTGTGTGTGTGTGTGGTGTTGTGTGTGTGTGTGTGTGTGTGTGTGTGTGTGTGGTTGTGTGTGTGTGTGTGTGTGTGTTGTGGTGTGTGTGGATAGTATATCAATGCTAACAGCTGCATGGCACAATGTGTACACTTGTGATTAGCAAAGACTTATTTTCCTCATACTTACAATAACTTCAACCGTGCATTCTGTTCCACTCTTATCAGTTTTAAACATGCTTTTTTTTACGCAGTCAGTCAGATGTGAATGTTGCTGTACATTGCACTGCATTGTTGCACGTTATTGAATACTTTTGTTTTGCATTGCACCATGGTGTATTTTATCATAATGTATTGGGCTGCATTGCAGTACATTCTATTGCGCTGTGTTGTTTCGTTAACCACTTGAAGCAGAGGGAGGCAGCAACAGTACCGCACAAAGCCATGCCGCACAAAGTCATGCATGCCGCACAAAGTCATGCCAGTGAACAACAACAGGCTTGTTGGCAGGGAGGCAGCAACAGTCTTGTCAAGTTCACTGTCTTGAGCCTGTGAGGTACTGGAGTGCATCCTGAAGGCGCAAGGTGAAGTAAAGGTGGACATTTTTTATTGCCTATCTGCCTGTTTAGTTCAGCTGGGGGAAAGGCCTGCCATGTCTTGCTGCTCTTCCTATAATTAATAACACACCCAAGCAAAAGACCAAATACTCATGTTAAAGATCTCGTAATTCATACCAACGTTTTCCCCCATCAGGATGCCGAGGACCTGTCACTATAAATAGCATCCCCACCTTATGGAAATTCATTGCTAGGAGTTCCCTCTTTTCTATCCCTCTTTTTGTTTCTGTCTTGTCCTTTTTCTTCCTGTCACCTTCTCTGTCTATTTTCTGCCTTCTTGGTAAATTTTCCTGCCATTTTTTTGTTATCAGAAAGTCTTAAAAATATAATAGTTTCGAAGTCGAATGCACTGGGCCTGACTTGTCAAGCGCTTAATGGCAGTGCAAGGCATTTTGCTCAGGTAACAAACAGCAGTGGTTGTTGTCTCTAGCATTCGAAGAGGAAGATAGCATGATTTGGTGTAGAGCAGAAACTGAAAACTACCCAACATGTATGTACCCGAAACGCTACCAGCGCATTTGTTGAAGGACATGCTAGACCTTGCAGATGTGCTGTAGCGTATATGGGATGTTCTCGCTCCCTGACACTCTCTTGCCTGCTTGACGCTGCTTGTTTGGTTGCCAGTTTCTTCCTTCTATCAGTTATGACTGCTCTTCTTCAATGTTGTGGCAGCACAACTGGGGGGAGGGGGAGGAGAGAGAGAGACAGAGACAGAGACAGAGATGAAGAGAAAACAAATCTGCAAAACAGTGCACACATTCCGTCATGCCCTCACGTTTGAACAAGAAATAAGGAGAAAAAACTGGATGATTTATTTATTTTTACTTATTCATTTATTTACTCTCTTAGAGACGGAGGACAACACAATAATGAAATAAAACAGTTGTACAACACAACAAAGTCGGATGTGATGTCAAGGAGATTTTCCCCTGCAGTTAACATCGGTACCGAACTTCACTCTCTTTGATGTCCTTCGGATGAGGCTATAAACTGAGGTCCTGTGTGTGAACACATGCAGAACATCTTGCGCACACGTTTAAACTAATAAAAGCTGTTGCGCCTGGGGTTTTAAAAAAATATTTTAATGTTATTTTATTCTTTTATATCGAGGATAATGGAATAAGCACTTATGTGATTTCTTACATCCAGTCCACGTGTGTATGGGGTTTTGTAAATTCTGTCATTTGTTCCCCCGCACACAATGGCCTACTCTTACGAACAGCGGAACAGAATTTAACGTGTGCGCGAGATGTTCTGCGTGCGTTCGCACACGGGACCTCGGTTTATAGTCTCATGCGAAGGACTTTTCGGGAGAGTTGGCCATTCGTGCAATTAAGAACTGATGACAAACCTAAGAATTATCCTTTTAAAAAATTCATACACACTGGTGAACATAAAATTTCTTTTTATTAAATGACTACACACTGGTGAACATATAAATATCTTTTTATTAAATGACTACACGCTAACGTCCTGTTTAGACATCATCCCCGATGGAAATGCGGTGACCTTAACGAGGGTCAAAAACGGTCTCAGGAGCAAAGTCTCACCATTACTGAACCTCGGAGCTCTAGCCGAGAACAGAAGAAAGAAGAAAGAAGAAGAAGAAGAAGAAGAAGAAAAGAAGAGAAGAAGATGATGAGAGAGAGAAGATGAATGAGAAGAAGAGAAGAAGAAGATGATGAGATAAAGAAGATGAATGAGAGAAGATGATGATGATGATGATGATGAAGAGAGAAGAAGAAGAAGAAGAAGAAGAAGAGAAGAGAGAAGAAGAAGAAAGAGAGAAGATATGGAAGAGAAGAAGAAGAAGAAGAAGAGAAGAAGAAGAAGAAGAAGAAGAAGAAGAAGAGAAGAAGAAGAAGAAGAAGAAGAAGAGAAGAAGATTGAGAAGAAGAAGAAGAGAGAAGAAGAAAGAAGAGAAGAAGAAGAAGAAGAAGAAGAAAGAAGAAGAAGAAGAGAGAAAATGATGATGTGATGATGATGATGATGATGATGATGATGATGATGATGATGATGGTGGTGGTGGTGGTGGTGGTGGTGGTGGTGATGATGATGATGATGATGATGATGATGATGATGATGATGATGATGATGATGATGATGACGACGACGACGACGATGACGATGACGATGACGATGCCTATCCCACATAATATTTCTACTCGAACGTCTATGCATGCCTATCATTTTAAACCAGTTTATCTTAATATCAGAGTTTATTTTTGTGCAGTAGCATGCCAGGTATTTTGTGTTGTTTGGTGTTTATCTTAACCTTCTTGACGCTGACACAAATTACGAGATTTTAACTTGCATATTTGATCTTCGCCAAGCTAATGCTAAGCAGTGTCAAGCATGGTTACCAAGCGGATGGGTGACCCTTTGTGCGCCTTGGTTTCAGTACATCCAGCTGTAAATGGGTACCTTCCCCTTTAGAGTCAGGGAAGGTAAAGCAGCGAGGGAGAGGAGATGGGCGCCGCCCTCAATATGCTGGCCCCTGGAGGAGCTGAGGTCTCTGACACATCACTCCCCAACGACCGAATAGGTTATGGGACACCTTTACCTTGTTATGCGTACAAACACTATGGAATCTAGACAGTGGGTGGTAGGTCTGCATCTTGAGTTGACCTGGGAGATTGTAAAACATCCATCTCTTTATTTCACCAGCCACCGCTATTGGAATTCGTACCACCCATGGGATTGAAGTTAAACAATCTCAACCACCCGGCTGCATTGTCCGTCAAATGAGAACAGCTATCATATTCAATTTGTTCACAATAAGATCTTTTAATGTTTCTGTTATGTAAAATGCTATACACATGTCCGACTTACATTAAAAGCAGCATAGGTAATCTGCCACTTCAAATGATGACCTTATATATAAAAGAAATCAGCACCAGTGCTGGTATAGCAAAGCACACAAGGAATGAACAATGCCCACAACAAGGTTGATGAACATCGAACTTCCGCTCAGCAGAAGTTGGTCAGGAGTTTATTTCTGACAATCACCGGGAAAGGTTTGTTGAAGGCTGAATAATGAACACAACGGAAAAGGTTTGTTGAAGGCTGAATAATGAACACAACGGGAAAAGGTTTGTTGAAGGCTGAATAAGGAACACAAAGGGAAAAGGTTTGTTGAAGGCTGAATAAGGAACACAATGGGAAAAGGTTTGTTGAAGGCTGAATAAGGAACACAAAGGAAAAGGTTTGTTGAAGGCTGAATAAGGAACACAATGGGAAAAGGTTTGTTGAAGGCTGAATAAGGAACACAATGGGAAAAGGTTTGTTGAAGGCTGAATAAGGAACACAAAGGAAAAGGTTTGTTGAAGGCTGAATAAGGAACACAACGGGTAAAGGTTTGTTGAAGGCTGAATAATGAACACAACGGTAAAGGTTTGTTGAAGGCTGAATAATGAACACAGTGGAAAACAATGATCATGCCCTTGCATCAGAATAGGACACTTGCCATCACGAAGAAAGTTTCCCTCCCTGTTAACATAAAGAATCTCTCTCTCTCTCTCTCTCTCTCTCTCTCTCTCTCTCTCTCTCTCTCTTCCCCTCTCTTTCTCTCTCTCTCGGTGACTTCCCTTGCTTGGCTGCCAGCAAGATAGCAAGATGCACTTTGTGGTTGTGTGCAGTGTTTTCTTGGTTTTCACAAAGTTAAGAATTGAAAATGCCAGTTGAAGGGTTCCCGGTAGTGTTGGAATGCATCCTGAACTCCGCTCTAAAAGAAATTGTGCTGTCGTCCTTCAAAGTGAATGGTAGAGGCGATCAAACTGTTGTTGTACTCAGACTGACCAGTAAAACTACCAGCCATACCCTTGTCACTCCACTTCAAAATGCAAATTGTTGAGGGAAGTGTCCATCACAAGTGAACAGAGACAGAAGGAGGGCAGAAGCGCACAGAATGAGCCAGGAGGAAAAGGCAAGCAATGTTATTCAATCTCCCTCTGGGTTATTTTTACCCACCCCACCCCGTCTCATTTATGCTGCTAACCATACTACTAGCCATGATGTTATGGAAATGCCTGTGTGAGACAATCATTGTGCTTTAGTGTATGGAAATCATTTGTACAGTCAAGTCATTGACATGACTTATCAGGACAGACAAACAGTGACACTGTCATATGAGGATGCTGCAAGTGAGCCGTCATGCAGTGAATTTGATAATATAACAAACAAGTGTGATAGTGATGATGGAAATGAGGTAAAAGATGATTTCTGTGAAAGTGTTGATGTGGGGAAGGATGCTATCTCTGATGAAGTGAATGTGATGAAAGATGATATATGTAAAGGTATGAATGAGATGAACCAAAATGATTGTGAAATGGGTGCAGCATGTGCAGAACGTGATGAGACTGAGATGTGTATTGACAATGTGAACAATTCTAGTGAAATTCAAGAGCGAGAATATACCCTGAGAGATGTTGCTGATATCATCCAATAAATCAGTAATAATTTGATGGAAGATCTGAAACCCTCTAATTCAGAAAGTACAACAGCTGTAGAAAAAGGATGTATCCTAAGAGAGATGTATTGTAACTGAAGAATTGCTTTGTGCACAACCCTGTCATACCATACCATAGTATTGTAATGTGTGACTGCATAGGTGATTGAATAGATCATAATTTATTAGATAATAATTTATATCACAGATATGTTAATCATACCATGAGATTATTGCAAACCCATGTTGTGGTTTTCCATGCCATGCTGGTCATTTGGGCTGTCTGTTGACTGTGTTCTTTCTCAATTATGTGTGTTGTGCCCAGTCCCTCTCCCTCTGTCCCCTTGTGAGTGGGCGTGAAGCTTATCGAAATAAACAATTCTCTCTCTCTCTCTCTCTCTCTCTCTCTCTCTCTCTCTCTCTCTCTCTCTCTCTCTCTCTCTCTCTCTCTCTCTCTCTCTCTCATCATTTCAGTATATGTGAAATGTAAACTGTGATTTGACAACTATCCTTAAAATTTGAACCGTAGTAGGTATGAGATGTATATGATTTTCAGGTAACCAATGATTGTAGAATATAGATAGGTGCTGCTATATAAGATATTTTCCTATTTTCTTTTCTATATTGTATTGTGGCCTAAAGCCAATGTGCAATTAAATCATTTCAGAGTTTCAGAGAGAGTTTCTCACTCTCTCTCTCTCAAACACTTTATTGAAAAACTGCTACGATTTGATATACTCAATATGGATGATTTTTCTTAGATAGCATCTTCTCTCTATGATTGGGTTATGGTTGATGTAAGGTTTATAATCATGTAATTTTCTTCTGTATTCAGTCATAAATTGTTACTGACATCATCTTTTTGTATAAGTTCGCTATGTATATTTGTGTGTATTTCTTCTTTAATCAGTCATAAATCATTATTTGTTTGTGCATTTGCTTTGCCAGTGATATGAATGAACTCACTGTTCCATCCTGAGCCCAACAAATGTATTGTGGTCCAAGGCCAATGTACATTAAATCATTTCAGAGTTCAGAGTTCACTTCTCTCTCTCTCTCTCTCTCTCTCTCTCTCTCTCTCTCTCTCTCTCTCTCTCTCTCTCTCTCTCTCTCTCTCTCTCTCCCTCTGAAAGCACATTAAAAGGTGATTGACCATATGAGCGAGAGAGCGAGTAACACTGCTGCATACGAAAAAGCCAAAATGATTTAAAAACCCAAACAGAATGCAATCATTGCTAACATAAAATGTAAATAACAAGCCCCAGCAACCACTAGAACAACAATAAACCCTGGCATTATATCATCAAACTCGGTAACCTCACAACACACGCCACAGCTCACACTGGGGCAGAGACTGCGAATGGCAACGACCCAGTGTGTGCGCGGTGTGTGCACGCGCGCAGGTGTATATGAGTGTGTTTGTGCGTGTTTGTGTGTGTCTTTTCTGGCACAACTCGTAAGTCACAAGACCTTGCTGCTCTGTCTGCTAACACAGGTCCACCCTCTTCCCTGATCACAGTGCTGCTGCATACCATACCCACCGCATGACCACAGTTCACTGATCCCCCCCACCCTCTTTCCCCAGGGAGCACAGCTTGCATTTCCTGCAGAGAAATCTGCCGTGACTGTACGTGGCATATTCAATACAACATAATATTATAATACAATTCAAATAAATCCAGTCGATTGCATACATTTATTAATTTCATTTTATTCTTTTATATCGAAGATAATGGAATTAGAACTTATGTGCTCTTTTACATTCAGTTCCCGTGTGTATGCGATTTTGTAAATTCTGTCATCTGATCCCACCGGCACGCATTACATGACAGCACATGCACTTCAATACTGTGCTGTTGCTTGCTTTCCAGCTGGTCTGTCGCTAGCCCCTTCAGGGAAAGGGGAGGACCTCGAAGAAATCAGAACCATGTACGTTTTGCCTGTCGCTAGATAATGCCCCCTATAGACAGACAGACAGACAGACAGAGCTTTCAGTCTCTGTCCTATGAACGAAGTTTTTCAGTAGCAGACAGAAAGTCCCCAATTCTGCTATCTTAGCCACAGTCAAGCCTGCTAAAAACAAAAGAAACCCAACCAACCCCCAACCCCACCCCCCAAAAAAAACCTCAGCAATAATGGGACTGACACTTGTGAGAACGATAATGGTGTCCACCCCACTCCGCTGGGAATGAAGTCAGCTTGACAGCAAACAGTCAGATCAGCTTTTACCTGCTTTGTGCTCAGTGTCTGCAGGTACTGTAGTTGTGGAGAGGGATGGGCTCTACCAGGTTCAGCTTGCTGAGGACACACTGCCTGAAACATTCAGTCCTGTCTGTGTCCCTTTGACTCTTCAATGAGTGAAAGGTGAAGAGATAGAGCTGTATCACTGAGTCACTGTGATGTGAACATGCACATCCCTACAAGTACACAGGGCATCACGGGTGTATGACGTGACAGGACTCCTCCAAGAATTAAGGGGGAAGAGATACGAGCTGTATTGCTGAGTCACTGACAGGAATCTGCACATGGCTTCAAGCACACACCGCGTCAGCACAGGCTGAAGTGACTCAGTGGGATCAATAGCTCTGCCGTTGCAGTGTTTCAGGGCACTTTTCCCACACCCAAAAGCCTTCTGGCACTATTTTCACACCCAAAAGCCTTCAGGGCACTATTTCCACACCCAAAAGCCTTCAGGGCACTATTTCCACACCCAAAAGCCTTCAAGGCACTATTTCTGCACCCAGAAGCCTTCAGGGCACTATTTCCACACCCAAAAGCTTTCGGGGCACTATTTTCACACCAAAAGCCTTCAGTGCACTATTTTCACACCCAAAGGCCCTTCAGTGCACTATTTTCACACCCAAAAGGCTTCAGTGCCCTATTTTCACACCCAAAAGCCTTCAGGGCACTATTTCCACGCTCAGAAGCTTTCCTAGCACTATTTTCACACCCAAAAGCCTTCAGGGCACAATTTTCACACCCAAAAGGCTTCAGTGCCCTATTTTCACACCCAAAAGCCTTCAGGGCACTATTTCTGCACTCAGAAGCCTTCAGAGCACAATTTTCACACTCAGAAGCCTTCAGGGCACTATTTTCACACCCAAAAGCCTTCAGGGAACTATTTCCACACTCTCAGAGGCCTTCATGGTATTATTTCCACACCCAAAAAGCTTCAGGGCACTATTTTCACACCCAAAGAGCTGCCTTTAGTTTCAGAGCACTATTCCCCCACCCAAAGGCTGCCTTTAGTTGCACTCAGTGTTTCAGTGTTGTGTTCTCTTCTGCGTGTATCACGCCTTCAGTTGTCTGGCTGGGCCGCACTTGGCTGGGTACCGTCTGGCAGAGTGCTGCTGACTGGAAACTGCACTTTCCTCTTCCCGTCCATCACTACGTCGTTCACTGCACAGACAGGAGGGAGCAGTGTACAGGCAAACACTACAGTCTGTCGTCAGTGTACCGGTGAAAGGTGTGTGGCTTGAAACTTCGCTGTTTGTCCTGAGGATGGTCACACTGCTCGTGGTAATGCACTCTCTCTCTCTCTCTCTCTCTCTCTCTCTCTCTCTCTCTCTCTCTCTCTCTCTCTCTCTCTTTGTGTTTGTGATTGTGTGTGTGTGTGTGTGTGTGTGTGTGTGTGTGTGTGTGTGTGTGTGTGTGTGTGTGTGTGTGTGTGTGAAACACTGTTTTACATTACACTTCATATCCCATAATCTTCTTGACCTGAGGGGCACTATGGATAATGACGACAACCAGTCCTCTCTATTCCATCTTTTTCTGTCTTCCTTCCTTCCTTCTACCTTCCTTCCTTTGGCATCTCTCTCTCTCTCTCTCTCTCTCTCTCTCTCTCTCTCTCTCTCTCTTCTCTCTCTCTCTCTCTCTCTCTCTCTCTCTCTCTCTCTCTCTCTCTTGCAGTGTTTCCTTTGCTCAGCCTCAGGCCTGTCCAGTCAGCGATGGTGTTTGTCCTCCTCCTCCTCCTCCTCCTCCTCCCATCTCCTTCTCTGTCTGTCTTCCTCTCATTCTCCTCCTTTCACTGTGCCGTGCAGGCCTGTGCTTTTGATGGAGGCATGACTGTGGCCGGGCCACTTCAGTGTACCTCTCTGCACCGCTGTCTACAGTCCTCATTCGTTCTTCATTTATTCCTTTACTTTTCCAGAATAATGGAATAATAGTTCACTTTTTCCCCCTCCTTGGCTAGAGGCCCAAGATTGGCCCGAGGTGAATGTTTTGTGTGTTTTCTTCTCTTGTTTTGCCCACCATTAGGTTAGCTGAGGGGACGGGATAGCTCAGTGGTCGGAGCACTCGCTTTCCCCCAGCCAAGTTAAGCAGCGTCGAGCGTGGTTACCAGTTGGATGGGTGACCGTTTGTGCGCCTTGGCTTCAGTACAGTTCCCCCAGTTCACCCAGCTGTAAATGGGTACCTGCCCTCTTTAGGGTCAGGGAAGGTAAAGCAGCGAGGGAGAGGAGGTGGGCGCCGCCCTCAATATGCTGGCCCCTAGAGAAGTAAGGTCTCTGACGCCTTGCTCCCCTACGACCTTATAGGTTATGGGACTCCTTTACCTTTTTTTTTTTTTACCTAGGTTAGCTGGCCGCATTCCGACTTGGGGGATGATGCTGTGTGCCTGCGTTATCCTGAGGAGTGCAGACTGAGCTATGCTGGACCAGCCAACAGGAGCCCTCAGACAAGGGTGATGACGACACTTCTCCCAGGCAAGGCTCCGGGCAGAGGGAAAAGAGGCAGACCAGTGGACCAGAAGGCAGACAAAAGACAAGAGGAAGGTGACGGGAAGAGGGAAAAAAGCAGGCAGAACTAAAAAGGGATAGAAAAGTGGGAATTCCTAGCACAGAATTTCCAGAAGGCGGGAGGCTGTTGGTACAGACAGGCCCCCGGCATCCCCATGGGGGAACTTCTTTATTTATTTTACTCTTTTATTTTGACGTAATGGAACAAGCACTCGTGTGCTTTTTTGTCTAGTCTCCGTGTGTGTGCAGTTTTGTAAATTTTGTCATCCGTTCTCACCGGCACACAATGGCCTACTCTTACGAAAAGCGGAACGGATTTAACGTGTGCGTTAGATGTTCTGCGTGCGTTCGCACACGGGACCTCGATTTATATTCTCATCCGAAGGACTTTTGGGGAGAGTGGAGTCGGCATTGATGTTAACTCCAGAGGCAAAATCCTCTTGAAGGAGAATCGAAACCAAGTCAGCAGATCACGACTACATCACTCTAACCACCAGGCTATCCCGTCCCTAACGGGAAACAGGTAGAGTGAGCTGACACCGTTACACCAGGTAACGGAACCCTTGAAAAAGACACATGCTGTGTGACGCTATAGCATGGAAACGACCCTCACTGCTGAACAGCACAGCACAGCACTGCACAGCATAGCGCAGCGCAGCGCAGCACAGCACAGCACAGCGCAGCACAGCACAGCACAGGGCAGCACAGCACAGCGAAGCACAGCACAGCACAGGGCAGCACAGCACAGCGAAGCACAGCACAGCACAGGGCAGCGCAGTGCAGGGCAGCACAGCACAGCACAGCGCAGCACAGCACAGCACAGCGCAGCACAGCACAGCGCAGCACAGCACAGCACAGGGCAGCACAGCACAGCGAAGCACAGCACAGCACAGGGCAGCACAGCACAGCACAGCGCAGCACAACGCAGCACAGCGCAGCACAGCACAGCACAGGGCAGCGCAGTGCAGCGCAGCACAGCACAGCACAGCACAGCATAACACAGCACAGTACAGCGCAGCACAGCACAGCGCAGCACAACGCAGCACAGCGCAGCACAGCACAGCACAGGGCAGCGCAGTGCAGCGCAGCACAGCACAGCACAACGCAGCACAGCGCAGCACAGCACAGGGCAGCGCAGTGCAGCGCAGCACAGCACAGCACAGCACAGCGCAGCGCAGCACACCACAGGACAGCACAGTACAGCACACCACAGCACAACACAGCACAGCACAAAACAACACAGCGCAGCACAGCACAGTACAGCACAGCACAGTACAGCACAGCACAGCACAGCGCAGCACAGCGCAGCACAGCACAGCGCAGCGCAGCACTGGACAGCGCAGCACAGCACAGCGCAGCACAGCGCAGCACAGCACAGCGCAGCACAGCGCAGCACAGCACAGCGCAGCGCAGCACTGGACAGCACAGCACAGCACAGTACAGCACAGCGCAGCACAGTACAGCGCAGCACAGCACAGTACAGCACAACACAGCACAGCACAGTACAGCACAGCACAGCACAGCGCAGCGCAGCACATCACAGCACAGCGCAGCACAGCACAGCACAACACAGCACAGCCCAGCACAACACAGCACAGCACAAACCAACACAGCGCAGCACAGCACAGTACAGCACAGCACAGTACAGCACAGCACAGTACAGCGCAGCCCAGCACAGCACACCACAGCACAGCACAGCTCAGCACAGCACACTACACCACAGCACAAAACACCACAGCACACTACACCACAGCACAGCACAGCACAGCACAGCACATCACAGCACAGCACAAACACACCACAGCACAGCACAGCACACTACACCACACCACAGCACAGCACAGCGCAGCGCAGCACAGCACACCACAGCACAGCACAGCACAGCACACTACAGCACAGTACAGCACAGCACAGTACAGCACAGCACAGTACAGCACAGCACAGTACAGCACAGCACAGTACAGCGCAGCCCAGCACAGCACACCACAGCACAGCACAGCTCAGCACAGCACACTACACCACAGCACAAAACACCACAGCACACTACACCACAGCACAGCACAGCACAGCACATCACAGCACAGCACAACACACCACACACAGCACAGCACACTACACCACACCACAGCACAGCACAGCGCAGCGCAGCACAGCACACCACAGCACAGCACAGCACAGCACACTACACCACAGCACAGCACAGCACAGTACAGCACAGCACAGCACAGCACAGCACAGTACAGCACAGAACACCACAGCACAGCGCAGCACAGCACAGCACAGCACACTACACCACAGCACACTACACCACAGCACACTACACCACAGCACACTACACACACAGCACAGCACAGCACAGCACAACACACAGCGCAGCACACCACACCACAGCACAGCACAGCACAGCACAGCACACTACACCACAGCACACTACACCACAGCACACTACACCACAGCACACTATACCACAGCACACTACACCACAGCACAGCACAGCGCCAGCACAGCACAGCACAGCACACTGCACCACAGCACACTACACCACAGCACACTACACCACAGCACACTACACCACAGCACACTATACCACAGCACACTACACCACAGCACACTACACCACAGCACACTACACCACAGCACACTACACCACAGCGCAGTACAGCACAGCGCAGCGCAGCGCAGTGCTGCCCTCACCCAGTCGCGGTATGACGTCCTGGACAACGGCTCCGGTGATGGCGGTCAGCCGGACAGGGATGTTGCCCTGCTGGCTGAAGGCGGAGGAGCCTGTCCAGTGGCCGTCCTTGGTCAGCCTGAACTCTATCCACTCGCCGCGGATGTCCCTCACCTCCACCTTCTCGGGAGGCACCCTGGGGAAACGGGGTACACTGAGGGGTGAGTGCTAGAGTAGAGTCATCACGCGATGATCACTGCTTTCTTTGAAACACACACACACACTCAACACACGCATACACAACACACACACATACACACACACATACACGCGCGAGCATACATACACGAACGCACTCGCACGCACTCACGGCATGCACGCATACACACACGCACGCACAACACACAACACACACACACACACACACACACAAATACACACTCACACACCAAAAAGTATGCTTCGTTGTGGTTTATTTCCTCTAAATGCTGCTTTAGGAGAAGCTGGGATGAAAACATCAGTGGTGTGTGTGTGTGTGTGTGTGTGTGCGTGCGTGCGTGCGTGCGTGCGTGCGTGGGTGTGTGGGTGTGCGTGCGTGCGTGCGTGCGTGCGTGCGTGCGTGGTGCGTGGTGTGTGTGTGTGTTTTGTGTTGTGCGTGGTGTGTGTGTTGTGTGTGTGTGCTGGTCAACAATGCACACACTGGGCTGATGGCTTGGATCAGTGCAGTGTGTGCATCTTCCTGTCATTCTTCCTCGTCTCTGCTGCCTTCCGATCACCCCCCCCCCCTTCCTTAACCCCCCCCCCCCCCACTCCTTTCCTCGCCTCTGTACTGATGTCACTTCACATCTGCAATGACCAAACTGCATACACACAGGAACTGGATGTAAAAAAAAGCACATGAGCGATTATTCCATTATCCTCGAAATGATAAAATAAAATAATGACCAAACCCGTTCCGCTTTTCGGAAGAGTAGGCCATTGTGTGCCTGTGGGAACGGATGACAAAGTTCACAAAACTGCACACACACGGGGACTGGATAAAAAAGCACATGGGTGCTTATTCCATTATCCTCGAAAGAAAGAATAAATGAAACTACAATAAAATAAAGTCCTCTGGAACGACAAGAACATCGCCATCAGCTTCATGATCAGACTGACCCGTTCCCTGGTCATGTCCGTATTTTTGTACTCATGTGAAACATGGACCTTAACAGCAGACACTGAAAGAAGGATACAGGCAATGGAGATGAGGTGCTTTCGCAAATTCCTTGGTATTTCATACAGAGATTACATCACTAATGAGGAAGTGAAAACCAGAATTAAAAAACGTCATTGGACCATATGAAGAGCTCCTGACTTCAACGAAAAAACGAAAACTTTAGTGGTACGTGCACGTCACATGACCATCTGGACTGGCCAAGACTGTCCCAAAGGAACAGTACAAGGAGGCAGACGAAGAGGCAGACAGAGAAAACGATGGGAAGACAACATCAGAGAGTGGACTGGCCTTGAGTAGAACGAATCCACGGAAAGCAGAGGACCGCGGGGAGTGGAGGAAGCTGATTGCAAAATCTGCAGTGATGCCCCCAGTCTACAGGACTACGGGATATGTGAAGATAAAGGTGAAATTACTTCCCAAGAGCTTGAAGGCAGCAAGACTGAAAAGAGCTGATGTCTTAGGCACTGGACAAACAGACAGACAGACTGACGGAAACAGGAGAAGGACTGAGAGATAAAGCGAACATTCTGCCTGGAAGCTTCCAGAAGGTGAGGACTACTGGCTAGTCCCATGGGAAGGAAAGATATAAACACGTTACAGAAAGACCCCCCAAAAATATCTCTTACTACTTTTTATTATCGTTTCTTTTTCTCTTGATTTCAACAACAAAATATGTATAATTATCGTTAAGACCTATAATCACACGATTATGATTATTGCAAAACAAATTAAACAAAATAAATTATAAAGTTAATAGTAAACAAAGGGACATAATCCAAGCTGGCCTAAGAGAAGCCTGGCTTACCTGACGTTCCTGACTTGCAGTTTGAGGTAGAAGGCGTTGGATCCCTGAAACTCGTACTGAAAGTTGGTGTTACCCACTGGACACTGCACTGCCCGTATCTCGATCTCCCACCGCCCGTCCCCGTCAATCGCCAAGTCCACGTCCCCTGACAGGTCAGGTCAGATCAGGTCAGGTTGACGTCAGGTCAGGTCAGTTTGACGTCAGGTAAGGTTGACTTTAATCAGGTCAGTTTAAGTCGTCAGATCACGTTAGTGTCGAGTTGGGTCAGTTTTACGTCAGGTCTTGCCAGATCAGTGTCGTCAGGTTAGGTCAGTTTGTCATGCAGATCAGTTTCAGTTAGGTCAGGTCGGCTCAGATCAAGCGAGGTCTTGTCAATCCAGGTCAAGTCAGGGTCAGCTTAGTCATGTCAGGTCATTTAAAGTCAGGCCATGTAGTTTAAGTAATGTCAGATTACTTTAAATCAGGTCAGTTTAAGTCAGGTCATACCAGTTTCAGTCTAGTCAGGTCGGATCACATTAGAGAAGGCTCAGGTCTTTTCAGCCCAACTTCAAGTCATGTCAATTCAGTTTAAGACATTTCGGGTCAGTTTAAGTCAGGTCAGTTTAAGTCAGGTCAGATTAAGTCAGTTCAAATCAGTTTAGGTCAGGTCGGATTAAGTCAGTTTAAGTCAGGTTAGATCTGATCAGATTTTGTCAAGTCATACCAGGTCAGTTTAAGTCAGGTCAAGTCAGATTTTGTCAGCTCAACGTCAAGTCATGCCAGGTCAGTTTAAGTCAGATCAAGTCAGATCAGATCAATTTAACTTACGTCATATTATTTTAAACCAGGTCAGATAAGGTCAAGTCAGGTATTGTCAGATGATGTCAAGTCATGTCAAGTCAATTTAAGTCAGGTCAGTTGAAGTTAGGTATGTTTAAGTCCCTCTGGTCTTGTCAGCTCAACGTCAGTTTCACTCAGGTCAGTTTAAGTCAGGTCAGTTTAAGTCAGGTCAGTTTAAGTCAGGTCAGGTGAAGACAGGTCAGTTTTAGTCAGGTCAGGTGAAGACAGGTCCTGTCAACTCAAGTCAGGTCAGGTCAATCAAGTCTCTGCAGATTGCAAGGGCAGCTCAAGTCAAGTCAAATCGAGTGGAGTCGATTTGAGTGAATATTTTTATTTGTCTTTGGCACTGAGAATAGCTGCAAGCATGGTAATTGTGTTCGGGGGACGGGATGGCTCAGTGGTCAGAGCACTCGCTTTCCCCAAGCCACTGTTAAGCAGCATTGAGCGTGGATACCGAGTGAATGAGTGACCATTTGCACGGCTTGGCTTCAGCATAGTCCCCCTCAGCTGTAAATGGGTACCTGCCCTCTTTAGGGTCAGGGAAGGTAAAGCAGCGAGGGAGAGGAGATGGGCGCCGCCCTCAATATGCTGGTAGCCCCTGGTGAAGCCGAGGTCTCTGATGCCTTGCTCCTCTACGACCATATACCTTTACCGTTACCTCAAGTTGTGTTTCTTTGGACTCAGATTTTTCATAGTGTGTGCGTGCGTGCGTGCGTGCGTACGTGCGTGCGTGCGTGCGCGCGCGTGTGTGTGTGTGTGTGTGTAAGGGGGTGGGGAGCGTACATTGTTTTTATAGTGCTGTGTTCACGGATTTTTTTCAGCAGTAGAAGCAGCAGCAGCATTTGTAGTAGCCGTAACGACGGCAGATGTGACGGTGGTAGTAAAAGTGGCTATAGTAGTAGTAGTAGCAGCAGCAGTAGTAGTAGTAGTAGCAGCAGCAGCAGCAGCAGCAGCAGCAGCAGCAGCAGCAGCAGCAGCAGCAGCAGTAGTAGTACTAGTACTAGTAGTAGTCAGCAGGAGTAGCAGTAGTAGTAGCAGCAGCAGCAGCAGCAGCAGCAGCAGCAGCAGCAGCAGCAGCAGCATTAGCAGCAGCAGCAGCAGCAGCAGCAGCAGCAGCAGCAGCAGCAGCAGCAGCAGCAGCAGCAGCAGTAGTAGTAGTAGTAGTAGTAGTAGTAGGAAGAAGAGGAGGAGGAGGAGGAGGAGGAGGAGCAGCAGCAGCAGCAGCAGCAGCAGCAGCAGCGCAGTAGCAGCAGCAGCAGGCGCAGCAGCAGGAGCAGCAGCAGCAGCAGCAGGAGCAGCAGCAGCAGCAGCAGCAGTAGAGCAGTAGTTATACCTTCTTTGCAGACAGGGCAGAGGTCTTTGATGAAGACGATGAAATCCCCAGTGATGGGATCGCTACCCAGACCCTTCCCCTCTCCCTTCACCTGTACACCAGTACACAACACGCAACTCTCAACATTCATTCCTGTCACCCCCTTTGAGGCATGGAGGAGTACAAACGAATTCAACAGGACAATAAACATAACAGCAATACATCCAAAAGTATTATCAATACCAACATGAACTGAAAAGCAAGAGTTCATCGCAAATGATAATCATACAATTTTAAAGACTCAAGACGGGGTTTTTTTCAAAAAGTATACCGATTTCTTTAAAAGACAATCTATACTTATCACTTAATACTTATTACTAATCAATCATCATTTTTACGCAGATGACTCTCAGATTCAAAGCAGTGTTACTCCTGAAAATCTGCCTTCTCTCCTGACAAATATGGCCCGCTGCTTTGAAGATATTCAAAACTGGATGACACAGAACAAATTACAGCTAAATGCAGATAAAACTGAAGCCATGCTCGTAGGGACCAAACACAAACTCTCTTCCATTACAACAGCTTCAATAGAACTCGGCAATACATCAGTCCCTCTATCCACTGCTGTGAAGTATCTAGGTGTCGTTATCGACAACACACTCTATGAAAAAATTAATCACCCAGACCTGTCAGTCGTGCTACTATCAATTACGGCGTATTAGTGCAATTCGAAAGTACCTGTCCACTGATGCAACAGCCAAACTTGTCACTTCTCTCATTCTTTCACGTCTGGACTATTGTAATTCTCTTTTGTATGGATTGCCAGCATCATCTATCCACTCCCTTCAACGTATACAAAACTCCGCAGCTCGACTAGTTCTAGGAAAGAAAAAATCTGAGCACATTACCCCTCTCTTGCGATCTCTCCACTGGCTGCCTGTGCCACAGAGAGTAAATTATAAGATCAGTACCCTCTGTTACAAATGTCTCCACAAAACTGCACCCTCCTACCTCTGTGAATGTCTTAACCTGTACACTCCTTCACGTTCCCCCCGCTCTACTGCAGATATCTTGTGCCTACGAATACCTAGATTCAACCAATCCACTGTTGGCCGCCGCTCTTTCTCTATTTCGGGTCCATCGACCTGGAATGAGCTCCCTCTCTCTCTTCGCCAGAAACCTAGTTATGACACTTTTAAATTCAGCCTCAAGACATATTTATTTCAAACCTAAGATTTCCCCCCTCCTGTTTCATATCAGAGCTATCCCACCTTCACTAACCCATGTCCTATCACCCTGCTAAAGTATACAACCTGTGTGAGTGTGTGTGTGTGCTTTTGTAAAACATTTGACTATTGAAATTTTATTTCATAGATTATGTCTGCATCGCACTATGTTTGTAAATATCTGTTTTGTTTAAACTATTGATTATTTATCATTTATTGCATGACTGTTTAAGATTAGGTTGAATGCATGCGCTTTGATTTGTCTTTGCAAGATATAGCGCTATATAAGTTCCATTTATTATTATTATTATTATTATTATTATAAAGACAACAAATAAAATTTCAAGAAATACCTGCAAATCTTATGATTTTGAGAGAGATAGAAGAATGTTTCGAGATTTGCATTTCATAGCCTACAAAACTTATAACTGCACATGGGTTGAAGAAAATGTCAGGGAATAAAATCTTGTCGTAAACGTTTGAAGTAGGGACATTCTATGACAAAATGAAATTCATACCCTAAAACAGACATATTGCATTTTGAGCATATTTTTTCTTCCCGTGGTGTATTATGGAAAGGTCCAACCTCAATAGAAAGTTTGTGACAACTGCAACAAAATTTCATAAGAGCGTAAACATAATTATACATCCAGTAGACAAGTTATATATTTTTCCATACCAAAATCGATCTTATAGTTTTTACAATAAAGGCATCCACTATTATCCCACAGCTCAGTTCTCCATTCATTAACACAATTTTCTAGTAAGAAGGCTTTGGTATGTAAACATGTAGGATTGATGCTGAACAAAACTGTCCCACAAAAAAGGTAAATCCACTTTGTACTAAATAGTTTGTATCTTATTTAGCCGTGCTGATTGAGTCAAAGATTTGTCATGTAAATCTTTCATCAAAGATTTGTCATGTAAATCTTTCATCAACTGATAAACATTTAACAAAAGCTTTTTAGACTGGAATCAAGCAGCTGCATCCAGAAACGAACCATTCGAACAGAAACCAAGTAGACAAGGAGTATATGCCCGTTTCTCCATATACTAGCCAAGTTGACGTTGTACGCTTTAAACGAAAAATATACTCTAAAAATCTTAACTGAAACTTATAGATTATTGTTAGGTCGTCATATCCCCAAATTTCACATCCATACAACAAAACTGGTACAACGATTTTATCGAAAAAATCCAGTGTCACATGTATAGGTAGTTCTTTTTGCCGTGCAGTCCTTATCAAACTAAACATAACTTTGGTAGCTTTATCACAAGCATTTTCTGGCACCTCTCTCTCTCTCTCTCTCTCTCTCTCTCTCTCTCTCTCTCTCTCTCTCTCTCTCTCTCTCTCTCCTCTCTCTCTCACACATAGACAGACAGACAGACATACACATATACACACACACACACACTCACACACACATATATATATATATATATATATATAGAGAGAGAGAGAGAGAGAGAGAGAGATAGATAGATAGATAGATAGATAGATAGATAGATAGATAGATAGATAGATAGATAGATAGATAGATAGATAGGTAGGTAGGTAGGTAGGTAGGTAGATATAATGTATATATAATGGGGACGGGGTAGCTCAATGGTCAGAGCACTCCTTCTTCCCCAAGCTCAGGTTAAGCTGCGTTGAGCGTGGTTACCTCTTGGATGAGTGATAGTTCATGCGCCTTGGCTTCAGTACAGTTCCCAAGTTCACCCAGCTCTAAACGGGTATCTGCCCTCTTTAGGGTCAGGGAAGGTAAAGCAGCGAGGGAGAGGAGATGGGCGCCGCCCTCAATATGCTGGCCCTAGAGAAGTGAGGTCTCCCACACCTTGCTCCTCTACGACATCATAGGTTATGGGAACACCTTTACCTTTGTTGACCTTATTTTTCTAACTATAGCATCTACACCTGTGCTGTGTTGTGCTGTGCAGTGTTGTGCTGTGCAGTGCTGTGATGTGCTTCGATTTGTTTGGTTTTTTTACAAGATTCAGCGCTATATAAATTCCATATATTATTATTATTATTGTGCAGTGCTGTGTTGTGCAGTGCTGTGCTGTGTTGTGCAGTGTTGTGCAATGCTGTGCAGTGCAGTGTTGTGCAGTGCTGTGCTGTGCAGTGCAGTGCTGTACAGTGCAGTGCTGTGCAGTGCAGTGCAGTGCTGTGCAGTGCTGTGCAGTGCAGTGTTGTGCAGTGCTGTGCAGTGCTGTGTTGTGCAGTGCTGTGCAGTATTGTGCTGTGCAGTGCTGTATTGTGCAGTGCAGTGTTGTGCAGTGCTGTATTGTGCTGTGCAGTGTTGTACTGTGCTGTGCAGTGCTGTGCTGTACAGTGCAGTGCTGTGCAGTGCAGTGCTGTGCAGTGCTGTGCTGTGCAGTGCTGTGCTGTGCAGTGCAGTGCTGTGCTGTACAGTGCAGTGCTATGCAGTGCTGTGCAGTGCTGTACAGTGCTGTGTTGTGCTGTGCAGTGCAGTGCAGTGCAGTGCAGCGCTGTGCTGTGCTGCAGGCAGGAGCCTGAGCGGCGCACTGACCCGGAAGCACATGCTGCAGGCCGCGGAGGTCTGGAACTGCTGCACGTTGAGGGCTGCCAGGTAGCGGCTGTTTCTGGCTGCGGGGGGCAGGTTGTCCTTGGATATCTGACACGTGCCCTCCCCCTCACTGCCGTAGTACGTGCCCTGCAAAACCAGCACTGTGTAACCCTCTCTCTGTCTCTGTCTGTCTGTCTGTCTCTGCCTCTCTGTCTCTTTCTCTCTCTGTCTCTTTGACTCTCTCTCTCCTCTCTTTTCTTTCTCTCTCTCTCTCTCTCTCTCTCTCTCTCTCTCTCTCTCTCTCTCTCTCTTCTCTCTCTCTTGTCTGTCTGTCTGTCTCTCTGTCTCTCTCTTTTGTCTCTCTTAGTCTGTCTGTCATCTCTCCTCTCTTTTATCTTTCTCTCTCTGTCTGTCTTTGTCTCTCTGTCTGTCTGCTCTCTCTCTCTCTCTCTCTGTCTGCCTCTCTCTGTCTGTCTCTCTCTCTCTTTTCTTTCTTTTTCTGTCTCTTTGTCTCTCTCTCTCTCCTCTCTCTGTCTCTCTCTCTCTCTCTCACTGTGTCTGTCTCTCTCTATCCTGTCTCTCTTTCTCTGTCACGCTGTCTCTTCTCTCTCTCTCTCTCTCTCTCTCTCTCTCTCTCTCTCTCTCTCTCTCCAGTAATGGTGAAGGAAATGTTTGACACAAAAGTGTCTTTTTCGTGACAAGCTGGAGGAAGCAAACCCTTTTTCCATGAATGAAAACCACAGAGAAACGTGGCGTTCAATAAAGTAGAAAAGGCAGAAAACAAGCACTGCAACAAAAGTCATCACCGCATGTCTACAAAGCGGAAACTCCTTCCCTCTCCCCTTGTGTGCCTGTAGTCAAGAAAACCAGACTGGCGAGCACAGTCATCCTTCAGAGGCACACGCTATACAGTTAACCCTGCAAACCCAGCTGTACGGCCTTCGAGAGGAGCTGGAAAGGACATGCCGTTATTTTTCCCAGACACATCTGACGGTGTAAAGCGAAAAGAGAAGAAGAAGAAGAAGAAGAAGAAGAAGAAGAAGAAGAAGAAGAAGAAGAAGAAGAAGAAGAAGAATTCACCAAAGTGATGACAGATAATAGTCACATAGCAACAACATGCAAGACAACCAATTTCACGCAGAGAAATCTCGTGACTTAAAGTGGTATTAAAAAAAAGCAAAAAAACAAACCAATACTAGTGTATACTGGAGTCCAACAGAGTCATAACCCTCAACATCAAACATCATTAATGAGAAGGAAAAGGAGAAGATGGCTTCAGCAGCTGCCTCATTTAAACAGTAAGGATGACTACTGCCTTCTCCCCAGAGAAGACCAAGTAACAATTGTGAGTCTGTGGACTGGACACTGCAGACTCATCTTACCAAGCTCCACATAGGTGATTCTGGGGCGTGCCCTTGTGGCACTTCTCCCATGACAGTGGAACACTTCCTCCAGATCTGTCCAACACACCAAAACCTGAGGGCCGATATCTGACCCACTGACCTGCCGATGAGGGACAAACTCTTCGGACCCCTGGAGGGAGGGCCTTCAGCACACAACAGCATTTGTCAGGGCCTCAGGAGTTGCTGTCTGAGCGTTCGACGACGACGAAGAAGAAGAAGAAACATAATTTCCAAAATATCCAGGAATAACTTATCAATTGCTGCCAATCTAATTCATACTAGTCACCGAACTTCCTCGTTGAACGCTCAGACAGCAGCTAGTGGTGTCTGCCATACCAGCCAAAACGCGTTGCGCTGCCGTTAAGCGCCTGGCAAGTCAGGCCCAGATCATGCGACTACGGCGTGGGAGAGAATGGTTTTTCTTTTCCGTCTTTCTGGAAAAAAGGCAGGATAATGGACCAAGAAGGCAGAAAATGGACAAGAAGAACAGGAAGAAAAGGAACAAGGCAGAAACAAAGAAAGGGAAAGAAAAAAGGAGACTTCCTAGCACAGAATTTCCAGAAGGTGGGGACGCTATTTATGCTGGCAGGCCCCTGGCATCCCACAGGGGCATCCACCGAACTGAAGATCATAGCAAGAACACCTGCCCATCTTCCTCCACATCGCTTTGTCCACAAAAACCCGACACAGGTCATCGTCCCACACCCTGCTTCCAGCAGTATACATGGAGGGGAAAACTCCAATGCAATTGAGCAACACAAAGTAATCATCATGTCGAGGGACGGGATAGCCTAGTGGTCACAACATTGCGCTCGCAATCTGACGACCCGGGTTCGCTTCCCGTTCAAGGGGATATTTTCCCCTGGAGTTAACATCAGTGCAGACTCCACTCTCCCCAAAAGTCCTTCGGATGAGACTATAAACCGAGGACCCGTGTGCGAACGCACGCAGAACATCTTATACACACGTTAAATCCTGTTCCGCTTTTCGTAACAGTAGGCCATTGTGTGCCGGTGGGAACAGATAACAAAATTCACAAAACCGCATACACACGGGGAATGGATGTAAAAAAGCACATAAGTGCTTATTTTATTATCCTCGATATCAAAGAATAAGATAAAATTAAAAACCAAAAACTGCCCTGTCAATATGGCTGCTGTATTGTCCAGGTCACCCTCTGCTTTTAATGTCAGTCCTTCACCAGTGGCTGTCGTGACGTCTTCAGGAAAGATCTTGAACAGTGAACTGCAAGACAGCTCAAACCAACAGTACGTGATCATCACAGGAGCAGTATTTAGAAGGCGGGCTGCTTTTGCAGTTGTAGGTTGATGACCATGACAACGATAAGTGTAATCGTGACACTGGTGTCGCTGCTACACTGACCCCAGCAGCAGCTGTCAATAACAGCAGTCATGCCTCCTCCTCTTCTTCCCCCTCCTATTGTGACTAACAATTGCTATTATCAATAGTATCCATGCATCATTCTCCTCCTCTTCTTCCTCCTCATCCTACTACTACTGCTACTACTTCTTCTTCTTCAACGTCTTCTT
>CM054151.1:56691508-56694008 GCA_028751875.1 Rapana venosa | reverse complement strand
GTACTTATTTATTTATTTATACGACTTTAAGACTCGGCAGATTTCTCAGAGTGATTTTCGGGCTGCTCTCCCCGAGGATAGCGCATCGCCACAAGAGCAGCGGCACCATTAAAAAAATTTTTTTTTAACTTTTCCTGTCTTCAACTGTATTTGTTTCTTTATCAGAGTGGCTTTTTCCACAGAACTTTGCCAGGGACAACTCTCTTGTTGCCGTGGGTTCTTTTACGTGTGCTAAATAATTTTGTGTAACACACGGGACCTCGGTTTATCGTCTCATCCTAAAGACTAGCACTCAGACCATCACTCATGGTTTAATGGATAGGGGGGGGGGGGGGGGGGGGTAGTTTTTGGCACAAACGGGGATCAAACCACCGCACACTTCCGACCCGGACTTTTTGCTGTCTAGGCAGGCGCGTTACCTCTAGACCACCGATGTCCCTTCAGGAGGAGGGGAGCTTCCCTGTCGTCCACAGCCATGAAGACAGGGGACAGGTAATCCTCCCCTCACCTCACCCCACCTCACCTCACCTCACCTCACTTTATCTCGCCTCATCTCACCTCACCTTGACCGTTGGGGTACCACTGAAGATTTTGCAATCAGTTTCCTCCACTTGTCGCGGTTTTCAGCTTTCCCTAGCAAATCGTTCCACTCAAGGCTACCAGTCCACTCTCTGATGTTGTCTTCCCATCGTTTTCTCTGTCTGCCTCTTCGTCTCCCTCCTTGTACTGTTCCCTGTAGGACAGTCTTGGCCAGTCCAGACGTTCGTGTGACGTGTCTGAACCTCTTCAGTTTCCGTCTTTTTACCAAGTAAGAAGCTCGTCATGTGGTCCGATGGCGTTTTTAATTCTGGCCTTCACTTCCTCGTTAGTGATGTGATCTCTGTATGAGATACCAAGGAGTTTGTGAAAGCACCTCATCCCCATTGCCTGTATCCTTCTTTCAATGTCTGCTGTTATGGTCCACGTTTCACATGCGTACAAACATACGGCCATGACCACGGAACGCATCAGTCTGATCTTGAAGCTGATGGCAATATTCTGGTCGTTCCGGAGGTGACAGGTCATCCTTACAAGAACCCGATCCAATTCATTGGCAAAAATAGTGACGTACGTCATGCACACATTCATTTCATATATGTGTATATATGTTTTGTTTAGTTGGATTTGGTTTTGCTGGGGGGGGGGGGGGGGGGGGGGGGGGGGTTCGCTCCTCGACTAGAGCTGCCAGGTTTCCTAACGGCGAGCTGTTGCCTGGGCAAGATGGGGTAAGTATGGTCTACATACACTTCCACACCATGGTCTACATACACTTCCACACCATGGTCTACATACACTTCCACACCATCGGATTCTGTTTGTCGCATCCCTATCAGATCTAGTGAGCCGAGTGGCTGCGATGCCGAAAAGAAACATCACACCATCAGAATGCACGAGGTATTCACAATGAGAACATTGTTTCATTCCTTTCGCAGTTCCCTTTTTCGACATTTATTTTCCTGTAAATCATTATGATGGAGCTACCCTGGCTAGATCTGAATAAAATTAATACGGTGGATTGTTGGCT
Source organism: Rapana venosa (assembly GCA_028751875.1). NCBI lineage: Eukaryota > Metazoa > Mollusca > Gastropoda > Neogastropoda > Muricidae > Rapana > Rapana venosa. Next base: position 56,692,444 of record CM054151.1, on the reverse strand, counting down.
TTACGATAATTGTTGAGAAACCAAGAATGCAGAGAGTCAATAAACAAATAAATACAATTTCATCCCCCAAAAAACATAAACACTTTTAACAGCGTAAGCTATCTTTGTTGGTTTTATTAGGTGTTTTCAGTTTTCGGTCCACTCGTATGGTAAACAAAGCAGAAAATATAAGACATGTAGTCTAGGTATGCTCTTTTACCAGATTATTTTAAGCTACTTCTGTTCAGGAGTTCTAGTGCTTACTTTCAAACACATCATCAGTTTGGTGACATCAGTCGGTCGTGATCTATCACAGGACGTATGCAACATTCCGATACAGTCTGATGTAACAACTGTAAGGTCCACCCGCACAATCTGCTCTACGCCGGGAATTCTACACAAATGTCTGTGGATGTATTCTGCGGTCAAATCACAAGGCCTGGCCTAGAGGTTTAAAGACTTATTTTGACGTCGCTCTCCCGCTGGTGTCTAGGTGTCTGAAAATGACGTCATAGCTTGACATCCAGGCGTCAGTATAAATAGCATCCTCATTTTCTGAAAATTCTGTGCTAGAAATTCTCTTCTTTCTCTCCCTCTGTTTCTGCCTCGTTCCTTTTCTTCTGTCACCTCCTTCTATTCTGATCTATCATCTGCCTTCTTGGTCCTTTGTCCCACCTGTTTTCCAGAAAGGTTTCAAATAGAACATTTCTCAACTGTGGCCTGGGCCTGACTTGTCAGGCGCTTAACGGCAGCGCAACGCATTTTCGCTGATATGACAGAGGTAACGCGCCTGTCTAGAAAGCGAAAAGTCCGGGTCGGAAGTGTGCGGTGGTTCGAATCCCGTTTGGGCCCGAAACTTTTCCCCCATCCATTAGACAATGAGTGATGGTCTGGGCGCTAGTCTTTCGGATGAGACGATAAACCGAGGTCCCGTGTCTTACACAAAATTTTCAGCGC
>CM054151.1:56584008-56686508 GCA_028751875.1 Rapana venosa | reverse complement strand
TACATTTAGTCCCCGTGTGTATGCGATTTTGTAAAATTTGTCATCTTCGCACCGGCACACAATGGCCTACTCTTACGAAAAGCGGAACAGGGTTTAACGTGTGCGCAAGATGTTCTGCGTGTGTTCGCACACGGGGCCTCGGTTTATAGTCTCATCCGAAGGACTTTTGGGGAGAGTGGAGTCTGCACTGATGTTAACTCCAGGGGAAAATATCCCCTTGAACGGGAATCGAACCCGGGTCGTCAGATTGCGAGCGCAATGTTCTGGCCACTAGGCAATCCCGCCCCCCTATATAAAAGGTGTATATGCATCCGAGATCTCATGCATAATAATACTCTGCACCAGTAAAGACAGTCATTTGCACAGGGAACTGTGAACGCAGACTTTGGTCAACTTTTTTTTAATTTTATTTTTGGGTCGCCCGTCTGAAAGGAAGTATATACAACTTGGATTATGAAGAGACTGGGCGAGTCAACGAACAGACCAACATAGAACAAGAAAAAAGAAAATAATGAAGACAGAAGAAGAATAGAAACTGATTGGGTTGGGGGAGGGGGCCTAATCAGCCAAGTCGGTTTTGAACAGCGCCTCAAACCCTGACCCCGATGTCTGGCATTATTTCCATCACTTTTCACCAAGTTCTGACAATGCCTTCCTGATGTCTGGCATTATTTGCATCACTTTTCACCAAGTTCTGACAATGCCTTTTAAGTCATTTTGATGTTTCCCTTTCATTTTTTGTCATTTCAGCTGCGAGCCGGCTACCCAACCCTAACTCCAGCCTTTTTTTTTTTTGGCTGAAGGGGGAGGTAGGCTTTTCCCAATGCTCTGACCAGCGGTGACACAATGACCGACCCACTGACTTGTTGACTTTTGAGTTTTCACACCATTTGAAATGTCAGACAACAAAAATGAGTTCATTCCAATATTCTTTTAAAGCACGGAAAGTGACAGAAAGCTGAATTCCGGCCATGTTATCTGTACAGCCAGAAAGCACAGACACCTTTCTTTCAGTGTGTGCGATACGTCAGCTTGTCAGCGTTAAGAAGAGGGAGCTGTGCAAAGCGTGTGGTCTCTCAGCAGAGTCAGCAAAGAGTCAGCGTTAAGAAGAGGGAGCTGTGCAAAGCGTGTGGTCTCTCAGCAGAGTCAGCAAAGAGTCAGCGTTAAGAAGAGGGAGCTGTGCAAAGCGTGTGGTCTCTCAGCAAAGAGTCCGCTTGTCAGCGTTAAGAAGAGGGAGCTGTGCAAAGCGTGTAGTCTCTCAGCAGAGTCAGCGTTAAGAAGAGGGAGCTGTGCAAAGCGTGTGGTCTCTCAGCAGAGTCAGCGTTAAGAAGAGGGAGCTGTGCAAAGCGTGTAGTCTCTCAGCAAAGAGTCCGCTTGTCAGCGTTAAGAAGAGGGAGCTGTGCAAAGCGTGTAGTCTCTCAGCAAAGAGTCCGCTTGTCAGCGTTAAGAAGAGGGAGCTGTGCAAAGCGTGTGGTCTCTCAGCAAAGAGTCAGCTTGTCAGCTTTAAAAAGAGGGAGCTGTGCAAAGCGTGTGGTCTCTCAGCAAAGAGTCAGCAAGAGTCAGCTTTAAAAAGAGGGAGCTGTGCAAAGCGTGTGGTCTCTCAGCAAAGAGTCAGCGTTAAGAAGAGGGAGCTGTGCAAAGCGTGTGGTCTCTCAGCAAAGAGTCAGCTTGTCAGCTTTAAAAAGAGGGAGCTGTGCAAAGCGTGTGGTCTCTCAGCAAAGAGTCAGCAAGAGTCAGCTTTAAAAAGAGGGAGCTGTGCAAAGCGTGTGGTCTCTCAGCAAAGAGTCAGCGTTAAGAAGAGGGAGCTGTGCAAAGCGTGTGGTCTCTCAGCAGAGTCAGCAGAGTCAGCGTTAAGAAGAGGGAGCTGTGCAAAGCGTGTAGTCTCTCAGCACAGTCAGCGTTAAGAAGAGGGAGCTGTGCAAAGCGTGTGGTCTCTCAGCAGAGTCAGTTGGGCAGTCAGGTGCCAGTGGTGTATGCTCACCACGTGACTTTGAAAGGCATCAGTCTATAAATAGAGTACATGGTTATGAAATTCAGGAAAAATAACTGAATACTGGCTACAGAAATTTCATCGTTTTGTTACTCCCCAAAAATAAACATGCAACATTTTTTCTTCTCTCAGATGGTAATTATATCACATATGACATAAGTAAATAAAGAATGCTAGAATACATCATTTCACAACATAAGCTACTTAAAATTTTAGAATACACACGTTTGAGTCAAGTTCCATACTTGCAGAAAAAGAGCACAGATGGACCTAATAGACACAATACAAAGGCTGGGAAAGAAGCAAGAAATCAAACAGTAACTCAAACACCATTCATGTAAAAATATTTCACTTTAGTCTTGTCGATACAGCAACTTTTTTTTGTGGCGCTTTCAGCCTCCTCTTCCTTCTTCCTCCCCCCCCCCCCCCCCTCCCCTCATTTCTTCTTTCATATGCCACCTTCTTTGTTTTTTTCTTCTTTTTTTTTTGGGGGGGGGGGGGGTTGAGGGGGGTGAGGGTGCTTTGTGGGGTCTCTACCCTTTTCCCACACTTTTTTTGTTCTTTTTTTTTTTAAAAGGCTGTGATAGAATACATTTGTGCTGGCAAGGGAAAACACAGACTGCAGGGAAAGATGCGGATAACGTGTCTCTTCATGGGCTGGGATGCATCTCTCTTTCCCTGTATTCTTCTCGTTTGTCGTCAGGGTTGTCTTTCTTTAATGGGCCTCACTTTCATGAAGATCATAGAGCACCATCTATTTTCATGCTTCACACAGTGCTGGGAGGGGGGTGGGTGGGAGTGGGGGGAGGTGGGGGGTAGGTGGAGGGGTTGGGGGGGAGGTGCTTCATAGTGTACAATTTTTTTTGTTTAGGTGGGAGGGGTGGGTGTAGGCTTTGCATTCTTCAGCCAAAATATTTTCTCCCTTTCTTTTCCCAACCCCTCTTGTTAAAAAAGTTTTCCCCCAAAACAAAGGGATCATTCTGCCAACAACGACCACGACTATCCTTTCTGAATAAATTATCCGATCCAACAAAAACCTAAACTACAATAATCCAAAAGCAATCAAAATGAAACAAAAAACACTATTTTCTACAACAAATCTATCATCCTCTCATGATTTCAGGAATATTTCCCAGAAACCTGACCACATCCAACAAAGAGTTACTCAAAAGAAAAGGCAATGAACAATAAACTCAAAAATCCTTTTCACCATCCTTCAATGATAAATTACGTCTAATTCCCTGACCAACAATAAACGCGATCAGAGAACCACAGCATTCTAAACAAAACTCAATGCCAATTGTCAGCGAAAAAAAGATCATTACAATACACTGTCCAGCACCACCAACACTGGGGGGTTCTCGTTACAACACCCCAGCATTACCAACAACACATGACGTTTTCAGAGCTACAGGGCTTGGGTACACTCTAACATCTGATTAGAAAAACATCCTAGAAAATAAATTGTAATAGCCACCCCTGCTTCCGCCATTGTTATGGCTGTGAACAATCCTTCCAGCATCCTTCCTAGTCCCTACTTTTCTCAAAAATGGTATTCGTGCGCATATACTTTTTCTACTTTAAAAAAAGCATACTTGTAGTAATGCATCGTCTGTTCTCAATTCACAATAACTCACACTACCGACTGCTGTCAAATCTGTGAAGGCATACCAATGATAGACCAGTGCATACACCTGCCTACGGTGCAAATCACCCCTACCCCATTCTCCCACACTAAAGCAGTCTGGGGCTTTTCCAGAAGGGCGAGGCGCACTGAATATTCTGATTTGTACTGCGATACCACACACTGTCCACCTCTTTGCTTCACTGCCACTGACCTGAACACGTGTCCCCTCCTCACCAATATTTTTCCCACGTGCACCTTCCCTCCCCGGCATCTAGAAGTATAACATGTCACTCCTGTGTCACCTTTGCCTCTCCCTTTATCCTAAGCGATTTTTACCTTTCCTATTTTCTCTGCTTTCCAATGATTCGTACATCGTTTAACTTTCCTTTTTAAACCTATAGTTCCTTTTTTTATAAAATGTCTCTCATACTCCATTATTTATGTCATCAACAGAAAACAAAATCCTAACTTCCTCCCTCCCCATTTCATGCCCCTTTACAGCCATCTCCTGCAGATCCATCCCCCATCATCACCCCCCCCCCCCTGTTGTATCTTTAGAATTAAACACCCGATGCCTTGCTTCCCATCTCCATGTCATACCCCTTTCACCACCCCCCATCTCTCACAGATCTAGACCCTAACTCCCCCTTTTCCTAAAATACCCCTTCCCTACTACCTCATTACAAGAACAGCCGACTGCTTTACTTCCCGATCAATCATACACTCATATTCATACACTTTGATTTCCCCCTCCCTCCCTCTCACATTTCAATACTCAACTCCCAGTTTAATATTTTCTACTCCGATCTTTTTTTAAAATATATATATATATATATATATATATATATATATATATATATATATATATATATATATATAATATGACTGCCATGCTCCCTCTACTCTACCTACACATTTAATAAATCTTCCCCCATTCCCACACATCAGAACCTGAACTATACCCTCCCCCCCTCTCCATCCGACACCCTTGCATTTCCCTAAAATCCTTGATTTCCCTCTCCCCCCTTCTTTTTTCAAGAAGAAATTAGATATCTACCATTACTGTGTTCATATACCGCTGTGTCCATCTGCTTTTCTGTTTTCATGCAAGGTTAAAAAACTGTTTAGTAGAAGGGTTAGGGTTAAGATTTAGTATCAGGTTAAGTGTCGTCGGTGTGTTGGATGTATGTTCTGTTTGAAAGCATGTGGACACACTGGCACATAGACACGTCGGCAGAGTACTCAGTTTCAAATGGCCACTCCAGAGATTATTTCTTGGACTGCTTCTATCCCGTTTCCTATCTCGTACGCCAAAATCAAGATTCAAGTCTACATCCTTTCTTGATCTGCTTCAAGAATGAATTAACGGCACCCCAATTGTTTTCAAGACTATCGATATCAAAACATGGGAATAAAGTTTTCTCCAACAGCGAGCCCTCTTTCATCCCCGTTGTACTGAACAAGCATTCTACCCCTTCTCTGCAACATCCCTTCCTTACACCTGCCTGTAAACACTGCCCCCTTGTCCCCAACACCCCTTCCTTACACCTGCCTGTAAACACTGCCTTCTTGTCCCCAACACCCCTTCCTAGATCCTCTAACACCTGCCTGTAAACACTGCCCTGTAAACACTGCCCTCTTGTCTCCAACACCCCTTCCTCATACCTACCCCACTAATACCTGTAACTTCCCCCCACTACTATCCATCTCCCCCAAACCACCCTTCCTCAACACCTATGCCGCAATACCTTGATACCTCCATGCTACATCCTCTCTCTGAACTCCCCTCCTCTTAAACAGCTACCTGACAATATCTACAACCGCCTCCACTCAAACACTACCCCCCTGTTGTAAACACTTTTCTCATACCTACCCTACAAATACCTGTACCCATCCTCCCACCCCCACCCCACACACATTATGTGTGTATATATATATATATATATATATATATATATATATCATTCCCCTCTCCCAAGCATCCCTTCATCAACACCTATGCCACAATACCTAATACCTCCTTGCTTCATCTTCTTTCTTAACACATCTTCCTCAAACAACTGCCTTAACAATACCTGCAACACCCACCACCCACCCTCACTACTACCCCCTCCTAAACCCACCTTCCTAAACATCCACCTGACAATACCTGTCAGTCCCTTCCCCATGCTGTCCTTTCTAAACACCGCTTCCTATCAACATTTCTACTTCAATACCTGAACCTCCCATCAAAAACTCCTTCCGAGGCCTTCAGCACACACACAAACACACACACACACACTCACACACAAACACACACACACACACACACACACGCAAACACACACACACACACACACACACACACACACACACACACACACACAAACACACAAACACCCCACACACACACACACACACACGCAAACACACACACACAAGTGTGTCCCTTACGCCCACCTCTCTGAAAGATGTATACATCCCTCTTGCTTTAATTTTTTCTGGATTCTTGAATATCGAAAGTGCATCCGTCTAGTCTACTTCCTATTGTTTCGTATACTATACCATTTGAGACCATCACAGATTTCCCAACAGTCTTAGCATAAAACATTATATATACATTTGGTGTATTTTCCCCTTGCATTGCAGGTTATAGTCTCACATAGACGGGTACATATTTTATTACATACCACTCTTTGTATGTTGAATATGAATACACACACAAATAATTAGTAGCACAGCTCTGTGTGCCTTCACTTCAACAACTATTTTGGTGTAAACTATTGCAGTGTGCTTTCAGTTTTACTGTTTTGATGTAAACTATTTAAACTACAAAGGTGTGGACAAGTGAACTGATCATGGAAGGCGAACTTTGTTAACACAACTGAGGAGACTTACAGGGAAAATCAGAACAAATGAACCGGCACTAGGTTATTTCTAGTCTGAACCATTAATTCAGCACAAACAAATAAACCGTAACTGGTCGATTCGGTTGAAAAAAATTTAAATTTCAAACCCTGGTCAAGTCTGGCATCTTTGCCCTGCTCTCGCCCCCTACTAGTCTGACCAAGTGCACAATGGTGATTTGATTATCCAAAGCATGTTAACGGCTCATAGCTATGTACTCTTTCATTTGAATGACATTGAAAATACCATGTGAAAAATCTATTAGTCCTAAATACAAAAAGCACCCTTCAGCTCACTGCTCTTTGTATTCCCACACATCATTCACTGGCGTCTTTAAAAAGTAGTGGTGACGTGTTTTTATATAAAAAAGAAGGGGGAGAGGTCTTTTTTCAAACAGATCATGGAGCAACTTTTGTCTTTACACTTGTTTCCTATTTCCTTGGGTCATTTCTTTCTTTACTTTTGTTTTTTGCTTATTGGGTTTCCTCTTTTTTAATACTTGTTGTTTTTTACAATTTGATTTTTGAATTTTTTTTCTTTTTCTTTTCTGATGTGCTTATATTGTTTTGGGGTGCTTCAGCTCTTAAAGGCCTAGAAAACAATCTCTCTCTCTCTCTCCCTCCCTCCCCATGGTCATTATTGCACGAGGTTCTAGTATGCAAGCTCATGGAGAAGTCCATTTCTACTTATTCCTGCTTTCTTCTTAATGTCTTCTTGCTGCTTTCTTCATAATGTCTTCTTTCTACTTCCTTCACATTGTCTTCTTGCTGCTTTCTTCACATTGTCTTCTTGCTGCTTTCTTCATGTCTTTTGCTACTTTCTTCCCGATTTCTTTTGCTGCTTTCTTCTTAATGTCTACTTGCTGCTTTCTTCTTAATGTCTTCTTTTGTTGCTTTCTTCTTAATGTCTTTTGCTGCTTTCTTCTTAATGTCTTCTTTCTCTGCTTTCGTCACATTGTCTTCTTTTGCTGCTTTCTTCTTAATGTCTACTTGCTGCTTTCTTCGTGTCTTCTTTTGCTGCTTTCTCCTTAATGTCTTCTTGCTGCTTTTTTTCTTAATGTCTTCTTGCTGCTTTTTTTCTTAATGTCTTCTTTTGCTGCTTTCTTCTTAATGTCTTCTTTTGCTGCTTCTTCTTAATGTCTACTTTTGCTGCTTTCTTCATGTCTACTTCTTACTTTCTTCATGTCTATTTGCTGCTTTTTCCATGTCTTCTTGCCGCTTTCTTCATCATGTCTTCTTGCTGCTTTCTTCATCATGTCTTCTTGCTGCTTTCTTCATCATGTCTTCTTGCTGCTTTCTTCTTAATGTCTTCTTGCTGCCTTCTTCTTAATGTCTTCTGTTGCTGCTTTCTTCCTGATTTCTTTTGCTGCTTTCTTCATAATGTATTCTTGCTTCTTTCTTCATAGCTTCTTGTTTTCTTCATGTCTTCTTGTTTTCTTCAAGATGTCTTCTTGCTGTTTCCTTCATAATGTCTTCTTTCCTTCATAATGTCTTCTTGTTTCCTTCAAGATGTCTTCTTTTTTCCTTCATGATGTCTTCTTGTTTCCTTTAAAATGTCCTTGTTGCTTCCTTCATGATGTCTTCTTGCTGCTTCCTTCATGATGTCTTCTTGCTGCTTCCTTCATGATGTCTTCTTGCTGCTTCCTTCAAGCTGTGTTCTTGCTGCTTCCTTCAAGCTGTGTTCTTGTTGCTTCCTTCATGATGTCTTCTTGCTGCTTCCTTCAAGATGTCTTCTTCCTTCAAGATGTCTTCTTGCTGCTTCCTTCATGATGTCTTCTTGCTGCTTCCTTCAAGATGTCTTCTTGCTTCTTCCTTCATAATGTCTTCTTGCTGCTTCATTCAAGATGTCTTCTTTCTTCTTCCTTCATAATGTCTTCTTGCTGCTTCCTTCAAGCTGTGTTCTTGTTGCTTCCTTCATAATGTCTTCTTGCTGCTTCCTTCATGATGTCTTCTTGCTGCTTCCTTCATGATGTCTTCTTTCTGCTTTCTTCATGATGTCTTCTTGTTTCCTTCATAATGTCTTCTTTTTTCCTTCTTGATGTCTTCTTTCCTTCAAGATGTCTTCTTCCTTCGAGATGTCTCCTGGCTGCTTCCTGCAAGATGTCTTCTTGCTGCTTCCTTCATGATGTCTTCTTGCTGCTTCCTTCTTGCTGCTTTCTTCATGATGTCTTCTTGCTGCTTCCTTCAAGATGACTTCTTGCTGCTTTCTTCATGATGTCTTCTTGCTGCTTCCTTCAAGATGACTTCTTGCTGCTTTCTTCATGATGTCTTCTTGCTGCTACCTTCATGATTTCTTGTTTCCTTCAAGATGTCTTCTTGTTTCTTCCATGTCTTCTTGCTGCTTCCTTCGTGATGAACTTCACCTGGTTCAACCTGTCCACAGACACACCCTGAACAAGTCCTGCAGTGCTCTGGTGTCTCCTCAAGGAAGTAAAGGAGAGAAGGAGATAATCTAAGTGACACCTGTTGGGATTATCTTACCTGGTCAGGTAGGCATGTCGCCACTGGTGTCTGGGCTGTTGATGAGTAGCTCAGCGACATATGGCGTTGTTTGATGTCATCACTGGTGTTGTTGAGTTGTTCAGTGGCATAATTCATGGGCGGTGTTTGATGTCATCACTGGTGTTGAGTAGTTCAGTGACATATGGCGCGTTTGATGTCATTACTGGTGTTGATGAGTCGTTCAGCGACATAATTCATGGCGGTGTTTGATATCACTGGTGCTATTGAGTTGTTCAGTGACAATTCATGGCGATGTTTGATGTCATCACTGGTGTTGGTGAGTAGCTCAGTGACACATGGCAGTGTTTGATGTCACTGGTGTCTGAGCTGTTGAGTAGCTTAGTGACACATGGCGGTGTTTGATGTCATCACTGGTGTTGGTGAGTAGCTCAGTGACACATGGCGGTGTTTGATGTCATCACTGGTGTTGGTGAGTAGCTCAGTGACACATGGCGGTGTTTGATGTCATCACTGGTGTTGGTGAGTAGCTCAGTGACACATGGCGGTGTTTGATGTCATCACTGGTGTTGGTGAGTAGCTCAGTGACACATGGCGGTGTTTGATGTCATCACTGGTGTTGGTGAGTAGCTCAGTGACACATGGCGGTGTTTGATGTCATCACTGGTGTTGGTGAGTAGCTCAGTGACACATGGCGGTGTTTGATGTCATCACTGGTGTTGAGTAGCTCAGTGACATAATTCATGGCGGTGTTTGGTAGACGTCATTGCTGCTGTCCAGGATGAAATTAGCACCAGCAGTTCACTGATGTCACTGAAGATACCAGGGCTGTGATGGTTGGCATTTTTCTTCAGGCTGGTCCCTCTTCAGGCTTTATGGTGTAGCACTGCCATGTCAGGATGTCTTGGCAGGAGAGCTGTGATATGTGACCTGATTAAAACCAAGCCAGCTTCCTCCTTTTCACAACAGGCAGCTGGGATTCCTGTGGCCCAGCTTTCATGTTTCTCCAGGATCATTTGAAACCTGGTAACCAGACATAAATCTGTAAGCTAAAAACAACAGAAGGGAGGGGAGAGAGGGGGGAGGAGAGCAAGTTTGCTGGTACTTTCTGTGCACAGCCTGAACAAGCGGTCAGCAACAACTTCTAATACAAGGGCAGGCAGTGTCATGATCACCTAGATGGGCAGGGGGTAGAGGCTGGGGGTCAGGAAGGTGTGCTCCTGATCTGACGGCCCAGGATCATCATAATAATAACAATAATAATAATGTATGGAATTTATATAGCGCTGAATCTTGTAAGCAGCAAATCAAAGCGCTCATACCTTCACTAAGGCACCTGTTCAAGGGAAGGGAGTTTTCTCCTAGACTTAGCATCAGTACCAACTCCACTCCCACAAAGTCCTTCAGATCAGACTGTAAACCGTGATGCCGGGTGCGAACACATACATGACGTCTTCCGCACATGCTAACCTTGTTCGCCTTTTCGGAGAGTAGGCCATTGCGTGCGGTAAAAAACGGATGATTTTTTTTTTAAATGCATGCACCCTATTGTATTTAGACATCATTCTCTTAGTGGAATGTGGCTTCCTTAGAAGACAAACGTTAGTATACGGAAAATCTAAGTGGGGAACGAAATAAAGAAATCGTGTAATGTTACGATGTGATGTCAACACTCTGAAATGGTTACATTTATTTGTTTTTCTTATTGACATTAAGACTAAGAAAATCCCATGTTCATTATAAAACTGTGTAAATAATGATGGACCTGTAACTACTACTGTTTGTTTAAAAAATTGCGATCGAAATGACACTTCATTTAACATACTACTTTCTCCTACTGATGTCAAGTCGGTGACAAAAATATAGACAATCTACATATAAAAAAGTTATCTTGACATTTTATAACAGGTTGTTCATAGAAAAAAAGGGTTAGGGTTAATTCATTCCTAATCACATTGAGCTTTGCCTCATCCAGTTTTACCTAAGCTGTAAAACGCAGATTTAAACACACACACACACGCACACACACACACACACACACACACACACACACACACACACACACACACACGCACACACACATGGTAATGTACTTACAAGTGAGGTCTTGTTAATGGAGAAGTTCCAGGTATTGACGAAGGAGGTGAAGTTTCCAGCTGAGGGCACCAGTACAGACAGGAGAAACAGCTTCAGCAGAACTGCCGTGTGATCAGCATGACAACTCTAACCCTGATGCTACAACTTCTGTGAAATAAGAGATGGAAAAAAAACCCAGACGGCTTGCAGTTCGCCGCTCTTTATTTCGGGTCCATCGGCCTGGAATGAGCTCCCTCTCTCTCTTCGCCAGAAAACTAGTTATGACACTTAAATCCAGCCTTAAGACATATTTCAAACCTAAGATTCCCCCCTCTTTTTCATATCAGAGCTATCCCACCTTCACTAACCCATGTCCTATCACCCTGCTAAAGTATACGACCTGTGTGAGTGTGTGTGTGTGTGCTTTGACTATTGAAATTTTATTTCATAGATTTTGTCTGCAGCGCAACATGTTTGTAATATCTGTTTGTTTAAACTATTGATTATTTATCATTGATTACATGACTGTGTAAGATTAGGTTGAATACATGCGCTTTGATTTGTCTTTGCAAGATATAGCGCTCTATAAGTTCCATTTATTATTATTAATTATCAAAACGCCTAAAGAAGTGTGAGGGAGAGACAGAGTGACTAGTCCTCATCCGAGAAGCAGCCAGCTATGCACAAAAGCCTGAGACACCTTCACTACCACAACAGTGGCACAAAAGCCTGGTAGTCTTCATATACACTATGTGTGGCAAGACTTAGAACACGACAGAACGAACTACCACAACAGTGCCAAGTAAGTGAAAGAGTAACAGAGTGACTAGTCCTCCTCCAAGAAGCAGCGAGCTATGCACAAGACCTAAACCACCTTCACTACCACCACAGTACCCACTAAGTGTGAAAGAGTAACAGAGTCACTAGTCCTCCTGTAAGAGGATGCGAGCTATGCACAAGACCTAAGTCACCTTCACTACCACCACAGTACCCACTAAGTGTGAAAGTTTAACAGAGTCACTAGTCCTCCTCTAAGAGGATGCGAGCTATGCACAAGACCTAAGCCACCTTCACTACCACCACAGTACCCACTAAGTGTGAAAGTTTAACAGAGTCACTAGTCCTCCTCTAAGAGGAAGCGAGCTATGCACAAGACCTAAGCCACCTTTACTACCACCACAGTACCCACTAAGTGTGAAAGTTTAACAGAGTCACTAGTCCTCCTCTAAGAGGAAGCGAGCTATGCACAAGACCTAAACCACCTTCACTCCCAAAGTAGTACTGACCCTCCTGTCCACCACGTGGACCAGCCTTCAGGACCAGGATCAGACTGACCAGCCACCTCCAGACCTGCTGCTACAGACCATCTGACCAGATTGAAAGTCATGGTCACCTTCGCTACTAGATTGAAAGTCATGGTCTTCACTACCAGATAGAAAGTCATGATCATCATTACCAGATTAGTCATGGGCATCATCAGATTGAAAGTCATGGTCATCGTCACTACCAGATTGAAAGTCATGGTCATCTTCACTACCAAATTCAAAGTCATGGTCATCTTCGCTACCAGATTCAAAGTCATGGTCACCTTCACTATCTTAGGAATGACAATTTATACCCAGTACTGTCAGTGCCTTCACAGATAATCTTTCCGGAACACCAGGATTGCTTCCCTTTGATCTCCTGAAACTGTGGTTTATTTCCATGCTTTTTTTAATTTTTGAGGGGTGAGCTCCTGTTTAAGATCGTTTTATGTGCATGGGTAGGGGGTTATGATTTATTTTTCTTTATTTTTTTCCCTATAAATTTAGTAGTATTTGGGTTTAGGTTTATCTGGTTTGATTTTATTTCACTCAGTTTAGTTTTATTCAGGGTTTGGTAAGTTTATTACATTTGACTCCTTTTGTTTTATGTCAGCTTTTTTGGTTTGATTTAGTTTTATTCAGAGTTTTGTTTAGTCTGTTTAGCTTTATTCAGGATCTAGTTTTACACGGGGTTTGGTTTAGTTTTATTCAGGTATTCAGGGTTTGGTTTAGTTTTATTCAGGTATTCAGGGTTTGGTTTAGTTTTACATGGTTTAGTTTATTCAGGTATTCAGGGTTTGGTTTAGTTTTACATGGTTTAGTTTTACTCAGGGTTTGGTTTAGTCTTATTCGGGGTTTGATTTAGTTTTATTTCAGGATTTGGCTTAGTCTAGTTTTAATCGGGGTTTGGTTTCGTTTAGTTTTAATCAGGATTTGGTTTAGTTTAGTTTTAATCAGGGTTTGGTTTAGTTTAGTTTTATTCAGGGTTTGCTTTAGTTTAGTTTTATTCAGGGTTTGCTTTAGTTTAGTTTTATTCAGGGTTTGGTTTCGTTTAGTTTTATTTCAGGGTTTAGTTTATTTTAAGTTTTATTCAGGGTTTGCTTTAGTTTAGTTTTATTCAGGGTTTGCTTTAGTTTAGTTTTATTCAGGGTTTGCTTTAGTTTTATTCAGGGTTTGGTTTATTTTAGTTTTATTCAGGGTTTGCTTTAGTTTAGTTTTATTAAGGGTTTGCTTTAGTTTAGTTTTATTCAGGGTTTAGTTTAGCTTATTCAGGGTTTGCTTTAGTTTTATTTAGGGTTTAGTTTAGTTTTATTCAGGGTTTGCTTTAGTTTAGTTTTATTCAGGGTTTAGTTTAGTTTTATTCAGATTTGTTTTGGTTTCTTCTTAAGTTTTTTTTTCCTTTAGTCATTTATGCTTGGTTGAGGGTTTTTAATTTATTTTATTTTCGGCTAATTGCATGTTTTTGCTGATAATTTTTATTTTAATTTGAATAGTACCCATTTTATAATTTTAGTTTAAATCCCCCATTTTAAAACCTACACGTTTATACTAGTTTAATTTTTTGTCTATCACTCTCGGCATTTCAGTTTTTAGATATTTTAGAGCTAATCTAATTTCAGCTTTTATAGCAAGATATGACCAAAGCAATCAGAGATTGGATATCCAGGGATCATTGAAGCGCTTTGATTTGTTGCTTTACAAGATTCAGTGCTATATAAATTCCATACATTATTATTATGATTATTATTATTATTATAATTGAAAGACAACTGGCAGGTTGTCCGACACTCGGTCATGAAACAGAACTGAAGAAGCAAACTCTGATCACAGCCTGATATCTTACATCTCCGCTGGAAGATAAATATGATGGCACCAACAACAAAGAAGTGATCACATTCACAATCATAAAATCAGGACTTTGCTCTCTTTTCCTACCAAATAACGCCGTACGTCTCTTTACTTTAAGCCTGAAGCCTCTGAAAACAACCTCCTTGAAGACTACCAGCACTGGGGAAGTAGAACAATTCTATTTCAAAGATCAAGATAATTGAACGTATTTTTTGTGTCTTAGAACTATGACAAAGAAACTGTTAGCAGGACTTGTGTCGGACTTTCCAGAGCTCTGTTGAAGGGTTTCCTCAGTCCACTAACTACAGACCCTAACACGGCCACCATGCTGTCTCATCATCAGACTACCGGCACTGTGCCCCCGTGCTGAATGCTCTGCATCTCCAGTGTTCTCTGATAGGAATATCCATGGTGGTTGGCCGAAATCTGATTAAGACATAATAGGCGTGTGTCACACTCACATACACACCCGCCCCCCCCCCCCAAAAAAAAAAACAACCGAACAAACCCAAAATAAAAAACATGTTTTTTTAAACTCATGCTATTATTTTCTGATTCTGACCCCACAAGTTACCTCCTTCCATATCCTTCCACTGTATAAAGTTTTCATGATCAGCCGGGTATTGAACTTTTTTTTTAATCAACTGTATTAATTTTCTGTCATAAAGATTGTCACACAACTGACTTCTTTAACTTCTCCAGCAGTTGCTGAAGTGCCACTGCACTAACCAGGCAGCGTGTCTTGGGCAAACTGAACCTGTAGAGCCCATCCCTCTCCACATCAGTGTGCATGCTGGGCATGTGTGTACTGTCCATACCACCAGCCATAGCTGGCATCTTCTACAACAACCAAAATAGATAAGCAGCAGTGCAGTAGCACTGTGCCCCTGTACTAATACACTGTCTTCATCTGGCGTCGTTCTGTGATCAGAAGGTTCACAGCTTCTGCCTGATTCGTTAACACAGGGGACCTTACTGAACAGTCTCCTACAAAGGACGTGCACGGGATTAAGTCGGAACCATAAATTTAGGGGGCAAATAAATTATATCAAATGGACCTGTCCGATGGTTCATCATACCATGCGCGAGATTCAAACTCACGACTGCATGGATCCACTCCACTCCCCAAAAAGTCCTTCGGGTGTGCCAATGCCACGAGGCCTTTTGTGCAAACACACAGAACAGCTTGTGCACACGATAAAAACACGTTCCGCCTTTTCAGAAAATGAAGCTACTTGGGGCAGGGAGAAAGGGTAGCCTTTTTTTTTTTTAATGCATGCCCACAGGCGTTGTGTTAAGCCACAATCCCCGAAGTCGGAATGCGGCTACCTTAATGATTAGTGAATCGGTGGCATACAAAATATCCCAATGATCAGTGAACCTCAAAGTTCTAGCCAAGGAACAATAATATAAAAAAAATTTATCACCAAAAGCAGCTCTGGCAATATTGTGTCACTGTTGTCTACCACTAAAGGGAACTACTTGTCACTAAACTGAACAGGTGGTTGAGGCCTGTGTAACAAAGGAACACACAGGGAACATGTAAATCCAGGCCACGTGCACTGTCTGGTCATGGCGTCCATGCTTAATGTGAAAAACCATTCCACTCCACAGCACTGTACCCAGTATACTTTTGCTTGCAGACCCAATATAAATGATCGATTCGCTTGCATATACATATTCTTGTGTGCACACGCGTATGCACCTGACTGCACACACACGCGCGCGCGCCGTTCACTCTCGACACAATTTTATGTGGACTACTGAATCTGAAAAGTGGCAAACTGTGCCGACAGGATCAGGGGAGCAGAGAGAGGATCAAGTGCCAGCAAGGAGCAGCTAGCAACCAATACAGTTTCCCCACAGAAAACTATCAGAAAACCAGCCAACCAATTACATTAGAACAAACTCATGTTCTGATTAAATATGAAAATCAAATAAGAGTTGTATTATAGCATGAGAATACAAAGTTTCAACTGCATAAAAATCAACCCAAGTTCTATCTATATACATGGAAACAAACCTAAATGACTATTCCAAGATGTCGGTCTTCCGAGCTGCTATCTGTTCTCCAGTCCAAAATTCACCTGCCTCACAAGAAAACCCCGAGGTTCTGGGTACGATTTCCCAGTCTTGCCCTCTTTTCCCAGCTAGATGAAGACATCGATCTGAATATCAAAGTCCTTTGGCAGATGAGACTTTAAACCTAGGACCCGTGTATATGCACAGAGAACATCTAGGCACAAGTTACAAACCCGTTCCACCTTTTGATGGAGTAAGCCACTTTGCGCCAGTAGGAGCGGATGCCAATTTTGTTTTTAATGCATGCACACAGTTGTGTTTAAACACCACTCTTCGAAGTCGGAATGCAGCGACCTACATGGTGAAAGAGGGGAGGGGAAGACGGTCACACACGCCAGACATCTCGCCAGTGGCAAACCTTGAAGTTCTAGGACAGGAAAATGTTAAAAATCCAAAAACTTGTCAGGTTCACTGTCCTAACTTTTTATTCGACAGGTCTCCTACCATGGTTTTTTTCAAAATACTGGGGAGTTTTCAGAGAAAATGGTAACAGACCATGCATTTTAATGACAACAGTTAGCCTCGCCTCATAAACGGCAGGTCAAAACTTGGCACCTACTGTCAGGCTTTCAAGGAAACCTTGGGGTGTTAAAAGGACAGCTTCGTTATTTCTATGGTCGACATCAGACATTTCTGTTTGGCAAACTAGGACTGACCATTGTTTATAAACAGGCTTAGCTTTAGCAAATTAACATATACATGCGCAAACTTACCATGAAGCTGGGTGGGTCAAATTCACAAACTGCTGGTGAGGTTTCTGTCTGCTCTGCCTCTGTGTCCTCTGTCCCCTGTGTGTGTGTGTGCTCACTTCTGAACTGCAGGGATCAGCTGACCAATCAGAGACGACACTGATATTCAAACACGTTCTCTAACCTACCAGTGATTGTGTTACAACAAAAATGAAAGAAAACAAACGTATGTTCAATCCTTGGATCAGGTATGACGTCACCAGCAACAGCCATTTTCCCCCGCGTGCATACAAAAAGGTGACCACTGTGTAGGTAGAATTATTAATTTCATGTAAATAAGCCTTTAAGAAAATAAAAGCATGTACCTTTTCCCCGAAAATAAGCCTGTGGATATTGGCAGTGACGTCAAATCTAGCTCCACCTCACTGTGATTGAACATATGCCAGAGACTCCAGCTCTGCTCTGTTCACTCAACTGTAGGTTGTGTCACGGAAGGGTGGCGGGTGCACGAAAAAAGCGCTTTTTCCACCCGACTCCGTACAGGGTAGGCTAAAGGGTGATGAGCGTTGCTGCCCACTTCCTCTGGCCTTAAGTGTCTGTGGCAGGATTCTGTTACATAATAATGGCTATACACATCACTGCACTGTATGACTGCAAATGTGCTATATGACTGAACATTGTCTTATGCTACATCATTGCTGTATGACTAAAACATTTCTATATGACGCATTATTGTGCTTATACTGAATCATTGTGCTATAACACACATCGCTATATCACTACATCATTGCTGACACTACGCCCATTGTGCTATATGACTGCATTATGGTTTAAAAAGACTGCATCATTGTGCATATACTACATCAATGCGCTTTTATACTACATCTTCTGTATGACTACATCATTGTACTATAACTACATCATTGTACTAAGACTACCCTTTACTATATACTACACTTTGCGCTATATGACAAACACCATTGTGCTATATGACTACACATTGTGCTATAGGCTACATAATTCTATAGACTACATCATTGTGTTTATGGCTACACATTGCTATATGATACATAATGCGCTAATGACTACACATTCTGTATGACTACATCATTGTACTAAATACACTTTGTACTATATACTACTCTTTTACAATATACAATCATTGCGCTATATGAAAAATCATACAAAAATACTACATCATTGCATATTAGATACACATTTCGCTAAAATACTACATCATTGCGCTATATACTAAAACCATTGTGCTATATGACTACATCATTGTGCTATAGGCACATCATTGCATATGACTAACTTGTGCATAGGGGTTTACATCATTGTATATGACTAATCATTGCAATGACTACATCATTGTGCTATATGCCCACACATGCCTATATGACACATCATTCTATATACTAATCAGCATATTCTAACATGGGTTGGCTATATGACACTCTTGCGCATATGACTACATCTTTCCGCTATATACTATATCATTGCTATATGACTATAATTCGATATGACAATCATTGCTTAGACTATATCATTCTAATATGCCTACATCATGGCTATTATGACACATATGCAATACTATATCATATTCTATAAGCCTTCATCATGCGCATATACGGCACCGTGGTCGAGTGTTTAAGGCGGTCACTGTGATCCAGAGTCGCGAGTTCGTTTCCCCGCTCGGGTGAAGTGTCCTTGGAAGAACTTTAACTCCTATTTTCCTCACTACTCCCCAGGTGTACAATGGGTCTGCCTGTGGGAGAGGCTACAGACTAGCTCCTGTCACATGGGTCGTGAAAAAACGGGCTAAGGCTAGAAAACCGGGATAGACTCCGCTCTATGGGGCCTTGGCTCGAAAGAACTACTCTTACTCACATCATGGCCTAATGTACATCATTGCTTTGACATAATCATTTCTATACCACATCATTGCCGCTATATATACTCATCATTGCGCCATATGACACATCATTGCCATATGACTACATCATTGCGCTATATGACTACACCATTTGTATATGACTACATCATTGCGCTATATGACTACAATCATGCGCATATGACTACATCATTGCTATATACATACTCTTTGCTATAATGCCACTCATTGCGTTATACTACATCATTGCGCTATATCCTACATCATTGCGCTATATGCCTACATCTTGCTATATCTACATAATTTTACTATGACTACATCATTACGCTATCTACATCATTGCGCTATATGACTACACCATTGTGCTATATGACTACATCATTGTTATAGGCTACATCATTGCAATGACTACATCATTGTGCTATATGGTTACATCATTCATATGAACTAAATCATGCTATATGACTACATCATTGTCTATATGCTACATCATTGGCTATATGACTACATCATTGCTATATTAACACACATGCATATATGTCTACAATCGTTGCGCTATAATGACTACATCATTGCCATATAACTACATCATTTCGCTATATGACTATACATTGCTATATGACTAACATCTTGCTAATGACTACATCATTGGCTATATGACTACACATTGCTATATGACTATATCATTGCTATATGCTACATCATTGCCTATATGACTACTATCATTGCTATATGACTAATCATTTCTAATCCCTACATCATTGCGCTATATACAATCTTTGCTATATGACTATATCATATTCATACCGTATGCGCATATAACTACATCATGCGCCATATGACTACATCATTGCATAGACTAATCATTGCTATATGACTATCATTGCTAATGACACAATCATTGCTATATGACTATATCATTGCTATATGCCTACATCATTGCGCTATATGACTACATCATTGCTATATGACTATATCATTTCTATATGCCTACATTATTGCGCTATATACAAGGCACCGTGGTCGAGTGGTTTAGGCGGTCACTCGTGATCCAGAGGTCGCGGGTCGATCCCCCTCGGCTCGGTGTTGTGTCCTTGGAAAGACACTTTACTCCTATTTTCCTCACTCCACCCAGGTGTACAAGTGGGTACCAGCTCTGCTGGGGAAGTACTCTGGCGACAACAGCGCCTGTCACAGGGTCGTGAAAACCATCAGTTCGCTTAAGCTATGAGAACCGGGATAGACTCCGGCTCTATGGGCCTTCAAGGCTCGAAGAACATACTACTTACTACTACATCATTGCGCTATATGACTACATCATTGCTATATGCTATATCATTTTCTATATGCCTACATCATTGCGCTATATGACTACATCATTGCGCCATGACTACATCATTGCCATATGACTACATCATTGCGCTATATGACTACACCATTGTGCTATATGACTACATCATTGCGCTATAATGACTACATCATTGCGCCATATGACTACATCATTGCTATATGACTACTTCATTGCTATATGACTACATCATTGCGCTATATGACTACATCATTGCGCTATATGACTACATCATTGCGCTATATGACTACATCATTGCTATATGACTACATCATTGCGTATATGACTACATCATTTCGCTATATGACTACATCATTGCGCTATATGACTACACCATTGTGCTATATGACTACATCATTGTGCTATATGGCTACATCATTGCTATATGACTACATCATTGTGCTATATGGTTACATCATTGCTATATGACTATATCATTGCTATATGACTACATCATTGTGCTATATGCCTACATCATTGCGCTATATGACTACATCATTGCTATATGACCACATCAATGCTATATGTCTACATCGTTGCGCTATATGACTACATCATTGCGCCATATGACTACATCATTTCGCTATATGACTATATCATTGCTATATGACTATATCATTGCTATATGACTACATCATTGCTATATGACTACATCATTGCTATATGACTATATCATTGCTATATGCCTACATCATTGCGCTATATGACTACATCATTGCTATATGACTATATCATTTCTATATGCCTACATCATTGCGCTATATGACTACATCATTGCTATATGACTATATCATTTCTATATGCCTGCATCATTGCGCTATATAACTACATCATTGCGCCATATGACTACATCATTGCCATATGACTACATCATTGCTATATGACTATATCATTGCTATATGACTACATCATTGCTATATGACTATATCATTGCTATATGCCTACATCATTGCGCTATATGACTACATCATTGCTATATGACTATATCATTTCTATATGCCTACATATTGCGCTATATACGAGGCACCGTGGTCGAGTGGTTTAGGCGGTCAACTCGTGATCCAGAGGTCGCGGGTTCGATCCCCGCTCGGCTCGGTGTTGTGTCCTTGGGAAAGACACTTTACTCCTATTTTCCTCACTCCACCCAGGTGTACAAGTGGGTACCAGCTCTGCTGGGGAAGTATCTGGCGACAGACTAGCGTCCTGTCACAGGGGTCGTGAAAAACCATCAGTTCGCTTAACGCTACAGAAACCGGGATAGACTCCGGCTCTATGGGCCTTCTGGCTCGAAAGAACATACTACTTACTACTACATCATTGCGCTATATGACTACATCATTGCTATATGACTATATCATTTCTATATGCCTACATCATTGCGCTATATGACTACATCATTGCGCCATATGACTACATCATTGCCATATGACTACATCATTGCGCTATATGACTACACCATTGTGCTATATGACTACATCATTGCGCTATATGACTACATCATTGCGCCATATGACTACATCATTGCTATATGACTATATCATTGCTATATGCCTACATCATTGCGCTATATGACTACATCATTGCGCTATATGCCTACATCATTGCGCTATATGCCTACATCATTGCTATATGACTACATCATTGCGCTATATGACTACATCATTACGCTATATGACTACATCATTGCGCTATATGACTACACCATTGTGCTATATGACTACATCATTGTGCTATATGGCTACATCATTGCTATATGACTACATCATTGTGCTATATGGTTACATCATTGCTATATGACTATATCATTGCTATATGACTACATCATTGTGCTATATGCCTACATCATTGCGCTATATGACTACATCATTGCTATATGACCACATCAATGCTATATGTCTACATCGTTGCGCTATATGACTACATCATTGCGCCATATGACTACATCATTTCGCTATATGACTATATCATTGCTATATGACTATATCATTGCTATATGACTACATCATTGCTATATGACTACATCATTGCTATATGACTATATCATTGCTATATGCCTACATCATTGCGCTATATGACTACATCATTGCTATATGACTATATCATTTCTATATGCCTACATCATTGCGCTATATGACTACATCATTGCTATATGACTATATCATTTCTATATGCCTGCATCATTGCGCTATATAACTACATCATTGCGCCATATGACTACATCATTGCCATATGACTACATCATTGCGCTATATGACTACATCATTGCTATATGCCTACATCATTGCTATATGACTATATCATTGCTATATGCCTACATCATTGCGCTATATGACTACATCATTGCGCTATATGCCTACATCATTGCGCTATATGCCTACATCATTGCTATATGACTACATGCATTGAGCATATGACTACATCATTACGCGTATATGACACATCATTGGCCTATAATGACTACATCATTTTGCGCCATATGACCATTACAGTCATTGCGGTTTGACTATATTCGTACATGTGAAACATCATTGCGCTAATGACTACAACATGGCGATAATCGACTACTATCATTTGCTAAGACTACATTATACATCATTGCGCTATATGACTACATCATTGCTATATGACTACATCATTTGCTATATGCTACATCATTGCGCTATATGACTACATCATTGCGCTATATAATAATAATTAATATAATAATGTAATGGATATATATAGTGCATGATATCTTGTAAAGCACAAATCAAAGCGCCATAGATTCATATTCATATACACACTATAGTCACAGTGCGATATCTCTCTCGTGAAATTTGGGCTGACTCTGGCTATCCCACTTGGGGAGAGCGCGTCGCCACAAGAGCATTGACCCATTATTTTTTCTTTTTCGCTTTGCAACTTATTTCTTTCCTATCGAGTGTTATTCTAAGAATTTGCCAGGGACAACTCTTTGTTGCCGTGGGTTCTTTTACGTGCGCTAGTGTAACACACTGGACCTCGGTTTATGGTCTCATCCGAAATACTAGCGCCAAGACCACCACTCATGGTCTAATGGATGGGGGAAAAGTTTCGGGTCCAAACGGGGTACGAACCGCCGCACACTTCAGACCTGGACTTTTCGCTTTCTAGACTGGCGCGTTACCTTTAGACCACCGATCCACTATATGACTACATCATTGCGCCATATGACTGCATCATTGCGCTATATGACTACATCATTGCTATATGACTTTATCTTGTGCTTACGAATACCTAGATTCAACCAATCCACTGTTGGCCGTCTCTCTTTCTCTATTTCTGGTCCATCAATCTGGAATGACCTCCCTCTCTCCCTTCGTGAAAAGCCTTTAAATCCAGCCTCAAAACATACCTATTTCAAACCTAAGATTTTTCCCTCTTGTTTCATCTCATGTCTGTCCCTGCCTTTGAAAGCCAAAATTCCATCACCCTGCTGAAATGTACAACCTGTGTGTTGTGTGTGTGTTGTGTGTGTGTGGTGTGTGTGTGGGTGTGTGTGTGTGTTGTGTGTGTGTTTTGTGTGTTGTGTGTGGTGTGTGTACATTTGAATTTGTTAGAATATTGTTAATCATTGTTGGTTGTTTGTGTGGGAGCGGATTGAATGGAAGCGCTCTGATTTGTAATTGCAAGATATAGCGCTCTATAAATTCCATATATTATTATTATTATTATTATCATTATTATTATCATTGCTATATGCCTACATAATTGCGCTATATGACTACATCATTGCGCTATATGACTACATCATTACGCTATATGACTACATCATTGCGCCATATGACTACATCATTGCTATATGACTACATCATTGCTATATGCCTACATCATTGCTATATGACTACATCATTGTGCTATATGACTACATCATTGCGCTATATGACTACCTCATTGTTATGATTATGACTACATCATTGTGCTATATGACTACATCGTTGTGCTATATGACTACATCATTGTGCTATATGCCTACATCATTGCGCTATATGACTACATCATTGCTATATGACTATATAATTGCTATATGCCTACATCATTGCGCTATATGACTACATCATTTCGCTATATGACTATATCATTGCTATATGACTATATCATTGCTATATGCCTACATCATTGCGCTATATGACTACATCATTGCTATATGACTACATCATTGTTATATGACTACATCATTGCGCTATATGACTACATCATTGCTATATGACTATATCATTGCTATATGCCTACATCATTGCGCCATATGACTACATCATTGCTATATGACTATATCATTTCTATATGCCTACATCATTGCGCTATATGACTACATCATTGCTATATGCCTACATCATTGCGCTATATGACTACATCATTGCGCCATATGACTACATCATTTCGCTATATGACTATATCATTGCTATATGACTATATCATAGCTATATGCCTACATCATTTCGCTATATGACTATATCATTGCTATATGCCTATATCATTGCTATATGCCTACATCATTGCGCTATATGACTACATCATTGCTATATGACTATATCATTGCTATATTTCCTACATCATTGCGCTATAGGACTTTCAAACATGCATTTTTGACTATATCATTGCTATATGCCTACATCATTGCGCCATATGACTACATCATTGCTATATGACTATATCATTTCTATATGCCTACATCATTGCGCTATATGACTACATCATTGCTATATGCCTACATCATTGCGCTATATGACTACATCATTGCTGTATGACTACATCATTGCTGTATGACTACATCATTGTACTATATGACTACATCATTGCGCTATATGACTACATCAATGCGCTATATGACTACATCATTGCGCTATATGACTACATCATTGCTGTATGACTACATCATTGTGCTATATCACTACATCATTGTGCTATATGACTACATCATTGCTATATGACTACATCATTGCTATGATTATACTACATCATTGGTGCTTAAAATGACTACAAACATTGGGTATATGAACTACATCATGTGGCAAAATGCTACATCATTGCGCTAAAATTTACTACATCATTGCTATATGACTATATCATTGCTATATGAACTACATCAAATTTGCTATATGACTACATCATTGCGCCATAAAGACTACATCATTGCTATATGACTACATCATTTGCTATGATTATGAAATAACATCATTGTGCTATATGACTAACATCATTGCTTTTATGGACTAAAATCATTGTGCTATATGCCTACATCATTGCGCTAAAAATGACCCACATCATTGCTTATATGACTATATCATTGCTATTGCCTACATCATTTCGCTATATGACTATATCATTGCTATATGACTACATCATTGTGCTTTATGCCTACAAACATTGCGCCCATATGACTACATCATTGCTATATGACTATATCATTGCTATATGCCTACATCATTGCGCTATATGACTATATCATTGCTGTATGACTATATCTTTGCTATATGCCTACATCATTGCGCCATATGACTACATCATTGCTATATGCCTACATCATTGCGCTATATGACTACATCATTGCGCCATATGACTACATCATTGCGCCATATGACTACATCATTTCAACCCCAGTCAACAATACAGAGGGTATGGTGCAGGACATGGTCTCATGGTGTCTGGGCAAAATCCAATATGAAATAAAACATGACAGTCATGCATACATGTATATCCTAGGGTACTGGTGCTTTCCCTCTCTCCTCCTCTCTCTCTCTCTTCTCTCTCTCTCTCTCTCTCTCTCCTTCCCCCTCTCTCTCTCTCTCTCTCTCTCTCTCTCCATCTCTCTCTCTCTCTCTCTCTCTCTCTCTCTTCTCTCCCCCCCTTCCCCTTTTCTGCGCGGTTCGGCGTTGTGTGTAGTGGGGGCGTGTGGTGTGTGTGTGTGTGTGTGTGTGGTGTGGTGTGTGTGTGTTGTGTGTGTGTCGTGTTTTGTGTGTGTGTTTGTGGTTGTGTGTGTGTGGTGCGTTTTCTTGTGTGTTGTGTGGTGTGTGTGTATGTGTGGGTGTGTGGTGTGTGTGTATGTTTTGGTGTGTTGTGTGTGTGTATGTGGTGTGTGTTGTGTGTGGTGTGTGCGTGGGGTGCGTGCGGGGTGTGTTGTGTGTGTGTTGTGTGTGTTGTGCGTGGTGTGTGGGGTGGGTTGGGGGTGTGTGTGTGTGTTGTGTGTGTGTGCGGCGTGTGCGTGTGTGTGTGTCTGAGTTTTCTGCATGGGTGTTCCTTAGTTTGACAATACATGCTATTTGAAAAGGTGAGTACAAGCCAGACAAGGCCAGTGTGGACTGTTGATGCTAGGCTTGGTATTGAGAGGGTGGGGGGAGGTGACAGCCCTGACATGCCTGGCCTTCGTGGTCGGCGAGGCTGTAAACATCATCACAGGGAAAAGCATGGCAGCATGGTTTGTCTGATATCCCTTTTTGTGAAGAGATAGAAGATTGAACAACACTGTGTCAGCAGGAGTCTCAGCCCATCTCTTACCTGATGCTGGTGTTCATAGATGTTTACAATTTATACTGGGCTTATATAGTAATAACGGGCTTACCGAGTGTATTTATACTGTAAAAAGGTAAAAGTTAAAGGTGTCCCATAACCTATATTAAGGTCGTAGGGGAGCGAGGCGTCAGAGACCTCACTTCTCTAGGGCCAGCGTATTGAGGGCGGCGCCCATCTCCTCCCCCTCGCTGCTTTACCTTCCCTGACCCTAAAGAGGGCAGGTACCCATTTACAGCTGGGTGAACTGGGGAAACTGTACTGAAGCCAAGGCGCGAAAACGGTCACCCATCCAACTGGTAACCACGCTCGACGCTGCTTAACTTGGCTTGGGGAAAGCGAGTGCTCCGACCACTGAGCTACCCTGTCCCCTAGTGAGGAGATTATGGGTGGGTTTATGGTTTCTTTTTAGAGAGGAGGGGGGTGGATAGTGGTGGTTCCTTTTGCCGGTGACTTATTGTTGTATAGAATGACCAAACTAAAGATCTTCTTCAGAGGTGGCTATTGCTGAAGGGTAAGGTACTTATACCGGCAAAGGAAACCATATCTTCAAAGTTACACGGATTTGTTGCTGTAGTTTTGCTGTTGCTGCTGTTGTTGTTGTGACCGTTGTTGTTGCTGTTGTACTGTTGTTTTGTACTGTACGTTCATTGTCATACAGATTTCTTCTATAATAGTGTGCACATCATAACCTACTCAGCGCTAAAAACGCTTTGTTTTGGGCTATCTATTAAACAATTGAGAGCACTCAAAGCACATTACATGGGTAGCATTAGTATGTTTAAAAAAGTGTCATATCAAGAGCTAATGTACATCAGTAAACAGATCATTTGAAGTATTAAGAAGACAGTCAAACTCCTAAGTGGAACTTTGTTGGCTGGGCTGAAAGAGAGAGAGAGAGAGAGAGAGAGAGAGAGAGAGAGAGAGAGAGAGAGAGAGAGAGAGAGAGAGAGAGAGAGAGAGGGGAGAGATGTGGCTGTGCAGGTGTTGACATCCTTGTTTGGTGATCGATGATTTTCTCTCAGGGACCCCGCTGTTCAACAGCAGGCAGAACTAACTAACTAACTAACTACGGACAGACAGACAGACGGACAGACGGACAGGCAGACAGGGGAGATGCCAGTCATTCCTCTTTACCCTGTTCACGACACTGCTCTGTCTGTTGTGTGGAATGTGATGTGATGTTCAGTCAGTGGTCTGTCTGTTGTGTGGAATGTGATGTTCTGTCTGTTGTGTGGAATGTGATGTTCTGTCTGTTGTGTGGAATGTGATGTGATGTTCTGTCTGTTCTCTGTCTGTTGTGTGGAATGTGATGTTCTGTCAGTGTTCTGTCTGTTGTGTGGAATGTGATGTGATGTTCAGTCAGTGCTCTGTTGTGTGGAATGTGATGTTCTATCAGTGCTCTGTCTGTTGTGTGGAATGTGATGTGATGTTCAGTCAGTGCTCTGTCTGTTGTGTGGAATGTGATGTTCTGTCAATGTTCTGTCTGTTGTGTGGAATGTGATGTGATGTTCAGTCAGTGCTCTGTTGTGTGGAATGTGATGTTCTGTCAGTGCTCTGTCTGTTGTGTGGAATGTGATGTGATGTTCAGTCAGTGCTCTGTCTGTTGTGTGGAATGTGATGTTCTGTCAATGCTCTGTCTGTTGTGTGGAATGTGATGTGATGTTCAGTCAGTGCTCTGTCTGTTGTGTGGAATGTGATGTGATGTTCAGTCAGTGTTCTGTCTGTTGTATGGAATGTGATGTTCAGTCAGTGCTCTGTTGTGTGGAATGTGATGTGATGTTCATTCAGTGTTCTGTCTGTTGTGTGGAATGTGATGTGATGTTCATTCAGTGTTCTGTCTGTTGTGTGGAATGTGATGTGATGTTCAGTCAGTGTTCTGTCTGTTGTGTGGAATGTGATGTGATGTTCTGTCAGTGTTCTGTCTGTTGTGTGGAATGTGATGTGATGTTCTGTCAGTGTTCTGTCTGTTGTGTGGAATGTGATGTTCTGTCAGTGTTCTGTCTGTTGTGTGGAATGTGATGTTCTGTCAGTGTTCTGTCTGTTGTGTGGAATGTGATGTTCTGTCAGTGTTCTGTCTGTTGTGTGGAATGTGATGTTCTGTCTGTTGTGTGGAATGTAATGTGATGTTCTGTCTGTGCTCTGTCTGTTGTGTGGAATGTGATGTTCTGTCAGTGTTCTGTCTGTTGTGTGGAATGTGATGTTCTGTCTGTTGTGTGGAATGTGATGTTCTGTCAATGCTCTGTCTGTTGTGTGGAATGTGATGTGATGTTCTGTCAATGCTCTGTCTGTTGTGTGGAATGTGATGTGATGTTCAGTCAGTGTTCTGTCTGTTGTGTGGAATGTGATGTGATGTTCAGTCAGTGGTCTGTATGTTGTGTGGAATGTGATGTGATGTTCTGTCAGTGTTCTGTCTGTTGTGTGGAATGTGATGTTATGTTCAGTCAGTGGTCTGCTACCCAACATGCTAGATGAAGATCACCCTTACCAATACGAACACACCACCACGCATCATTATCATCATCATCATCATCATCATCATCATCACTGTCAATAAAGTCAACGTCATCGGAGACGTCGTCTCCGCTGTCATTGTCATCATCTTTGGTTTTAGACTATCACGCAACCCATTATCACCATTATTTTTTTTCCGCCAAATCCAGTACCTGAACGCGATTAACGATCTAAGGGAAGCAAACCTGAAATTTGATAGTTGATGCGCTAGTTTACTCCCTTACTTCTTTTAATCAACAGCAATTCATTTTTGTTTGCTTGTTTCCTTTGAATGTCTTGTTGTGGCTATTGCCAGATGTTTTGAATGTTTGTTTTCGTTTGTTCGCTTCTTTATTATGATGTTTATTTCCTTTTAGATGTTTTCTTGCGGTTTTAGGGTCATGTTTTGTATGTTAGTTTCGTTTTAATGACGGTTGTTTCCTTTAAATGTGTAGTGGCTACTGGATCATGTTTTGTATGTTTGTTTCTTTGTAACGATCCTTGTATGTTTGTTTCTTTGTAACCATGCTTGTATGTTTGTTTCTTTGTAACGATGCTTGTTTGTTTATTTCTTTGTAACCATGCTTGTATGTTGTTTCTTGGTAACCATGCTTGTTTGTTTGTTTCTTTGTAGCCATGCTTGTATGTTTGTTTCTTTGTAACGATGCTTGTATGTTTGTTTGTTTGTTTGTTTGTAACGATGCTTGTCTGTTTGTTTCTTTGTAACGATGCTTGTATGTTTGTTTCTTTGTAACGATGCTTGTATGTTTGTGTCTTTGTAACAATGCTTGTTTGTTTCTTTCTTTGTAACGATGCTTGTATGTTTGTTTCTTTGTAACCATGCTTGTATGTTTGTTTCTTTGTAACCATGCTTGTTTGCTTCTTTTTAACGATGCTTGTATGTTTGTTTGTTTGTTTGTTTGTAACGATGCTTGTCTGTTTGTTTCTTTGTAACGATGCTTGTATGTTTGTTTCTTTGTAACGATGCTTGTATGTTTGTGTCTTTGTAACAATGCTTGTTTGTTTGTTTCTTTGTAACGATGCTTGTTTGTTTGTTTCTTTGTAACGACGCTTGTATGTTTATTTGTTTCTTTGTAACGATGCTTGTATGTTTGTTTGTTTGTTTGTAACCATGCTTGTATGTTTGTTTCTTTGTAACCATGCTTGTATGTTTGTTTGTTTCTTTGTAACCATGCTTGTCTCTCTCTCTTGGTTTGTTATGTTTGCATTTGTCATGTGTTTTCCAGTGCCAGTGGAGCAAAAGGTTTATCCTTGTATCATCTATAATTATGTTCGTCGAATAGTGGGGGGTTCTAAAGCTAACTCCCCTAAAACGGCGTTCCTGTATGAATTTTAGTGCTTTCATAGAAGGCAACAGTGTTGTTTGCGAGGGGAGGCAATATAAAGCTGCAGGTCAGCAGTTATGAAATTTGATAGTTTTAAAGAAGGCGACGGTGTTTAGTGGTGGTGGAAGGAGGGGGGGTGGGATTTAAAGTGTCTCGCATAGTGCAAACTGGGTAAAAGAAACAGAAAACGCCCTGTGATGTGAATGCTTGTTGGGCTTTTCTCCTGATAACTCTGTGTGTGAATCATTGCTGATGGCAGCGCTCACTGAGGCGTCAGATGGATTCCTGTCGCTCTCATCCCGACAAGCGAGAGGTGGGGGAAGTGAAGGTGATGCAGGCAGGCGTGGTCAGGCACACCTGAAGCCTGTCTGCCGACAGCGGGTTAACTAGACACACCGTACCCTAGCTGGGCTTTCTCCAAGCTGGCGAGGGGGGGGAGGGGGGGGTTAGTTTGATTTTTTCTCCCGGGAAATGTGGATTCTATTATTTTTGGAGAGAATGTGTACCCATGACCCTCAATGGGTTGTTTGCTTTACCTGTCGCTTGAAAGGTTATTACCTGGATTTTTTTTAAAATAAAAACATACGTTTGGTTTTAGGTAGCATGTTTTGCCGGAAAGGTAATGCTGAGAGGCGGATGTTTGTTTCAGGAGGAGCAAAGTGTACATGTTTAATTCATATGTATAACTCATGCTTACACCCAGTTCCTGAACGTCAGAAGGACACTGTTGTCAAACAAGAAGACCCGGATGTGCAGGTTGGCGTTGAAGCCCAGACAGTCTGCAGTGATGACTCCAGATCGTCTTGCCACGCCCTCACCAAGGACAGAGGAAGACAGCTACTGGGGTTCTCTGGCTACAGCATATATTTTGGTGCTGGCCAACACGCCTGAAAAACAGGAGGCTTCAGGAAGTTGGACATGGCATGTGCCAGATGGAAGCCATCATAACCAGATGGAGTGCATGCTGGTACAGAACAGATTCCGATCTGGCATCAGCAGAGCGACAACAGGGACGTTCACTGGAACCGACACTGGATGCAATCACGACTTGTCATCATGAATTTCCAAGTGAGGCTCAAGAAGACGGACAAATCCAACACCGTGAGATTAAACTCTGATCTGGAAGATCGAAGATAATACAGAAACCGGTCCTCTAAATGACAAGCCTTTTCGCCCTGCCTATATCAATGCACAACACAAACAGAAGAAAAAAATGTCCATACTCAGACTATGTAATGCCAAAACACAGTGTGGCAAGTCTCTTGAGTCTTGACAATGTGTGTGTCACTTCTGCGGTGCCAAGTGATGCCAAAAGCACAGTGTGGCAAGTCTCTTGAGTCTTGACAATGTGTGTGTCACTTCTGCAGTGCCAAGTGATGCCAAAACACAGTGTGGCAAGTCTCTTGAGTGTTGACCACTCTTGCTTCACTGCAGATCAGGGGGTCGGTGGTCAGAAGGTAACGCGCCCACCTAGAACGCGTCAAGTCCGGGTTCGAAGTGTGTTGTGGTTTGATCCCCGTTTGTGCGCAGAATATTTTTCCCCATCCATCAGACCGTGAGTAGTGGTCTAGGTGCTAGTCTTTCGGATGAGACGATAAAAAGTTCCGTGTGCAACATGTATTTAGTGCACGTAAAAGAACTTGCCGCAAGAAGAGAGATGTCCCTGGCAAAATTATGTAGAAAAAAGCCGTTCAGATAGGCAAACAAATACACACGCAGACAGGAAAAGATTTTTTTTTAAATAATGGGTGGCGCTATGCTTGTGGCGACGTGCTCTCTCACGGGAGAGCTGCTCGAATTTCAGGAAGAGAAAGTTTGACATGACCTAAAGTGGAAAACAATACAATACTATACAATGCGATACAACACAATACAACTCAACACAATACAATAAAAAAGGTAAAGGTGTCCCATAACCTATAAGGTCGTAGGGGAGCGAGGCGTCAGAGACCTCACTTCTCTAGGGCCAGCATATTGAGGGCGGCGCCCATCTCCTCTCCCTCGCTGCTTTACCTTCCCTGACCCTAAAGAGGGCAGGTACCCATTTACAGCTGGGTGAACTGGGGGAACTGTACTGAAGCCAAGGCGCGCAAACGGTCACCCATCCAACTGGTAACCACGCTCGACGCTGCTTAACTTGGCTAGGGGAAAGCGAGTGCTCCGACCACTGAGCTATCCCGTCCCCATACAATACAATACAATTCGATATAATACAATACGACTGGGTGAGGTGATCATTCCAGTCTGTTACTCCTGACACAGCTGTCCACCAACATTCTCCTATAAATCTGGCCGACTCTGAAAGCTGTGCCCTTATCTGCTGACTGGTATGAAAGTCCATGTATGATACATTGCATCTGCATCCTTATCTGTTACAGATGCAAGAACCTGTTGAATCTGGTGTTCCTTTCTTATTTGTTTGCATCTCCTGTAAAGTGACTCTCTCTCTCTCTCTCTCTCTCTCTCTCTCTCTCTCTCTCTCTCTCTCTCTCTCTCTCTCTCTCTCTCTCTCTCTCTTTAATAGATAGATAGATAGATAGATAGATAGATAGATAGATAGATAGATAGATAGATAGATAGATAGATAGATAGATAGATAGATAGATAGATAGATAGATAGATAGATAGATAGATAGATAGATATAGATTTTGTATGTATGCATTATGTAATTACGTGTGTGTATAAGTGAAATAAATATAGGTGAAATATATATATGCTCAGAAATCTTTGTGCCCATATGCTCAGAAATCCATAAATATGCAGAAGTTAACTTTGATATACAGCTTAAGTTGTCAGCTCTGCCGTGGGTTACCCAAACATTGTGAGATCATTTAGACCTGACAGGTAAATGGGGTTGAACAAAATGACGCAAGAGATACTATTCCTTCACCTTTGATCAATCATTTCTATTAAGGAAAAAAGAGTAGGGAAGGAAAACCAGTGCAAGTAACCATGCAATTCCTTATATTCAGATAGCAGTGTTTGACTTAGGTCTGCGTGGGTGGGGTAAGATAAGGCTCTACATCCAATATCACTAAGACTGAACAGACGTTAAATTGAATTGAAGGCTCTACACCCAATATCACTAAGAGTGAATAGACGTTAAATGGAATTGAAGGCTCTACACCCAATATCACTAAGATTGAACAGACGTTAAATGGAATTGAAGGCTCTACACCCAATAGAGTGAACAGACGTTAAATAGAATTGAAGGCTCTACACCAATCTTGTTTCAATACAACAGATGGCATTGGGCTGTGTGGTCTTGGTCTTCTTTCTAAACATATGGCATACCCACTTTTCAGTAAGAAGAAGGCGTGATCCAAATGACCCCTTGGGCTAAATCTGTGATGAACTTTTGACATCCTAATTTGGAATGAGCTATGCAGGTTTCTTTCGCCTGGAAGACTGACCATCTACACTTTCTGTCGACATCAGTCAAGGCTTTGCTCCTTGCTGGACCAGACGCAGTTGCAGCCTTTTGATCAGACTGCTCTCCTTTGCCAGCTGCTGCCGCTGTGTGGCCACACATCCAAAGGGTCAGAAGAGGGTGGAGAGCAGAGTTAAATGGCAACATGAAAATGACCAAGGCATCGTGGATCTGGATGAAAGCAGAAACACTGTGTGAACTCATGACTGTGGTGATTCCAAAGGAAAGCCAGCACACGGTTTCTGTCACCGTCAGTTTCCTTGTCAGGTTAGCTGAAGAATAATAGGGTCTCTTCGTGTGCTCCACCAGAATTCTGAATTTGGGTAGCTGTCTATGGACTGCACACTGACCCAAAAGAATCATGACAGACACAATGAAGTTGACAACAACAGTCACAGTGAACCACCTGAGCTCTGGGCCATACACGTGGTGATCAAACAACGCCAGACGACACAGACCTGACTGGCCATAGAGGCCCCAGTGTGACAGTCCAGGAAGAAATGGTATCCACGACACCAGAGCTCCCACACACCAGATCACTGCAGTCACTGCTGCAGCTGAACACCTGGTCAGTAGCCAAGAGCTCTGGGCAAAACAGAAGAGAATGACGTGTTCTAACACGATGAACCAGACCAGCAGAACTGACACTTCACTTGACAACAGCGACAGAAAACCAGATATTTTGCAGGTGATGCTGTTGGTCCATGTCTGCTCCTGTTGCAGGTAGTGTCCTTCAAACAGGTGATCTGCCACCACAGCGATGCTGACATGACATCCCATACACAGGTGAGCCAACTGTAAATGAACAATGGGTATCACAACAGTTTGTGCAAATACATCTGTCACTGCACATGTAGTCACACAGCAGATCACGTTACCTAACACAGCAAACACAAGGATTGTCCAAAAGAAAGTCCTGTACACATCACTGGATGTCAGTGTTGAACATGAAGGCAATGCCACACGGGGGGCTGTACATACAGCACCTGACTCACTAGGAAGTATGTGTTGGCAGCACATTCTATAATTTGAGGTTGTTATTTTGCTTAGGGATTTCAATTGCTTGAATAGATTAAAAGGGAAATGACTAAGAGGATTGCCTTGAAGGTCTAGAGAAAACAATTGTGGAATGGTTTTTAACCCCCTGTCACCAATGGTTTCAATGTCAGAAAAAGATAAATCCAGGTATTTTACACGAGGAAGATATATTGCTAGGTCACGGCCTAACCATCTGAAGTAAGTCTTTGACGCGTCCACCTTCATCAGCGCATAGTGTACCCACTTCTGTCTCCTGCTCTCCATTTGACTGAGAGGGTTGTGCTGTAGATAGAGAGTTTGTAAATTTGGTAGCTGCACAAAATCAGTCATGTTCACTGTTGTAATGTGATTGTTGGCAAGATCAATGTATTGTAAGTTACGCAGTTTGACTGGAGAAATATTAACGATAGAACAATGGGATAGAATAAGACGAACGAGGTAGACATGTGTAGCAAAATCACTCAGTGACATTCCAGAACCTGTGGCATCCAAGTACCGCAGTGAAGGGAAGGCTTCAGCATGGAAAGGATGACCACACAGGAAAGTGTGACCTTCACACAGGCAACCTTCAGGACAGGTCGATCATGTCACACATCAGTTCATCATCCCGCTGTGGACACTGACCCCAGCCATCACACAGGTGATCTCCATGCAGACACACTCTGGAAGCTCGACACTGGTACAAGCCAGGACATGTCACACTGTCACAGTCCTGTTCATCTTCCCCATCAGTGCAGTCAGAAAACCCATTGCATCGAGTGTATATAGGAAGACAGTGGACTGGTTCAGAGGTGCAGAGGTAATGACTGTCGGGACAAGCTTCCTTGTTTGTCATTGTTTGGCGTGTGAAATAACCGCTGCCATCTAGCCTGATGTAGAGGGGTGGCATTTTCTTCCCATGAATGAACTCAGCACAAAAAGAACATGGTTTTTCCCAGGGGCTTATAAAACAGCCTTTCTCATCAGAGTCATCCGCACAGTCTGAGTATTCATTGCATCGCTGACCATGCATGACATACTGCCCATTAGCGCACAGATAACCAGGGTAGTGAGGATGATCACAGAATGACTCGTCACTGTGATCCAGACAGTGCTGTTGGAAATCACACACAAGTGTGTATTGAAGGGAGCCTACTTCATCCTGACACCTGAACATGGCGTAGATCTGTGGACGCCTCTCTTCACTGGCCATCTCTGACTTCAGTACACTGCTGTTCTGGCCATTGGCCATTGGAGTAAACGGGCAAAACAGGGAATACGTTATGCCTCTGCATTGAACTTCAGGATCACAAAGCAAGAACGTATGTATGAAGTGGTGACTTGTGCACAGATGATAAAGCTGTTGTGTATATGTAGGGACAGTCCATTTTGAATGTGAATGGTAAGTCACTACAATTGGTGAAGAAACCACTGTAGATGCAGAAATTCTGGTTTCACAAAACAAGTTCCTGCATCTTGAATTTATTGATTGATCCATTAACATAATCCTCGACAGTGGAATAAGATAGGCTATATAAACAGTCCGGAAAGTAGAGGGAGCTAACATGTATGAGGCATGGTGTAAATAGTAGATGACAGTGCCGTCAGCCCACTGGTGAAGCCTGCTGTACATGAAGGGCCTGTTCTCCCACCCTGCCGTGTAGCCCAGCTTCACATCAATGTCAAAGAACTGTCTGAGGACAGTGGCAGTGTCCACAACTTCCTGCCTGGTTTTCAGGGATGCCAGCTGCCCTCCCAATATCTGGCAGTGGGAGGACAGCCACTTCTGCAGCACTGCCTCCTTTCTGCTGATCAGAGCGAAGCACTTGTTGCCTGAGGCCACCCTGCCCTGACAGGCCTGGCTGCTGAAGCCACAGTGCTCTGTCTCGTCACGCCCATTCTCACACTCCACTTTCAGATTGCAGTCCAGGTGATGGCCAAATTCAGAGTAGTGCAGGACTGAGCAGTTGAACCGACCGCTGGGCAGTTTACGCGGTTGATTTTTCACAGAAACACCAGTAAAGCATATTTTTAGATAGCGGTGAATGCTAGAGCTGAAGGTGAACTCTATCCAAAGATGTGAACTGTCAATCCACAGAAGCTGGGGATAAACTGTTTATACACACATACGCTGTGCTTTGGTGAGAGCTGCTCGGTTTTCTGTAAAACAGTTTTAACTGCCACAAATCAGAACAGCCATTGGGTTCACGGGACTGCTGAACAGTCATCAAAATGACTCTCCCGGAGGACACTTTGATATCTTCCTTGAACTGTGTCGGTCTTTCAAGGAAAGGTATCATCACACATTCAGAACACTGAGAACTAGATCTTATCACCGAACCAGAGTGATTGGCTGCGTCTATGTGAAGAGTAACCAAAGGATTGTTGATGTGGGATATATACAGACAGTTATCATTTGAAGTAAAATAATCCTCCGCTACTAGATCATCGCAATGGATGTTAAAATGGCCGTAGAAACCGCTCCGGCACTGGTACACGTGCACCTTCCAGGGAGTGGGCCCACAGCGGAGGAACAGCTGTCGCTGGATGCCAACACGTGCAGACATACCCGTGCCACCTCTATGCGCAGTCTGCAAAAACGGGTGGAATCCCTACATACCCCATACACCACTCCGGGCTGTGCTGTGTAGTCTGGCAATGAAGATTCTCTATCACAGCCTGACTCACTCACTTGCTTGATTGTGATGTTTGTGTGGTTTTGCTTCAGAAGATAGTCTACACCAGGGCAAAAGTCATGGATGCTTAGTTCAGCCTGTGGCTTGGTTCTTACAGTGTTGATGTTTTGCTCTTTTGTGACAGCTGCACACACACACACACACACACACACACACACACACACACACACACACACACACACACACATATATATATATATATATATAATATGATCAAGATGGCGGAGAAGAAAATCAATAGATTCTTTGGAGTGTTAAGAATTTATGGGAAAAGCTCAAAATGACATGGACAAGAAGAAGAGAGGGAGATGCAAGCAGTAGACGAAGGTTTCTTTGTTAGGAGAGCAAACAAAGCTACCAAAGACAACAAGAACACATAAAAACAGTGGAACATTGTCTCCACAAGGAGCTATGACAAAAAGAACACATAAAAACAGTGGAACATTGTCTCCACAAGGAGCTATGACAACAAGAACACATAAAAACAGTGGAACATTGTCTCCACAAGGAGCTATGACAAAAAGAACACATAAAAACAGTGGAACATTGTCTCCACAAGGAGCTATGACAAAAAGAACACATAAAAACAGTGGAACATTGTCTCCACAAGGAGCTATGCACTTCTGCAGACTCAGATCTAAGCTAAGCAAAAGAAACCACCACCACCCCCAAAGCCAGCCTAAGAAAGGCCACTTCAAAAATGAAAAGTGTCATCATCTCCTTGTTAGATCAGATCTCTTCTTTGGAAAAGAGGCCAACTACAGAACATTTAGGTCTGAACAAACAGCTCCAACAACCAAGCTAGAAAAAGAGGTCAGTGTGTTTCATTGCAACAAAACACCTACAAAACAAATAGCATTTCCACCTATGCTGATGCAGTCAGGCCAAAATCACCAATTGAAGATTACAAATTTTCTCCAAAACTCAAACAAACTAAAAGTCAAAAAGGGAACAAGAACCTTAATGACTACCTACCAGATCCTTAAAAAAGAAACCCAGTGATGGTTTTAGCAAGAAAACCTTTGACAGACTGAAATGACGTTAAGTCAGAGTTAAGAACACAAAGATAGAAAGACCTTTCTTTTCCCCTTGTCACAGATTACAATTCTGTTCTGAATGGTGTACACACAAAATGACTTGGTTGTTCCTATGTGCTGGAAGGCTACTCATGTAGGGCTTACCACGTCCAAAATATGATCAAACTGAACTCCACAGCTTTCAAAGGGAACAACCAGACTGATGCTTTTCTTATTCACTGTGGATTCTATGAGCTAGACAGGGATCTGACTGAATCCAGTAGAAGTATGGCAATCTGTGTATCCAATATAGAATCTTTCTCAAGTCTTCCCATCAACTAAAATCGTGGTTAGCAAAGTAGCTGTAGTGAAAGACCAGAGAAAACAAGTTCCAACAAATGTATTTAATTCTCTGTTTGCTACTGAATTAAAGGAGAGGGAACACACCATTAATTGTTGTTGTTGACAACTTGCTCAACAGGAGGAGGCCTGGCTTCCGTGATGCATGCCATCCACCCCGGTCCACAGGGCACCAGTGTCATCACGGACAAGCACCAGTGTCATCACGGACAGGCACCAGTGTCATCACGGACAAGCACCAGTGTCATCACGGACAAG
The DNA here is from genome assembly GCA_028751875.1 of Rapana venosa. Lineage (NCBI taxonomy): Eukaryota > Metazoa > Mollusca > Gastropoda > Neogastropoda > Muricidae > Rapana > Rapana venosa. The sequence continues at coordinate 56,647,163 of CM054151.1, read as the reverse complement.
CACCAGTGTCATCACGGACAAGCACCAGTGTCATCACGGACAAGCACCAGTGTCATCACGGACAAGCACCAGTGTCATCGCGGACAAGCACCAGTGTCATCGCGGACAAGCACCAGTGCCATCACGGGCAGGCACCAGTGTCATGGTGGGCAGGAACCAGTGTCATGGTGGGCAGGCACCAGTGTCATCACGGACAGGCACCAGTGTCATCACGGGAAAGCACCAGTGTCATCACGGACAAGCACCTGGGCAACCTGCTGTGGGAATGGCCGAAGAAGACAGCCAGACCAAGACCCTGACTTCAGCCTCAGATTTGCTCTTTTCATCCATCTATTCCGACTCATCCTCATCTGACAGGAATTCCAGGGCCATGGTGGTTTAGGAATGCCAATTAACGAGAGATCTGTGTGTATTGTGTATGCCTGCAGACTTCAAAGAAACGCCTGGGCCTTCAATCTTGTTCTGTAAACTCTTCCAACTTCTGCCCTCTGCTTTAAAGCTACTGTAGCACCAGTAGGCTGTAAGCTTCTTAAGGACGTGTTTCCAACCTGTAATCATCTAGACTTTGACAGAGGTTTCTGTACACAAGGCTACCTACTCCTTAAAGATGACTGTGTTGACATCGTTTATTGGAAGTCTACCAGCAAACACAGGTTTAGTTCTCTGATTACCTTGTTTGTTTGCTCCCAAGTTTCTTCCTGTTCGACTTTTCTTTTGTTGGTTTACTTTGGTATATTTAGGTTGATGTTATTTGTTTGTCAAGTCAAGTGAAGTGTGTGTGTGTGTGTTATTATATATGTAGAATTGAGTAATGTTTTGTATTTTACTGTATTCCATTAATAGTGTTGAAAACACAAACTCTAAAGTAGTTTTTACTTAAAGAGTGGAAACAGAAAGTTAAAAATTCCTCATAGTTATCATGAATTCAGAGGAAAGAAAAATCCAGTTATTGCAAAGGAAGTACAGATCAGTAGCCACTGTACTAGGCTAACGCTGCATAGCCTACTTTAAAACATTATCTGATGTCAAATGTTTGTAACGTTGATCAACATTAGTCCTGGCAAAATGTTTAAGTAAACAAATATCTCCCACCCTGCAGTATTTACATCTGATAAAGCAAACAAGGTGTATACTGCTATCTACTTACTTGGAGGGCTTGAATATCAGCACTTGCCTCCCCCTGTGCTCAAACAATTGCTACATATATTGATGTCAGTGGAGTTACTGTGAAATGTAACAAATCATTGATGTTGACTACCCTATACTTTCAGTTTATTTACCAACAAAACGATCAAAGTTCGGGATGGCTACGCTCAATCCAAGATCAACAGCTCAATCCAAGATCAACAGCTCAATCCAAGATCAACAGCGTGGTAAATGGATTATTGCAGGTGATGTTAATGCTCATGCACCATCCTTGGAAACATCATTGTTGATCTGTAACGAGTAATGATGTGCTGCACAGCCCTATTTTCAAAACGATGGGAGAGTCACCCGAAGTCCCGCGTTGCGGGCACAGGGCAACAGCAATTGGTGTTTGGTTAATATAATAACAATAATAACAATAATAATAATAATAATAATAAATGGAACTTATATAGGCTATATCTCCAGACCTCCTACCTTCTTGCTCAAGGGGAATGTTTGATGATACATTAGGGAGTGATCATTTTCCGATTAAATCACCATCTACTATCAAACAAATCACCATGATAAATCCATTCCAGATATCGATAAAACACCTAAATATAGCTAGATTTATAGGTAAGCAGAATGGAATGAGTTTCAAAGAATACTTGTCAAGATTTTCAGTTTCAAAAGTAATGTATTGTTTTCAGAATTTAAGGATGCAATTCTATCAACTGCTGGTTCATCTCGACCCAGACTGAATGGTTTAAAGTTCAATATTCACATTGACACTGTATTTTTCAAAACTTTCATAGCTTTGAATATGTTTTTACTAAGACAAGGATGCAGTCTGTGCCACATGCTGAGGTGTCGTCTCTTTCATTTCTCTCTCCTGGTCTTAGGGGTCAATTGTGCACTTTCTGCCCTTACCTTCAACGGCTTTGCATCAAGGTGGCCCATCCAGACACAGGCTCTGTTCTCGGCATCATCGTGTTGTTGACACCATTCAGTGTCCCCACCCAGGCTGCTGGATGCTAGTGCACACACTTCTATCATGTTCAGCGGGATGTTGGCTAACACAGGCTGTTGCCTAAGGCATGCCTCTGTCAGTATCAGTTTCTGACTCTGTCTCTGTCTTTCTCTCCCTCTCTCTTCTTATTACCCAAGCTCTCTCTTTCTCTCAATTTTTTTTAGGCAGTTGGCTACTTTCTCTTTTTTCTATGCACAGTATAGCAGTTCAAAGCAATTCGTTTTAGCTCCTTCCTTAGAAAGGTTAAGAGTTTCAGTTTTAGTCAAAACAAACTGTTAGTTGCAGAAAGGCCAGAACATTTTGTTACTTTCCTAGCTCCTTTGGAATCTGTATCCCGTTCCCGATCTCTTATCTCCGCCTACTTCCCCTTCCAACCAACAGACAGGAGGTTTAAGGTTTAGTTTTTCTGGAACTTTTACTATAAGAATTTATATTTGAAAACTGAACACTCGTGACAAAATTTACTTTAAATCCCCTGAACTGATTGTTCGAGTACGGTTAAGACAAAGAACACAACATAAGCTACTTGCTTGTTGCTGCTATGCAGATTATGTCCATCATGCTATGCGTGTTTCATGCTTATTAATGAATAAACATTATGTAAACCAAGATAAAGAACAAACCAGTGCTAGGTACAAGGTTGTTAGGCGGTAACCAGATCAGTATGGGATTCCATCCACTTCAGGAGCTTAGCTTCTCTGGATTTTTTGCGCTGTTCTGCCAGTGAGTTCAGTGTATAGATAAAAGGGTTTAGGGCAGAATTCAGAGGTAGTACAAAAATAGCCAGACCTACATTCACTTCTCCAGGGATTGCAGTTCCAGCCAGTGCCAACAGTCCACACATTCCAATGGGAAACCAGCACATGAAGTCTGTGACCGCAACTGTGATCAGTCGACGAGCTATGGTGATATCCTGAGACACCTTGGTTGTGTTGCTTTTCAACTTACTGGTTTGTATGGACCAGTAAATGAGAGTCTGTCCTGCAGAAATAAACAGAAACATGACAAAGTTAAAGACAATAAGCACAGAGAAGGAATACCACTTTCCACTGAAATCTCCTCTTGTCACTGGCAATGGCAGACAGATTCCTGTCTGACCATAGAAAGCCCAGTGTGATGTGACTGGAAGCAAAGGTACGCAGACCAAAAGCCAGCCCAGCAACCAAATCAGGAGACATGCCACGACTGCTGACACTCTGTCAAATCGTAGTGTGCTGAATGGAAAGTGCAGAACTATAAAACGGTCCAGTGTGATGATCCAGATGACCAGAGCTGACACTTCGCTGGACAACAAAGATGAAACGCCGGCCACCTTACATGCAATGCTGCTTCTCCATGTGTCATCATGGTGTAGATATATGCCACGATAATGTTCATCACCAATTCCAATGATAATGCTGTATACACCCATCAGAAAATCAGCCATGGTCAGATTAATTACAAATACACTGAAGCTTTTGGAAGAGCCCCTACTGTTTGCAAAGAAGCGTGCACAGAAACAGAAGGCATTGCCACTCACTGACAGACAGGCTATCAGCCACAGAAAGCCACGGTACGTCCAGGACTGCAGCAAATCCTTGCAGGAAGAAACGTCACTGTGGGGGGCATGGCAAGATACAAGGTTGACAGCGTAGGAAACAAAGGTATCGCAGCACAGTTTGTAGTTGTCTGTGACTATAATGCGAAGGTGGTGAAGGTCTTTGAACAGGTCAGGGGGGAAGGTTTGGACAGGGCTGCCTTCCATGTGGAGTTCTCTCAGTTGCTGCGTCAGCTGAAATCCACCAGGACTGATTGTGTGAATGGAAGTGGAAGTCAAGTTCAGTGTCTGCAGTTTAGGGAACGAGGAAAACACAGAAGCATCATACACTGTCAATGGTGTATGTGACAGATCCAAGATGACAAGTGTGCGTTGTTGTAGGCCAGCTGCATCATCCATGGTTGCTGAAGTGAGAGGATTGTTGGAGAGAGAAAACATGTACAGATTCTCTAACTTCAGCAGGGAAGTCACATTGAAGTGATGAAGTTGATTGCCACGGAGGTCCAGAAATCTCAAATTGGACAACGTTAGCTGAGGCACGAGAGTCAGTGAACACTCTGCCAAACTCAAAGAAAAGAGGCGAGGATGGCCATTGACATCAGATAATGTCATGCCAGAGCCTGTGGCGTCCACATATCGCAGCTGAGGGAACAGTGTGGCAGAGAACGGCTGAAAACACAGAAATGTGTGACCTTGACAGAGACAGTCCACAGGGCAGGGTGGGTCACAGACTAATTCATCATCACGCTGTGGGCAGTGAGGCCAGCCATCACACAGCTGATCATTGTGAATACACATAGTGGACACTCGGCACCTGAAAAACCCTGGACACCTCAGGTCCTCACATCCTTCTTCGTCCTGGTGGTCCAGACAGTCATACATGCCATTGCAGCGTGTAAAGACAGGCAGACAGTCATTGAAGTCACCAGGACAACGGTAGTGGCTGTCAGGACAGGAGTCATTAGAATGAAAAGGAGCTGATGTAAATCTGTTACTGACAGGATCAAACGTGATTAAAGCAGGGAAAGGGATGTATTCAAATCCAATAGCGACTCCAGTGACCGGGTTACAATTCTTTTCATCTGTTCCATCATAACAGTGAGATAGCTGTTCACAGACATAGTCATAAGAAACACATTGACCACTGTCGCAAGTAAATGAATAAAGACATACAGGGTATACACAGACAGATTCATCACTTTTGTCGGGACAGTCATCCATAAAATCACACACCAGTGTATATGAAAGTGTTGATCCATCACTGCAGGTGTATGTAGGAAACGTCAAGGTGTGGTGCTGTGCTGAATGAAGTTTACCATACAGTGACATTTCCTTAGAGACATCACAAGGTGAGGCTTCTTGCTGATCACAGTCTACATACTGGGTGGAACCGCACATAAAGAAAGCATACGTGACATGACCTCTGCCACACACTGTCATAGAATGCTGTCCTGAGGGCGGCAGCGGAAAGAGTCTGGTGGTGAAGGACACTGTCTGCAGGTGAGGAGAGTGCTGCCCGGTCTGGTTTTCCCTGTGCTCACAGCTCAGTCTATTGTGGCCTTGTTCCAAAGTACATCTTGATTGGAGAAATCTGTGATACCTGATGTAGAAACATTCTTTTAATCCACGATGCCAAACTGACCTGATATCAAAAGAATGAAAAAGTACAGTTTTATAATTCAGCAACATATGTCTGTACATAGAAGGCAATGACATATCATTGCTGTAAAACCCAGTCTCTATGCCACCTAATCCTTTGCGATGTAACTTGGTTACGTTTACGAATGTTTCAAACCAATCATAGGGACATTTGGGGAAACTGAACGTGGCACCCAATGAGCCACAGTACTTACTGCCATAGGCCTCGGCATCGATTTTCTCTCTAGTCTGCCGTTCTACAAATTGATAACAACGGCCACAGACAGCCGTCAGTCCCTGGCATTCCGGGCTGCTGAAGGGACAGTGCTCTGTTTCATCCTGTCCCTCTTCACACTCCTGTCTGTGGTTACAGGCCAGGTGGGGGTGGAGGATGGGGAAGTCCCTGGTAGAACAGTTCCACAGACCACTGGCTAACCTCCGAGGCTCTGTGCCTGGGGCAAAAAAAGAAAAGAACAGTTGAAAGCTGTCAGTTTTGCTGCAACTCAACAGTGAGAGGAACAATTTTGTTGCTCGAAACACATGAAGAAAGTCAGACCTTTCGTGTTCTGGTCTCCACCAAAGGAGCATGGACTGTTCTGAATATCGTCCAGTGCTGATTTCGTATCTCACGAAATGGTAGTTCACTTTGATATCCAGTGGAGGGAACACAGTTTCCTTGTAACGGAGAAATACTGTAGCCTCAGGTGGGACAGTCATGCTCCATGTCAAATGGCAGGGACAAGACGAATTGACACTGTCTCTCAATGTAACGTAGCCAGAAGAATTTGTCGTCATTATGACCACCAGACATTCTGTGCCTATGTAGTCAACATAGAATCAATAACTCTGTGAAGTCATTATAGCCACCAGACATTCTGTGAAATCAATAACTGTGTGAAGTCATTACAGCCACCAGACATTCTGTGAAATCAATAACTGTGTGAAGTCATTATAGCCACCAGACATTCTGTGCCTATGTAGTCAACATAGAATCAATAACTGTGTGAAGTCATTACAGCCACCAGACATTCTGTGCCTACGTAGTCAACATAGAATCAATAACTGTGTGAAGTCACTACAGCCACCAGACATTCTGTGCCTACGTAGTCAACATAGAATCAATAACTGTGTGAAGTCATTACAGCCACCAGACATTCTGTGCCTACGTAGTCAACATAGAATCAATAACTGTGTGAAGTCATTACAGCCACCAGACATTCTGTGCCTACGTAGTCAACATAGAATCAATAACTGTGTGAAGTCATTATAGCCACCAGACATTCTGTGAAATCAATAACTGTGTGAAGTCATTACAGCCACCAGACATTATGTGCCTACGTAGTCAACATAGAATCAATAACTGTGTGAAGTCATTACAGCCACCAGACATTATGTGCCTACGTAGTCAACATAGAATCAATAACTGTGTGAAGTCATTACAGCCACCAGACATTATGTGCCTATGTAGTCAACATAGAATCAATAACTGTGTGAAGTCATTACAGCCACCAGACATTCTGTGCCTACGTAGTCAACATAGAAATCAATAACTGTGTGCACCAACAAGTGCACATGGTCTTCCAGTAACACATGCTCTTTCTATGTAGATGTAGTAGAAAGGACTTTGTTCACAAAGTTAACATGTAAAATATATAACTTTTTTTTACATCAGAAAATGTAGGAATTATAATCGTATGCCGTACTAATCCTTTATCTCAACGGACAGCAGACATCCCATTCCAGCCTGTGCTATATCCTGTATCCCTACAGACATCCCATTCCAACCTGTGCTGTATCCTGTATCCTGTATTCCTACAGACATCCCATTTCAACCTGTGCTGTATCCTGTATCCTGTATTCCTACAGACATCCCATTTCAACCTGTGCTATATCCTGTATTCCTACAGACATCCCATTTCAACCTGTGCCGTATCCTGTATCCTGTATTCCTACAGACATCCCATTTCAACCTGTGCCGTATCCTGTATCCTGTATCCCTACAGACATCCCATTTCAACCTGTGCTATATCCTGTATTACTACAGACATCACATTTCAACCTGTGCTATATCCTGTATTCCTACAGACATCACATTTCAACCTGTGTTATATCCTGTATCCTGTATTCCTACGGACATCCCATTTCAACCTGTGCTGTATTCTGTTTCGCTACAGACATCACATTTCAACCTGTGCTATACTCTGTATCCCTACACACATCACATTTCAACCTGTGCTATATCCTGTATTACTACAGACATCACATTCCAACCTGTGTTATATCCTGTATCCTGTATTCCTACAGACATAACATTTCAACCTGTGCTATACTCTGTTTCGCTACAGACATCCCATTTCAACCTGTGCTATACTCTGTTTCGCTACAGACATCACATTTCAACCTGTGCTATACTCTGTTTCGCTACAGACATCACATTTCAATCTGTGCTGTATCTGACATTGTTCTGATGTGCTATGTACTACCACTGGCAGCAGGAGGATCAGCACGCTATGTTAAAATTGTGACATAGTACGTGTGTTCCCCCCTGAGGGACTCCATGGGTAATATCACCTACTGGAACATAGTGCGTTACCCTGCTTATTTCAAAATATAAACTGTAGAATGCGTTGACACAAACACGATCCTTGGTCACTTTGAAAGGTCCTCTAGAATGTTGTACAGATTTTGTGCTTAATTCAGTGCTAGACTGTAGAATTGTGACATAGCGCAATGACACGTGCCTGACACCGTGCGGTAATGAAGCTACTGTGTATCAAATGATGTGTTGGTTGTTACACAGCAGGGAAGCTGCTTCATGAAAAATAAAGAAAAGAAACCCAAATTTTAAAATCTCCTTTCTTTTTTGTTCAGGTATTTGACTTCAGTTCCAAATACTGTCATAGTACATTGAGATGCTTTGCCACAACTCTTCAGTGTACTTGCAATTTCTAAAAATTTTGCGTCATATTTAGTCATGATTGTGCTGGTCGTAGCTCATTATTTCTGAAAAAAGTCAAAACAAAAGACTTTAAATATTTTACTTCTGTTTTACTAAAGCATTTGTCTTTTGGTCGTTTCTGACAAAACGTGTCAACGCACTTTGTCACAAACTTTGGTTACTAACATTTTTTGCAGTATCAAAACTATCTATCAAAAGATTTCCTCGTTTTATGGTAGTAGATAAGCTGCTTTAGGAGTAAGATATTAAAAAGCATTCTGAATACACCACTGTCATTTTGGTTAGATGTTTTACTTCAGGTCAAATTGTGATTTGGTGCATTAATGCACTTTGTCACTACTCTTCAGTGCCTCCCATAAATTTTGCCATGGAAAAGCTACTAAGTGTCAAAAGATTATGCATTGGTGCATTTTGTCACAACTCTTCAGTGCCTCCCATAGATTTTGCCATGAAAAAGCTACTTAGTGTCAAAAGATTGTAGCTACTTAGTGTCAAAAGATTGTACATTCATGCACTTTGTCACAACTCCTCAGTGCCTCCCATTGTATCACGACAAAGTAGCTTTGTGTCAAAAGATAGTGCATTGGTGCATTTTGTCACAACTCTTCAGTGCCTCCCATTAATTTTGCCATGACAAAGTAACTTTATGTCAAAAATGTGCCCATAGTGAAAAGAACTTTCAATGGTATGATGTATTTGTTAAGCTAATAAATATTATGAAAAGAACTTTCAATGGTCTGATGTATTTGTTAAGCTAATAACTAGTATGAACAGAACTTTCAATAGTCTGCTGTGTTTGTTAAAGTTGTTACCTTATGTTCCAGACTGTGGCTTAGCGTGTCAACACGCTTTTTTCACAACTCTTCGGTGTTTTACAGTTCCCAATGATAGACTATAAAAAAAAAAGGTAAAGGAGTCCCATAACCTATAAGGTCGTAGGGGAGCGAGGCGTCAGAGACCTCACTTCTCTAGGGCCAGCATATTGAGGGCGGCGCCCATCTCCTCCCCCTCACTGCTTTACCTTCTCTGACCCTAAAGAGGGCATGTACCCATTTACAGCTGGGGGAACTGGGGGAACTGTACTGAAGCCAAGGCGCGCAAACGGTCACCCATCCAACTGGTAACCACGCTCGACGCTGCTTAACTTGGCTGGGGGAAAGCGAGTGCTCCGACCACTGAGCTATCCCGTCCCCTAATGATAGACTACTAGCTATCAAAGATGTGCTGAATGTGAAATCAGCAGGAAATGCCCTTAAAAAAGTGAATTCAACTGATCTACGCTTATTCTGTTAAGGTTTTTAACTTGAGGTCTATACTGTGACCAAACATACACATGGTCTTTGCTACAGCTCTTCAGACTGCACACTTTGCAACGATAAAGCTACTTAGTATAGCTTATTTACTGATTGTTATTGCACACTTTGCAACGACAAAGCTACTTAGTATAACTTATTTACTGATTGTTATTGCACACTTTGCAACGATAAAGCTACTTAGTATAACTTATTTACTGATTGTTATTGAACACTTTGCAACGACAAAGCTACTTAGTATAACTTATTTATTGATTGTTATTGCACACTTTGCAACGACAAAGCTACTTAGTATAACTTATTTACTGATTGCTATTGCACATTTTGCAACGATAAAGCTACTTAGTATAACTTATTTACTGATTGTTTTTGCAGAGCAATCAAAGTTCTTTTTTTTTGCTGCCTCATCTTCTGTGACGTCCCCCGTCCTGCTGTTCCCACGCCGCTCAATCCAATCTCCCTGCCACAGCCATACCCAGATTTGTTATGTCTCATCCTCAGAGTCGGAGGTCCACAGGGAGCCCATCACTATCAGGCCGCCGTGGGGCCACCACCCAGAGGGGCCCTGCACTGCTGCTGGGTCACTTTGGTGGTGTTCAGTGTGGTGCCTGTTCTGAGCTAACATACGCAGGACACCACCTACTAAGCCCCCTACTAACAACAGTATTAGCTCAGTCGCAGAGCCAGACTGAGTGAGTTGCCCACCCAAGGTGGCAACCACCACAACGTCCCTCCAACGACTGTCTCCCGTGAACCTCCAACCCCAAAGGCCCTGACACAAACTCACCACAGGCACAGAAGTGTATGGGCAAACTGAATCTGAGGTCACCATGAGACCAGAGCAACTGGGACCACCGAATCAGAGGCAACTTTTTTTTTATTGCATAATGATCAATGACAATGAGGATGACGTAATTATGCTGCTGTGGAAGTGCATATGCTTTGAGACTAATTGACAGGGTTGTACTCTACGCTTACTATCATAATATATCCCGGCGTCAACCGGGCCTGAGAGATACAGACACCTGCAGTGTTGGTCATGTAATTTGAGCAACACTCTCAAGACTCCCATCCGTTAAGTGGATGAAACTCGACTGTGTGGTCCCAGTCTTCCCACTGCGCCCACAGCACACTCACTCTGGGTAGGAGCCGGCCGGAGTCCGAAAAATCCCTATGACTCTTATGGGAATCGAACCCGCGACCTTCCAGTCCGTAACCCAAGGCGCTAACCACTGCGCCATGGCGGCTGGTAATCAAAGTTCTTTTGTTGAAAAGGCAACTTACCCATTGCAACAACAATCATTCCATCTTTTGATTACCATTATAAAGTGTAAGCCATTGAAGAGTTGTGACAAAGCAGGCCAACATGAATGTTGTCGCCATCTGGACCTATACCCAAACACCCTAACATTGAATATGAGCATAGTAGTGAAAGCTCTTTTTCCGTTATTGCGTAAGGCAAACTTTTTGCACCATAGCACTTAGTTCATCTTTTGACATTCATTAGCTTGACCATTTCAAAGTGTGAGATAAGGAACAGTTGCCACAAAGCGTGTTCATGTGTGCTGTGTCACAATCTGGACCTCAAGTCAAACACCTTCGGGAATTGACAGTAGAGCATTGACAGTTCTTTGTTCTTTCTTTCATAAGGGAACTCACTCCTTTTCACTACCATTGCAAGCAGTCCATCTCTTGATGCTGAGTAGCTTGGCCATTGTCAGTTCAGTTTACCCTTTAACTGTGGTGTACTTCACACATATGACAACGTGCATCAATGTACTCTGTCCCAATCTGAAACTATAGATTAACTCCTACACAAAGTAGAAATAGAGGATTCGTTTGGTCATAAAGCAACTAACTCACTTCCGTAATAATAACTCACTTCCGTAATAATCAGGTCATACTTTGCTTCTGGACAACTCTATCACTGCAAAGTGTGAGTTAAAGAGCAGTTGTCACAATCTGCATCAACGTGCTATATTACAATTTAGACTGAGGTCAAATACCTTAAGAAATCCAAAGCCTACTGTTGGCGGTGCTTTCTCCTTTCTTTCCTAAAGGCAGTGACGGTTCCTTTGTTTTGCTCTAATCCCCACTGACCATGATGGCCAAGTCAAGGCTGCCACCTTGTGTAGCTTTCAGCAACTCTAACAACATTCACCTCAAGTTCAAAATCACTTATTACTTCCTTCAATTATCTAACACCATCAATCTGAAAATAAAGAAGGAAACCCATTAAATGACAAAGTACCTTAACTATTTTTCTCTTTGAGCCTTAAAACCTGGCTGTGTTGAGGACACCAGCCATTCTACTTAAATCATCACCCCCAGGTTATAAAAAAAAAGCATAACAATGATAATTTTTAGTCCTTCGGATGAGACTATAAACCGGGGCCCCGTGTGCGAACGCATGCAGAACATCTTGCGCACACGTTAAATCCTGCTCCGCTTTTCGAAAGAGTAGGCCATTGTGTGCCGGTGGGAACAGATGACAAAATTTACAAAACCGCATACACACGGGGACACACGGGATGTAAAAAAGCACATGAGTGCTTATTCCATTATCCTCGATATATAAAAAATGTCATCTGAGCACTTTGATTTGTTGCTTTACAAGATTCAGCGCTATATAAATTCCATACATCATTATTATTATTATTATTATTATTACTAATGAATTGTTAAATGTACAAAAACAGTTTTTTTAAAAATGCCATATGAGCAAATATCACTGCAGAATCGATATCCTGTACCCATCCCAGTATTCACAGTATCACCACCTGGTTGCCCAAACAAACTAAAACAGGCAAAATGTTATATACCATAAAAAGTAACTGTAAGAACTTCTACACACACACACACACACACACACACACACACACACACACCACCACACACACACGCACGCACGCACGCACGCACGCACGCACCACACACACACACACACACACACACACACACACACACACACACACACACACACACACACACATTGCTGTACTAACGACACCAAATCTGCCTTCTTCACTGTGATTGAAGTAGACGAATAAATACTGCATACAGTGATGGTTTTGCACGGTTCCTGCATACAGTGATGGTTTTGCACGGTTCCTGCATACAGTGATGGTTTTGCACGGTTCCTGCATACAGTGATGGTTTTGCACGGTTCCTGCATACAGTGATGGTTTTGCGCATCTCCTGCATGCAGTGATGTTTTGCGCATCTCCTGCATGCAGTGATGTTTTGCACAGCTCCTTCATACACTGGTGGTTTTGCACAGCTCCTTCATACGGTGATGGTTTTGCACAGCTCCTTCATACGGTGTGGTTTTGCACAGCTCCTTCATACGGTGATGGTTTTGCACAGCTCCTTCATACGGTGATGGTTTTGCACAGCTCCTTCATACGGTGATGGTTTTGCACAGCTCCTTCATACGGTGATGGTTTTGCACAGCTCCTTCATACACTGATGGTTTTGCACAGCTCCTTCATACACTGATGGTTTTGCACAGCTCCTTCATACACTGATGATTTTGCACAGCTCCTTCAAACGGTGATTGTTTTGCACAGCTTCTTCATACGCTGATTGCACAGCTCCTTCAAACGGTGATGGTTTTGCACAGCTCCTTCATACGGTGATTGCACAGCTCCTTCATACGGTGACGGTTTTGCACAGCTTCTTCATACGCTGATTGCACAGCTCCTTCATACACTGATGTTTTTGCACAGCTCCTTCATACGCTGATGGTTTTGCACAGCTCCTTCATACGCTGATGGTTTTGCACAGCTCCTTCATACGCTGACGGTTTTGCACAGTGTGACCCTAGCAGCTTAAGCGCTTTGATTTGTCTGTGCAAGATACAGCGCTATATAAATTCCATTTATTAATATTATTATTTATTATTATTATTATTCACTGATGATTTTGCACAGCTCCTTCATACGCTGATGGTTTTGCACAGCTCCTTCATACGCTGATTGCACAGCTCCTTCATACGCTGATGGTTTTGCACAGCTCCTTCATACGCTGATGGTTTTGCACAGCTCCTTCATACGCTGATGGTTTTGCACAGCTCCTTCATACGCTGACGGTTTTGCACAGTGTGACCCTAGCAGTCAGCCCTGACGTGGAATGTCAAGGAGGAGCGCACTGTAGAGCAAGGAGCTGCCCACCAGCAAGCTCATCCCGCTAGAAGTCCCATGCTTGGTGGGTTTTACCTTCTACCCCAACAAAGCAATCTATTTCCCTTCTTTAAACAAAGTTTCCTGGAGTACCAGCTGCCATGACGCAGTGGTTAACACCTTGAATTACTGACTGGAAGGTCGCAGGTTCAAACCACTTAAGAGTCATGGGGATTTTTCGGGCCCCGGCCGGCTCCTACACAGAGTGAGTGTGCTGTGGCTCATTCCGGGCTCACTGGGAAGACTAGGAGTTTGAGACTGTTGCTCAAATGACCTGACCAACACTGCAAGCATCTGTATCTCTCAGGCCCGGTAGATGCCAGGATATATCATGATAGTAAGCATAGAGTACAACCCTGTCAAGTAGTCTTAAAGCATATGCACTTCCATACCAGGATCATCTTCATTTTCATGAATCATCATGCAATAACAAATAATTGCCTCTGATTCGGTGGCCCGGTTCCTCTGGTCTCATGATAATCTCAGATTTGGTTTCCCCATACACTTCTTTGCCTGTGGTGAGTTTGTGTCAAAGCCTTCGGGGTTGGAGGTTCGCGGGGGTGGTCGCTGGAGGGACGTTGTGGTAGACGCCACCTCGGGTGGGCGATTCACTCAGTCTGGCTTCGCCACTGAGCTGATATTGTGGTTTTAGGGGGAGTAGTAGGTTGCGTCCTACGTATGTTAGTTCAGAACAGACACCACTGAAAACCACCAAAGTGACCCAGCCTCACTGCAGGGCCCCTCTGACTGGTGGCCCCACAGTGGTCTGATATTGATGAGCTTCCCGTGGACTTCGACCCTGAGAATGCGAGATGGCGAATCCGGGTATGACTGTGGCGGGGGCGGGGGGGGGGGATGAGATGAGCAGTGTGGGAACAGCAGGACAGGAACGTCACAGAAGATGAGGCATCAAAACAATGTTTCGTAGAGTGGAGGCACTGCTGATTTCTGCTCTCAACCCAGAAGCTGTAACTCCTCTGTATTGGATACAACACCATGGACATTCCATTGTAAAATGCTTGTCATAGTTATTTAGTTGTTCATTCATTCCATGTCAGGCATTCCATAGAGAGCACAGCAAAGTGGTTTTCTTGCACTAAATGTCTCTCTGACTCTTCCACTGCCTGACAGGACTCTAACAGGGGTATTTTTTATCCGGGCGACTTTTTCCCGTCTGTCACAACCACCACCTCCGCTCTTTTTGAAGTGCTGGACACCAACTACTTTCGGCCCTCAACCGATTTTAGGGGCGGGGCTGGCTTGTTCTTCACTCAGGGGTCAACAGTTTGGACCTCTGGATGGAGGAGGGGGGGGGGTCAAGTGTTTTAGCGAGCCAAGTGGGCAAAAAGGAGCAGACTTAGGCTCCCGCTAGAGGCGACTTTGCTGGGGTGGGAGAAGACACTGCGTTTCTTGGTCACCTGTCTGCAGCCATTTCAGAGCTGGAAATCTCCCTGCTGAAGTCTGTCTGACACCTAAGTGTAGCTGACTTTTCCCCTCTGCTGCATTTGAAGGACCACTGCCACCACTCATACCTTGAAGCATTCTTTTTGCCTCAAAGAAGATCCTCTTTTTCACTCTGTGCATGTCCATCTCCAGTTAACAAACAGGACCCTTTCTGGATGAGCAAGTGTAGGCGCCTCCACACTTCAGATAGTGAGGGGGACCTGACTGTCCACATTTCCCGTCCTGCACAGCCTGTGCACACGCTCCACACACCTCCTGCTCAGGGCAGCTCTCCTGCACGTGGCCAAACTGACATCAAAAGCATCTGAGGGACATGCAAAGAAACGTTTACGTTCAGATAACCAGCTTTGATGGCTTGGGGTTGAACTGTTGTGAAGAAGGTGAGATGAAAGGTGATCACAGGACGATGTTCCCCCTTTCTTAATCTGCACTCGTTGCACATCTACAACTCCTGCAAGGCTAACTTGCTTTTTATTAGAAACTTTAATGAGCTTTTACCTGGGAAAGTTGAAGTTTGAATGAAATTCTATGATGTAGTTCACCCCAGTGGAGGGATCTGTGAGATGTGCATGCCCAGATCTGCCACACTTTAAAGACCAGACTAAATAATTATATGAAATTTATCTGATTATCAACTGATAGTTTTTATCACTGAAAATGCACCCGTTATTAATCTACTGAAAATTAGATTTGTGGTGATGATCTTATTAGGTGGGTACATCTTTGAAGGGTTAGTGAACATCACACTGTTCCAGTAAACCAAATCATGGAATTTCACTCAAACTTTGACTTCCCAAAGTAAGTGCTCTTCTAAGTTTCTAATTCCATTTCTTATAGTTTACCAAAACTGCGTGATGTGTGAAACATTCAGTCTTTTATGTTGAATGTTGCTTCATCATTTGAATACCCATGCACTACATATGTTACCATACATCTACTAGTCTATTATTTATTGTTACACTGACACCCTATCCATTAACTCTACAATTAACGACCTAGAACGAAGAATGATTAATAAAGATTTTCCTCTATATCACATATCGCCAACACCGAGTTCGGCGTTTGTCGTCGCACCCAGTGATAATGATGACATGATTCTCCGTTTGCCCCGACCTTCACTGGCCCTGCTGACTTCATGGACTCTCATGCCACAGGATTCGGTGATGTTGCCAATAAGAGAAGCTGGTGGTCTGCCTGTTTTGCTTTTCCCTTGGTCTTGCCTTGAGGTCTGCATCTTGGGTTCATAGCGCATGGCCTACATATCTTTGTTTCCTTTCATTTACTAAAGTGCGAAGTGTTCTTCTTGTTCCCAGATTGTGTGATGTGCTTTCATTTGTTCCTTTATCTGTCCAACTGACTCTGAGCAGCCTTATAAAAAAACAACACATTATATCTCAGCTGCTTCGATTCTATGTTGTCGTCTTTTCTTTGTATCCAGGATTCGCCAGTGAAGAAGGTACAGCCAGCCAGCCATCTCTTACCCACGTAGCTCCAGAGTGGGATTAGGGGTTGCTTGTGGCAACCACTCGGAATCCAAGACACCAGGAATGAGGAACAAAATGCTTGATGAAGAGCTGATGACAGAGGAAAAGGTCCTGCTGACAAAAGAGGATATTCCAAAGGAAAGGGGGGGGGGGGGGTAGACTGAAGGTGGGAAGGAGACCACAAGGAAGGTGTAACCACAACTTTTGGTCTCAGAGATTCTGAGAAATAAGGCAAGGGGATGGACCAAGAAGGCAGAACATAGACAAGAAGGGGTGACAGGAAGGAAAGCAACAAGGCAGAAACAAAGAGAGGGATAGAAAAGATGAAATTCCTAGCACAGAATTTCCAGAAGCTGGGATAGATACTATTTATACTGAAAGGCCCCTAGCATCCCCAGCAAGTGGAAGGGTGCGGGGGGGGGGGGGGGCATGAAGATCCACTGCTGTGGGTCTCCTACAGGGAATATTGCGTGCAGTGATGGCGTGAAGCTGATTCACACAGCCCAAGCTCCACCTTCTGCTACACACGACATAATCACTATTCTACGGTCACGATGGTCGCTAAAAATAGTGCAGGATTTAGACTGCATTTTAAACAGCAAACTTGCCATTCCTTTAATTATGTCTTCCAAAAATGATTTCATCCTTAAAGTTCCATTTTTCAGAGGTGTTGAGGACGACGTTGGCTTGGTAACTGCTGGCTGCTGTGGTGTCACCTTCTGTGATGACGCTCAGTATTTTTCACATCCTGTCTCCAGGGGCATAAAATGTGTCACACGTAGCTACTGTGACGTCACTCAGTCTTTTGCACACAATGTCTCCAGAGGCATAATGTGTGTCACACCTACTGTGACGTCACTCAGTATTTTGCACAGAATGTCTCCATGGGCATAATGTGAGCTGTATTTTGTTAGTGAAACTCAACTCTGTCGTGTTTCTTCCAATGGATTTTTTTTTCCAACATTGCAATCCTTGTAGTCTATTTCCCTGACACTATTTTCAGAACTCTATTGTCATGTTGGTCTTTTTCTTGATGTTATCTTCAGAACTCTATTGTCATGTTGGTCTTTTCCTGACACTATCTTCAGAACTCTATTGCCATGTTGATCTTTTTCCTGATGTTATCTTCAGAACTCTATTGTCATGTTGGTCTATTTCCTGACGCTATCTTCAGAACTCTATCGTCATGTTGGTCTATTTCCTGATGTTATCTTCAGAACTCTATCGTCATGTTGGTCTATTTCCTGACACTGTCTTCAGAACTCTATCGTCATGTTGGTCTATTTCCTGACACTATCTTCAGAACTCTATCGTCATGTTGGTCTATTTCCTGACACTGTCTTCAGAACTCTATCGTCATGTTGGTCTATTTCCTGACACTGTCTTCAGAACTCTATCGTCATGTTGGTCTATTTCCTGATGTTATCTTCAGAACTCTATCGTCATGTTGGTCTATTTCCTGATGTTATCTTCAGAACTCTATTGTCATGTTGGTCTATTTCCTGATGTTATCTTCAGAACTCTATTGTCATGTTGGTCTATTTCCTGATGTTATCTTCAGAACTCTATTGTCATGTTGGTCTATTTCCTGATGTTATCTTCAGAACTCTATTGTCATGTTGGTCTATTTCCTGATGTTATCTTCAGAACTCTATTGTCATGTTGGTCTATTTCCTGATGTTATCTTCAGAACTCTATTGTCATGTTGGTCTATTTATTGATGCTATCTTCAGAACTCTATCGTCATGTTGGTCTATTTCCTGACACTATCTTCAGAACTCTATCATCATGTTGGTCTATTTCCTGACACTATCTTCAGAACTCTATTGTCATGTTGGTCTATTTTCTGATGTTATCTTCAGAAGTCTATCGTCATGTTGGTCTATTTCCTGATGTTATCTTCAGAACTCTATCGTCATGTTGGTCTATTTCCTGATGTTATCTTCAGAACTCTATCGTCATGTTGGTCTATTTCCTGATGTTATCTTCAGAACTCTATCGTCATGTTGGTCTATTTCCTGATGTTATCTTCAGAACTCTATCGTCATGTTGGTCTATTTCCTGATGTTATCTTCAGAACTCTATCGTCATGTTGGTCTATTTCCTGATGTTATCTTCAGAACTCTATCGTCATGTTGGTCTATTTCCTGATGTTATCTTCAGAACTATTGTCATGTTGGTTTATTTCCTGATGTTATCTTCAGAACTCTATTGTTATGTTGGTTTATTTCCTGATGTTATCTTCAGAACTCTATTGTCATGTTGGTCTTTTTCTTGATGCTATTTTCATAACATTGTAGTCATGTTGGTCTATTTCTTGATGCTATCTTCAGAACATTCTAGTCATGTTGGTCTATTTCTTGATGCTATTTTCATAATACTGTAGTCAAAGTGGTCTATTTTCTGATACTCTCTTCAGAACTCTGAAGTCAGATTAAGATGTTGCCCAGATAATGCGACGCCTATACACTGGTATGTAAAAAACAAATTGTACTCTTGAGCACAAAACAAACGTGTACCCAGGCATGTACATATATAACTATATGCAGAACTTCCAGCACACCTGCAGGTTTCTGTTACACACTCTCAGTCAGCGGCACCGCACGCACACAGACACGCGCAGCGTGCGTTCAAAGAGCTGTGCTCCCACACAACCAGAGCGGCACACAAGCAAACTTCGGTGTGTGCATCGAAGCGCACCTGCGCACACGTGAACAAGCGTGCAGCGCACATGCACGTCTGCACACACGTATAGAACAGCACAAATACACATATGCAACCATACACATGCAAACAACTGTGTATATATACATATGTGCAGGCATGTTTGCAAACAAGTGCATATGAAGATGTTCCCTTGTGGGTATATATAAACATCAGCTCATATGCACACGTACACAAGCAGCTAAGAAGTGTAGAAATATAAAGGTTCTCCCTATGCGTTATGTGCACAAACCGAACAAATCACGCTACTCCTTACCTGTGAGTGTTCAATATTATCCCCATGTATAATTTCGCCAATACGCAGACATAACTTCTTTCACTGCCATGCGTACAAGCATTTGACCAGATTATTATTTCTTGACCATATTGTATACATTCTTCAGTACACTTTCCTTTTGTCTATCAGGATTAACATTTCATGTGATTGTCTGGATTGTTTCACTTGTATTTTTCAGCCAAAAACTACGTGCAAGCTTGTGTGGTCTTCATTGCTACATCTAGTTCCTGGCACTGTGTGTCTTGTTTTTGGTTTCCTTTGTGTTCTTTTTGTTTTGGACTGACTGGTCTTCTGTGACGTTTCTGCCCTGCTATTCCCATACTTCTCACTTCAATCTCCCCGCCACAGCCATACCCAGCCAGATTCGTTATGTCTCATCCCCAGGGTCGGAAGTCCACAGGGAGCTCATCAATATCAGGCCGCCGTTGGACCACCAGCCAGAGGGGCCTTGCACTGCTGCTGGGTCACTTTGGTGGTGTTCAGTGGTGCCTGTTCTGAGCTAACATACGCAGGACACCACCTACTAAGCCCCCTACTAAAGACAGTATTAGGACAGTCACAGAGCCAGACTGAATCAGTCGCCCACCCGACGTGGCGACCACCACAACATCCCTCCAACGACCATTCACCGTGAACTTCCCACGCCAAAGGCTGTGACACTATTTCACCACCTGCAAACCGAATCTTAAGTCACCATGAGACCAGAGCAACTGGGGCCACCGAGTCAGAGGCAATGGTTGGTTTTTTTTAATTGCATGACAATCAATGATAACGGGGATGATGTTATGATGCTGCTATGGAAGTGTATATGCTTTTAGACTACTTGACAGGGTTGTACTCTACGCTTACTATCATAATATATCCCGGTGTCAACCTGGCCCGAAAGATACAGACACCTGCAGTGTTGGTCAGGCAATTTGAGCAACACTCTCAAACTCGCATCCATAAAGTGGATGAAGCTCGAATGTCTAGTCCCAGTCGCCCCAATGAGCCCACAGCACACACACTCTAGGTAGGAGCCGGCCGGAGTCCGAAAAATCTCAATGATTCTTATGGGATTCGAACCCGCAATCTTCCAGTCTGTAACCCAAAGCGCTAACCACTGCGCTATGGCGGCTGGCACATATGCTTACTGTTAGTGATACTGGTCCCGGGTAAATGGGGGTAGGGTTAGGACGAAGCAGTGTTACAAGATTAGAATGATCATGAATGTAGGCATACATGTTGGTACAATGTAAACTCACTCACTCACTCACTCATCCCTTGGTCGGGACGACCGTTGGGGTACCCGCACGGACGCTGCAAGTGGACCGCCAAATGGTTCTGTCTTGGGCTGTTTTCAGGAGGTTTGGTACAGTGAGGCCGGTCCACTCCTTGATGTTGGATATCCAGCTTTTGCGTGGTCGTCCCTGCCTCCTTGCTCCTTCCACCATTCCCTGCAGGACTGTCTTTGACAGGCTGTTATGCCTTGTTGTGTGGCCAAACCACTTCAGTTTCCTCCGTTTGACTGTATCTAGCAATGGTTCTTGTGTGCCAGCCAGTGCCTCGATCTGCTGCCAGACGTAGTCATTGGTTTTGCGGTCTCTGTAGGTGATGTTCAGGATCCGCCTGAGGCACTTCATCTCAAAGGCTTGAATGCGACGTTCTAAATCGGCAGTAAGTGTCCATGCTTCACAGCTGTACAAGGCAATGGATGTGACGAGTGCCTTGTAGAGTCTGACCTTAGTGTGGGTTCTGATGTTGTGGTTTCTCCACACTTTCGCCAGCTTAGTCATGGAGGAGAGTGCCACAGCAAGTCTGATCTTCACCTCTTGTGTGCTCGTGCCTTCTTTGGTGATGACTGCTCCAAGGTACTTGAAAGTTTCCACCTCCTCTAGTGTCTCGCCACTCATCTTGATGCTGGTGGGAGTGGTCGGTGTGGTACTGTTCACTAGGATCTTGCTCTTTTCCGTGATGATCTCCATACCGTGGGCATTGGCTGATGTTTCCAGTCTGGTGGTGAGATCCTGGAGTTCTTCACTGCGGCCCATGAGATCAATATCGTCTGCGAATCGAAGATTGCAGACTGGCCTTCCTCCTATTGTGATTGTGGTCTTGAAGTCAAGGAGGGCCTCCTGCATGATGTTCTCCAGGAACACGTTGAAAAGAACGGGGGATAGCGGGCAGCCTTGTCGAACTCCAACTGAAGTCCGGAAGAACTCCCCGATTTCTCCACCCATGAGGACTGCACTGTGGGAGCTGTCATACAGCGCCTGGATGACTTGAATCAGGTCCTCGTCGAAGCTATAGTCTCTCATGACTTGCCACAGAGCTTCTTGCCACACTCGGTCGAAGGCCTTCTTGAAGTCAATGAAGTTATTGTAGAGCTGTAGCTGATGTTGGAGATGCTTCTCTATGAGCATTCTGATGTTGAAGATCTGCTCGACAGTGCTTCGACCTGGTCTGAATCCTGCCTGTTCTTCTGATAGGATTTCTTCTGCTTGTGGTTTCAGTCTGTTCAAGGCAATGCGTACATAACTTTGTTTGGGATGGCTTATCAGACTGTTTGTTCTGTAATTTTGGCACTTTTTTCAGGTCTCCCTTCTTTGGAAGTGGAACTATGATGGATTGGGTCCACTGTTCAGGCCACTCTTTGCTGGTCCAGATGCGTTGGCAGATGATTGTTAAGCCTTGATCATCTCTGGGCCTCCTTTCTTGATGAGCTCAGCCGGGATGTTGTAAATCCCTGGTGACTTGCCTCCTTTCGGATCTTTCTGCTCTTCTACTCTCCTCCAGCACCTGTGTGCTTTCAGGATCGGGTGGTCTGGATCTGCTCGTGAAGTTTGTTCGGATCAGCCTTCAGCTTGTATTGTACAGGTCTCTCCAATATTCTGTCCATCTTTTTATGATAGTGGCGCTCTCTGTAAGGACTGACCCCCTTTTTGCCCTTCAATAACGGAGGTCTTTGGCTGCTGGGACTTGGTTAGTACCTTGATGGTCTGGAAACGCCTCTTTGCTGTCTCCTTTCGCCATTGCTTTCTCAACCTTTGGGAAAGCATTGTTCTGACCATCCATTCCCCCATGGCCTCGTCATCTTCTTCTTGATTGACCTGTTGACTGTTCTATACTCTTCGGCACCGTTTCTGGTTTTTTGTTCTTCACTGGCTTTAGCTCCCTACTTGGTCGCACAGGTCCAGGATATCGTTGGTAACCCACGGTTGGTTCTTTTTCCTCTTTTTCCCCAAGGATCTCCAGCGCTGTCTCCTGAATGGTCTTGCTGAAGGTCTCAGTGAGGTTGTTGAGTCATCTTGGAGGAAATTTCCCAATGCTGCAAATTGCCCCCATCTCGCTTTAAAGATTTCAGCCGCCCTTCGGGTCCTTCAGCTTCTCCATGTTGAACCGCAAACGGGGATTTCTCTTCTGGTTCTTGTCTTCAGCTTGATCTGTGGGTCATGAGTACCATGTTGGTCACTGCCAATATCAGCGCCAGGGAAACTTCTTGTCGGGGCTTTGTTGATGCTCGACTTAAATCGTTTGGGGGCCAGGATGTAGTCAATCGGTTATGTGCCCTTTCCATTTGGTGAGTGCCACGTCGTTCTTTTTGATGTCTTGTGGGGATATAAGGTGTTGGCGACAGTAAGATTGTGGCTGCTTGCGAATTCCAAAAGTCTGAGACCTCTATCATTAGTTTTCGTCCCCGCCAAAAAAGGCCACTGCCCCTGGCCATGGTCATAAGCGTCAGGGCCGATCTTGGCATTCCAGTCGCCCTGGATCACGAGAAAGTCCTTCTTTGGAGTTGATTTGATGGCGGCCCCTCCAAATCTTCGTAGAAAAAAACTCGATTGCTTCATCATCGTAGTCTGATGTTGGTGCATAGACTTGTATGATGGTCATGTTGTGTGGTTTTGCTGCGACACGCATGGAGATCAGTCTGCTTGAGATTGGGGTACAGCTGATGACACTGTTAGTCCTCTTCTTGTTGACAAGAAATCCTACTCCGTGTTGGTGTTTGGAGTCGTCGCCACTACACAATGTAAACATAAAATAGAAATCAGCGTTAGAAACATGGTGTAAAACACGAGGGAAAATTATGCAAAACATGTATCGCTGTAGTATAACTACAAACAATATTCTGTAGGAGTGTTTTTAAAAAAAGCCGTTAGCAGCATCAACGCCAACTTTGAACTATCATAGGCCATGTTGCTGTGCGAACACTTCAGGATTTGTGTTTTGAAGCCCTCTGTCTCTCCACTTTCCTTCCTGTTCTTTGCACTTTCCTTTGTTCCTTGCACAAGACGTTAAGCGGCTTGCCTTGCCTTTTGGACCTGTGGATCTGGCGATCATTGCCGCACAACTCCATAACTGAGCGGCCATCCATCTAGATCCAGAACGTGTCCGCCATCTTGATCCGTAGCGCGCTCTGAGTGTGTGAGTGTGCGTGTTCTTTCTTTAGCTTCATGTAATGTCTGTTCACGAAAGCAATCTCAGACGCCCGCGTGTGTGCGTGCGATTTTTCTGTCAATTTGGATAAATTGTTTACAAAGCATTCTTACTGAAATTAAAGTTGACTGCGCTTTAGATCCACAGTGACTTTCTGATGAAAGAAATATTCTGTGCCGAAGTGTCATGCAAGAGTGATGATATTATTCAAATCTGGCTCGATATATCCTGGAAACTAGTGAAGTAGTTTGTATTAAACTTCAACCTCATCTGTAGAAAAGAAATGTACATGGTGACCGTACCAGATACATATGTTCAGTTCTCGGCCCTGTTCTTTTCACTCTCTATACTGCTCCACTATCACATATAATAAACCGTCATCATATCAACTATCATTTTTACTTAGATGACTCTCAGATTCAAATTAGTGTTACACCTGAAAATCTGCCTTCTCTCTTGACAAATATGGCCTACTGCTTTCAAGATATCCAAAACCTGGATGATAAAAAAACAAGTTACTGTTAAACGCAGATAAAACTGAAGCCATGCTTGTAGGGACCAAACACAACCTCTCTTGCATTACAACTTCAATACATCAGTCCCTTTATCCACTGTTGTGAAGTATCTAGGAGTTGTTATCGACAACACACTGTATATGCAAAATTTCATCACTCAGACCTGCCAGTCGTGCTACTATCAATTACGGCGTATTAGTGCAATTCGAAAGTACCTGTCCACTGATGCAACATCCAAACTTGTTGCGTCTCATTTTCTCACGTCTGGACTATTGCAATTCTCTTTTGTCTGGTCTGCCAGCAACATCTATTCACTCCCTTCAACGTATACAAAACTCTGCAGCTCGACTAGTCCTCAACAAGAAAAAATCTGAACACATTACTCCTCTCTTGCGATCTCTCTACTGGTTTCCTGTGCCATAGACAGTATAAGATAACTATAAGATAAGTACCCTCTGTTACAAATGTCTCCACCAAACAGCACCCGCCTACCTCTGTGAATGTCTTCACTTGTACACTCCTCGTTCCCTCCGCTCTGCTGCGGATACCTTGTGCTTACGAATACCTAGATTCAACCAATCCACAGTTGGTCATAGCTCTTTCTCTACTTCTGGTCCATCCATCTGGAACCACCTTCCTCTCTTCGACAAAAGCCTACTTATGACACATTTAAATCCAGCCTCAAGACATATTTATTTCAAACCTAACTTTTTCCCTCCTCTTTCATCTCAAAACTACCCCTGCCTTCAACAGCCAAAATCCCATTACCCTGCCAAAGCCTACAACCTGTGTTGTGTGTGTGTGTGTGTAGGTGCGTACATTTGAATTTTGTTTAAGCTTTTAATAGTTATTGGCTGCATGACTCTGTAACAATATGTTGAATGCAAGCGCTCTGATTTGTCTTTGCAAGATATAGCGCTATACAAATTCCACTTTTTATTATTATTATTATTATTATATGTTCCATAACTGATTCAACTTTGATGCAGTATTCACAAATTTCAAAATCAAACTAGATCTAGTATGTATTTTAACAAGATTCAAGTCATTTATGCAAATATGATGAGAAAATAGTCCCAATGTCCCATTATCAAAACAGAACGTTTTCTTGACCAAGAATTAATAAAGTTCTAAATAAACCAACAATCAGTTTGCTCTGAACAAAACTTTGAGAACGTCAGATGTGAATGTCTGTTTTGTTTTGCAGCGTTTGTTGGGCTGTTGGTTGGTTTCATTCCTCGAGGTTCACCAGTGGCGAGATTGTTGCGTATGCGACCGGCCCGCCCCCTCCATTCTCTGGGTAGCCACATTCCGACTTCGGAGGTGGTGTCTAAACACACCAATGTGCATGCGCTCTTTGAAGTGTTGTCATCTCTTCCTGCCGGCACCAAAAGGTCCGTTTTTCTAAAGGCAGGACGGGTTTCTGACGTGTGCGCAAGATGTTCTGTGTGCATTCACACACAGGCCTCGGTTTATAGTTTCATCCGAAGAACTTTGACATCTAGTTCGATTTTCTCGTCAAAATGGGAAGAAAGGGCAGGGCATGGAATAGCGCATACATCTCTCTCTCTCTCTCTCTCTCTCTCTCTCTCTCTCTCTCTCTCTCTCTCTCTCTCTCTCTCTCTCTCTCTCTCTCTCTCTCTCTCCTCTCTCTCTCTCTCTCTCAGTCTGCCTGTCTGTCTGTCTGTCTGTCTATCCCTCTGTTTATCTATCTATCTATCTATCTATCATCTATCTATCAATCTATCTATCTATCTATCTATCTATTATGGTTACTCTCTCACACACACATACATATATATATATGTAGAGAGAGAGAGATGTATATATATAGAGATATATATATATATAGCTAGATATATAATAGATAGATAGATAGATAGATAGATAGATAGATAGATAGATAGATAGATAGATAGATAGATAGATAGATAGATAGATAGATGTGTGTGTCTCTGTGTGTGTGTGCAACCTTTGTCAGAAGCTATGACAAAACATAAATCTTCCTTTCCTCCCCAACACCGCCCTCCCCCCGCCACCCCCCCCCCCCCCCCCTCACCACAGTTACTGACATGTCACATTTCAGTCACACAGCTCATAAATCTCTCTCTCTCTCTCTCTCTCTCTCTCTCTCTCTCTCTCTCTCTCTCTCTCTCTCTCTCTCTCTCTCTCTCTCTCTCTCTCTCTCTCTCTCTCTCTCTCTGCTCAGGGAAGCCTCATGTCATGTTGTGGAGAGAAAAACAAAAACCGTGCACACAGGCGAGCGAGCGAGAGAGAGAGAGAGAGAGAGAGAGAGAGAGAGGAGAGAGAGAGAGAGAGAGAGAGAGAGAGAGGGAGAGAGAGAGACAGAAGGAGAGAAAGAGAGAGAGGGAGAGGGAGAGAAAGAGAGAGGGAGAGAGAGGGAGAGAGAGAGAGAGAGAGGGAGAGAGAGAGAGAGAGAGAGAGGTGTGTGTGTGTGTGTTAGATAGATAGATAGAATTAGTGTGTGTTAGGTAGATAGAGAGAGATAGTGTGTGTGTGTTAGGTAGATAGATAGATAGATAGATAGATAGATAGATAGAGAGAGATAGTGTGTGTGTGTGTTGTGTGTGTGTGTGTGTGTGTGTGTGTGTGTGTGTGTGTGTGTGTGTGTGTGTGTGTGTGTGTGTGTGTGGTGTGTGTGTTAAAAAGGGAGCAGCAAAATAAAAGAACTAGCATACATCGTGTATGTATATATATATATATATATATATATAATATATATATATATATATATATATAGATAGATAGATAGATAGATAGATAGATAGATAGATAGATAGATAGATAGATAGATAGATAGATAGATAGATATACTCACACAGTCGTCTTGATAAAAATCCATACTTCTGCTGGCAACCATACTCAAGGTGGATCGCTGGTCTTCTTGAATGTGAAAAGTCCGCGTTCCAAGTGTGCGGAGGTTTATCTCCGTTTGTGCCCGATCCTGTTCCCCCATCCATCACATCATGAGTGGTGGTCTGGGTGCTAGTGTTTTTCGGATGAGAGGATCAACCGTGGTCCCATGTGTAACAGTATTTAGCGCTCGTAAAAGAACCCACAGCAACAAGAGAGGGTTTTTTTGTTTGGTTTGGTTTTGTTGTTGTTGGGTGGTTGTTTTTTTGGGGGGGTAGCAACAAGAGAGTTGTTCCTGGCAAAGTCCTGTAGAAAAAGTCACTCTGGTAGGGAAACAAATGCATATGCAGACAGGAAAAGATGAAAAAAAAAGGGTGGCGCTGCTCTTGTGGCTACACACTCTCCCCACGGAGAGCAGCCCGAATTTCACAGAGAGAACTTTGCCGTGACTTGTCAGTGGTATACAACACCAAAAAGCTGTGTTCAGCTCAATTCTCCAATCACAAGAACAAACAACAGCAAATTTCGCTTCTTTTTTCATGAAGCTTCGAAGAAGTGAACATTTACTGTTGTTGTTGTGATGAAAAAAAAAGACGTTTAACACATGTGTATTCTTAATGGGGGCCTTCTCTCTCTCTCTCTCTCTCTCTCTCTCTCTCTCTCTCTCTCTCTCTCTCTCTCTCTCTCTCTCTCTCTCTCTCTCTCTCTCTCTCTCTCTCTCTCTCTCTCTCTCTCCCTCCCACAAAGTTGTAGGCGTAAAAATCGATGAAAATCTCAGCTGGTACTATCACACATCCCATCTATGCAAATACATGTCTCAAAGAGTATACCAATTGACTAAAATCAAACATTTTCTTGACTTTCGTTCAAGAAAACTATTCTTTCAAGCTTATAATTATACAATCTTCAATAGTTTATGCTTCAACCCTGCGGGATTCTGCTAGTGCAAACACTATGAAACCATTATAAAGTCTGTATAAACGTGCTCTTAAACTGGTCCTTCTGAAAGACCACCTTGCTAGAAGTGGATTATAAAGGTAAAGGTAAAGGAGTCCCATAACCTATAAGGTCGTAGGGGAGCGAGGCGTCAGAGACCTCACTTCTCTAGGGGCCAGCATGTTGAGGGCGGCGCCCATCTCCTCTCCCTCGCTGCTTTACCTTCCCTGACCCTAAAGAGGGCAGGTACCCATTTACAGCTGGGTGAACTGGGGGAACTGTACTGAAGCCAAGGCGCGCAAACGGTCACCCATCCAACTGGTAACCACGCTCGACGCTGCTTAACTTGGCTGGGGGAAAGCGAGTGCTCCGACCACTGAGCTATCCCGTCCCTTAAGTGGATTATACTCAGTTAAATATTCTTCCCCTACACCAAAGACTAAGATTCAACAAAGGCCTCATGATAATGAGAGATAATGACAGGAACTGCTCCCTCATCCTTAAAAAGGCAAGTTACCAATGAATTATTGCAGAGATACTGAAAAGCCGAGTGTCCCAATCCCAAGAATAGATTTGTTCAAATCTAGTTTACTTTACTCAGGCCCTGTACTGTGGAACTCCCTTCCTGATTCATTTAGACAACACCAATCATTAACAATCTTCAAAAGTCATTTTTTCTTCCACTTGATGCATCAAAAATAACAAACCACACTTGATTTGCTGGGAACAAAGTAAATATATCCTCCATTGCCTTATACCAAACTATCCTCTCTCTCTCTCTCTCTCTCTCTCTCTCTCTCTCTCTCTCTCTCTCTCTCTCTCTCTCTCTCTCTCTCTCTCTCTCTCTCTCTCTCTCTCTCTCTCTCTCTCTCTCATGAGTGTGAATGTTTTACATGTATCTCGCTATTGTGTTATAGCAACTGACTTGTAGAAATAATTTCCACTATCCTACGTCTTTATGTATCTATCATAACTCTACGATGATTTTAACATGCACAATGTTAAATCACAGCGAGTGCTAATGGCGATAGTGTTGATGAATTGAAAATTGTATGCAATACCATATGCATTCAAAATGTACTGTGTACTCTCTCTCTCTCTCTCTCTCTCTCTCTCTCTCTCTCTCTCTCTCTCTCTCTCTCTCTCTCTCTCTCTCTCTCTCTCCTTTTATTGTTTTGCTTATCGATTAAATTGTAGTGTTTACAGTTTGTATCCTGTTGAATGCTTTATTCAGATTTAAGAGTTCAATTTTATTGCTTAAGTCGACTGTATTTGAGATTTAGTGAATGCTTTATTTCAATAGCTTGTTTTGAGAGTATCAATTATGAATATTTGATTTCAATGTGTAGATGTCTTTTTCTTTGACTATACATGATATTCATGAAGATTTGATTCTGGCATTGATGCATCGTGTGTGTGTGTGTGTGTGTGTGTGTGTGTGTGTGTGTGTGTGTGTGTGTGTGTGGTGTGCATGGGGATGTAAATTGCTTTGCATAATCTCCTAAGTCTGCTCATATCATATTTGTTTTTGTGTAGTTTACTATTGCTGTTGCTTTCCCATAAAAAGTACAATGAATTTGTTGACGTTTCTTTCGGTTAGCCAAAATGATACTTTTTACGTGGTTTATTCTCCTTTATATAATGGAGGGGGGGGGGTTGTTTTGTTTTTTTGGAGGGGGATTGGTCGGTTGTCCCCTCTCTCCTTGTTGTTGTTGCTTCTTTATTTTACTCTTGGTTTCTTTGCTTTTTTTTGTTTGATTGTTTCTGTGTTTTTTTTAATTTTGCTCTGTTTTGCTTTCTATTATCATTATTTGTTGCTACTTTTTTCTCTCCCTTTTTCGGTGATTTTTGTGATTTTTTATTTGTGGATATTTTTCCCGTTTACTGTGTGAGTGTATTGGTATTGTCTTTATTATTATTTATTATCATAATTATATATCCCAAAGGGCGGGCATTGGATGTAAAAAAGCACATGGGTGCTTATTCATTATCCTCGAAATAAAAGAATTTGTCATTGTCATTCTCTCTCTGTGTGCAGAGCAGCGCGCGCGCGCGCGTGTATGTGTGTGTTTGTGTGTGTGTGTGTGTGTGTGTGTTGTGTGTGTGTGTGTGTGTGTGTGTGTGTGTGTGTGTGTGTGTGTGTGTGTGTGTGTGTGTTTGTGTGTGTGTGTGTGTGTGTGATGTGTGTGTGTGTGTGTGTTTACAGAGAAGTGTCTAAATAAATATCTGTATATCAATCAGTGTCTGTATAAAGATCTGTACACTACATTCGGTGTCTGTATAAAGATCTGTATATCACAGTGACTGTATGAATATCTCTACATCACAGTGACTGAATTAACAGCTGTACATCACAGTGACTTTATAAACATCTGTACATCACAGTGATTATATAAACATCTGTACATCACAGTGAATGTATAAACATCTGTACATCACATTGTATAAACATCTGTACATCAAAGTGTCTTTATAAACGTCTGTACATCACAGTGACTGTATAGATATATGTACATCACATTGTATAAACATCTGTACATCACAGTGACTGTATAAACATCTGTACATCACAGTGACTGTATAAACATCTGTACATCACGGTGACTGTATAAACATCTGTACATCACAGTGACTGTATAAATATATGTACATCACAGTGACTGTATAGATATATGTACATCACAGTGTATAAATATATGTACATCATAGTGTATAAACATCTGTACATTACAGTGACTGTATAAACATATGTACATCACAGTGTATAAACATATGTATATCATAGTGACTGTACAAATATCTGTACATAACAGAACAGTGACTGTATAAACATCTGTACATCATAGTGACTGTTTCAATATATGTACATCACAGTGACTGTATAAATATCTGTACATCACAGAACAGTTATTGTATACATATCTGTACATCACAGTGACGGTATAAATATTTGTACATAAAAAAAACAGTGACTGTATAAATATCTGTACATCACAGTGACAGTATAAATATCTGTACATCACTGAACAGTGAGTGTATAAGTATCTGTACATCACAGAACAGTGACTGTATAAATATATGTTCATCACAGTGACTGTATAAACATCTGTACATACAGTGACTGTATAAACATCTGTACAATACAGTGACTGTATAAATATCTCTACATTGCAGTGACTGTATAAATATCTCAACATTACAGTGACTATATAAACATCTGTATAACAAAGTGTATAAACATCTGTACATCACAGTGTATAAACATCTGTACATCACAGTGTATAAACATCTGTATATCACAGTGACTGTATAAACATCTGTACATCACAGTGACTTTATAAACATATGTACATCACAGTGACTGTATAAACATCTGTACATCACAGTGACTGTATAAACATCTGTACATCACAGTGACTGTATAAACATCTGTACATCACAGTGACTGTATAAGTATATATACATCACAGTGTCTGTATAAGCATCTGTACATCACATTGTATAAACATCTGTACATCACAGTGATTGTATAAACATCTGTACATCACAGTGACTGTATACCTATATGTACATCACAGTGTATAAATATATGTACATCACAGTGACTGTATAAACATCTGTACATCACAGTGACTGTATAAACATCTGTACATCACATTGTATAAACATCTGTACATCACAGTGACTGTATAAATATCTGTACATCACATTGTATAAACATCTGTACATCACAGTGACTATATAATTATCTGTATATCACAGTGACTGTATAAATATATGTACATCACAGTGACTGTATAGATATATGTACATCACAGTGTATAAATATCTGTACATCATAGTGTATAAACATCTGTACATTACAGTGACTGTATAAACATATGTACATCACAGTGTATAAACATATGTATATCATAGTGACTGTACAAATATCTGTACATAACAGAACAGTGACTGTATAAACATCTGTACATCATAGTGACTGTTTCAATATATGTACATCACAGTGACTGTATAAATATCTGTACATCACAGAACAGTTATTGTATACATATCTGTACATCACAGTGACGGTATAAATATTTGTACATTAAAAAACAGTGACTGTATAAATATCTGTACATCACAGTGACAGTATAAATATCTGTACATCACTGAACAGTGAGTGTATAAGTATCTGTACATCACAGAACAGTGACTGTATAAATATATGTTCATCACAGTGACTGTATAAACATCTGTACATACAGTGACTGTATAAACATCTGTACAATACAGTGACTGTATAAATATCTCTACATTGCAGTGACTGTATAAATATCTCAACATTACAGTGACTATATAAACATCTGTATAACAAAGTGTATAAACATCTGTACATCACAGTGTATAAACATCTGTACATCACAGTGTATAAACATCTGTATATCACAGTGACTGTATAAACATCTGTACATCACAGTGACTGTATAAACATCTGTACATCACAGTGACTGTATAAACATCTGTACATCACAGTGACTGTATAAACATCTGTACATCACAGTGACTGTATAAACATCTGTACATCACAGTGACTGTATAAGTATATATACATCACAGTGTCTGTATAAGCATCTGTACATCACATTGTATAAACATCTGTACATCACAGTGATTGTATAAACATCTGTACATCACAGTGACTGTGTAAGCATATGTACATCACATTGTATAAACATCTGTACATCACAGTGACTGTATACCTATATGTACATCACAGTGTATAAATATATGTACATCACAGTGACTGTATAAACATCTGTACATCACAGTGACTGTATAAACATCTGTACATCACATTGTATAAACATCTGTACATCACAGTGACTGTATAAATATCTGTACATCACATTGTATAAACATCTGTACATCACAGTGACTATATAATTATCTGTATATCACAGTGACTGTATAAATATCTGTACATCACATTGTATAAACATCTGTACATCGCAGAACAGTGACTGTATAAACATCTGTACATCACATTGTATAAACATCTGTACATCACAGTGACTGTATAAATATCTGTAAATCACAGTGACTGTATAAACATCTGTACATCACAGTGACTGTATAAACATCTGTACATCACAGTGACTGTATAAACATCTGTACATCACAGTGACTGTATAAACATCTGTACATCACAGTGACTTTATAAATATCTGTACATCACAGTGACTGTATAAATATGTGTACATCACAGTGCCTTTATAAATATATGTATATCACAGTGACTCTATAAATATATGTACATCACAGTGACTGTATAAGTATATGTACATAACAGAGACTGTATAAATATATGTACATCACAGTGACCGAATAAATATATGTGCATCAAAGTGACTGTATAAATATATGTACATCACAGTGACTGTATAAATATATGTACCTCACAGTGACTGTATAAACATCTGTACATCACAGTGACTGTATAATTATCTGTACATCAGATTGTATAAACATCTGTACATCACAGTGACTGTATAAACATCTGTACATCACAGTGACTGTATAAACAACTGTACATCACAGTGACTGTATAAACATCTGTACATCACAGTGATTGTATAAACATCTGTACATCATAGTGACTGTATAAACATCTGTACATCACACTGACTGTATAAACATCTGTACATCACAGTGACTGTATAAACATCTGTACATCACAGTGACTGTATAAACATCTGTACATCACAGTGATTGTATAAACATCTGTACATCATAGTGACTGTAAAAATATATGTACATCACAGTGACTGTATAAACATCTGTACATCACAGAACAGTCACTGTATAAACAACTCTACATTACAGTGACTGTATAAACATATGTAAATCACAGTGTCTGTATGCACATCTTTATGTACATCACAGTGTCTGTATGCACATCTGTACATCACAGTGTCTGTATGCACATCTGTACATCACAGTGTCTGTATACACATAATTATGTACATCACAGTGTCTGTATGAACATAATAATGTACATCACAGTGTCTGTATGAACATAACTATGTACATCACAGTGTCTGTATGAACATAATAATGTACATCACAGTGTCTGTATGCACATCTGTACATCACAGTGTCTGTATGCACATCTGTACATCACAGTGTCTGTATGCACATCTGTACATCACAGTGTCTGTATGCACATCTGTACATCAAAGTGACTGTATGTACATCACAGTATCTGTAAGCACATCTGTACATCACAGTGTCTGTATGCACATCTGTACATCACAGTGTCTGTATGCACATCTGTACATCAAAGTGACTGTAAGCACATCTGTACATCACAGTGTCTGTATGCACATCTGTACATCACAGTATCTGTATGCACATATGTACATCACAGTGTCTGTATGCACATCTGTACATCACAGTGTCTGTATGTACATCACAGTATATGTATGCACATCTGTACATCACAGTGACTGTATGCACATAAGTACATCACAGTGTCTGTATGTACATCACAGTATCTGTATGCACATCTGTACATCACAGTGTCTGTATGCACATCTGTACATCACAGTGTCTGTATGCACATAATTATGTACATCACAGTGTCTGTATGCACATATGTACATCACAGTGACTGTATGCACATGATTATGTACATCACAGTGTCTGTATGCACATATGTACACTACAGAGCAGTCAGAAAGATGTCACAGTCGTGACCCAGTGGTCTGGAGGAAACCCACTCGTTTGGAAAGTGAAAAGTCGCGAGTTCGATTCCTCTCTACCGCTTCTCCGTGAATGATGGTCCAGGTGCTAGTCCTTTTGGGATGGGGAGGTAAGCTGATGTCCTGTGTGTACCAGGCACCAAGTACACGTAAAAGAATGTTAAAGGAGGTGGGGGGGTGGGGGGACACAGGCCCGACACACCACTCTGTTTAAAAGAATGAATGTCAGGCCGTACTGGGGTGTTACGGTAGCACTATTCATTTCTTCACCTAAACAACCCACAGCTCACGCTGAACAAAACTGCTGCTTTTCTGCCATACGGTATTGAGCAGAATGTCATCAGTGTCTGCTCCTCTAGCAAGAAAAAGGATGTGGCACTACTGGATTATTCCACCAGACAGCCAGCAAGAAAATGAATTTTAAACGCCACACATGATGTATTGAAGTTCAGTTGCAGGAATGTTGATTCCTACTGACCAATGGATACAATTTTGGAAGCTGAAACTCGCCAAATCTGATTTTCGTTAATTAAAAAAAAATTATATCGAGGATAATGTAATAATCACTTATGTGCGTTTTTACATCTAGTCCCCGTGTGTATGCGGTTTTGTAAATTCTATCATCAATTAAATCAGAATCTACCTTTTGGTAGAGTAGGCCATCCGTACCGGTAATAATGGATGACAATAATTATGTAGCAAAAACTAACAAACAAATATACAAACAAAACGCATGCATACCTATGTCATGTTTAAACACTGTCTCCGAATTTGAAGTGTGGCTACCTCAAGGGTAAGAAAAATCGGTTCCGTGTGCAAAACAAAATCTCACGAGGTACATTGTTAAGTTACCTGACTGATCTATGTACTATCATGACTATTCAATGATCTACTTCTCTTGTCACGATACATTACAATGCAATACAATACAATACAATTTTTTTTTTAAAGTAATGTATAACTGTTAGTTTGTCGTGAATGGCTGGCCGTCTTCAAATAGTTGCCTTGGTTCTATGCCACCAAATATGGTTATTTTTTACTTAAACTAAACATAAGACTAACCCTTACAACCTCGGCCTTTGCAAAGACAGGCAGGATTTGGAAGAGTAGAGCCAATCTCTCCTCAACAAAACTGACGTTGTTTACAGTACTCCTCATTCCATCCTCCTGCACAGGTGTGAAAGCTGGACCTTGACTGCAGAACTGGAAAAGAGAATTCAGACCTTTGAAATGAAATCCTCCAGAAGGCTTTTTCACATCTCCTGGCAGGACCACTGAACCAGCAAGTCAATGTGACAGGTGATGATCATGAAGGTAGGCCACAGAAGTCCCTACTGGTTGTTGTCAATAGGAAGATGCCAGTACTTTTTGGTCACATCACACGTCACAGCTCTCTTGCGAAGGTCATTCTGCAAGGAACACTTGGAAGGAAGTAGATACTATAGACTTCTGACCCTGAAGGTGTGACATGACGAATCTGGGTATTTTGTTCTTTAGTTTATTTGTTAGTTTTATTTCCAGGATAATGAAATAAGCACTCATGCAGGGTTTATTGTTAGGTTGGTGTTTTTTTTTAAATTTCCAGTGTGCACGCGGTTATGAAAACTTTGCCATTTATTCCCATCAGGTCACAGTACCCGACTCCTTCAAAAGGCAGAACAGGTTTTAACGTGTGTGCAAGATGTTATGCGTGTGGTCGCACACGGGACCTTCGTTCATAGTCTCGTGCGAGGGACATTCAGGGGAGGGGAGCCGTTACTGACGTTAACTTCAGGGAAAATCCCCTAGAAATGGTGTCTGCTGATGCCTGGCACCTGAGCTCGATGCCGGGCCGTCAGAAGGCACGGCACAACACAACACCCTGTTCCTCCTCTGTCAGATGGCACAACAATGACACAACACCCTGTTCCTCCTCTGTCAGATGGCACAACACGACACAACACCCTGTTCCTCCTCTGTCAGATGGCACAACACGACACAACACCCTGTTCCTCCTCTGTCAGATGGCACAACACGACACAACACCCTGTTCCTCCTCTGTCAGATGGCACAACACGACACAACACCCTGTTCCTCCTCTGTCAGATGGCACAACACGACACAACACCCTGTTCCTCCTCTGTCAGATGGCATGGCACAACACTGACACAACACCCTGTTCCTCCTCTGTCAGATGGCACAACACTGACACAACACCCTGTTCCTCCTCTGTCAGATGGCACAACACGACACAACACCCTGTTCCTCCTCTGTCAGATGGCACAACACTGACACAACACCCTGTTCCTCCTCTGTCAGATGGCACAACACGACACAACACCCTGTTCCTCCTCTGTCAGATGGCACGGCACAACACGACACAACACCCTGTTCCTCCTCTGTCAGATGGCACAACACTGACACAACACCCTGTTCCTCCTCTGTCAGATGGCACAACACGACACAACACCCTGTTCCTCCTCTGTCAGATGGCACGGCACAACACGACACCCTGTTCCTCCTCTGTCAGATGGCACAACACGGCACAACACCCTGTTCCTCCTCTGTCAGATGGCACAACACTGACACAACACCCTGTTCCTCCTCTGTCAGAAGGCACAACACTGACACAACACCCTGTTCCTCCTCTGTCAGAAGGCACAACACGGCACAACACCCTGTTCCTCCTCTGTCAGATGGCACAACACGGCACAACACCCTGTTCCTCCTCTGTCAGATGGCACAACACGGCACAACACCCTGTTCCTCCTCTGTCAGATGGCACAACACGGCACAACACCCTGTTCCTCCTCTGTCAGATGGCACAACACTGACACAACACCCTGTTCCTCCTCTGTCAGAAGGCACAACACTGACACAACACCCTGTTCCTCCTCTGTCAGAAGGCACAACACGACACAACACCCTGTTCCTCCTCTGTCAGATGGCACAACACGACACAACACCCTGTTCCTCCTCTGTCAGATGGCACAACACTGACACAACACCCTGTTCCTCCTCTGTCAGATGGCACAACACGACACAACACCCTGTTCCTCCTCTGTCAGATGGCACAACACGACACCCTGTTCCTCCTCTGTCAGATGGCACAACACTGACACAACACCCTGTTCCTCCTCTGTCAGATGGCACAACACGACACCCTGTTCCTCCTCTGTCAGATGGCACAACACGACACAACACCCTGTTCCTCCTCTGTCAGATGGCACAACACGACACAACACCCTGTTCCTCCTCTGTCAGATGGCATGGCACAACACTGACACAACACCCTGTTCCTCCTCTGTCAGATGGCACAACACTGACACAACACCCTGTTCCTCCTCTGTCAGATGGCACAACACGACACAACACCCTGTTCCTCCTCTGTCAGATGGCACAACACTGACACAACACCCTGTTCCTCCTCTGTCAGATGGCACAACACGACACAACACCCTGTTCCTCCTCTGTCAGATGGCACGGCACAACACGACACAACACCCTGTTCCTCCTCTGTCAGATGGCACAACACTGACACAACACCCTGTTCCTCCTCTGTCAGATGGCACGACACTGACACAACACCCTGTTCCTCCTCTGTCAGATGGCACAACACTGACACAACACCCTGTTCCTCCTCTGTCAGATGGCACGGCACAACACAACACCCTGTTCCTCCTCTGTCAGATGGCACGGCACAACACGACACCCTGTTCCTCCTCTGTCAGATGGCACAACACTGACACAACACCCTGTTCCTCCTCTGTCAGATGGCACGGCACAACACAACACCCTGTTCCTCCTCTGTCAGATGGCACGGCACAACACAACACCCTGTTCCTCCTCTGTCAGATGGCACGGCACAACACAACACCCTGTTCCTCCTCTGTCAGATGGCACAACACTGACACAACACCCTGTTCCTCCTCTGTCAGATGGCACGGCACAACACAACACCCTGTTCCTCCTCTGTCAGATGGCACGGCACAACACAACACCCTGTTCCTCCTCTGTCAGATGGCACAACACTGACACAACACCCTGTTCCTCCTCTGTCAGATGGCACAACACTGACACAACACCCTGTTCCTCCTCTGTCAGATGGCACAACACTGACACAACACCCTGTTCCTCCTCTGTCAGATGGCACGGCACAACACAACACCCTGTTCCTCCTCTGTCAGATGGCACGGCACAACACGACACCCTGTTCCTCCTCTGTCAGATGGCACAACACTGACACAACACCCTGTTCCTCCTCTGTCAGATGGCACGGCACAACACAACACCCTGTTCCTCCTCTGTCAGATGGCACGGCACAACACAACACCCTGTTCCTCCTCTGTCAGATGGCACGGCACAACACAACACCCTGTTCCTCCTCTGTCAGATGGCACAACACTGACACAACACAACACTGACACAACACCCTGTTCCTCCTCTGTCAGATGGCACGGCACAACACAACACCCTGTTCCTCCTCTGTCAGATGGCACGGCACAACACAACACCCTGTTCCTCCTCTGTCAGATGGCACAACACTGACACAACACCCTGTTCCTCCTCTGTCAGATGGCACAACACGACACATCACCCTGTTCCTCCTCTGTCAGATGGCACAACACTGACACAACACCCTGTTCCTCCTCTGTCAGATGGCACAACACTGACACAACACCCTGTTCCTCCTCTGTCAGATGGCACAACACGACACAACACCCTGTTCCTCCTCTGTCAGATGGCACAACACGACACATCACCCTGTTCCTCCTCTGTCAGATGGCACAACACTGACACAACACCCTGTTCCTCCTCTGTCAGATGGCACAACACGACACAACACCCTGTTCCTCCTCTGTCAGATGGCACAACACTGACACAACACCCTGTTCCTCCTCTGCCAGATGGCACGGCACAACAATGACACAACACCCTGTTCCTCCTCTGTCAGGGCTTGACGGGGACAGAGAGAGTGAACTGAGCGGCTTAGGAACAGAAGGCCGACCGTCACAGAGGATGAGGCAGTAACAAAACAAACAACACAAAAAACAAAGATTATTGTTGTAAGCAAATTGTAATCATTGTTATTGTCTACGCGAAAGAATCGGATTCAAGTAACTGTTATGGGACAGGTTTCTGTTTGCTTCTTGTGGATGATTCTTTGCTGTTTGCTTCTTGTGAATAGCCTATATTCTTCTCAATCTGGATGAGCTGTTTCAAGGTTCCCTGCCTGTTTACTGCTTCCTCTGTTCATGTTCTTCTCCTCGATGATTTTGCTCTTTTCCAAAAATGCAAATGTTTAACTCACTCTGTTTTAGCTTGCTTTTATCATTCATCTTTGTGATAGTTGTTCTTCTTCTTTCGCAATTGAAATTTTTTTTTACTGTTTTTGTTGTTTAGCTTTTTTTTCTTGGGATTTGTTTTGTTTTCTGGTTTGTTTGCTGTTGTTGTTGTTGTTGTTTTGATGGTGGAAGTGGGATTTTTGGAGGGGTGGGGTGTTTTTTTCGCTGCTATATTCTCTATGATATTCCTGTCTCGCTGTTCTCATGCCCCTCATTTCAATCTCTCCGCCCCAGCCATATCCCGGCTTTATCATGGCGCATCCTTAGGGTCAGAAGTCCACAGTGAGTCCATCAATGTGTCAGGCCGCCGTAGAGCAACCAGCCAGAAGGGCCCTGCATTTCTTCCGGTTCACTTTGGTGGTGTTCAGACGTGCCTGTTCTGAGCTTACATACACAGGCTGCCACTGACAAAACCTCCTACTGACGATAGCAATAGCTTTATCACGGAGCCAGACTGTTTGAGATGCTCACCCGGGGTGGCGACCCCCTCAACGTCTCTCTCACAACCTATGCCCGTCAGCTCCCAGCCCCAAAGGCTTCAGGCCAACCTCACCACTTGGTGTGCCGGTGAGGGAAGAGGACGTGGAGGTGGCCCACAGAACAGGCAGGCCTGGCGGTGCCAGACAGCCACCTAGCCCTGTCCGCTTCTGTTCCAGGAGGGGGAAGGGGCAGGTGTCGGCAGAGAGAAGAAAACAAACAACCAACAACAACAACCTCGGGGATCTCTATCAGCGAAGATCCCACCCCAAAAAAACAATTATTTGCTGCTGACAAGAACTAGCAAACACTCTGCTACATTGGCAACTTGGTCCACGAATGGTAAGAGAGAGAGAGAGAGTGGGGGGAGTGGAGGGGGGTACTTGTGTAAAGAAGAAGACTTGTTTTTATCCGAAATTGTCCGCACGTTTTTGCCTTCTTCATCAGAAACTGGTTGCAGAGTAAACTCTGACAATGCTAAGGTGAGAAACCCATGAACAGACGAGCACACAACAGAGGAGCCCGGAGATAGTCTGAAGTCACCAACAAGTATTTCATGTCATAATGTATAAAATGGCAGACAACCAAATGCTGCAATTCCCATTACACACAAAAAAGTGCTTAACGTTGATGTGTATGAGAGCAGAGTTATATATAATAAATCAATCTGGGCTGGCAGCAGATCTATCTGTATTTGTATGGTTTGCATCACACACTCTCTCTCTCTCTCTCTCTCTCTCTCTCTCTCTCTCTCTCTCTCTCTCTCTCTCTCTCTCTCTCTCTCTCTCCTCTCTCTCTCTCTCTCTTTTCTTGTGTGTGTGTGTGTGTGTGTGTGTGCTTGCTTGCTTGCTTGCTTGCCTGCTTGCTTGCTATTTGTCAGTCTGACCGTTTGTCTGAGAGTTGTTGTGATACATCTGTCCAGTTTTGTTTCTTTGTTTCGTGTTTTAGTTAATAGTTTTCATTTCACACTACGAAAAAGGAACAGAAACGAAAAATGTGTAAACCAAACTATAAGAATGATTACATAAAATGCCTCCCGTTAAATGCGCGTGTTTTGTTTTGGGGCTGTTGTTGTGCTTTCTTGGGGGGTCGTTTATGTCATGGATTTTTGTTTCTTTCTTTCTTTATAACAAGCACATTTGGACATGAGTGCATATACACACTCGCGCGCTCGTGCATGTACACGCATGTGGGTACGTGCATTGTTACAGCTTGTTTTGATAGATAGATAGATAGATAGATAGATAGATAGATAGATAGATAGATAGATAGATAGATAGATAGGTAGGTAGGTAGGTAGGTAGATAGATAGATAGATAGATAGGTAGGTAGGTAGATAGATAGATAGATAGATAGATAGATAGATAGATAGGTAGGTAGGTAGTTAGGTAGGTAGGTAGATACATAGATACATAGATACATAGATACATAGATAGATAGATAGATAGATAGATAGATAGATAGATAGATAGATAGATAGATAGATAGATAGATAGTGCCCCTCCAAAAACCTGTTTTTATATCCAAAATTTTCAGCATGTGTTTCCCTTCTTCAGCAGAAACTGTGTGCAGATTTAACTCCGACAGTGCCATGGTAAGAATAAATTTTTTTTTAAAACATGACCCACTATAAGAGTG
This sequence comes from Rapana venosa, assembly GCA_028751875.1. Lineage (NCBI taxonomy): Eukaryota > Metazoa > Mollusca > Gastropoda > Neogastropoda > Muricidae > Rapana > Rapana venosa. The sequence goes on along the minus strand of CM054151.1, from coordinate 56,604,499 downwards.
GAGAAAACTCTGAATCTAGGCCTATGGCGTAAGCGTCTTCCTTCTCACGCTCAAAACGACGGTCAAAAAGTGATATCATCATGATCAAACTGTGTTTGAAATCCATGTGTGGCTAGCATAGTTTTACATGATGATATTTGAAACCGGGGCCAGCAACACACCTGTAGTTGTGCAGTCTGTCTGTCTGTTTGTATGTCTGTCTGTATGTCTGTTTGTCTGTCTGTCTGTATGTTTGTAGATCGCTTTGTTTCTCTGCCTATTAGTCGTCTTACACTGTCTGTCCGGTGTTTTGTCTTTAACATATGACACAACGGGAAATGAAAATAAGTGAGACAAATCAAAAGCAAAGCAGAAAAATACATGTAAAATACCTGCAGCTGAATTCATAAAGTGCTGTGTTGTATGTTCTGTTCTCTTATTTTTTCGTTTTCTTTATGGGTGTTCTCTCTCTCTCTCTCTCTCTCTCTCTCTTCTCTCTCTCTCTCTCTCTCTCTCTCTCTCTCTCTCTCTCTCCTCTCTCTCTCCTCTCTCTCTCTCTCTCTCTCTCTCTCTCTCTCTCTCTCTCTCTCTGTGTTGTGTGTGTGTGAGTGTGTTGTTCTTTGTTTTCACTGTGTACACCTCTACCCAAACACACACAATGCTCGCGCGCATGTCAAAGTAATTATATCTGTGTGAATAGACTTTGGCTTTTCATATATCCGAAAGACTGAACCAAACACAACACTCAGCTTTATGAATGGGCAACGGGCAATCAATCCGCCACACCTCATATTCTGTTACGGACTGCTTCATCCGCCAAACAACCAAAGATAGCCACACGTCATGTTGTGGATGCGTGCGGCGGCAATTGCTCGCAGCGCGCGCGCGGTGTTGTGTAGTGTGTGTGACAGACAGAGAGAGAGACGAGCAGACGTGCAGAGAGACGGGTGAGGAGAGGGAGTGATGAGATGAGAGAGAGAGAGAGAGAGTAGTCATGGCAGCATGCATACACTTACAGTCATGTACACATGTAATTTCTTTCTTTCCTAATTTGTTTTCCTTTCTTTTTCTTTCTTGTCATATTGAGTGCATTGCTTTTGGGGGCTAGCTTGCTTTTTCCCCCTAGTTTTCGTTGCCTTTTATTGTTATTGTTGCTGATGCTGCTGATACTGTTGCTGTTGTTGCTACATCTGTCATTATTGCATGTAGACAAACGCAAAAGCATCGTGGCTTATGTTCAAAGTGCATATAGCATCTTTTCCTAGTTCTTCTTTATTTGTGATCCATTATATTGTGTTGCATTGTTTGTTTAAACATCATCATCATCATCATCATCATCATTGTCGTCGTCGTCGTCATCGTTATTATCGTCATCATCATAGCAACAACAACAAAAGGGAGGCAAGACACAACAATGAGCAACTTCAAAATGACATTATTCAAACATGAGATGAAGAAAACAAGCACAGAGAAAACAGGAGTGGTTAAAGAAAGCGATTGACAGACAGACAGACAAACAGTCAGACAAACAGTCAGACAGACAGACAAACAGACAGACCAACAGTCAGACAGACACAGACGACACCAAAAAGACACACAGAGAGACAGAGAGAGAGAGAGAGAGAGATGAGAGAGAGAGGAGAGAGAGAGAGAGAGAGAGAGAGAGAGAGAGAGAGAGAGAGAGAGAGAGGAGAGGGGTGAACCAGTGCCACAAAATGACCTATGAATGACTGTCATTTTTTGTTGGGTTTTCTGTTGTTGTTGTTGTTTTGGCCCCTATACCTGAAAATCATGTCCTGCGCCGTCCCTGTCTGTATTGTGATGGGTTGCAATGACGTAGTCATATAGCGCAATCATGTAGTCATAAAGCGCAATGATGTAGTCATATAGCGCAATGACGTAGTCATATAGCACAACGATGTAGTCATATAGCGCAATGACGTGGTCATATAGCGCAATGGTGTAGTCATATATCGCAATGAAGAAGTCATATAGCACAACGATGTAGTCATATAGCGCAATGACGTAGTCATATAGCACAATGATTTAGTCATATAGCACAATGATGTAGTCATATAGTAATGATGTAGTCATATAGTAATGATGTAGTCATATAGCGAAATGATATAGTCATATAGCACAATGATGTAGTCATACAGTAATGATGTAGACATATAGCAATGATGTAGTCATATAGCGCAATGACGTAGCCATATAGCGCAATGACGTAATGACGTAGCCATATAGCGCAATGACGTAGTCATATAGCGCAATACATATAGCCCAATAATGTAGTCATATAGCGCAATGATGTAGTCATATAGCAATAATATAGTCATATAGCGCAATAATGTAGACATATAGCGCAATAATGTAGACATATAGCGCAATAATGTAGGCATATAGCAATGATGTAGTCATATAGCAATGACGTAGTCATATAGCAATGACGTAGATGTAGTCATATTTGTTTTATTTATTTATTTATTCTTTTATACATACGAGGAATGATGGAATAAGCACTATGTGCATATTTGTATATCTTCCCCGATGTGTAATGCGGTTTTAGTAAATTTTGTCATCTGTTTCCAAACGGCAACACAATTGCTACTCCTCCGAAAAGGGAACAGGAAAGATTAGCTAAGCAAGATGTGTTCTGCATGCTGTCGCACACGCTGGTACTCGTTTATAGTCTCATCCATATGGACTTTGCCATTCAGTTCGATTTTTTTGTCAAATAATAATGTAGACATATAGCGCACTAATGTAGTCATATAGCGCAATGATGTAGTCATATAGCAATAATGTAGTCATATAGCGCAATGATGTAGTCATATAGCACAATGATGTAGTCATATAGCAATAATGTAGTACATATAGCGCAATGAGTGAAGTCATATAGCCAATGAATGCCTTTCGTATGATATTATTAAACCGATGCATCGGTGTGCGAAAGCATTGCTAGAACATCTGTGGGCACGTTGTAAATCTGTTCCGCTTTTCGAACGAGTAGGCCATTGTGTGCCGGGGAACAGATGACAAAATGTACAAACGCATCTCAACACGGGGACTGGATGTTCAAAGGCACATGAAATCGTTTTATTCCAATAATGAATTAAAAAAAAAAGTCATATAGCGCAATTTATGTTCTATAGCAATAATGTAGTCATATAGCACAATGATGTAGTCATATAGCAATAATGTAGTCATATAGCGCAATGGTGTAGTCATATAGCAATAATGTCCTTCGGATGAGACTATAAACCGAGGCCCCGTGTGCGAACGCATGCAGAACATCTTGGGCACACGTTAAATCCTGTTCCGCTTTTCGAAAGAGTAGGCCATTGTGTGCCGGTGGGAACAGATGACAAAATTTACAAAACCACATGCATACGGGGACTGGATGTAAAAAAGCACATGAGTGCTTATTCCATTATCCTCGATTAAAAAAAAAAGTCATCTGAGCGCTTTAATTTGTTGCTTTACAAGATTCAGCGCTATATAAATTCCATACATTATTATTATTATTATTATTATTATTATTATTATTATTAATGTAGTCATATACTACAATAATGTAAACATGGAACAGAACCCTGCTACAGACACTCAAGGCCAGAGGAAGGGGACAGCCACACTGCCACTCTCAGCAGTTGAAGCCCACCCCTGTACTGACTGACAGGTAGTCGGGTGGAAAAAGTGATTTTCCCGTGCACCCTCACTGTTCTGTGACATGTTGGCGTTGTGAACAGTGTAGAGCTTATTTTCTGGCATATGTTCAATCATCGTGAGGTAGGTTTAGGTCTGACGTCACTGGCAATATCAACATCAATGTCCATCCATTTTGGGGGGAAAGTACCCCTTTAAAAAAACAACCCTAAAAATCCAACTACTTGTATACATGTATATATGTGTGTTCGTGACATTTTATTGAAGTCATTTTGGAATGTTTTAATCAATATGAAATATAGCTTTTTGTGTCTGAGATTTTTGATGCGTATCGATTTGCCTGTCAGTATTGTAAATGCCCTTCATGGGATGATTAAAGTGTTTTGGACTTGACTTGACTTGACTTGAACTCAATGTTTTTTTTATCAAAAAGTGGCCACCTTTTTGTATGTATGCAGGGAAAGTGGATGTTTTGGGTGACGTCACACTTTCATAAGGATTGGACATACACCTTTGTAACACAACCAAGGAAGATTATCCAGAGTAGCTTAGAGGGCGCGTCGAATGTCAATGTCGCCTCTGATTGGTCACTCACCACCACAATACCCGGTGCACGCAGAGTCATGCAGAGCAAGGAGACAGTCGCTGACAGAATCCGCCAGGAATTTGTGAAGTTGGCCGACCTAACGTAATGGTAAGTGTGCAGACATTTTAATTTTATAAAGCAAAGCTGCTTTAAAATAATTGTCCATCATAGTCTTCCAAATAGAGATGTCTGTCCCAAAGCTGGTATCTCCATGCAGACGACAAGTCTCAGGAAGCTGTCCTGTCCCCAAAAGTTTTCATTGAAACCCTGAATGTTTTAAAGCCGTGTGCCTGAACTGCCGTTTATCAGGCAGGCTGGCTAACTGTTGTCATCTGAATTTTTCTTTCTCCTCATTTTATCGAGGAAACGAGGATTTGGAAGGAAGAAAAAGTGTCAGAGGAAAGTATAGTGATTTTGGATCTGAGAACATATCACTGCCCAGGAGGACATTTTGAAACTGTTTCCAGTTCCTCGGCTAGAACTGAAGTTCACCAATGGCGAGATTTTGTGAATGCACTGTCTTTATACACCATTAGAGCAGGCCCATTCCAACTTGGCTGGTGGTGTCTAAACACACACCTGTGCGCAAGCCGTTTGTTTTTTTAATCGCTGCCATTCCTCCTTACCGGCAGTCCGTGGCCTACTCTAATGTATGCCCATGTATTTACACACAGGCCTCCGTTTATAGATTCCTTCAAGAACTAGATTTTGGTTGAATCTTTTGCAGTTAAAAGTGTTTGTTTTGTGCGATATTTGTTTGTTGGGTTGTTTTTTTAAAAGTTCTAATGTAATTATTTTGCTTGTTTACATAGTTATGTCACGAATCTACTAATTCGTTGCTGTGCCTCACATGACACTTGAACCTCTCTTCACCTATGTGACCCTATCTGCCAGGCTTTGCATAATATTCAGTAGTCCACATAAAAGGAGTTGTGTCAAGAAAGCCCTGCGTGTGTGCGTAGTCGTGTGCATGTGCGCACGCATGCATGTGTGTAAAGACATGCAAATCAATGAAACCATTCCTAATTAGTCTGCACGCAAAAAGTATACAGGTATAGGGCTTTGAATTGGAATGTTTCCACATTGAGCATGGACTCTATAACCAGACAGTGCACATGTGGCCTCTGTATGTGTGCCCTGTGTGTTCAGGCTTACAGGCATCGACAACCTGTTCGTTTTAGTGGTAGACAATGGTGACAAAATGTATATTGTCGGAGCTCTTTTTCGTGATGGAAAATGGCGACCTGAGGGATGCTATTGCTGTGTGGACAGAGCGTTTGACTTGTACACAATGGGTCCATCGAGTTGTGAGTTTGAATCTCGGCAGCACCGTATGATAGGCATCCGTTTAATAAATATTCCCCGAAGTTGACAATGGTTCTGGCTCTGTTCCCATACATGTCCTTCACACAGGACTGTTGACTAAAGTCATCTGTGTTAACTCATGCATGCAGTCATCAGGTAGTGGCCAGTAGCTGAACCTGATCACAGAACGACGCCAGGTGAAGACAGTGTATTAGTACAGGGGCACAGCGCTACTGCACTGCTGCTTTTCTATTTTTGTTGTTGAAGATGCCAGCTATGAGTGGTGGCACCAGGTATCGCTAGTACGGGCATGCCTAGCATGCACACTTATTTGTGGAGAGGGATGGGCTCCACAGGTTCAATTTGTCCAAGACACGCTGCCTGATTAGCGCGGCGCCCCAGAAACTGCTGAAGAAGAAAAGAAGTCGGTTCACGAGTCTGATGAAAACATTGCTGTGTGGTATCATTTATTTACTTTTTTATACCACTTTAAGTCAGGGAAGATTTCGCTCGTGAAATACGGGCCGCTCTCCCTGGGGAGAGCGCGTCGCCACAAGAACAGCGCCACCCGTTTTTTCCTGTCTACAACTGTTTCCCTATCAGAGTGACTTTTTCTACAGAATTCTTTAGGGACAACTCTTTCGTTGTCGTGTGTTCTTTTATGTGCGCTAAAAAAAATTGTGTGCATCACACAGGGGCCCTCGGTTTATTGTCTCATCTGAAAGACTAGCACCCAGACCACCACTCATAGTCTAATGGATTGGAAAAGTTTACGGCCCGCACACTTCCGACCCGGACTTTTCGCTTTCTAGGCAAGTGCGATACCTCTAAACCACCGATCCACTTTGTGAAAGAAATGCACTTGATTAAAAATAGTTCAAAGCTCAGCTGATAATAGTGTTTACAGTGGAGGGATATGGACGGAGATAACTTGTGGGGTCAGGATCAATGAAATGATGGCATGGGTTTTTGTTTTGTTTTGTGGGGTTTTTGTTATTGGTTGGTTTTTTGGGTTGTTGGTGTGTTGGTGGTTGTTTTTTTTTTTGGGGGGAGCTTGTTTGTGGGTATGTGTGTGTGACACACTTCTATTATGTCTTATCAGATTTCGGCCAACAATCATCGACCTTCCTACCAGACGCTGGAAATGCAGTGCATTCAGAATCGGGGCACAGTGCCAGTAGTCTGATGATGTGATAGCATGATCGCTGTGTTAGGGTTCTGTAGTTAGTGGACTGTCTGATGATGTGATAGCATGATGGCTGTGTTAGGGTTCTGTAGTTAATGGATTTTCTGATGTGATAGTATGATCGCTGTGTTAGGGTTCTGTAGTTAGTGGACTTTCAGATGATGTGATAGCATGATCGCTGTGTTAGGGTTCTGTAGTTAATGGATTTTCTGATGTGATATCATGATCGCTGTGTTAGGGTTCTGTAGTTAGACTGTCTGATGATGTGATAGCATGATCGCTGTGTTAGGGTTCTGTAGTTAGACTGTCTGATGATGTGATAGCATGATCGCTGTTAGGGTTCTGTAGTTAGTGGACTGTCTGATGATGTGATAGCATGATCGCTGTTAGGGTTCTGTAGTTAATGGACTTTCTGATCATGTGATAGCATGATCGCTGTTAGGGTTCTGTAGTTAGACTTTCTGATCATATGATAGCATGATGGCTGTGTTAGGGTTCTGTAGTTAGTGGACTTTCTGATCATGTGATAGCATGATGGCTGTGTTAGGGTTCTGTAGTTAGTGGACTTTCTGATCATGTGATAGCATGATCGCTGTTAGGGTTCTGTAGTTAGACTTTCTGATCATGTGATAGCATGATGGCTGTGTTAGGGTTCTGTAGTTAGTGGACTGTCTGATGATGTGATAGCATGATCGCTGTTAGGGTTCTGTAGTTAATGGACTTTCTGATCATGTGATAGCATGATCGCTGTAATAGGGTTATGTAGTTAGTGGACTGACAAAACGTTTCAACAGAGCTGTAGAAATTTCAAAACCAGTCTTTTTAACAGCCTCATTGTCATCGTTCTACGACACAAACGCCAGTTCATAGATCTTGGTTTTGACTAGGGTTATTCTACTTCCCCAGCGCTGGAAGTCTTTAGGAAGATTGTTTTCAGGTGTGAGACAAAGCGCGTACAGCGTGTTTGGTGAGAAAAGAGAGCAGAGCCCTGATTTTATGATTAAGAATGTAATCACTTCATTATCATTAAAACGGAAGAAATCAATGGCACCAGGAACATTTCAGGGAAAAGCCCCTAAGAGCAGTGATTGGTTGCGCTGGGGGTAACGTTGAATACATGACGTAGAGCTGCACAGCTGCAGGCCTGCCATTACCGCCTGGCCCAGTTCACCATCATCTCCTCAAAAAGTACAACCAGCTACCATGCCTACAGTGACATGAAAAGGAAAGTAACTCGGTGACCTCCCAGGTTTTCTGCTGTTCTGGTTAAAGGTGGTTGTTACGATTATAAGTACTTCCCCAGGGGAGATTCGAATTTAGGAACTATGTATGATCAGTGTTTGCTTCTAAAGTTCCGTTTCATGACTGTTGGACGACCTGTCAGTTGCCTTTTAGAGATCACTGGACACCACATTGTTCTTCCCTTTACCACCTCTTGCTTAAAATACTTAATTAGCTCAAAAGAAGCTTCAAATAGTAAGATAAACTGATTAGACTAAATCCTAGACTTAAATGAAGTAAAATCTTTAAACGTGTAAGTTCAGGGGGAAAATTAAAAATTTTAGAGAAAATAAAACCCGGTGGAAACGTTAATAACATCGTGAAAAATATATAAGGCTGAGAAAACTAAATGATGTGAATAAAGTTAAAACGCCCCCACCCAAGCAAAAAAAAACTAATGCATAAAGCCCCCTAAAACTAAATCAAACGAATAATGCTTAATTTAAAACGGTGGAAACTAAACCAAACCCGGAATAAAACTAAACCAAATCCGGAATAAAACTGAACCCTGACTAAAACTAAACCCAACCCTGAATAAAACTAAACCGAACCAAACCCGGAATAAAACTAAACTGAACCAAACACGGAATAAAACTAAACCAAAACAAACCCGGAATAAAACTAAACTAAACCAAACCCGGAATAAAACTAAACTAAACCCTAAATAAAACTAAACTAAACCAACCCCTGAATAAAACTAAACTAAACAAAACCCTGAATAAAACTAAAATAAACCAAACCCTGAATAAAACAAATAAACCAAACCCTGAATAAAACTAAACTACACCAAACCCTGAATAAAGCTAAAGTAAACTAAACCCTGCATAAAACTAAAATAAACCAAACCCTGAATAAAACTAAACTAAACCAAACCCTGAATAAAACTAAACCCTGAATAAAACTAAACTAAACCAAACCCGTAATAAAATGGAACCAAGTAAAATCAAACCCAGAATAAAATTAAATCGAGAAAAACTTTAAATGACATCAAACGTAATGACAAACGTACATAGATTAAGCCAAACCATCAATAAAACTAAAGTAAAACTAAACCAAACCAAATAAAACTAAAACCAAAATAAAACTAAACAGGGAGAAAAATAGAAAATAAAAGTAAATAGACCACAGTGATACCCACCCCCAAACAAAAATAAACCACCCTTAAACACAAAGCCCACAAAGAAGTGATAATAAAGCACAGTTGCAGGAGATCAAAGGGAAGTGATCTTGGTGTCCTGGAAAGATGATCTGTGAAGGCACTGACAATGTTCAGTAGACATTTTCATTCCTAGGGTAGAGAAGATGACCATGACTTTCAATCTGGTAGTGAAGATGACTATGACTTTCAATCTGGTAGTGATGACCATGACTTTCAATCTGGTGGTGAAGATGACCATGACTTTCAATCTGGTAGCGAAGATGACCATGAGTTTCAATCTGGTGGTGAAGATGACCATGAGTTTCAATCTGGTGGTGAAGATGACCATGACTTTCAATCTGGTAGCGAAGATGACCATGACTTTCAATCTGGTGGTGAAGATGACCGAGTTTCAATCTGGTGGTGAAGATGACCATGACTTTCAAAGTGAAGATGACCATGACTTTCAATCTGGTCAGAAGGTCTGGAGGTGGCTGGTCAGTCTGATCCTCACCCTGAAAGCTGCCCCCCCCATGGCAGACACGTGGTTAGGTGTCACCTGCTTTATCACCAAAAGGCCTTGGCTGTCGCACACAATGACGTTGACATGATCCTCACTCTCCATTTGCTGTGGTCTTCCTTGGCCCTGCGCTGCTGACTTCATGGATTCTCATGCCACAGGACTAGGTGATGTTGCCAGTGAGAGAAGCTGGTGGTCTTCTGCCTTTTTCTCTTTTTACCCTGGTCTTGCCTCGACAGTTATCATGAGGTCGGTGTCCTGGTTTCATGCGCATGGCCTACATTTCTTAGTTTCTGTTCATTATTAAAGTCAGTTTTCTTATTGCTTCAATTTGTGTAGTTTTATCTGTCCAACTGACCCGAAGCTAAACAGCTGTCAGCTGCTTCAACTCTTTTTTTGGTCCTCTTTTCTTTGTGTCCAGGATTCACAGCCACATAGCATGACAGGCCATACTAAGCATGCTGCAATCGTTCCAGATGTTTATTTGGATCATTTTACTTTTATCTATGCCCGTTCTTGTTTTTATGTCTTCGGTGTATGCTCCTTTATTTCTTTTGACTGAGGTGAGGTGTTATTTAGTCTCTGACGTGGGTAGGTACTGCTGTCGTAGTGAAGTTCTCGGGCCTTGTGCATGGCTCGCTTCTTCTTGGAGCTGGACTAGTCACTCTTCTCTCCCTCACACTTCTTCAAGCATTTAGCAAGCTGTCTGGGTTTTTCTTTTCCATCTCTTGTTTCACAGAAGTTGTAGCATCAGGGTTAGAGTTGTCATGCTGATCACACGGCAGTTCTGCTGAAGCTGTTTCTCCTGTCTGTACTGGTGCCCTCAGCTGGAAACTTCACCTCCTTCGTCAATACCTGGCGTCGTCCCTCCCTTCATCAACACTTCAATTGTAAGTACTCAATTATAGAAATATGTTCTAATACAGTTCAGCTGAGTTTACAACATTACTCATAGCTAGCTAGCTAGCGCTCTCTCTCTCTCTCTCTCTCTCTCTCTCTCTCTCTCTCTCTCTCTCTCTCTCTCTCTCTCTCTCTCTCTCTCTCTCTCTCCCTCCTCTCTCTCTCTCTCTCTCTCTCTCTCTCTCTCTCCTCTCTCTCGGAAGGTGGCAGGATGGTTAAGATGTTCGCCTGCCAAGTAAACCGTGAGGTTCTGGGTTCGATTCCCAGCCTCGCCCTTTCTTCCCAGTTTGACAAAAAAATCGAACTGAATGTCTAAAGTCCTTCGGATGAGACTATAAACCAAGGCCCCGTGTTCGAACGCATGCAGAACATCTTGCGCACACATTAAATCCTGTTCCGCTGTTCGGAAGAGTAGGCCATTGTGTGCCGGTGGAAACAGATGACAAAATTTACAAAACCGCATACACACGGGGACTGGATGTAAACAAGCACGTGAGTGCTTATTCCATTATCCTCGATATAAAAGAATACATAAAATAACTAAATCTCTCTCCCCCTCTCCCCCACTAAGGACATTGCCCCTGGACTTAACTAAGGTTGTTTTTGGGTCTGAGATGAAACATCACACTTCCCATAGGGGTTCTGCATTAATCTTTTAATTAAGATTTCATGGCAAACACAAAACTGCTTTAGTGTGTGTGTGTGTAAAAAGAGGAAAGGTGATATCATCCCAGATGTATGTCACCTTGTACCATCCCAGATGTATATACATATGTCACCTTGTACCATCCCAGATGTATATACATATTATCATGTCGCCTTGCTGGGACTGCTGGGTCCATAAAGAGGGGATGAACAGTATCAGTAAAATGGAAACGAGAACAGTTGTACCAACGTCATTTCCTTGAGAAGGATAACGGCTTTGATTTTTTTTCCCATTCCTAGGCTAAAAATATGAGACTTACAAATATTTTGCGCATACGACCAGTTGCCCACAAATAAGGTAGCCACTTTCCGACTTCAGGGTTGTCTAAGCACAGCTTCATTGTGGGTTGTTGTTTTTTTAAATGTCATCCATGCCTACCACCAGGCAGGGGTCTATTCTTCCGAAATGCAAAGCGGGTTTTTACCTGTGTGCAAGATGTTCTCTGTGTGTGTTCGGACACGTGACCTAGGTTTATAGTTTCATGGAAAGGACTCTTCGGAGAGTGGAGCTGGCACTGATGTTCACTCCAGGCAACAAATCCCCTGGAACGGGCGACTTGGTGGTGGCTCGAACCAGAGGTGTCGGAACACAGCTGAATGCTCGAACCATTGGGCCAGACAGTGTTAACATTGGAAAGATGGAACGCCCTCGAGTTATAGCAATATCATTACTTTCCTTTAGACCAGGACAATATCAATACAATGGGGTTCCCAGGTTGATGGCTCACTTAAACAATTTTCATTTTGTCACCAGGCCTTCGGAATCATGATATGCGGGGCAGCAACAAGACAACAGTGCAAAGCAGAAAACGATGTGCAGCAGCAACAGGTTGATGACAGTACACAGCAGCAACAGGTTGACGACAGTACACAGCAGCAACAGGTTGACGACAGTACACAGCAGCAACAGGTTGACGACAGTACACAGCAGCAACAGGTTGATGACAGTACACAGCAGCAACAGGTTGACGACAGTACACAGCAGCAACAGGTTGTTGACAGTACACAGCAGCAACAGGATGACGACAGTACACAGCAGCAACAGAACGACAGTGCACAGCAGCAACAGGATGACGACAGTACACAGCAGCAACCAGAACGACAGTGCACAGCAGCAACAGAACGACAGTGCACAGCAGCAACAGAAGGACGACGACAGTGCACAGCAGCAACAGAAGGACGACGACAGTGCACAGCAGCAACAGAAGGACGACGACAGTGCACAGCAGCAACAGGACAATGACAGTGCACAGCAGCAACAGGACAATGACAGTGCACAGCAGCAGCAGGATGATGACAGTGCACAGCAGCAACAGAACGACAGTGCACAGCAGCAACAGAACGAGTGCACAGCAGCAACAGAAGGACGACGACTGCACAGCAGCAACACGACAGTGCACAGCAGCAACAGGACGACGACAGTGCACAGCAGCAACAGAACGACAGTGCACAGCAGCAACAGAACAAGAGTGCACAGCAGCAACAGAACGACAACAGTGCACAGCAGCAACAGGACGACGACAGTGCACAGCAGCAACAGGACGACGACAGTGCACAGCAGCAACAGAAGGACGACGACAGTGCACAGCAGCAACAGAAGGACGACGACAGTGCACAGCAGCAACAGGACGACAGTGCACAGCAGCAACAGAAGGACGACAGTGCACAGCAGCAATACGACAGTGCACAGCAGCAACAGGACGACGACAGTGCACAGCAGCAACAGGACGACGACAGTGCACAGCAGCAACAGGACGACGACAGTGCACAGCAGCAACAGGACGAAGTGCATAGCAGCAACAGGACGACAGTGCACAGCAGCAACAGGACAACAGTGCATAGCAGCAACAGAAGGACAACGATAGTGCACAACAGCAACAGAACAGTGGACAAAAGGACAGTGTGACGGAAGCAGCAACAAAAGGACAGTGTGAAGGAAGCAGCAAGATAATATTTTGCGAAAAGCAAGAAGACATTATGAAGACCTCAAGGAACGTCTTCACGGATCAGAGCACTAGAACTCTATAGAGCTGAACCGCTAGAATCTGGCCACAGACTTGGAGGATCATCATGACTTCAGGATCAGCTCTTTAGCGCCTTGAGCAGAAGATGGAGGACAACCTTATGCAGCAGATCACCAGGACTGCGGAGAGGAAGATCAGGAACTCCTCAGAGAGGAACGCCAGCACCTCACTGAAATGATCTTCTACTCTATACCATGAATTAGAACGTAGAACAACTTTCGGAAACGGTTTTTTCTTTCCAAAATACTATACAGCACGCAAACTAAAAACAAAAGAATGAAGCGAGAAGGACTAACAAATATTTTCTTCAGCTAAAAGTCTGAAACAATCTCCCCTTAAGAAAAAAAAGAAAGGAAAAAAAGAAAAAATCAAATGGGTAAGAGTAAAAAACAAACACAAAACTAGACCAAAAACAAAACAAAAAGAGATAATGACCAAAGAAAAAAAGACAGAAAGATGGTGCTTTGACGTTTCCAGAGGTTCAACTTTGCCCCCCTTTACCTGTAAAGTAGAACCACTATGTAGTTTTATCAACACATGTTTGTGATATATGTGTCTAAAGAACAGTGAGCTAAAGTGTCTGTTTTTCTCTTTAGAACTGATAGATTCTTCAGAGATAGATTCTTTAGATATTTTCAATTTCATTCAAATGAAAGAGTATATATGGAGATGTGGGTCATGTCTTTTTCTTGATATGGTCAGAAATGGATGGGGTGAGAGTAGGGAAAAGAAGATATGCCTGACTTTGCCAGGGTTTGATTTTTTACTTTTTTCATGTAATCAGGCCAGTTATGGTATTTTTAAAGATCAAATTTTTTCATTGTAAAAATTACTCTAGTATCTGTTCTTATTTTGTTCTGGTTTCTTCCCTAAGTTGAGCTAGTGAAGAAAGTTCGCCTTCCATGGTCGGTTCATTTTTCTACACCTTTGATACTTTCCGTGTCATTGAAATATCTGAACAGAAAACAGTCGGTAAACAGTGAAGGCAAAACAGAGCTATGTGTTTCTATTCATTTTTAGGTGCAACCACATTTAAAACTGCCTGCAATTTCTTGTATTTTTGTAATATCTATTGTATGGAAGAATTCATAAAACACTGAAAATTTGCAAAATGTTAAAAAGAAATGCATGTAATGAATGTGATGTGCCTGAGGTGGAATTTTTTTGTGTTTTATTTTTCTTTGGCTGTGAGACTATAACCCTGCAGTGCAAGGGGGAGAATTACACTACATTTAGATTTTTTTTATTGTTTGGACTGTTGGCAATTCTATGATAGTGTCCAATGGTATACATGTGCATAGTTTACTCTGTTGTACAGAAAATATAAAAACTAGACTATAGACATAAGATTTCTATTCCCAAGATAAAGTGGAAAATGAAAGCAAAGAGTGGTTTAGAAAGGACAGCATGGGGAGGGGACTGACAGGTATTGCCAGGTGGATGTTTAGGAAGGTGTGGTTAGGAGGGAGTAGTAGTAATAATAATAATAATAATATATGGAATTTATATAGCGCTGAATCTTGTTAAAAAAAAACCCAAATCGAAGCGCTTGCACTCAAATCATTTACAGGCATGCAACTCTCCTTAAACATTAAACATAATGAACAACAGATTTCAAAAACCATGCGCGCGCACGTATGCACGCATGCATGCACACACGCACATACACACACACACACACACACACACACACACACACACACACACACACACACACACACACACACACACACACACACACTCGGAACAACACTTAGAATGTGAAAGATGCTGTTGAAAATTAGGGACAGATATTTGGGGGGAAAGTCTCGGGTAGGAAATAAGTGTGTTTTGAGGCTGGATTTGAAGGTATCAAGTGAGGGTTGCAGGTATTAAAGTAGGTGTTTAAGAGGAACAGGTGTTAAGAAAGATGTAGCATGGAAGTATTAAGGTATTGTGGCATAGGTTTTGAGGAAGAAATGTGTGGGAGAGGGAGAGAAGTTTGGTTTTGGGTTTTTTTTTGGGGGGGGAGATACAGGTATTTGTCGTGTAGATATGAGAAAGAGGTGTTGGGGACAAGGAGGTATATTTGAGTAAAGATGTTTACAGGTATTGTCAGGTAGGTGTGAGGAAGAAAATGGGATGTAATGCATGTTCAGTACAATGGGAATAAAAACGAGGGCTCCCTATTAGAAAAAAAATTTACTGACGTGTTTTCGAGAGAATTCTGAAGAGCAAATTAGGCCGAAATTTGTCCTTAAAACCAAATGGTCAGTTTGTTAGCATAAGACATGAAACGGTATCCGAGCATCCAAACAATAACAATGGAATGGTTTGGGGATTTTTAATGAGGGCTCGCTATTAGAGAAACCAACCTTATTGATATGTTTTCATTTGAGATAGTTTTGAAGAAAAAAAACTGGGGTGCAATCCGTTCTGAAACCAGATCCAAAAAGGTAATGGACTAGAAATCTTGATCTTGGCATTACCAGATAACGAAGAATAGTCCAAGAAATAATCTTTGGAGTAGTAATTTGTAACCGAGTATTCTACAAACTGTGTGCCATTGTATCCACATGCTTTCAAACATAATGCATACATACATGTAACACACAGACAACGCTTAACCTAATACTAAATCTTAACCCTAACCTTTTTACTAATCCAAATGCTAACTTTAAATGAAAACACGAAAGCATGTGGACAACAGTATATGAACACGATGATAGACACTCATTTTTCTCAAGAACAGGGAAGGGGGGGGGGGTAGGATGAAATAGATTATTAGGGAAATGCAGGGAGGTTCTGATGGAAGAGGGGGGGGGGGGGGGGAGGGGGTCAAAGTCCACGACAAACTTTTATTTCCAGATGGTACATTGGAGTGAGGGGTATAATGCAAGTGCTTAGGTGTGGGGAGGAGGAAGTATTTAAGGTGCAATGAAAGGCTTGGTGGGAGCAGGGCAGTCAGTTTTTTTTTTTTAGGAGATAGGGGTAGAACATTAAAAATTGAAATTTGAAAATGGGAGAGAGTTTGGGGGGGGGGGGGGGGGGGCTAAAGGTGTATGAAGAGGGGTTAGAGAAGCCAGGCAGTCTGCTATGGGGGTTTTGTATTTTGTTTAGGAAAAGGGGGAGTTAGGGGTTGGATCGATGGTGTGTGGCTAAAGGAGTAGTAGTTAGTGGGATAGTCAGATTAAATAAAAAATTTTAGTGGGATAGTCAGATTTTTTTTTAAATTTAAGTTAATAATGTAGAAGTAGGAGAGTACTTTAGAAAAGAATCACGGGTTTACAAAGGAAGGTTATGATGTATGTAGGGGTCATTTGGAAAACAGAAAAATGGGAAAGGTAATTTTAGGGTATAGAAGGAAGGAAGGCAATAGCAAAATGAGAGTAATAGCGTACATAACTAGATGCAGGGAGGGGTAACAGAAAAATGTTGATGAAGAGGGAAGAGAAGTGCATGTTCGATCGGTGGCAGCAGAGGGGGGGGGGGGGGGGGGGGGGGGGGGGGGGGGGGGGGGGGGGGGGGGGGGGGGGGAGGGGGGGGGGGGGACGGTGATGTGTACAGAAGTACAAATATTAATTTGCCTATTCTTTCCTGAAAACCCTAAGCCTAAGTGAAAAAGATCTGTATTGAGGGTAAAGATAAGTTTTCACAACTCTTTTCATCCTGCCCTCAAAACGACAAAGTCGACCCCAAACGAACAAGACGAATATGAATGAATGTGGTAGGGGTGATTTGCACCATAGGCAGGTCTATGCACTGGTCTGTCGTTGGTATGCCTTCATAGATTTGACAGCAGTCAGTCGTATGTGTTATAAACCTGCATCAAAAGTTGCATAACCTACATTTATGGGTTGGTTTTGTTGTTGGGTTTTTTTTTTGGGGGGGGGGGGGTGGTTAGTGAAAAATGAAGTATGTGCACTTGAGTAGACATTTGTAGGAAAAAGTAATGACTAGGAAGTTTTGCTAGGATTGTTCACAGCTGTAAAAATGAAGGAAGCAGGGATAGCTGATATTTTTTTTTTACTTCCGTTTTTTTTCCAATTGAATTAAATTAGTGCCCAAGCACTGCAGCCCAGAAACCATACTGTGCTGCTGATAGGGCTGGGATGTTGTCAATAGAAAACTCCATGTTGGTGGTGCTGGACAGTGTGTTGTAATAATGGAGATATGCTTTTTTTCTTTGTAAAATTTGTTTGATTTTTAGAATTATTGGATTCCAATAATCATATTTGTTTTAGGATAATTTGATATAGTTATTGAAGGAGAAAAACATGCATGATTTTTTTTTCCTGTTCGGTTTTTGGGGTTTTTTTAAAGGTTTTGGTTGACCTGGTCAGGTTTATACAGAAATAATCCTGAAATTTATGGCAAATTGTTTTATAATATTTTGTTCTGTTTAGTTGCTTTTGGATTATTTGAGTTTTTTTGTCGGATCAGATCGATAATTGTTTGGCTTCAAACAACAAACACGAAAGAGAAAAAACTTTAGTCGTGTTTGTTGCTGGCACAATGATTTTCTTTGGGGAAAAACTGATTTTTTTTTAACGAGGAGAGTTAGAAGAGGAAGACATTTTTTTAAAAGAGAAAAAATTGGGTCTGTTGTCCATGCAGACCTGTGACCCCGACCCCTCCTCTGCCCCTCCCCCTTACATCATAGTAGTTAAAGTCTGTAGTGACTTTATGGTTTTGCTCGTAAAGCATTTGAATGTCTTGGGCTGATCTATTCCCCAGCTGTAAGGGATATGCTTTTGTTGTGCGTTTTTGCTTCCAGCATTGGGGTGTGTGACTTGAATTTTTTTCTCTTGGATAAACAGTAAGGATAATAATGCTATTAAATGCTACTTGATGTTTCAATATTGATTGTGGAGGCTTGACATTTCTCAGCTTTGACTGAGCAGGTGTGTAAGAGGTTTAGTTGCATGTAACCTTTGCAAGCAATGCACACGTTTTTCACCTTCAAATGAACGGTATGTGTGTGTAGCAGCAACAGCCTGTATTAGCGCATGTTCATAGCAGCATGAGGACAGGCTTGGATCAAGTCTTTAACCTATCCTCTTTGAGTGAAACTTTAGAAAATGGCTTTGCAGGGTATCTTGTAGATCAAAGTTGTGCTGTTAATGTCTTCAACTTTGTTTGCTGCCCCTCTCCTATTTCCTATCACTCCAAGATCAACATTAGTTTTATGTGCATTATTTCAAAATACATTTCATTTGAAGCTGCTTTCCAATTGATTTTACTTTCGTGAAAGGTTGAATTGGAAACCCCATTTGCCAGTAGCATGTTAGGGTTTGGGGGTTGCAAGTATTATGTGTTTTACTCGCTCTCTTAGTACACTTCATCAAAACAGATATT
Organism: Rapana venosa; assembly: GCA_028751875.1. Lineage (NCBI taxonomy): Eukaryota > Metazoa > Mollusca > Gastropoda > Neogastropoda > Muricidae > Rapana > Rapana venosa. The sequence goes on along the minus strand of CM054151.1, from coordinate 56,585,869 downwards.
TCTGTCCCAAACCCAGTTAAGCTGTTTATACATTCGCAGCTGAAATCGTACAAATGTGTCGAAAAAATTTACAATCCAATTTAATTTTCCATATCGGATGTGATAAAATCCTAAGTTGCCCATCTGAACGAGTGGATGAAGTGTTTAATGTTCCTTCAGAGGATCAACAACAAAAAAGATTCCTGTAGTCAGTAGTGTTTCCATTTGTACCCCAGTGATGGATGTGTACCTTTTAATGTTTCAAAGTCATGTGGTGAGCACACACCACTGGCACTGGACTGCCCAGCTGACTTTAATGAATAAGTAAAACGAGCTTTGCACAGCTCCCCCTTCTTTGAAACTTGCACAAGCTGATGTTTGGCAGTTACCATTCAGAGAGAGTTTGTGCTTCCGGGCTGTAAAGATAACATGGCTGGAAATATAAAAGCATTTTGTCACTTATGTGTTATGAAAGCATAATTATCAAACTTGAACACATCATTGTGGTCCAAGAAATTTTCAAATGATGGTTTGAGAATTCAGAAGTCAGTTGGTCGGTCATTGTGTCATTGCTGGTCAGAGCATTGGGAAAAGCCTACCTCCCCCTTCAGCCCAAAAAGAGGCTGGAGTTAGGGTTGGGTAGCCGGCTCGCAGCTAACAAAATGAAAAGGAAACTTCAGAATGACTTTTAAACATTGTCAAAATTTAATTCAAATGTTAAGCCCCAAAATCATGACCAAAAATAAAAAAATTGACCAAGGTATTTGTTCATAGCTTCATTTATGAATGAATGACTAAATGATTTGTACAAAATCTGGTATGCATGTACACCCTTTATCTGTATCTGCCTGCCCCCCCCCCCTCTCTCTCTCTCTCTCTCTCTTCTCTCTCTCTCTCTCTCTCAGTCGCACCTTTTCCTCACAAAATGTACTCAATCAATCCATCAAATAATGAACAACACTGACCCATTCAAATGCCTGCCAGAAATAAATGTGCATGCACAAGCTAATTGTGTACTCTTTAGTACAACCAAGAACACCTTACACGGTGTAAAACTCGGTTCCCCCAAGCGCGAATTTAAACCAATGCAAATGAATGCAAAATAAATATAAGAAATAAAGTATGAAAACTGGGCCCACATAAGTGTTATCAAATTTGTTTCTTCTGCTGTTTTTTGTGTTTAGGAACACATCACTTCATAAGAAAGGGGGGAAAAACTTCCTCAGAATAATGTTGTCTATGCATTTGGGAAACAAAATGGGCAGTATTAGTTTATGGAAAGTTATAGGATATTTTTGAAAGCACTTGGTATCGGACTTTATACCGCAAACACATACTGACAGAAAGGTGGTCTCTTTATAGATTTTTTTTTAATATGGTCTGAATTGTGCCCTTAAGCTGAGACATGATGTGTTGCTTTCCTCTCACGCTAAACTTGACAATGTTAGTTCTCTGTAAATCAGTGAGAGAAAGATGTACAGTGATTAGGTTCACTAAAAGGCATAACACTTTCTTTTTATGTGAGATGTAAAAAGTAGTGTTGAAGATTTAGAGTGACTAAGAGTTACTAAAAGACAGATTATCCATATATTTGTGAGACTCGATTGGCTTACCAGAAAATATGCTTTATTAATTTGCTTTATGTGAGGCATGTCAAAGTCAACAGAGAAAGTGAAAGTTTTTGAGCTAAGGATTGCACCACGAAAGTACTGTTTGGGGATCTTCCAAGAATACGAAAGACATTTTGTGTAAAAGCAGAAATTAAGGTTACCACCACCACCACCCCAAAAAACAAACAAAATAACACCCCCCCCAAAAAAAACAACCAACAAACCCCCCCCACAAAAATCCAACAACAAAAACAACCAACAACAAAGCTGGA
>CM054151.1:56572905-56583508 GCA_028751875.1 Rapana venosa | reverse complement strand
CTACTGTGTAAAATTTGTAGGTTGGGGCCCGGGCCAATCCACTTACTTTGGTTTTTCCGTGAAAGTTTTCCCGGGATAGCGCTACGACCACCAGCCCACCTTCAGGCTGGTTTGCCTCAGCTTCCGTCCTTGACCAGCAGATTTAGGGGAGGGGGGTCCAGGGTTCGTCTCCACATCACCACACTGAAGCAAAAGCCCCCCCCCAGAATAGATAGGTGAGGGTCAATCCTAACAAGACACCGTCTCGCCCACTTTTTAGCGTCAGGATGGAGGTCGCCATGGCCGATTTAAATTCTGCCCGTTTGGACATGAAGCAGGCGAATACTGCCGCAAATGTCCCACAGACAGCCCTGTACAGCTGCAGCGATATTCCCATCCTCCTTATCTAACTGTATGCTAACAATGAAAGACTAAGGCCACTTAAAACTAGCTACTAATTCACAAAAATACTAGAGCAATTTCCCTACGTCTTCACCTTCGCATTACGTGATCGGGCCCCCGAGAGGACGAGAGAGAGAGAGAGAGAGAGCAGTACATTTTGAATCCATATGATATTGCATATAGTTTTCAATTCATCAACACTATCACCATTAGCACCCACGGTGAATTAACATTGTACATGTTAAGATCGTCCTAGAGTCATAATAAAGAAGTAGGATAGTGGAAAAAATCATTTCTAGAAGTCATTTTTCAGTAACACAATAGCGATATACAAGTAAAACATTCACACTTATACACACAGAGAGAGGGGGGGAGGAGGGGGAGAGAGAGTGAGAGGATAATTTGGTATAATGTAAGGGAGGATACATTTACTTTGTTTCCAACAGATCAAATGTGGATTTTTATTTTTGATGCATCAAGTGGATGAAAAAGATGACTTTTGAAGATTGTTAATGATTGGTGTTGTCTAAATGAGTCAGGAAGGGAGTTCCACAGCACAGGGCCTGAATAAAGTAAGCTAGATTTGAACAAATCTATTCGTGGGATTGGGACACTCGGCTTTTCAGTATTTCTGGAATGACTCATTGGGAACTTGTCTTTTAAGTATGAGGGAAAAGTTCTTGTCATTATCTTAAACATCATGAGGCCTTTGTTAGAGAGAGAGAATGAGGAGGAGGAGGAGGAGATAACAGAAAAACCTGTTCATTGTCAGCAATGCTAAGATCTGAATCACCAAGCAATAAGATTTTAAATACCGTTTTGAACGGTAGGGAGAGCGGATATAGTGTGGACTCTGATAGATAATTATCAGCATCATTAGAGCAGCGCCCAAGAAAATTATTGTTCAGCTAATCCACATGAACATTCCTCATCGAGGCCAAGATGAGGATGAACTAAATCTGTATCTAGGTCCCTCACGCCTTGTCGAAGTCTACAGGGTACATAATTATGTGCACTTGTATTGCCTGAATGATGATATTAAGGGGGAAGCGCAGTGTCACTTTGGGAAAGGTGTCGTTCAAAATGACTTACAGGTGACGGAAAGTTCAGTGGTCAGAGCACTCGCTTTCTCCCAGCTAAGGTTAAGCAGCATCGAGCATGGTTACCGCTTGGATGGGTGACCGTTTGCGTGCCTTGGCTTCAGTACAGTCCCCCAGTTTACCCAGCTGTAAATGAGTACCTGCCTCTTTAGGGTCAGGGAAGGTAAAGCAGCGAGGGAGAGGAGATGGCGCCACCTTCAATATGCTGGCCCCTACATACTCAATTGAGATACTTTGAATGGTGTATACTTGTAGAAGCTGTATTTGTTTATCTATAGTCTACATTCAAGTGAAAACTTTCCATGATGTCTGTATTCATGTGAAAGGTATTGGGGGTTATCAATGCACTCAAGTGAAATACTTTGAATGATGTATACGTTTTAAAGTTATACTTGTCTATATAGATCTATGCAGTCAAGTGAAATACTTTAAATTATGTATACATGGGAAAGTCATACTTGTTTATGTTCGCAGGCAAGTGAAAAACTTCCAGTGATGTAAACATGTAAAAGTTAGATTTGTTTATATACACAGTCAAGTGAAATACTTTGAACAATAATTTTATATGCAATCATGTGAAAGGTGTATATATACACACTCAAGCGAAATACTTTGAATAATGCATGCATGTGGATTCTATATTTGTTTATCAACGCACTGCTTTGCAAATATTGTCGATCGGAATTAATTTTTCAATGTAGCACTTATTAGCTTTGTGAACATGTTTCCAACATAAAAATGACAGGGTGATAAAAACTACCTTCAGCTCAAGGTCTGTCTGTCTGTCTGTCTCTCTCTCTGTCTGTCTCTCTCTCTCTCTCTCTCTCTCTCTCTCCTCTCTCTCTCTCTCTCTCTCTCTCTCACTATGACCTATATAGAATTTAGCTGGTTGTTGTTTTTTTTTTGTTTTTTTCTTTCTCTTTCTTTTCTTTCTTGTTTTTATTGTGTAAGAGTATGGGTATTGAGGTTTTTTAAAATTTATTTAATTATTATGATTATGATGATGATGATTATTATTTTAATTATTATTATTTTATTTTATTTTATTTATCATAAAATATTTTTTGTGTGAGTAATCAAAATAAGTGTCCAAGGTGATCGTATTGCGGTTTTATTTTTTATTTAATTAATTTTTTTTATTTTTATTTTTTTATTTTTAATCATAACATATTTTTTGTATGAGTAATCAAAATAAGTGTCCAAGGTGATCGTGTACTGTTTTGAGAATCTTATCTTTAGTACCATCTCTGAAACACACACACACACACACACACACACACACACACACACACGCACGCACGCACGCACACACACACTCTCTCTCTCTCTCTCTGTATTATGGCCTAAGACCGATATGCAATTAATTCATTCTCTCTCTCTCTCTCTCTCTCTCTCTCTCTCTCTCTCTCTCTCTCTTCTCTCTCTCTTCTCTCTCTCTCTCCTTCTATTGTTATTGTGTATTCTAATAAAGGGCATATTCATACTTCGATTTTCAATATTATTTTGGACTTGTTGACGTACTTGAGCTCCAGTGAATCTCCTTTTTAATATCTTTATTACCACGTGTAACAACTATGTGTACTATTCTACAGTATGAAGGTGTTCAATTTTATGATCTTAAGTTTGGCTCTCTCTCTCTCTCTCTCTCTCTCTCTCTTCCTCTCTCTCTCTCTCTCTCTCTCTCTCTCTCTCTCTCTCTCTCTCTCTCTGTGTGTTTGTGTGTTGTGGTGTTGTGTGTGTGTGTGTGTGTGTGTGTGTGTGTGGTGTGTGTGTGTGTGTGTGTGTGTGTTGTGTTGTTATGCTGTAGTTGTTACTTTGTTCTTTGTTGGTGATTTGTTTGGGTTTTTCGCTGTTAGTTTCTTGTTTTGGTGTATGTATGTGTGTGTGTGTGTGTGTGGTGTGTGTGTGTGGTGTGTGTGTGTGTGTGTGTGTGTGTGTGTGTGTGTGTGTGAAGGGGGGGGAACGGTGCTTTTTTGTTTTTGTTTTTTTGTTGTTGTTGTTGTTTTTTTGTTTGTTTGTTTATTTGTTTGTTTTGAGTTGTTGTTTTTCTCATTTGTTTTGTTTGATGTTCTTGTTTTTTCTTGTTTTTGTTTGTTTTATTTGGAAGGGTGTTTTATGTCTGCTTTTTTGTTGTTGTTGTTGTGTTTTTTGGTTTGTTTTTTTTCCTTGTTTTGTTTTTTCTTTTTTTTTTTTTGGTTTGTTTGTTGCTTGCTTTTTTTTTTTGCTTTTTTTGTTTTGTTTTGTTTTTTTTTTGGGGGGGGGGTTCTGGGTATGTTTTGTCTTTTGCTCGTCTGGGGTTGTTTGTTTGTTTGTTTGTTGTTGTTTTTTTTTCTTCTCTCTTTTTCTTTAAAAAAGTTTTTTTCCCTTTGCTTCTTCTGCTGAAAGTATGAGTACTGAGTGCATTTTAAATGTGACCCCCATGGCGGCGGCGACTGGATGTAAAAAAGAACATGAATACCTATTCATTATCCTGGAAAAAAAGAATTTGTTTCTATTACTTACAATGTGTAGATGTTCCTTTTATGACTTTATTGGCTTTTCCCCCTCTTTATTATGAGAGTGTATGGGTATTGCTCTTATTTTATTACCATGACATTCAATTTGCATGAACATAATTAAAAAGTGTTTGTGTTGATCGTGTGCTATGTGAGTATTACATATTTAGTATTATCCCTGAAACACCCCCCCCCCCCCCCACACAACACACACACACTCAAACACACACACACACACACACACACACACACACGCGCGCGCTCAAACACACACACACACACACACACACACACACACACACACACACACATACTCACTCACTCACCCACCCATATTCTCTCCCTAAACGACTGTATAGTTTTTAATTTCTTCTTGATTTGTTTCTTGTTTTTATTGTGTGGATGTATGGGTATTAAATTTATTTCATTATCATGACATATAATTTGAAACGAGTATAATCTAAAATGAGTGTTGATGGGATCGCATACTGTTTTGGGATTTATATATTGGATATTATCTCTGAAATACACACACACACACTCTCTGTCTCTGTCTCTCTCTCTCTCACCTTTTATCGTCCTGCTTATAGTCAGAGTATATCCTGATGAAGGATTCATATTTTTATATTTTCAATACTTTATTGGACTTGCCTCTGTACTTAAGTTTTAATGAGTGCCCTATTTCAATATCTTATAATTATGTGTAACAAGTATGTGTACCATTTGACAATGTGTAGATGTTTATCTTTATGACTTATTAAGTTTGGTTGTGTTATTTTTCTTGGCTTTGTTGTTGCTCTTGTTCTTGCTGTTGTTGTTTGTCTGTTTTTCTCTTTTTTATCATCTTTTGTTGGTTTGGTTTTTTCCTTCTCTTTTGTTTGTTTGTTTGTTTTGGTTAGGGTTTTTTGGGGGGTGGGGGTAGGGGTGGGGTATTCTTAGGATTTTCTTTTAATTGCTTGCTTTTGGGGGGGGGGGGAGGGTTGTTGGGGGGGAGCTGTTTTGAAAAGGGTTATTTCCCTTGTTTTTATTGCGAGACTGTATAAGTATTGGGTTATTATTATTAAGATGTATCCCTAACGGGCGGGGACTGGATGTAAAAAAGCACATGTGTGCTTATTCATTATCCTCGAAATAAAAGAATTTGTCATTGTCATTGTCTCTCTCTCTCTCTCTCTCTCTCTCTCTCTCTCTCTCTCTCTCTCTCTCTCTCTCTCTCTCTCTCTCACACACACACACACACCACACACACACACACACACACACACACATCGCAGATTCATGTTTTCCTGTTTTGTGGAAATGTTCTGGCTCCGAAAAGTTCAAGGCTAAATCAATGTGATACAGGTTGTACACAAAAGGCTAGGATTACACAGTCGAGTGTCATCCATTTGTGTGGGCAAATTTGTGCGTGTGATTCAAATTTCCTGGCCGACAGATACATCTGTCTACGTGTCTTAGTCATGCTTCACCATAGCGGTGGCCCGAAAAGAGGATAGATTACCTCCCTTGTCACGTAGCATCAGATCTACTTAGATCTCTACTCCGTCACTTGAATGACAGTTCTCTTTTGTTGCAAGTATCATGCGCTCTTTCTCTTTCTCTACTTTTCTTTGGCGTTTGTCATATGAGCAGCTCACTGGTCTCTGTCTGCAGCGAATGTGGCATGCAGTGCACTGCTGGTCTGCTAGGTATCGGCATTCAGGAGAGGCTGTCCTGGGTGGATAACGGCTAGAGCCCAGTGGTTTTCAGACCGTTTGACTTCAGTCCTGTGGGTCTTGGAAATCCTGGGTTCGAGTCTTTGCGTCGGCATCTAGATAATTAAGGGTCGGGAATTGTACAGTCTCTTAAGTCAAGGTCAAGCGTACACCTGCCAGTGTCTTAATCCTCTTCGTGTGTTTACACATGCGGAAGTTCAAATGTGCGCGTTAAAGATCCCGTTATTCACGTCAGCGTTCGGTAGGTTACGGGAACACGAACATACCCAGCATGCAACATGTGCGATGAAATGAGCTGCTCTGAAGTTGAAATATGTCGGCTGTGGTCAACAGGCAGACCTCCTGAAAGTCATCAGCACAGGGGAAGACTGGGCACAAGGCACCCCGCCCTGTTAGAGAACGCAGAGAGAGAGACAGAGAGAGACAGAGAGAGAGACAGAGAGAGAGACAGAGAGAGAGATGCTGGAGTCAGTGACTGGTGTCTTGGTCTGTCTGATAGTGAGCACTTCAACAGCACAGTGAACTATGTATGGACATGACTGTGGCAACAGAACAGTGAACTATGTATGGACATGACAGCACAGTACACTATGTATGGACATGACTGCAGTGTGTGGCAACAGCACAGTACACTATGTATGGACATGACTGCAGTGTGTGGCAACAGTACACTATGTATGGACATGACTGCAGTGTGTGGCAACAGCACACTATGTATGGACATGACTGCAGTGTGTGGCAACAGCACAGTACACTATGTATGGACATGACTGCAGTGTGTGGCAACAGCACAGTACACTATGTATGGACATGACTGCAGTGTGTGGCAACAGCACACTATGTATGGACATGACTGCAGTGTGTGGCAACAGCACAGTATGTATGGACATGACTGCAGTGTGTGGCAACAGCACAGTACACTATGTATGGACATGACAGCACAGTACACTATGTATGTACTGACTGCAGTGTGTGGCAACAGCACAGTACACTATGTATGGACATGACAGCACAGTACACTATGTATGTACTGACTGCAGTGTGTGGCAACAGCACAGTACACTATGTATGGACATGACTGCAGTGTGTGGCAACAGCACAGTACACTATGTATGGACATGACTGCAGTGTGTGGCAACAGCACAGTACACTATGTATGGACATGACAGCACAGTACACTATGTATGGACATGACTGCAGTGTGTGGCAACAGCACAGTACACTATGTATGGACATGACAGCACAGTACACTATGTATGTACTGACTGCAGTGTGTGGCTTTTCTCCTCACCACTGGTGTCTGCCCAGGGTCGCCAGTTACTTCCTGTCAGTCTCTCTTCCTTGGAACACTTGTGGGGCGTCCGTCCCTGGTTTTGTGGTAACGCACGCGTCTTGGATACGAAAGGTCGCAAGTTTGATCGCTTCCTAAGTCATCATTCCTCCTCAGTTGCTAGACGATTGGTGGTCTGGGTGATAGCATTTCGGATGAGACCATAAACTGAAGTCCTCAGAAGCTGTTGGTGTAGTGCACGTAAAAGAACTCGTGGAAACAAAGAGAGATCTTCATGGAAAAATTCTACAAAAAAAGTAACATTTATGGGAAAAACAAAATTGATATCCATGCAGACAGGAAAACATAAATCTAAACAAACAAACAAACAACCTGGCTTTGTATTAAGACGACACGCTTTTTGTTAGAAGACCAGCTTCAGGATGGTATGGCTGGCTGGCTGGCTGGCGGCTGGATGGATGGATGGATGGATGGCTGGCTAACATACTGTTTGCTTGTGTGCTTGCTTGAGGGAATGAATGGCGGACTGACTGACGGAAAGTCTGACCGACCAACCAACTAACACTGGACCGATAGATAGATAGATAGAGAGATAGACAGACAGAAAGACAGACAGAAAGACAGACAGACAGGCAGGCAGGCAGGCAGGCAGGCAGGCAGACAGACAGAAAGATAGATGACTGAGTAGGTATTTGTATCATCATCTCAGAGTACTGTGCAATGTCATTCGTTACAATGCGTGTATGTAAGGTATTTTTCTTCTCCTTCTTCTTCTTTTCTTCTTCTTCTCAACCCTTCTTCGCAATTCTTCGTAATTCTTCTTGTTGGCACTTCTTCTTCTTTGTCATCGAATGCTAAGACAACTATTGTTGTCTGTCATATGAGCGAAAATGCTTTGTGCTGCCGTTAAGCGCCTGACAACTCAGGCCCAGCGCATCCGACTTCGGCATGGGGTTGAAAAATTGTTATCTTTAAGACTTCTGGCTGGGGGTGGGGGGGGGGGGGAGGAAAGGGAGGAGAATGGACCAAGAAGGGAGAAAATAGACAAGAAGGAGGTGACAGGGAGAAAGGGGAAAAAGGCAGAAAAAAAAAGAGGGATAGAGGAGGGGCCTAGCACGGAGTTTTCCAGAAAGGGGGGGATGCTGTTTACTGTTGACAAGCCCCCCCTCCACCATCTCCCCCCCCCCCCTCCCCCCCCCCCACGGCATCCTCATGAGGGAGTGTAAAGTTACGACAAAGGGGGTGTTTGTAAGTTTTCCCTGTTTTCCCTTTCAAGATGATGCTTGGGGGGGGGGGGGGGGGGGGGGGGGGGGATTATTCGTTTTTTATTTTTTCCCCAGGGGGGGGGGGGGATGCCGTTCTTCCCCCTCAAGAAAACTCTGTTAAACCACAATGTCTTAAAGGGAATACTGTCTATCCAGTTTGTTTTGTCTCTACTGACTCCTACCTCTTGTGTGTAGTGGGTGGGCGCGCGCGTGGTTCTGTGTGTGCAGAATGTTCGAGACGCATCCGCAGGTGGAGAACATCTTCATGCCGTTCTCGGGCTGGCGCGGACGGACGAGGAAATACAGCAAGACACTGCGCGAGCACGCGCTGAGGGTCATGGCCACCGTGGAAAAAATGCAAACCAAACCCATTGGACAGCCTGAGCGCCATGCGCACTGTGGGTGGAAGCCTTTGGGAGGGGCGACAATCAACTACAATGCCAAGATTGAATATGTGGATGAAGTAAAGGATGGAGAGGTGGAGAAGGGACGGGGGGTGGGTGGGGGGCGGGGGACGGGGAGAAAGAAGAGGGGGAGGGATGGGGAAAGGTGGAGAGGAGAAGATGGTGGGGGTTTTGGGGTTTTTTTTTTTGGGTTTTTTTTGTTTTTTTTTTTTTTTTTTTTTTTTTAAAATGTATATCTTTTGGACAACGGGTTAAGGGAAAAAGCACTTTACCCAAGAAAAAAAAGGGGTTGCCGAGGGCAAAACAAAAAGGGGGGGGTTTTTAAAGTTTTTGTTTGTCTTACAATTTAAAAAACCCCAAAAAACCCCTTTTTTTTTCAAACATCCCCCCAAAAAAGAGAGTTCTCGCCACCGTGTTTGAATTTCTTTTTGCCCAAAAGTTTTTGGGGAAGGGAAAACTACATTTCCAAAAAAAAATTTTTCTAAAAAATTCTTTACAAAAATTTTTACCTGTTCCATCTTTGAGATTTTGGTAAACTTTTATAAAGGGGTTTTGTTTTGTACCCAAAATTGCCCATCCGCTTTTTTTTTAGAACTTTTTTGCGTTTTTCGGGGGGTTTGGGGGAGGGGGGGTTTTTTTTTTGGTTTTTGCTTTTTTTTTTTTTGGGAGGAGGGGGGAAAAAATCCACAAAACAAAAAACTTTAGGAAGGCCCTTTTTTTTTCATTTTCTTTTGTTTTTTTTTCCTTTTTTTTTTCAAAAAAAAAAACCCCCCCCAAAAAAAACCCCCCCCCAAAGGTGGCAGAAAAGGGGTTTTTTTTTTTTATTTGGGTTTTTTGATAGGTCGAGGAATTTAGTGTGTGTGAAAAAAATTTTTTTTTTAAAAGGGGGGGAAAAAAAAAAAAAAATTTTTTTTTTTTTTTTTTTTAAAAAAAAAAATTTTTTTAAAAAAATTAATTAAATGTTAAAAATAAAAATTTTAAAAAAATTTTTTTTTTTAAAAATTTTATTTTTTTTTTTTATTTTTATTGGGTTTCCCTTTTAAAAAAAATTTTTTTTGTTAAAATTTTTTGTTTTAAATTTTTTATGTTATTTTTTATTTTTTGGGGGGGTTTTTAAAAAAAACCCCCGGGAGGATGGGGTTACAATGGAAGGTAAACAAAGAACCCCCGTGTTTTTGGGATTTGGGGAAAGGGGGTAAAAAGGGGGGGGTGGGGGGTTTTATTTTTTTATTTTAGGGAAAAGTAAATTTTCCCCCCCCTAAAAAGTCCCTCTCTTTATTTTTTATGGAAAATAAGGGGCCCAAATTTTTTTAAAAATAGGGTTTGTAATTATTTGTTAAAAAAGGGGCGGGGGAGTCAGCGTCACGCATCGCTCTCTCCCATTAGGGTTAAGAGCGGGTGTGTGGGTTACCCGTGCATGGGGCCTTTTTACCCCCTTTGCTTCAGTAAGTCCCCCCGTTCACCCAGCTGTAAAAGGACCGCCCCTTTTTGGGTCAGGGAAGGTAAAAAAAGAGGGAAAGGGGAAAAAGCGGCCCCCAAAATGGGCCGAAAACGGCTAAACCCAAGCCTCAGGGGTTTTGGGAAAACCCCTTTATTTTCCATGGGGGCGGGGTCGGGGCCCCCCCCTCAGTTTCGGGCCCCCGGGCCAAACCCCAAAAGGAAGCGGGCCAAAAAAAAGAACTCTAAGGGAAAACCCAATCCCCCGAAAGTCAAAACCCAAATCTGTGTCCAACCCTTAAATTTATTTGACACCGATTTTTAAGTGCTAAAATTTTTCTTTGAATTTTTTGTGTGGGTTTGGGGTTTGTGTTTTTTTGGGGGGGTTTTTTTTTTTTGGTTTTGTTTGGGTTTTTTTTCCCCCTTTCCCCCCCAAAAAACTCCCCCAAATACAAAATTCCCCCCTTTTAAAAACCCCCCCCCAAAAAAAAGCTACCCCCCCACCCAATAAAGCA
>CM054151.1:56560405-56567905 GCA_028751875.1 Rapana venosa | reverse complement strand
TTTAAATTTTAATTAAAAAAGAACAGTAAAATCGGATTTAAAAAAAAACAAAAAAAAAACTGTAAAAAAAAAAGCAAATTAAACTAATTAAATTTAAAAAAATCTTTAAAAAAAAAAAAAGGGTTTTTAAAAACAAATTTAAGGGGTTTTCACTTAAGAAAAAGCAAATTTTAAAAAAAAAAATTTTTTTAAAATTAAAAAAAAAAAAGTAGGTTTTTAAAAAAATTTTTCAAAAAAAAGAACCCCAAAGTTAACAAAAAAAATTTTTTTAAAAAAAATTTTTGTTTTTTTTTTTTAAAAAAGGTTTAAGGGGGAAAAAAAATTTTTGAAAAATTTAAAAAATTTTCTTGAAAAATAAAATAGGTTTTAAAACTACGAAATAAAATTTTTTCTTTTATTTTAAAAAGTTAAACTAAAAAAAAAAATTTTCCTTTTTTAAACTTTAAAAAAAAAAATAAACCAAAAATTTAAAAAAAAAAAAAAAAAAAAATCAAAATATTTAAAAAAAAAAAACAAAAAAAAAAAAAATATAACCTTTAAAAACGGATTTTTTAAAACTTTTTAAAAAAAAACTTTAAAAATTTAAAAATTTTTTTAAAAATTTTAAAAAATAAAAAAACTTTAAAAAAAAAATTTCTACCCGGTAACTTTTAAAAAACCCCCTGCCCAAAAAAAAAAAAAAGGGAAAAAAAATTGCTTAAACACAAAAAAAATAGGTTTAAACTAAAAAACTTTTTAATAAACAAAAAAAATAAAACAATAAATTTAAAAAAAAAGAAAAAATTTAAAAATTTAAAAAATTAATAAAATTTAATTTAACATAAATTTAAAAAAATTTAAAAAAAAAAAAAATTATGAAAAAAAATTTTAATAAAAATTAAAAAGGAAAAAAAAGAAAAAAACAAATTTTTCAAAAAAAATACAAAAATTAAAAGTTAACAAAAATCATTTAAAATAAAAAAATTAAAAAAAAATTAGTTAAAAAATGAAAAAAAAAAAAAACAAAAAAATTTAAAAAAATTAAAAAAAAAGGAAAAAAAGCAAACCTTTTCAATTTGGAAATTTTTTTAAAAACTAAAAAAGAAAAAAAAAGAAGAATAAAAAACATTAAAAAAAAAAAAAAGGGCCCTTATTTGGAAAAAAAAAAATTTTAACAAGCAAACTTTAGGCTTTTACCCAACCTAATGTACTGACTGCAAGTGGGGTCTTTCCCTCCTCCCCACTGGTGTCGCCCTTGTCGCCATTTACTTCCTGTCAGTCTCTCTTCCTTGGAACACTTGTGGGCTCCCGCCCTGGTCTTGGGGTAACGCACAGCGTCTTGGATACAAAGGCCCGCAGGTTTGATGGCTTTCCTAAGTCATAAAATTCCCCTCAGTTACTAGACATTGGTGGTCTGGTGATAGCTTCGATGAACCATAAACGAAGTCCTCAGAAGTGTGTGGGCACGTAAAAGAACCGTGGAAACAAGAAGCCTTCTGGCCAAATCTACGGAAAAGCAACATTTATGGGAGGGGGGGGGGGGGGGGGGGGGGGGGGGGGGGGAATGGATATCCATGCAGAGAGGAAAACAAAAATCTAAACAAACAACCTGGCCTTGTATTAAGACGACACGCTTTTTCTTAGAAGAGCAGCCTCAGGATGGTATGGCTAGCTGCTGGCTGGCTGGCTGGCTGGCTGGCTGGCTGGCTGGCTGACACACTGTTTGCTTGTGTGCTTGCTTGACTGAATGAATGGCGGACTGACTGACGGAAAGTCTGACCGACCAACCAACTAACACTGGACCGATAGATAGATAGATAGATAGATAGATAGATAGATAGATAGATAGATAGATAGATAGATAGAAGATAGATAGATAGGTAGACAGATAGGTAGGTAGATAGATAGATAGATAGATAGATAGATAGATAGATAGATAGATAGATAGATAGATAGATAGATAGATAGATAGGTAGGTAGGTAGGTAGGTAGGTAGGTAGGTAGACAGACAGACAGACAGATAAGTGAGTAGGTATTTGTATCATCATCTCAGAGTAATGTGCAATGTCATTCGTTACAATGCGTGTATGTAAGGTATTTTTCTTCTTCTTCTTCTTCTTCTTCTTCTTCTTCTTCTTCTTCTTTCTTCTTCTCATTCCTTCTTCGCAATTCTGCATAATCTTCTTGTTGGCACTTCTTCTTAGTCATCGAATGCTAAGACAACTATTGTTGCCTGTCATATGAGCGAAAATGCTTTGTGCTGCCGTTAAGCGCCTGACAACTCAGGCCCAGCGCATCCGACTTCGGCGTGGGTTGAAAATTGTTATCTTTTAAGACTTTCTGGCCGGGGGGGGTGGGGGGGGGGGGGGGAGGAGGCAGGAGAATGGACCAAGAAGGCAGAAAATAGACAAGAAGGAGGTGACAGGGAGAAAAGGAACAAGGCAGAAACAAAAAGAGGGATAGAGGAGGTGCCTAGCACGGAGTTTCCAGAAGGTGGGGATGCTGTTTATTCTGTGACAAGCCCCCCCCCCCCCCCCTCACCCCCCCCCCCCCCCCATCCCCCGGCATCCCCATGAGGGAGTGTATGTTACGACAGGGCTGTTGTAAGTTTCCCTGTTGCCCTGTCAAGAGGATGCTTGGGGGAGGGGGGGGGATTATTCGTTATATTTTCCCCAGGGGGAGGGGGGGATGCCGTCTTCCCTCAAGAAAACTCTGTTTAAACCAGCAGTGTCTTAGGCAATACTGTCTGTATCCAGTTGTTGTCTCTACTGACTCCTACCTCTGTGTGTATGGGTGCGCGCGCGTGCTCTGTGTGTGCAGAATGTTCGAGACGCATCCGCAGGTGGAGAACATCTTCATGCCGTTCTCGGGGCTGGCGCGGACGGACGAGGAGTACAGCAAGACACTGCGCGAGCACGCGCTGAGGGTCATGGCCACCGTGGAGAAATGCATCCACCGATTGGACGAGCCTGAGCGCATGCGCACTGTGCTGGAAGCCTTGGGAGGTCGACACATCAACTACAATGCCAAGATTGAATATGTGGATGTAAGTAAGGATGGAGAGGTGGAGAGGGACGGGGGTGGGGGGTGGGGCGGGGGACGGGTAGAAGAGGGGGGGATGGGGAAAGGTGGAGGAGGAGAAGGATGGTGGGGTTTTGGTTTTTTTTTTGTTTGGGTTTTGTTTTGTGTGTTTTTGCTTCTTTTTTTTTTTGGGGGGGGGTGGTGTTTTCTTGTGAGAGGGGGGAGGGTGTTTGTTTGTTTTGAGGGTGGTGGGGGGGAGTGATTACGGTGTGTAAGAAAATAGAGAAGGTAAACACACGTGTTGATCTGGGGGAACAGTAAAGCCATGAGACATTCAACAATCAGCAATCATGGATAAATGCGAATAGACACTTCATGTAGACGGATATGGTAACAACGACAAATGCTCCAATATGTTTCCGATATTCTCATAAGTTTTGAAGGTTTTCTCATAAATAAGTATGATCAGTTTCGCGTACAACTGGTTCCAATGCACTCCAAGCATTTTGAAAGTCAGTCAATTTACCACTTATATTTGCATTTAATTTTTCTGTTGTGTGTCCAGCCTTTAGCTGGTTTCGAAATACAAAAAGGGAGAGGCATTTTAAAGTCACTTTGCATTGAATCATATACAATTTAACAAACTCTAAAATAAAGTCCAAAGTATCATTTGTTTCTAGATACTGATCCCCTCCAAAAAGTAGCAGTTCTCGTCACATCTTCAGTGAATGAATATTGTGACATTTTGTCATCCAACAAGTGTTCAACAGTATTCCAGAAAGAACGTACCAACTCACAGTTCCATAAAAACAAATATGTTCAATAGAATCTAGTTCCTTCTGACAAAGTGAGCGTTGTGCACTACCTGTGATGCCCATAGCATGAAGAATCTTGATAGTGGAAACTATTCTATATACGGTTCTGATTTGTAGCCATTTAAATTGTACATCTCTGGTTCTGTGTGTTTTACTGATTACTTGTTTTGCTTTGTTTGTTTCGATTTGGTTGGGGGAGGGAGGGTTGTTTTGTTTTTGTTTTTTGCTGGCTTTCTTTTCGGGAGGAGAGGGGGGGAAGAATCCTTGACAAATCACAAAAGAAACAATTACGGAAGGCCAGCTCTGTGGTTTTCATTTTCTTTCTTGATAATTTTTTTCGCTGTATTTATGTATTCATACACACACACACACACACACACACACACACACACACACACACACACACACACACCGCCGTGAGCATGCTAAAAACCCTGAACTTTTTTTTTTTTTATTGTGGCCAAAACCAGAAAATTGATTAGATAGAAGTCTGAGGCCTACCTACGCCTGTAATGAAGTGAAAAATGATCGCCTAGCAGGAAACACTCGGCACTATTCACATGCGCACGCACGCACGCGCGCGCGCGCGCGCGCACACACACACACCACACACACACACACACACACACACACCCCTCTGACTTTTTTTTTTTTTGTTACAAGACAGAAAATTGATGAGACAGAAGTCTGAGACCTCTGCAGCCCTGTGATGACGAGGAAAATGAAGCGAAGAATGATGGCCTGGCAGGAGACACTCACTTGGCAGTAGATGCTGTCGCTTTCATAAGCTGACATTTCCATTTATTCTGTTTATTTAATTCATTCCCACCAGCACAGAATGGCCTACTCTGCTGAAAAGCGTAACATGTTTTAACGTGTACGCAAGATGTTCTTCGTGCATTCACACACGGGACCTCGGTTTATAGTCTCATCCGACGGAATTTTGGGGGGAGTGGAGTCGGCACTGATGTTAACTCCAGGGGAAAATATCCCCTTGAACGAGAATCGAACCCGGGTCAGCAGATCAGGAATACAATGCGCAACGCCGTCACCAACAACCAGACTATCCCGTGCCTCTTTGAGGCGTCGTAGGCAGACGGGGTGGGGAGAGGGGGGGGGTGGGGGGCTGCATTGACTTCTTCTGCTACTGTGTCATGGAAAAGTTGAACCTGGTGGAGCCCATCCCTCAACAAGTGGCAAGCTGCATGCTGGGTATGTTTATGTGATCAGATAGAGCTGGTCCGTAGTCTTCCTCTGAAAAATGGAGGGGTTTGTAACATGTGTTGAAGAGACAAAAGGACGGGGGAGCTCAGCGGTCACAGCAGTCGCTCTCTCCCATCTAGGGTTAAGCAGCGGTGTGTGTGTGGTTACCGCGTGCATGGGTGACCGTTTGTACCCCTTAGCTTCAGTACAGTCCCCCAGTTCACCCAGCTGTAAATGGATACCTGCCCTCTTTAGGGTCAGGGAAGGTAAAGGAGTGAGGGAGAGGAGATAGGCGTCGCCCTCAATATGCTGGTCCCTGAAGAAGCTGAGGTCTCTGACACCTGGCTACCCAACGACCTCAGGGGTTATGGAAGCACCTTTACTTTTACCTATAAGATGCTGTGCGTGCGGTCGCACACTGGGCCTCAGTTTCCTGTTTCCTCTCAGGGCTTATCTGGAAAGGAAGTCAGTGCCAACCCCCTAAAACGAGCGTCTCAGAGAAGAGAAGACTCGAACCCTCACCCTGAAGTGCAGACCACAAGAGTCTGATGCTCTAACCGCTCTAACATTGGTATATTCAAGACAGCAGCAGAGTTTGAATGTGCTACCGCATTTTTAGCTGCTCTATGAACCTTTCCATTATAAAAGATGTGTTGTGTGTGTGTGTGTGTTGGTGTGTGTGTGTGTGTGTGTGTGTGTGTGTGTGTGTGGTGGTGTGTGTGTGTGTGTGTGTGTGGTGTGTGCCTTTCACAGCTAACCCCTCAGAATACTAAAGCTTTTCACTGCTAACCCCCCACAATACTAAGCTATCACCCCACCACCCCCAATAGACTGTAAAGCTATCCCCTCACAATACTGAAGCTATCCCCTCACAATACTGAAGCTATCCCCTCACAATACTGAAGCTACCCCCCTCACAATACTGAAGCTATCCCCCTCACAATACTGAAGCTATCCCCTGACAATACTGAAGCTATCCCCTCACAATACTGAAGCTATCCCTCACAATACTGAAGCTAACCCCCCCCTCACAATACTGAAGCTACCCCTCCACAATACTGAAGCTATCCCCTCACAATACTGAAGCTAACCCCCCCCCCCCCCTCACAATACTGAAGCTATCCCTCTCACCACACACAAGCACACACACACAACACTGAAGCTATACCCCCGCAATACTGAAGCTACCCCCCCCAATACTGAAGCTACCCCTCACAATACTGAAGCTACCCCTCACAAACTGAAGCTACCCCCCCAATACTGAAGCTATCTCCTCACAATACTGAAGCTATCCCCCTCACAATACTGAAGCTACCCCCTCACAATACTGAAGCTATCCCCCCCTCACAATACTGAAGCTACCCCCTCACAATACTGAAGCTACGCCCTCACAATACTGAAGCTACCCCCTCACAATACTGAAGCTACCCCCTCACAATACTGAAGCTACGCCCTCACAATACTGAAGCTACGCCCTCACAATACTGAAGCTATCCCCCCCTCACAATACTGAAGCTACGCCCTCACAATACTGAAGCTATCCCCCCCCTCACAATACTGAAGCTATCCCTCACAATACTGAAGCATACCCCCTAACAATACTGAAGCTACCCCCCTCACAATACTGAAGCTACGCCCTCACAATACTGAAGCTTACCCCCTCACAATACTGAAGCTACGCCCTCACAAAAACTGAAGCTATCCCCCCCCTCACAATACTGAAGCTATCCCCTCACAATACTGAAGCTACCCCCTCACAATACTGAAGCTACCCCCCCCCTCACAATACTGAAGCTACCCCCCCTAAAACACACACACACACACACCACAACACTGAAGCTATCCCCCCTCACAATACTGAAGCTATCCCCCCCTCACAATACTGAAGCTATCCCCTCACAATACTGAGCTATACTCTCACAATACTGAAGCTAACCCTCACAACACTGAAGCTATCCCCCCCCCTCACAATACTGAGCTACCCCTCACAACACTGAAGCTAACCCCCCCCCCCCCTCACAACACTGAAGCTATCCCCTCACAATACTGAAGCTACCCCCTCACAACACTGAAGCTATCCCCCCCTCACAACACTGAAGCTACCCCCTCACAATACTGAAGCTATCCCCCCCTCACAATTCTGAAGCTACGCCCTCACAATACTGAAGCTACCCCTCACAATACTGAAGCTATCCCCTCACACACACACACACACACTGAAGCTATCCCTCCTCACAATACTGAAGCTATCCCTCCTCACAATACTGAAGCTATCCCTCCTCACAATACTGAAGCTATCCCTCCTCACAATACTGAAGCTATCCCTCCTCACAATACTGAAGCTATCCCTCCTCACAGTACTGAAGCTACCCCCTCACAATACCGAAGCTACCCCCTCACAATACTGAAGCTATCCCTCCTCACAATACTGAAGCTACCCCTCACAATACTGAAGCTATCCTCCCCCCCCCCTCACAATACT
>CM054151.1:56532905-56555405 GCA_028751875.1 Rapana venosa | reverse complement strand
GAAATTTAACATTGTCTTTAATACAGCTAAGTGTTAAATAGGTTTGATGCAGTTCACTATTGGACAACTTTCATGCAGTAAACTTTAAAACAGATTTGACACAATAAACTGTGTAACAGAGATGATGCACTCAATTGTTCAACACAATTGATGCAGTCTACACTTAGATTACATTTCATACATACATATGTTAAACAGATCTGATGCAGTGAAATGTTCATCACATCTGATGCAGTTTACAGTTAAAAGGTTAACTTAAAGACATCTGATGTAATGAATTGTTCAACACAACAGCTTACACTTGGACAACATTTCATGCATACACATTTTATACAAAACTGATGCATTGAACTGTTCAACACATTTGATGCAGTTTACCGTTAAACAAGTTACCTTAAAGACATCTGATGCATGAACTGTTCAACTGGCGCCATGTATTACACTGTTCACAGATCTGATTCAGGGAACTGTTGGACAGATGTGATTCAGGGAATGTCAACTGTTGAAAAAGAATTGATGCAGGGAATGTCGAACACTCTTGAGTCAGTGAGTTCTGGAAATTGTTGTGTAAGAAGTTCTGAGGAGGACTGACAGCAGCATCAGACGCGACAGGATTGATGGAGCAGGTGATGAAACAGTGATCTGTTAAACGGCTTCTGATCCTGTGCACCTCTGGTCACCGTTGATGCTGTGAAGGAACCGATCAGCTGTGACAGTCTGAAGCAGTCGCTCACTGTAGAGACTTTGTGATGCCTTGAATTCCGTAACGGCTTTAGAGCATGCCTTGAACAACCCCCACGCCTTGAACTGCAACAGAACAACAATTGTTGGGCATTTTGTGCGTGTGGTGTGTGTGTGTCGGGGGGGGGGGGGGGGGTGTAGATATTTTGGTGGGCACTAGAGTGCCACAGTTTTGATACCATTTTTCCTTGTGGGGACACACAGGTTTTTAGTTTGTATGCTTTGAAATTTATGCCCCATTGTTTTACTTTTTTTGGTCACTTTTTTGTGAGGAGGGTGGGTGTCTTTTTTCCATTTGTCTCGTACTTACAGTGTGCCTGACTTATTCCTATTTCAGTATTCTACTACCCCTGCAGAAATCCTCTCCATCATGATGGTCCCTGGACACATTGACTCTTTGATTCTCAGGACATGTGAGCGGCCTACGAAATGTTTTGTCTATGTAAGCCTTTTACAGAGAATTTGTCTCTGTTAGTTTCTTTTTCTTTCTTTTAAATGTATTTTGCTATTCTCTGACGACTTGAAATATCCACTCCCGGTTTTTCGACTTCATCTATAATTTTGCTGTGCCTCCATTTTTTTGTGTTCTTTTTCATTTTGTATTTATATGGGCCTAAATTAACAGTTGAATAGGTTCTACAAAAAGTTTATGACCAAAAATATTGATAATGATCCTGATTTCGTTCCTCTTGGGGTAAACGCTAACAAAAGTGCAGCAGCACTAGAGATGGGAGGTAGCTCTGAGGACAGTGTGCCGGTGATGTGTAGGTGAGCTCTGACACCGCAGAGGGAAAGGTGCACACAGCTTAGCTCGGCAGACAGGATTTGTCGTTAATTTCACACAAGTGGTGGCGCTGCACCTGTGGCCACGCGTTCACCCCGGAGAGAGCAGCCGGAGTTTCACGCAGAAAAATGTTTCGTGACTGAAAGTGGTATGTTAATCATAATTACACTGTGGGATGGAATTTACACAGCTGTGTGTTCAACTCTCCAACGCACTTCTACGCTGCAGCAAACCCACACATTCTGTGAACGTGTTGTTGTCGTTATAGCAGACAGTGTCTGTCGGGGAACAAACGTGCAGCACTGAAGGCCTGCAGAGCCAACACTGCACAGTGTTCCATGCAGAGCCAACACTGCACAGTGTTCCATGCAGAGCTAACACTGCACAGTGTACTATGCAGAGCCAACACTGCACAGTGTTCCATGCAGTGGCCAGTATGCAGCCCCTGTGTGTGTGGTGTGTGTGTGTGGTGTGTGTGTGTGTGTGTGTGTGTGTGTGTGTTGTGTGTGTGTGTGTGTGTGTGTGTGTGTGTGTGTGTGTGTGTGCGTGCGTGCGTACGTGCGTGCGTGCGTGTGCATCAGAACTCTGGCCTCATATCTTACACGAGGTGAATCAGTGTCCTAGAGGTAACCTGCCTAGAAAGCGTAAAGTCTGGGTCGGAAGTATGCGGTGGTTTGAATCCTGTTTGGACCCGAAACTTTTATCCCATCTTTAAGACCATGAGTGGTGGTCTGGGTGCTAGTCTTTCGGATGAGACGATATACCGAGGTCCCGTGTGTTACACATAATTATTTAGCGCACGTAAAAGAACCCACGGCAAAAAGAAAAAAAAGCCACTCTGATAGGGAAACAGTTACAGTTGCAGACAGGAAAAAAAATAATAGATGGCACTGCTCTTGTGGCGACGCGCCCTTCCCGGGGAGAGCAGCCCGAATTTCACGCAGAGAAATTTGCCGTGACTTAAAGTGATATAAATAAGTAAATAGACAATGAATAAATAAATAGTTAAAATGAAATATAAAACAACCCTCTGCACAATTACAATCCTCAATCGTCGTGCAGTATGATACACTGCATTCTGCCTTCGGAAAGTCCCATGCTGTTGTTTGTTTCTGTAAACTAGAGCAGGAAAGTGGTCTGGGAATCAAAAACAGCTGAAAGGAGATGGAAAAGAAAAGCATCTTTAAAGCACAGTCGAGTTTCTCCTCCCTGTCTCTTCGGCACGTTTGTTTTCAGAAGTCATGGTCTGGCATTTCTGGCGCCCATAAAAGACGTGTTGAATTAAACTGCGCAGTTTACCAGGTGAACTTTATTGCCATTTCTTCCTTTAATCGTCAAACAGCTGTCTCGAGGTAATCTATTCTATTTTCAAATTCGTGTTTTATTAATCTGATGTGGTAAAGAGATGGCGGGGAACGAGAGACAGACAGACAGACAGAGACTGACAGACAGACAGACAGAGAGAAGTGCTGGTGGGGAGACTGATTTTCTTAATGATACATTCTATAATGAGGTGGAGGAGGGGGGGCGAATTCTTGATTTTTTTTGTTTTTTCGCAGTTTTTTTTTTCCTCGGCTAGAGTTCCCAGGTTCACAAATGGTGAGATTGTTGCGTATGCGACCTCCCCCCCTCCCTACCACCACCACAATCACCATTTATGAAGCCGCATTCCGACTTCGGAGATGGTAACTAAACATGACACATGTGTCCATGGCTTTTTTTTATTTTGTGATCCGTTCCTACCAGCATAAAATGGCCTACTCTTCCGAAAGACGGGGCAGGTTTTCAACGTGTGCGCAAGATGTTTTGCGTGAATTCGCACGCCGGGCCTCGGTTTGTAGTCTCATCCGAAGGAATTTGACATTCAGTTCGGGAAGAAAAGGGCAAGGTTGGGAATCGAACCCAGAACCTCACGGTTTGCCTGTTAGACAGGTGAACGCCTTATATAACCGTCCTGCCACCTTCCTTCGTAACTTGATTTCTAATCCTCCAGTAACCAAAGGGGACGGGATAGCTCAGTGGTCAGAGCACTCGCTTTCCCCCAGCTAAGGTTAAGCAGCATCGAGCGTGGTTACCACTTGGGTGGGTGACCGTTTGCGGGCCTTGGCTACAGTACAGTCCCCCAGTCCACCCAGCTGTAAATGGGTACCTGCCTCTTTAGGGTCAGGGAAGGTAAAGCAGCGAGGGAGAGGAGATGGGCGCCGCCCTCAATATGCTGGCCCCTAGAGAAGTGAGGTCTCTGATGTCTCGCTCCCCTCCGACCTTAGAGGTTATGAGATACCTTTACCTTTTTTAGAATATTGTCTGTCATACTGAAGCAACATTTCAAATGGGATAAGTAACCATTCTTACCACCTATTATGCCCGTCACTATATTTTCTGTGTCAAAATGGCAAAGAAATTCGAATTCAAATTCTTTCCTTCCTTTACCAAAACAACAAAAAGATGTAATGAACTCGGTTGATACTCAGCTATGAATGCTAATGCCACCTTGCAAGACTGCATGAACATGTAGGGGGGGGGGGGGGGGGGGTTATGACACTCGCCGAGTTCGCTGAGTTGAATTTTATTTTACTGCCTCATCTTCTGTGACGTCCCCGTCTTGCTGTTCCCACGCCGCCCATTCCAATCTCCCCGCCACAGCCATACACAGATTCGTTATGTCTCATCCTCAGGGTCGGAAGTCCACGGGGAGCCTATGAATATCAGGCCGCTGTGGGGCCACCAGCCAGAGGGGCCCTGCACTGCTGCTGGGTCACATTGGTGGTGTTCAGTGGTGCCTGTTCTGAGCTAACATACGCAGGACACCACCTACTAAGCCTCCTACTAACGACAGTATTAGCTCAATCGCGGAGCCAGACTGAGTGAGTTTCCCACCCGAGGTGGCAACCACCACAACGTCCCTCCAACGACCGTCCCCCGCGAACCTCCAACCCCAAAGGCTTTGAGACAAACTCACCACAGGCACAGAAGTGTATGGGGAAACCGAATCTGAGGTCACCATGAGACCAGAGCAACTGGGACCACCGAATCAGAGGCAGGTTTTTTTTTATTGCATGAAGATTAATGACAATGAGGATGACATAATGATGCTGCTGTGGAGGTGCATGTGCTTTGAGACTACTTGACGGGGTTGTACTCTACGCTTACTATCATAATATATCCCGGCGTCAACCAGGCCCCAGAGATACAGACACATGCAGTGTTGGTATTTAATTTGAGCAACACTCTCAAACTCGCATCCGTTAAGTGGATGAAGCTCGACTGTGTGGTCCCAGTCTTCCCACTGAGCCCACAGCACACTCACTCTGGGCAGGAGCTGGCGGAGTTCAAAAAATCCCTATGACTCTTATGGGATTCGAACCCGCGACTTTCCAGTCCGAAATCTAAGGCGCTAACCACTGCTCCATGGCGGCTGGTGCTGAGTTGAATTTTTTATGATCTGTCATATTTTTATTGTTTTATGAGTAATTCAAATGGTGTTCATTTTATTATCATTTGTAGTTTTGAGTTTTGTAGAAACTTTCTCTTTTTCAATAGTGTTATTAATTAGAAAATGTTTTGATTGTCATCTTCAGTTTTGTCTGCAAACATGGCGGCTTTGTATAGAAACACGTTCGGTTTTGTTTGATTTGTGTACTGATACTGTTGTTTGGTTCATTTTGTGGTAAAAAGACCAGAAAAACGGCATATTAGTCGTGTTGACATTGTTTGCTCTTTAGAAACAGTCAGTCCATGGTTGTATTGAACACAAGACGCTCTGCTATTGTTCCCACAAAAGATTTTGCCTTTTTAGGGGATTAATGTCACTACTACATACTGACTGGAAAGGCCTTTTTCACCGTCACAATGTTGCTGTGGTGTGAAGAACTTTTGTTGTCTGTTTGCACAGTTCCCATTGTCCTGGTGATTACATGATCACTGTTCACATTCTTGTAAAACTAAACAAAGCATTGTCGTTTTGACATTATTGTAATAATTGGACTTTTTTTTTCTTTCATGTAAAAAACACATAGATTTTTTTATAGTGTCAACGGATTGGAGAACGGTTTGATTTTCTGTCACCAGAAAAGCCCCGTATTCGTTCTTTGTGTAAAAAGACGTTATTGGCACTTTTTTTTCTCCATTGTCACTGAAACAAAAAATCGTGTCAACATCTTTCGCATCCAATTTTTGCGGTGTCCATTATCGACTGTTCATGTTTGTACCTGTATTCATCTCACATAACCAGAAAAGAACAGTAGAATCACCTCTTACTTGTATTACGTTGTATTATGTCCATAGATCATCGAATCGTCCAGAAAAAAAGGTTTTCAGAATACCAAATTTGCCTTATACTCGTTCTAGTTATGATGATCATATACGTAGATTACCTGTGTTTGTGTTGTGTTGTCATGTCGTGTAATACTGGACAGCGAAGACAGACAGCCTGCTCTGGGTTCGGTGGCCTCGAAATACCAGAAAGGAAATAAAGTAATACACCCTTGATTCAGATAACTAACTCCAACATAATTCAAATAAACACTGAATATGGTGTAAGACTCGAAACACACTTTTCACACAAAGTTAAGCAACACGTATTGTTATGTTAATATGAAGTCATAATATGAATTATACATATTGCTGTGTTAAAATAAAGTCAGAGTATGAATAATTGAACTACATGCAGGCTTAGTTTATCTTTTCAGTCTGGTCATTTATGTATTTTTAAAGATGGCAGTTAAAACCTATCTATCTGATTTTGTGGCAAAACTTTCATGAAGACCTACAGGAATACCAACGATGCCAAAAATTCAATACAGGCGACGATTTATAATACAACGTTTTCTATGAATGATGATGAAAGGCAGGGGAGGAGGGGGGTTGCAAGATGGAACTCACAGGAGAGAAAATTGGAAAACTCAGAGAGAGAGAGAGAGAGAGAGAGAGAGAGAGAGAGAGAGAGAGAGAGAGAGCGTTTTTGTTTTGGGGGTTTGTTTGGTGAGGGGGAGGTGGGGGGTTGTGTTTGTTGTTTTGGGGTTGCAGTTTTGGGGGAAGGGGGGAGGGGAAGGTGGTCTTTATTAGCATCTCGTCTCACCGGGTAAAAAAAATGGAGAAGTGTTTGACAGAATGACTAATCAAATTATCACGTGACGGGAAATGGACTTCCAAAATACGCACAATCAATTCCAGAGATGTTTTATACGATTTATGGCCAATAAAACCAGTAGACATATTTCAGCACTTGAAAGAGTCGATAGGGGGGATAGTGGAGCAGGAGAATGAGTAAACCCTTAACTGTATGAGAGGGGTGGGAGATAAGAAGAGACAGATAGACAGAGAGAGAGGCAGACATACAGATAGACAGACAGAGAGGCAGGCAGACAGACAGGGAGGGAGGCAGACAGACAAACAGGCAGGCGGGAAGACAGACAAACAGGCAGACAGGCAGGAAGACATACAGATATACATACAGGTAGGCAAGTGAGCGGGCAGACAGACAAGCAGACAGACATACAGGTAAAGAAACAGGCAGGTGGGCGGGCAGACAGACAGACAAGCAGACAGACAGACAGGCAAACTGATAGACACAGGGAGCACCACAAGGACAGGGAGGGGGGTAGGGGATGACAGACAGACAGACAGTCAGTCAGACAGACACAGAGTTCCAGAGATGGTCAGGAAGAAAGAGACCGGAGACAGAGATGGTGGCTGAAGGACAGGTCAACAAACAGAGGTCAACACCCCAGGTGGCTTGTGTAAGGGGGAAAAGCCAGCCACTCCTTTCATACACCTGCCCTTGGCTGTTTGATCTTTGTTCTGTCTTTGTGGACCCTGACTTGACCTTCATTAGGCTCAACAGCAGTATAAGGGGAGTATATATGTATTATATACATACATACATATATATATATCCTTATCCTTATGCTTATGCTTGTGCTTATCCTTGAGTGTCAGCTTGATATGAAAGCGGAGGCTACGACTGCCAGATGTTCATTTCCATCATGTGATTCTATCAATTGAGGACTTTGGTTGTTTTATCACCTTGTGTCGAGTGTAAAGTATGTTTTGTCTCTTAAAGAAATGACACTGTCTGCTATAAATTATGTCTGGCTGTCTATCTGTCTTGTCTGTCTCTCTATCTGTCTGTATGTCTGTCACGTATACCCAAACGCACAAAACACATACATACACACGCGCGTGCTTCTTGAATCATTCATTCGCTTGTTCGTTCGTTAGTTCGTTCGTTTGTTTGTTCGATTGCTCCCTCACTCGTTCCTTTAGTAGTTTTATTCCTTATAATACTTCTCACAGAGAAACTGTGTTCTGTTCTGATAGAAACTTTTAGTATAAAACAGACAATTCATTTTTGATTGTGCAATGTTGACCAACAATATTAGTGAAAACAGAAAAATACTTTTAAAAAGTAAGAAAGCAAGACCAAACTCATCTGTCTCCGTAACTTGGTAAGAAACAGCTGAAAGCCATGATGAGGCAATAAGGATTGTTTTCAGGGAGAAGTAGGGGCTAGGGTGGCTTTGCTTGTCAGGTTTTTGTCTGATTGAAATTTTTTATTTCGCTGCTTACGTTCTGGCAGAAATACTGATGGGTTTCTCTGCGGAGTTATCCCAGTTAGGGAAGTGCACCACGAATCAGCCACCCAACCATCCCTTTCGGGGAGAAGCATCCTTGCTCGTCTCTTCAGATACGTGTCTTTGAGGGTTTCTCTTTACGAAAAAGAGTTCAGAGGTAAAAAAAAAGGGTAAAAGAGGGGGACGCGATAACTCAATGATCAGAGCACTCGCTTTCCCCCAGCCAAGTTAAGCAACGTCGAGCGTGGTTACCACTTGGATGGGTGACCGTTTGTGCGCCTTGGCTTCAGTACAGTTCACCCAGCTGTAAATGGGTACCTGCCTCTTTAGGGTCAGGGAAGGTAAAGCAGTGAGGGAGAGGAAATGGGCGCTGCCCTCAATTTGCTGGCCCATTGAGAAGTTGACGTCTCGCTCCCCTACAACCACATAGGTTATGGGACAACTTTACCTTTATCTTAACAGAGAAAAAGACTAAACTATAGCAGACGTCTTTTGTTGCGTTATTTTTCTGTCCTCTGCCTTTTGTTTAGCGCCGAATCTTTTCTAGGGCTGGTCCCCTTTTGGCGGGGTTTTGGTTGTTTTAATTTGGTTGTTTTGTTTTGTTTGTGGGGAGTGGCTTTTTTTTAGGGGGGGGGGGGGGGGGGCGCTGTTTATTGGTTGGTTTCTTTTTGCCTAAGTGGCTGAAATATCGTGGGTCTGAATGTCTGCACAACCATGGTTCTTTAGAATGTGACATAAGATTGGATGCAGCATCCCATTTGAGGGGATAGGAAACGATTGGATAATGATAGGTGAGAACTGTCTTCCTTTTCTGTCATCTTTTCACCTGTCCTTCTTGTCTTCGTGATGCTTCGCAGGGGTAAGAAGAGGCTAACGAAGTGGTGAGGTTAACTGCAGCTCTTACCATCCATTTATCTGGCCTTTTTCACAAAGCCAGTACAACTTTTTTTTAGGAGTTTTTAATCTTGAAATGTAAACATATAGCAACAGATCGTCACACATATGGAAAAAAGGTTTTATACTTACTTTGATGTTTTAAAAGGAACATAAAGAAAACAATTTTTTTACCTCTCCTTATGTGCTGATATTTAGAAAAATATATATAGTATGTAACCTATGGTGTGTGTGTGTGTATAAATATCTTCAGGAAACAATGCAAGAAATGTCCTCAATCGTCTCTCTCTCTCTCTCTCTCTCTCTCTCTCCTCTCTCTCTCTCTCTCTCTCTCTCTCTCTCTCTCTCTCTATCTCTCTCTTCTCTCTTGTGTGTGTGTGTGTGTGTGTGTGTGTGTGTGTGTGTGTGTGTGTGTGT
Source organism: Rapana venosa (assembly GCA_028751875.1). Classification (NCBI taxonomy): domain Eukaryota; kingdom Metazoa; phylum Mollusca; class Gastropoda; order Neogastropoda; family Muricidae; genus Rapana; species Rapana venosa. Next base: position 56,545,997 of record CM054151.1, on the reverse strand, counting down.
GTGTGTGTGTGTGTGTGTGTGTGAAATATCATCTGGAAGCAGTGCAAGAAATGTTCTCAGTCATTTCTGTCACTTTCTCTTGTTTCTCTTCTATATATCTCAGCCCCCACCCCCCACCCCACCACCACCACCCCCACCACCACCCCCGTTCTTTCTGGCTTGTTTCCTGCCATTGGCGTCCTTGTTTTTGACGTCATTACAGATTGCCCTCTTGTCTTAAGGCGGGGACTAGACAGTTGTGACCATGGCAAACAATGGGACAGGAACATTGGCAAACAAACATTGCGACACGAACATTGGCAAACAAACATTGGGACACGAACATTGGCAAACAAACATTGGGACACGAACATTGGCAAACAAACATTGCGACACGAACATTGGCAAACAAACATTGAGACACGAACATTGGCAAACAAACATTGGGACACGAACATTGGCAAACAAACATTGGGACACGAATATTGGGACACGAACATTGGGACACGAATATTGGCAAACAAACATTGGGACACGAACATTGGGACACGAACATTGGGACACGAATATTGGCAAACAAACATTGGGACACGAATATTGGAAAACAAACATTGGGACACGAATATTGGAAAACAAACATTGGGACACGAATATTAGAAACAAACATTGGAAACAAACATTGGGACACGAATATTGGCAAACAAACATCGGACATAATATTGGAAACGAACATTGGGACACGAACATTGGCAAACAAACATTGGGACACGAACATTGGGACACGAACATTGGGTCACGAACATTGGGACACAAATATTGGGACACGAATATTGGAACACGAGCATTTGAACACGAACATTGGGACAATGTGGGCTGATGATGATTTGCCAATCCAATCCGTTCCAGCCATCTTTTTTTATGAAGAAGGGTTTTTTGTTTTTTTTAATCGTTTTGATTGGCACACATATACAGTTTAAAACAAACAAATTAACTTTTCATCCAGACAACATTACATCATTTCCGTTTTACACGCGTACAAGGCTACTAGCTACACAAAGTACAAAAATAATCAATCATCATTTTCGTTGTCAAGACAAGATTTATAGATTACATACAGAATTTTACTAATATTTTGAAATGATTCTCAACTTTCTACTAAGTTTATGTACTGGAACTATTTTTTCTGAAAGTTAGTAAACTGCATTTGTTTGCAGTGCTCCAGCTTTTCCATTTCATATCTATATTTTAGTTTATTTAGAAAATTACCAACATTAGGTTTTGTTTTACCAATCCGACATTTATAAACATAGAACTTTGCTCATAGTACTAGTAAGTCGAACACTTCATCAGTTGTAATTGCATCAGTGCCAAAAAGCACTATTTCCACATTAAGGTCCAGTCTCTCACAATGTTACCAGTTGTGTTTTATAGTTACTTCAAGTTCTTTCCAGAAATTCTGTACATACTGACACTCCCAGAAATAATGGTTTATTGTGTCCTTTTCCTTGCCACAAAAATTGCAGTTGTCATTATTTGTAACTTTCATTTTTGTTTAATATTTTGTTCGTGACTGATATTCTATAACAATTCTTTATTTGAAACCATTTCAATTTAATTTCTTTAATTTCATTTGTCAGTTTTAATACTCCGTGCCAGTCTATTGGAATGTTCAGCTGTCTTTCCCAATTCATGAAAGATTTAATGTCGAGAATTTCTATGTTGCTAATCATTTCATGATAATAAATACGGGATCCTTTACCAGCTTTTGATATAATCTCTAGAGCATTGGTCCTTTCCTTACAAAAGTTGTCATCCAGTTTTATATTTTTCATTCTCTTATATTGTTGGGTCGATCGCACGCAGCTAATATAATGCAAAAAGTTAATGTTAGCACCTAATTTGTTTGATAAATTCTCATGAGTTATGAAATCACCATTATCTTGCAGCAAGTGTTCAACCAAAACTAATTTGTTTTGTGCCCACTTTTCATGATACATGCATTGGTCTCCCACTTTGAATTTTTCAGTTAACTGTTGCTTATCCTGTTTATAACACCACTGACCATACCGTCAAAACTCACAATTCTCTCTCTCTCTCTCTCTCTCTCTCTCTCTCTCTCTTTGTGTGTGTGTGTGTGTGTGTGTGTGTGTGTGTGTGTGTGTGTGTGTGTGAAATATCATCTGGAAGCAGTGCAAGAAATGTTCTCAGGCTTTTCTGTCACTTTCTCTTGTTTTCTCTTCTATATATCTCAGCCCCCACCCCACCCCCCCACCACCACCACCCCACCCCCGTTCTTTCTGGCTTGTTTCCTGCCATTGGCGTCCTTGTTTTTGACGTCATTACAGATTGCCCTCTTGTCTTAAGGCGGGGACTAGACAGTTGTGACCATGGCAAACAATGGAACAGGAACATTGGCAAACAAACATTGCGACACGAACATTGCCAAACAAACATTGAGACACGAACATTGGCAAACAAACATTGCGACACGAACATTGCCAAACAAACATTGAGACACGAACATTGGCAAACAAACATTGCGACACGAACATTGGCAAACAAACATTGGGACACGAATATTGGGACACGAACATTGGGACACGAATATTGGCAAACAAACATTGGGACACGAACATTGGGACACGAATATTGGCAAACAAACATTGGGACACGAATATTGGGACACAAATATTGGCAAACAAACATTGGGACACGAATATTGGAAAACAAACATTGGGACACGAATATTAGAAAACAAACATTGGAAAACAAACATTGGGACACGAATATTGGAAAACAAACATTCGGACATAAATATTGGAAAACGAACATTGGGACACGAATATTGGCAAAAAAACATTGGGACACGAACAATGGGACGCGAACATTGGGTCACGAACATTGGGACACAAATATTGGGACACGAATATTGGAACACGAGCATTTGAACACGAACATTGGGACAATGTGGGCTGATGATGATTCGCCAATCCAATCCGTTCCAGCCATCTTTTTTTTATGAAGAAGGGTTTTCTGTTTTTTTTAATCGTTTTGATTGGCACACATATACAGTTTAAAACAAACAAATTAACTTTTCATCCAGACAACGTTACATCATTTCCGTTTTACACGCGTACAAGGCTACTAGCTACACAAAGTACAAAAAGAATCAATCATCATTTTCGTTGTCAAGACAAGATTTATAGATTACATACAGAATTTTACTAATATTTTGAAATGATTCTCAACTTTCTACTAAGTTTATGTACTGGAACTATTTTTTCGGAAAATTAGTAAACTGCATTTGTTTGCAGTGCTCCAGCTTTTCCATTTCATATCTATATTTTAGTTTATTTAGAAAATTACCAACATTAGGTTTTGTTTTACCAATCCGACATTTATAAACATAGAACTTTGCTCATAGTACTATTAAGTCGAACACTTCATCAGTTGTAATTGCATCAGTGCCAAAAAGCACTATTTCCACATTAAGGTCCAGTCTCTCGCAATGTTACCAGTTGTGTTTTATAGTTACTTCAAGTTCTTTCCAGAAATTCTGTACATACTGACACTCCCAGAAATAATGGTTTATTGTGTCCTTTTCCTTGCCACAAAAATTGCAGTTGTCATTATTTGTAACTTTCATTTTTGTTTAATATTTTGTTCGTGACTGATATTCTATAACAATTCTTTATTTGAAACCATTTCAATTTAATTTCTTTAATTTCATTTGTCAGTTTTAATACTCCGTGCCAGTCTATTGGAATGTTCAGCTGTCTTTCCCAATTCATGAAAGATTTAATGTCGAGAATTTCTATTTTGCCAATCATTTCATGATAATAAATACGGGATCCTTTACCAGCTTTTGATATAATCTCTAGAGCATTGGTCCTTTCCTTTCTTAAGTTGTCATCCAGTTTTATATTTTTCATTCTCTCATATTGTTGGGTCGATCGCACGCAGCTAATATAATGCAAAAAGTTAATGTTAGCACCTAATTTGTTTGATAAATTCTCATGAGTTATGAAATCACCATTATCTTGCAGCAAGTGTTCAACCAAAACTAATTTGTTTTGTGCCCACTTTTCATGATACATGCATTGGTCTTCCACTTTGAATTTTTCAATTAACTGTTGCTTATCCTGTTTATAACACCACTGACCATACCGTCAAAACTCATAATTCTCTCTCCTCTCTCTCTCTCTCTCTCTCTCTCTCTCTCTCTCTCTCTCTCTCTCTCTCTCTATATATATATATATATATATATATATATATATATATATATATATATATATATATATATATATATATATATATATATATATATATATATATATATACATAGAGAGAGAGAGGAGAGAGATCTGTGTGTGTGTGTGTGTGTGTGTGTGTGTGTGTGTGTGTGTGTGTGTGTGTGTGTGTTGAATTCCAAATACGAAGATGAAAACAGTTCTTCAGTTATTTCCTGGTATCGATACCCTGGCGGACCGTCAGGGTGGAGCTCAGTCTGCTTACCATTAGGAAGTGATTCACGGCACCTGCCTGACTTATGTCAGGGGTCAGATGTGACAAGTAATGTTCCCTTTCTTGCAGGATAACACACGGCCAGCGTCCTGTGTTTCACATAAATAATGATTCATTGATAATGACATGCATGGTTGGTATCTGTTTTGTATTTCCGGACTGCACATAGTGACAGTCCAGATATTGCTTGGCGTACTTCGCTTGGCCATCAGCTAAATATAATCGGAACAAGAAATAATTTTGAAACAGCTTATATATTTCATCTTTGGTCACGAAGGCGGGGGTGGGATGTAGGCGGGGTAGAGGGGGGGGGGGGAGCTGATATCGTTAACTTAATAAATAATGATAATATATGGAACTCATTTAGCGCTATATCTTGAAGAGACAAATCAAAGCGCTTGCACTCAACTCATTCTTATACAGTCATACAACCAGTAACAGTTAATAGTTCCAACAAGTCCAAATATGTACGCACGCACGCGCGCGCGCACACGCTCACAACCCCACAACCACACACATCAAACACACACACAAACACACACACACACACACACACACACACACACACACACACACACACACACAGGTCACACACCCTGGCAGGGCAATAGAATCTTGGTTGTCGAAGGCAGGGAAAATCTTCGGTTTGAAATAAATATGTCTCGAGACTGGATTTAAAAGTGTCATAAGAAGGATTTTGGCGGAGAGAGAGAGGGTGGGTGGGAGGTCATTCCAGATCGATGGACCAGAAACAGAGAAACAGCAACGGCTGATGATGGATTGGTTGAATCTAAGTATTCGTAAGCACAAGGTATCTGCAGCAGAGCGGAGAGAACGAGAAGGAGTGTACAAGTGAAGACATTCACAGAGGTAGGAGGATGCTGTTTGTGGAGACATTTGTAACAGAGGGTACTGATCTTATATGTTACTACTCTCTGTGGCACAGGCAGCCAGTGGAGAGATCGCAAGAGAGGGGTAATGTGCTCAGATTTTTTTCTTTCTGAGGACTAGTCGAGCTGCAGTTTTGTATACGTTGAAGGGAGTGGATTGATGATGCTGGCAGACCAGCCAAAAGAGAATTGTAATAATCCATATGTGAAAGAATGAGAGATGCCACGAGTTTGGATGTTGCATCTGTGGACAAGTACTTTCGAAATGCACTAATACGCCGCAATTGATAGTAGCATGACTGGCAGGTCTGGGTGATGAATTTTTGCATAGAGAGTGTGTTGTCAATAATGACCCCTAGATACTTCACAGCAGTGGATAGAGAGACTGATGCATTGCCAAATTGTATTGAAGCTGTTGTAATGGAAGAGAGTTTTGTGTTTGGTCCCTACAAGCATGGTTTCCGTTTTATCTATATTTAGCTAAAACTTGTTCTGTATTATCCAATTTTCGATATCTTGAAAGCAGTGGGCCATATTTGTAAAGAGAGAAGGCAGATTTTCAGGAGTATCCTGCTTAGAATCGGATGGTCATCTGCATAAAAATGATGGTTGATTTGATGACGGTTAATTGTATTAAAAGAACAGGGCCTAGAACAGATCCCTGCGGAACTCCACATTCCAGTCTGGCAGGTACTGACTGAATCTTGTTTACTGCGACTGTCTGGAATCGGTTGGTAAGGCATGAACTAAACCAGGTAAGGGCTGTACCAGCAACACCAAACGTTTTTTTTTTGAAGACGGGAGAGAAGAATAGAGTGGTCAATAGTGTCGAAGGCTGTAGAAGTCTAGTAGAGTAAAAAGGGAGATTTTCCCTGAGTCAGAAGCTAGTAGAAGTGTGTTTAAGGTGTGGACAAGGATAGTTTCAGTGCTGTGGTTGTCGCGATAGGCAGACTGAAACGCAGGAAGGAGACTGTTGGAGAGAAGGTGGTGGTTTAGCTGTTTTAGAACTACTTTTTCAAGGACTTTAGACATAAAAGGTAGATTGGAAACAGGTCTATAGTTCTTCAGAATGTTGGGTTCAAGGTCATGCTTTTTGAGTATAGGTGTGACTATAACAGATTTTTAGAACTGAAGGAACATTTCCAGAAACAAGAGATAAATTTACTATTTTCGTGATAGTGGGTATAAGTTGTAGCAGACACTGTGCAAAAGTATGAATGTGTGAAACATGACTAAGAGACACTGACTAATATACTACTCAAAACTTCTCATTCAGTGTGCAATTTCAATCTCACAGTGATTCCCAGCTGGGATGAGTGAGTCAGAGTGCACATTCTGGGTGACCCTCGAGAGTGTTAAGCTGGGGAACACACAACAGCAACAACAACATATACAGCCAATCCTGAAATTCGTGAGGAAGCAAGCATGGCTGTCAAGAGGAGCCTGGAGCACAGGCACCAAGCATGGTTGTCAAGAGGAGCACAGGATCATGGTTGTCAAGAGGAGCACAGGATCATGGTTGTCAAGAGGAGCACAGGATCATGGTTGTCAAGAGGAGCACAGGAACCAAGCATGGTTGTCAAGAGGAGCACAGGCACCAAGCATGGCTGTCAAGAGGAGCACAGGCACCAAGCATGGTTGTCAAGAGGAGCACAGGAACCAAGCATGGCTGTCAAGAGGAGCACAGGCACCAATCATGGTTGTCAAGAGGAGCACAGGAACCAAGCATGGTTGTGAAGAGGAGGACGCTGGTGTGGTCTGACCACGTCACACGTCACAGCTCACATAACAAGACAGTCCTGCAGGGGAATCTTGAGAGAGGAAGATGGGGGGCTGGCAGATGAAGAACTGGATGATGCACAACATCAACCACTGGACCGACCTTGATATGGTTGTATTGCACAAAGAGAGAGAGGGGAGGGGAGAGAGAGAGAATTGAGAAAACTCCCTCCCTCATGTCCCCCACCCGACGACCATCTTAGTCGAGGGTCAGAATGATGGTATTCAGAACTCGGTCAGGCTGGCAATGATGGTAATTTGGAACAGTCACCTTGTTCAAAATAAAAGCGGTACAACTTCAAGTTCAGCTGCTGTTTTACAAAAGTAAAAAAGACAAAATTAAAATCATCTTTTCAGTGGCTTCTCTCCCCAACCCTTAAATGTCACCAATCAGAAGGGATCCATTCCTTTAACAGGTTCTGAAAGAAAACGCGACTTAAGTCACAACATCAACGGCTGGAATTAGACTGCATGTCCAGCTTACACAACTGTCTGAACTTGTCCAAAGGTTTAAAGGTCGAATAATTTTTTCTTTAGTGACTTTCTTTACTCTGAAAAAAATTTAATGGTGATTAGATTATTATGGTACCTGTCCATGCGTGTTGTGTGGAATTGCAATGTCATGTATGCAGACTAGCTTTTTTTGTGTGTGTTCATACATATCAACTGTATATATTCCTGTTTTGTAAGCGCACTGTTCGGAAATCTAATCCGCTGTTTTTTTAATAAACTGTTGACGACCACTACCGTTTCTTGTTCTTCATAATTATCATTGAAAATCAGTGACTGTCTTTCTGCCTACTCTCTCTCTCTCTCTCTCTCTCTCTCTCTCTCTCTCTCTCTCTCTCTCTCTCTCTCTCTCTCTCTCTCTCTCTCTCTCTCTCTCTCACACACCACACACACACACACACACACACACTCTCTCTCTCTCTCTCTCTCTCTCTTCTCTCTCTCTCTCTCTCTCTCTCTCTCTCTCTCTCTCACACACACACACACACACACACACACAACATTCTCACAATATGAATGGATGTTTTAACACCAGGCTGCAGCTCAGTTTTGCTCAAGCATCAGAAGATGTGCTACCGTCTGTAAACCTGGCTGGAGTCTGCCACTGTTCGTCAGTTGATTACATTAGATTCCCAGCGGAGACATCCTGTTTAGGGACTGTATCTACCAACCGCCGTTACTGAACAGTTCTCTCATGTAACACCTTGGCTGGAGTCGTCTTTCTTGTTTATTGTTGTCTGTGTTTGTTGTTGTTTGTTGTTCTTTGTTGTCATTGTGGTGGGTTTACGTCAAAGCGGAGATTTCCTGTTTATGGACTGTGAAAGGGAGGCGTACAGTTTCTAGATCGAAAATCTCCTCTGGGACGTTAATATAATCACAGCAACAGCAGCAACAACAACAAGGCTGACTTACAAGAAGTATTTATGAGAGAACTGACGAACGCCATAGCCGAGTGGTTCAGACTGTTTGAATTCAATCGCATGTGTCCATGAAGTCGTGGGTTCGAATCTAAGTGACGTCTGTTGAATTAAGGGTGGGGAAATTTACGATGTTCCAGGTCAATTTTAAGTGCAGATCTGCCTGTGCCTTAATTCCCTTTGTGTATAATATACACATGCAGAAGATCAAATATGCACGTTAAAGATCCCGTCATTCCTGTCAGTGTTCTGTGACCTATGGAAACACGAACATATCCAGCATATATCCCCGAAGTCGGAATGCAGCTACCTTCAAGGTAGGCAAAAAAATGATCGCATACACAAAATCTCACTATCAGAACTCTGGCAGAGGAATGTAAAAAATACAAAAAGGATAGAGCTGCGTGGTAAGAACTGCCCTTTGAAGTAGGCTACCACAACACAAACTGTGCAACACTCCCTCCCCCTACTCCTCCATCTCTACCCCTCCCCCTACTCCTCCAGGTGTAGAATCTAATTATCGCGGCCTTCATGTAATACCCCCACTGGCCAGATGTCGCCGTGCCTCCCTCCCTCCACACACACGTTTCTGTAGAGGTGAGGGAGGACCAGGAACTGTGCCATGTTTTCTCCCCGCATCCTGAAAAAAAATTTCAGACACACGCTGACTGGTAAATCAAATTTAGAGGACAGGACACTTACATGCTAATGGAGATGGGGCTTGATAACGCAGCAGCTGAAATGTGCACACACAAAGGGACCAGTCAAAACACTGGGGAGAAGGCTACACCAAGATGAAACGATCAGAGATAGCAGCAATGAGAGACGAAACCGTTTCACTCTACCGGCAGATAAAGTGAACACGTTTCTAACCTACTTCATAGTGGATGGTGTGAAGCATGCAGTAAATGCATCTATAATATTATCGCAACTGAATTTTGAAAAAAAAAGTGGGCGGGGAAGGGGGGGTTGTTGTGTCCAACTAAACTCTCTTTGAAACAGCAGCTATCTTTCTTTGTATTTCCCTATTCTGATGCCTGCAGAAACTCTAAAATGGAGTTGGGAGCTACTGAGAGTCAGTTACTGTCGAAAGCCTTTTTTTCTTTCTTTTCGTTCCTTGGCTAAAGCCCCGAGGTTCACCAATGGTGAGATGCTGCGTATGAGACCGTTTCTGCCCACCATGAAGGTGTCAGCATTGAAAGCTTTTTAAAAGTCCATAAACACATGGACTCTTTGATGTTCAGGACAAAATTCTTCTAAAGACTCGGATGAGGCTGAATATCTCTTCTCTCCCTTCTCTGCATTCCCTCCCTATACCGTGTAGTGCCAGGTTTTCTCCTGTGCTCGTCACTCTGCAGGAGGTCTGCCCGCTGGCTTCAGCCGGTACGTTCTGACTCCAGAGCTGAACAGCTCTTTTCTTGTACAAGGTTCTTCACTGGCAGTCTTGGACCTGCCGTTTGCATGGCTTTGCTGCCTGGCTGAGTGAGAGCGAACACGTTGCTTCTTTGATTCCACAGTTCCTAAATCGGATAACTCCGCTGGGACTATTTGATACAATCTACAGCGACAATTACTTGAACCAGATGCATGCTGGGTATGTTTGTGTTTTCATAACCCACCCGAAGCTGACCCAATTTATTGGATACTTAGCGTGCATGTTTTTTATTTTCTGCATATGAAGTCGGAATGTGTCTTCTTCTTCTTCTTCTCCCACGTCTTCTTCTTCTCCCTCCTCCTCTTCTTCTTCGTCGTCGTTGTCGAACGCTCAGACAGCATCTCCAAAGGCATTGACGAATGCCGTGGTATGCTGAAGGCAATCCAGGGGTCCGAAGAGTTTGTCCCTCATCGGCAGGTCAGTGGGTCAGATATCGGCCCTCAGGGTTTGGTGTGTTGGACAAGTCTGGAGGAAGTGTGTTCCACTGTCATGGGAGAAGTGCTACTGGGGCACGCCTCAGAATCACCAATGTGGAACTTGGTAAACATGTGATGTCTGAGTCTGCAGTGTCCAGTCCTGGTTCTCACAATGGTCACGGGGTCTTCTAAAGGGCAGAAGATAATAGTCATCCTTACTGTTTAAATTACGGTGCTGCTGAAGCCATCTTCTCTGTTGCTTTTCCTTCACTATTTTCTTTGCCTCTTCATACGTCACCTCCCGCTCCTCTCGAGGCATCTGACCTCCTATCTTTGCCAGAAGGTCAGCTTCCTCGTTGCCATGGATGCTGCAGTGTGAGGGAACCCACTGGATGAATGTATGTATGCTCAGTGGCCTGCTGCAGGGCAACAAGAGCAAAGGCAAGGGCGTTAAGTTCCTTGTCCTGTGAGTTTTGAACGGTCTGAAGCACAGACAGCGCGTCTTACAAGATAACTCTGGGGTGAATTACCTCTCTGTTGGTGCAGTGTGTTTTGGCTGCTGTCATCGGTGCATCTGCTTTAGGCCTAAAGCTTGTTGACAACTTGCCAGGTGGTACTGATTGGCGGATTTCTGTGCCCTCTTTTAAATTAATGAAGACTCCGCCACCCCAATTTCTGGTAGCGTCTTCTGCTGATCCGTCTGTGAATGCCTGTGTCCAGAGTTCTCTTGGATAGGTCTCTTCCATGTACTATAGCATAAATACTTTTCTCACATGCACTGACTGTGTTCCTTTGGTAAGATGCCAGGAACTGTGACTCTGATTTCTGGGAACTTCTCTCTCTTCCCCGCTGGTACTGTGGAGTGGGTTGGTATTTCTTTGTTCCCTTGTTGCATCAGTTCAGGATCCAGCCTCTCAAGTCTTTGAGCACTGCGCACACTTTCCAAATCCTCTGGCCGCAGGGTCAGCAACAAGTGGAGAAAGAAGATCATGTCGGTGTCATTGGGTGCAGAGGCAAACACCCAACACCGTGATGTCGACAGGTGAGACAGGAAAACCAAAAAAAGTCAAATATGGTGTCAACACTGCTGTCTGCTGTCAGTCATGTCAAAGCCAGGCATTAATGAATTTATTTTGAGATGATGAAGTTTTTGGCATTGCATGGCTGTCACCTGTCTGTCAGTGTTCAGGAGTGCCACAGAGGCGTGGCCAGTTAAAAACAAAAAGTTGATTAGTCAGCAGGTGGAGCGTTCAGCTGCGACAGAGGCCTGGCTTGGTGAAGGAAAGGTCTGATTGGCTGAGCAGGTGGTGAGATCACTGCTTACGTCATCAGCAATGCATCAATCTTATTTATTTATTCTATTCTTTTATTTCGAGGATAATGGAATAAGCACTCATGTACTTTTTTTTTTACACCCAGTCTACTCTTCCAAAAAGTGGAGCGGGTTTTAACGCGTACGTAAGATGTTCTGCATGCGTTAGCACACAGGACCTCGGTTTATAGTCTCATCCGAGGGACTTTGGTGGAGGGGAAGGGGGGAGTGGAGTCGGCATTGATGTTAAGTCCAGAGGAAAAATCCTCTTGAACGAGATTCGAATCCTGGTCAGCAGATCATAAGCGCAATGCCATCACTCTGACCACCAGGCTGTCCTGTGCCCCTGGCCCCCAGTCAGCCACAGGAGCAGGTGGTGATGTCACTGCTTTCATCAGCAATGAGCTACATTGTACTGAATGTCAGCCTTTCGAATGAGACTATAAACCAAGGCCCTGTGTGCCAATGCACCCAGAATAGTTTGCCCACACGTTAAAAACCCGTTTCACCTTTCAGAAGAGTAGGTTATTTCAAACTGGTAGGAACAGACCAGGATTTTTTTTAATGCATGCACGTAAGTGTCGTGTTTAGACATCATCCCAGAAGTCGGAATGCCGTTACCTAAATGATGACTGGGAGGGGGGAGGGGGATGGTCGCACGCGCAAAAATCAGATCATAGGTGAAACTCAGAGCTCTAGCCTATGAACACGAAAATTTTTATTTTTTTAACTGATTGTTTTCTTCTGTGTTGTGATTGGGGTTTCTATTTTGTCCTCCCCATAATTTGCCCATTCGTTTTTCCTGACACACTATGGTGGTTATTTTGTTATAATTGTTAGTTGCTATACCTTAGCGCTTTGGGTTTCTTCAGGGTGGGGAGGTGTGCTTGATTTGTGTGGTTACATTACAGGTATGAGAGGAGAATTAGGCTGTACTTTCACACGCCTACATCTGCAAGTTGTGGTATTGTTAAATAACAAGTACCCCGGGGAGAGGGGGTCTTGACATAAAATCTCTCTCACCCACACACATGCGCGCGCGCGTGCATGCGTGCGCGTACGCGTGCTGTGCGAGCGAAAACAGGAATAACAATAATTCCTCATCTCCCACTGGCCTGACATCTCTTAAAGCAAAAAGACGTTAAATGATTACACATACACAGCGCGTGCTTTCGCTGTCTCTCCTTGTCTCATTTTTTTTCATAGGAAAACACATTTATTACTTTCTAGGTCTGGTATTAACTTTAGGAAAATGCAATAATTTGAACGAAGAGTCATTTATTCTCTCTCTCTCTCTCTCTCTCTCTCCTCTCTCTCTCTCTCTCTCTCT
>CM054151.1:56440405-56527905 GCA_028751875.1 Rapana venosa | reverse complement strand
TACCACAGATTTACAGTGTGTGAGGTTGCTTGAATGTACCATAGATTTACAGTGTGTGATGTTGCTTGAATGTACCTTAGATTTACAGTGTGTAAGGTGTGCTTGAATGTACCACAGATTTACAGTGTGTAAGGCGTGCTTGAATGTACCATAGATTTACAGTGTGTGAGGTTGCTTGAATGTACCATAGATTTACAGTGTGTGATGTTGCTTGAATGTACCATAGATTTACAATGTGTGAGGTTGCTTGAATGTACCATAGATTTACAGTGTGTGAGGTTGCTTGAATGTACCATAGATTTACAGTGTGTGATGTTGCTTGAATGTACCATAGATTTACAGTGTGTGAGGTTGCTTGAATGTACCATAGATTTACAGTAAGGTGTGCTTGAATGTACCATAGATTTACAGTAAGGTGTGCTTGAATGTACCATAGATTTACAGTGTGAGGTTGCTTGAATGTACCATAGATTTACAGTGTGTAAGGTGTGCTTGAATGTACCATAGATGTACACATATTTACAGTGTGAGAGGTTGCTTGAATGTACTATAGATAAAAGGTGCATGTGCACCCGAGCTCTTGTGAATAACTCTGCACTAGTGAAGACAGCCATTCGAACAGGGAACTCTGAACACAGACCGTGGTCAAGTTTTTTTCTTTTTAATCCCAAGTCTAAAAGAAACTATTTACACATTTGATAATGAACAGACTGAGCTAGTCAACGACCAGACCAACATAGAACAAAAAAGATCATCTCAAGGAAGACAAAAATAGAAAATGATGGGAATAAAAGCTAAATCAGGCAAGTTGTGTTTGAACAGCGCCTCAAATCCTGACCCTGATGTCTGGCATTATTTGCATCACTTTTCATCCAGTTCTGACAATGCCTTTCAAGTCATTCTGAGGTTTGTTCATTTCAGCTGCGAGCCGGCTACCCAACCCTAACTCCAGCCTTTTCTTTTTTGGCTGAAGGGGGAGGTAGGCTTTTCCCAATGCTCTGACCAGCAGTGACACAATGACCAACCAACTGACTTTTTGACTTTTGAATTTTCACACCATTTTAAATGTCTCAGACCACAAAAATGAGTTCATTTCAATATTCCTTTAAAGCACGGAAAGTGACAGAAAGCTGAATTCCGGCCATGTTATCTGTACAGCCAGAAAGCACAGACACCTTTCTTTCAGTGTGTGCGATACGTCAGCTCGCCAGCGTTAAGAAGAGGGAGCTGTGCAAAGCGTGTAGTCTCTCAGCAGAGTCAGCAAGAGTCAGCGTTAAGAAGAGGGAGCCGTGCAAAGCGTGTGGTCTCTCAGCAGAGTCAGCGTTAAGAAGAGGGAGCTGTGCAAAGCGTGTGGTCTCTCAGCAAAGAGTCAGCAAGAGTCAGCGTTAAGAAGAGGGAGCTGTGCAAAGCGTGTAGTCTCTCAGCAAAGAGTCAGCTTGTCAGCGTTAAGAAGAGGGAGCTGTGCAAAGCGTGTAGTCTCTCAGCAAAGAGTCAGCTTGTCAGCGTTAAGGAGAGGGAGCTGTGCAAAGCGTGTAGTCTCTCAGCAAAGAGTCAGCTTGTCAGCGTTAAGAAGAGGGAGCTGTGCAAAGCGTGTAGTCTCTCAGCAAAGAGTCAGCTTGTCAGCGTTAAGAAGAGGGAGCTGTGCAAAGTGTGTAGTCTCTCAGCAAAGAGTCAGCTTGTCAGCGTTAAGAAGAGGGAGCTGTGCAAAGTGTGTAGTCTCTCAGCAAAGAGTCAGCTTGTCAGCGTTAAGAAGAGGGAGCTGTGCAAAGCGTGTGGTCTCTCAGCAAAGAGTCAGCTTGTCAGCGTTAAGAAGAGGGAGCTGTGCAAAGCGTGTAGTCTCTCAGCAAAGAGTCAGCTTGTCAGCGTTAAGAAGAGGGAGCTGTGCAAAGCGTGTAGTCTCTCAGCAAAGAGTCAGCTTGTCAGCGTTAAGAAGAGGGAGCTGTGCAAAGCGTGTAGTCTCTCAGCAAAGAGTCAGCTTGTCAGCGTTAAGAAGAGGGAGCTGTGCAAAGTGTGTAGTCTCTCAGCAAAGAGTCAGCTTGTCAGCGTTAAGAAGAGGGAGCTGTGCAAAGTGTGTAGTCTCTCAGCAAAGAGTCAGCTTGTCAGCGTTAAGAAGAGGGAGCTGTGCAAAGTGTGTAGTCTCTCAGCAAAGAGTCAGCTTGTCAGCGTTAAGAAGAGGGAGCTGTGCAAAGCGTGTGGTCTCTCAGCAAAGAGTCAGTTGGGCAGTCAGGTGCCAGTGGTGTGTGCTCACCACGTGACTTTGAAAGGCATCAATCTATAAATAGAGTACATGGTTATGAAATTCAGGAAAAATAACTGAATACTGGCTACAGAAATCTCGTTTTGTTACTCCCCAAAAATAAACATGCAACATTTTTTCTTCTCATTCAGATTGGTAATTTTATCATCACATATGACATAAGTAAATAAAGAATCTGCTAGAATACATCATTTCACAACATAAGCTACTTAAAAATTTTAGAATACACGTTTGAAGTCCCAAGTTCCATACTTGCAGAAAAAGAGCACAGATGGACATAATAGACACAATACAAAGGCTGGGAAAGAAGCAAGAAATCAAACAGTAACTCCTACACCGATTCATGTAAAAATATTTCACTTTAGTCTTGTTGATACAGCTTTTTTTTCTGTGGCGCTTTCAGCTTCCTCTTCCTTCTCCCTTCATTTCTTCTTTCATATATCACCTTTGTTTTTTTCTTCCTTTTTTTTTGGGGGGGTGAGGGGGGTGAGGGTGCTTTGTGGGGTCTCTACTCTTTTCCCACACTTTTTTTGTTCATATTTTTTTGAAAAGGCTGTGATAGAATACATTTGTGCTGACAAGGGAAACACAGACTGCAGGGAGAGATGCAGATAACGGTGTCTCTTCATGGTATGGGATGCATCTCTCTTTCCCTGTATTCTTCTCGTTTGTCGTCAGGGTTGTCTTTCTTTAATGGGCCTCACTTTCATGAAGATCATAGAGCACCATCTGTTTTGGTGCTTCACACAGTACTGAGAGGGGGGTGGGTAGGGGAGGTGGGGGGTAAGTGGAGGGGTTGGGGGGGAGGTGCTTCATGGTGTACAATTTTATTTTATTTTTTAGGTGGGAGTGGTGGGTGTAGGCTTTGCATTTTTCATCAGCCAAAATGTTTTCTCCCTTTCTTTTCCCAACCCTTCTTGTTAAAAAGTTTTCCCCCAAAACAAAGGGATCATTCTGCCAACGACCACGACTATCCTTTCTGAATAAATTATCTGATCCTACAAAAACCTAAACTACAATAATCCAAAAGCAATCAAAATGAAAAAATAAAACACTATTTTCTACAACAGATCTATCATCCTCTCATTATTTCAGGAATATTTCTCCAGAAACCTGACCACATCCAACAAAGAGTCACTACAAAGAAAAGGCAATGAAGGATAAACTCAAAAATCCTTTCCTATTCACCGTCCTTCAATGATAAATTACGTCCACTTCCCTGACCAACAATAAACGCGATCAGAAAACAACAGTATTCTAAACAAAACTCAATGCAAATTGTCAGCGGAAAAAAGATTACAATACACTGTCCAGCACCACCAACACTGGGGGGGTTCTCGTTACAACACCCCAGCCTTACCAACAACACATGACGTTTTCAGAGCTACAGGGCTTGGGTACACTCTAACATCTGATTAGAAAAACATCCTAGAAAATAAATTGTAATAGCCACCCCTGCTTCCGCCATTGTTATGGCTGTGAACAATCCTTCCAGCAGCCTTTCTAGTCCCTACTTTTCTCAAAAATGGTATTCATGTGCATATACTTTTTCTACTTCAAAAAAAGCATACACATATGTAATGCATCGTCTGTTCCCAATTCACAATAACACACACTACTGACTGCTGTCAAATCTATGAAGGCATACCAATGATAGACCAGTGCATACACCTGCCTACGGTGCAAATCACCCCTACCACATTCTCCCACACTAAAGCAGTCTGGGGGTTTTCCTGAAGGGTGAGGCGCACTGAATACTCTGATTTGTACTGCGATACCACACACTGTCCACCTCTTTGCTTCACTCCCACTGACCTGAACACGTGTCCCCTCCTCACCAATATTTTTCCCCATGTGCACCTTCCCTCCCCGGCATCTAGAAGTATAACATGTCACTCCTGTGTCACTTTTGCTACTCCCTTTATCCTAAGCGATTTTTACCTTTCCTATTTTTTCTGCTTTCCAATGATTCGTACATCGTTTAACTTTCCTTTTTAAACCTATAGTTCCTTTTTTTTTATAAAATGTCTCTCATACTCCATTATTTATGTCATCAACAGAAAACAAAATCCTAACTTCCTCCCTCCCCTTTTCATGCCTCTTTACAACCATCTCCTGCAGATCCACCCCCCATCATCACCCCCCCCCCCCCCCCCTATCCTTTCAGTGTGTGCGATACGTCAGCTTGTCAGCGTTAAGAAGAGGGAGCTGTGCAAAGCGTGTGGCCTCTCAGCAAAGAGTCAGCGTTAAGAAGAGGGAGCTGTGCAAAGCGTGTGGTCTCTCAGCAGAGTCAGCAAGAGTCAGCGTTAAGAAGAGGGAGCTGTGCAAAGCGTGTGGTCTCTCAGCAAAGAGTCAGCGTTAAGAAGAGGAGCTGTGCAAAGCGTGTGGTCTCTCAGCAGAGTCAGCAAGAGTCAGCGCTAAGAAGAGGGAGCTGTGCAAAGCGTGTGGTCTCTCAGCAGTCAGCAAGAGTCAGCGTTAAGAAGAGGGAGCTGTGCAAAGCGTGTGGTCTCTCAGCAGAGTCAGCAAGAGTCAGCGTTAAGAAGAGGGAGCTGTGCAAAGCGTGTGGTCTCTCAGCAGAGTCAGCAAGAGTCAGCTTTAAAAAGAGGGAGCTGTGCAAAGCGTGTGGTCTCTCAGCAAAGAGTCAGCGTTAAGAAGAGGGAGCTGTGCAAAGCGTGTGGTCTCTCAGCAGAGTCAGCAAGAGTCAGCTTTAAAAAGAGGGAGCTGTGCAAAGCGTGTGGTCTCTCAGCAAAGAGTCAGCGTTAAGAAGAGGAGCTGTGCAAAGCGTGTGGTCTCTCAGCAAAGTCAGCGTTAAGAAGAGGGAGCTGTGCAAAGCGTGTAGTCTCTCAGCACAGTCAGCGTTAAGAAGAGGGAGCTGTGCAAAGCGTGAAGTCTCTCAGCAGAGTCAGCAAAGTCAGCGTTAAGAAGAGGGAGCTGTGCAAAGCGTGAAGTCTCTCAGCAGAGTCAGCAAAGTCAGCGTTAAGAAGAGGGAGCTGTGCAAAGCGTGAAGTC
Organism: Rapana venosa; assembly: GCA_028751875.1. NCBI lineage: Eukaryota > Metazoa > Mollusca > Gastropoda > Neogastropoda > Muricidae > Rapana > Rapana venosa. The sequence continues at coordinate 56,522,639 of CM054151.1, read as the reverse complement.
TCTCAGCAGAGTCAGCGTTAAGAAGAGGGAGCTGTGCAAAGCGTGAAGTCTCTCAGCAGAGTCAGCAAGAGTCAGCGTTAAGAAGAGGGAGCTGTGCAAAGCGTGTAGTCTCTCAGCAGAGTCAGCGTTAAGAAGAGGGAGCTGTGCAAAGCGTGTAGTCTCTCAGCAGAGTCAGCGTTAAGAAGAGGGAGCTGTGCAAAGCGTGTAGTCTCTCAGCAGAGTCAGCGTTAAGAAGAGGGAGCTGTGCAAAGCGTGTGGTCTCTCAGCAAAGAGTCAGTTGGGAAGTCACATGCCAGTGGTGTATGCTCACCACGAGACTTTGAAAGGCATAAGTCTATCATTCAATATAGTACAGAGCCGTTGTATACAGGAAAAATGGAAACAATACTGGCTACAGGAATCCGTTTTGTTGATCCTCTAAAGGAACTGGCAACATTTTCTCTACTCATTCAGATGGGTAACTTTATCATCACATCTGACATAGGTAAATACATAATCTGCTAGAATACATCATTTCACAACATTTGCTACACTAGAATTTTAGAATACACATATTTGAAGAAAGTTTCATAGTTGCAAAAAAGGGCACAGACGGACATAGCAGATACAGTACAAAGATTGGACCAAAAAATGCAAGAAAGCAAACTAACTCATGAACTGATTCATGCAACAATATGTCAGTCCTGCCGATGCAAATTCCTTTCTGTGGCACTTCCAACCTCCTGCTCCCCCCTCAACCCCTCACTTAAGTCTTCTGTCACATCATTTTTCCTTTATCTTTTTTTCGTGCCCTTATGAACAAACATGGTTCCAGCAAACACAAAAATCTGTATAATTTTGATCGTTAGGCACTTTTTTGCTATTAAAAAAAACAGAAGAGAATACATCACATTGAAAACTACCTTGTTCAATATTTCCATAACAAGCCTCTTATCCCATCGGCAACAAACACGATGTCAGAGCTAGTACACACATTTGTTCTTTGTTTAAGCAAAGGAAAACCAAACTATTTCATTTACAAAATTCTCTGTTCATCTTTCCATGGCAAATCTTAGTATCCCTTTAACTGTAGATATGATTACAAGACAGTAATACTCAGCATATTCAATTGATAAATCGAACAAGTACTCCCCCCCAAAAAAAAAAATATATATATATATATTTTATAGACATACAAATGGATGAGTTTTCTATAATCTTGATATCAGCAAACAGTTTCAGGACTACAGTATTCCTTAAAAAAAACATCTGACCCCCCAAACCTTTTTAAGCAAGCAATATTTTGTTTCAATGTAACCCTCAATATCATCTTTCCATAAATAACTGATTTTTCATCTTGCTTGGAACAAACCCAAACTGGTTTATATTTGAATGCAAATCTAGCCCAGTCAGACAAGCTTAAAGAATAAGGGAAATAAGCCATGCTACTATAAAACCTCCATCTCATAACAAAGAATGAGAATGTTTCACAATACTAAAATAATCTAATCTTCGAGAGAAAAAATCATAAAAGACTATTTTGCTGTGACCAAAACATCGATCTACCAATTAATATTTTTAAACTACAGCTTTTGTAAACCAACCCCCACAAAACTGCCAGCCTTCAGCCTGTAAGGGTTGTCTTTCTTTAATGGCCTCACCATTTCACAGAGCACCGTCTTTCCTGGCACTCTGCAGGGGACCTGGGGGCGGCATGGCGAACCGCCTTTTGGTTTTTGCTTGGTTTTTATGGGGGGTAGTTTTATGTAGCAGCATCTTTTTTTATAATGTTTTAGGTGCTTTATGGTGCATTTTTTTCTTCTTCAAACCAAAATGTTTTCTTTTTATAACCCTCTGTTTGGAAAAATCTTACGTTACTTTCAAAACAGAGATCATTTAACTAACAACAAACAAGACTATCATTTCTAAATAAATGATCTGATCCAACAACAAAGCGAAACCAAAATAATCCAAAATCAATCAAAATGAAAGAACAAAGCACTATTTTTCTATATAAAAAATATCACCATGTCAACATGATTTCAGGAATATATTTCTAAATAAACCTGACCATGTCCAACAAAATTCCTTGACCAGAAAATGAACCATAGCATAAACAAAACCACCTTTATCCTTCAATTTTTCCGACATGCATATTCATATACACACATTTCTACACCAAAAAAAAACCATGTAAGTAATGCAACTTTTGTGCGGGTTTCACAACACTAGACTATCGACTGCTACAAAATCTGTGAAGGCATATCAATGATAGACCAGTGCATAGACCTAGCTACCTGTGGTGCAAATTGAATTTCTCTGTCTCCGAGATGAAGTGTTTTGAATTCGATTTGAAATCGCCCCTTCCACATTTACCCACACAAAAGCAGTTGGGGCTTTTCTGGAAAGTTGAGGCACCCCCAACATTCTGATTTCTACTGCTAGGCTTTACCACACACTGCCAACCTCTTTCCTCCCCCGACCTAAACACGCACTTCTCCCCCAGCCCCCTCATCAGTATTTCTTTTCTTTCCATGTGTGCTCCCCGCCCTGCATCCAGCATTATAAAATGATGCTCCCCTGTCACTTTTGCACCCCTCCCTTTATACCTAAACGATCACCTTTCCTATATCTATGCCTTTCTAACTGATCCATACACACATAATCGTAATCCTCCTGTGTAAACCTGTACTTCCTTTCTTTTCTGAAATGTTTCTCACACCTGTTGTTCGTCATCGACAGAAGAAAGAATTCCGACTTCCTCCACTCATTTCATACCCCTTTTAAAGCCATCTCCTGCAGATCTATAACTACCCCTTCCCTATTACCTCATTGCAAGAGCAGCCCACTGCGTCACTTCCCTATCATTCATATTCATAAATTTTGATGAACCAACCAACCCCCCTTCCCTCCCTCCCTCTCCTTTTCAATCCCCAAACTTTCATTTTAATGTGGTCTACCCCTATCTTTTTTTTAAATACATCTGACTTTGTCATGCTCCTCTCTACCTTTTACTTACACCTTTAATCCTTCCCCCATTCCCACACATCATAACCTGCACTATACTCCCCCCACCCACCCACCCTCTCCATCTGAACACCCTTGCATTTCCCGAAATACCCTAAACACCCACCTCACCCCACCCCCTTTTTTTTAAAGAAGAAATGAGGTATCTACCATTACTGTGTTCATATACCATTGCGTCCATCTGCTTTTCTGTTTTCATGCGAGGTTAGAAAAAAACGGGTTTAGTAGAAGGGTTAGGGTTAAGATTTAGTATCAGGTTAAGTGTCGTGGGTGTGTTGGATGTATGTGTTATGTTTGAAAGCATGTGGACACGCTGGCACATAGACACGTCGGCAGAGTACTCAGTTACAAATGACCACTCCAGAGATTATTTCTTGGACTGCTTCCATTCCGTTTCCTATCTCGTTACGCCAAAACCAAGATTTCAAGTCTACATCCTTTCTGGATCTGTTTCAAGAATGAATTAACGGCACCTCAATTGCTTTCAAGACTACCCGATATCAAAACATGGGAATAAAGTAGTATTCTCCAACAGCGAGCCCTCTTTCCTTCCCGTTGTACTGACCAAGCATTCTACCCCCCTCTCTGCAACACCCCTTCCTTGCCCTCTTGTCCCCAACACCCCTTCCTCTTTAACACCTGCCTGACAATATCTACGAACACCTCCATTCAAATAATACGCTTTGCTCTAAACATCCCTTCCTCATACCTACCCTACAAATATCTGTAACCAACACCTCCCCCCCCCCCCTACCCCGGTAGTATCCCCCTCTCCCAAACATCCCTTCATCAACACCTATGCCTTAATGCCTCCATGCTACATCCTATTATTAACAACTCTTCCTCTTAAACATCTACCTTAATACCTGCAACCCTAAAACTGCCCCTCCTAAACTTACCTTCCTAAACCTCCACCTGACAATACCTGTCAGTCCCTTCCCCATGCTGTCCTTTCTAAACACCTCCTGACAAACATTTCTACTTCAATACCTCCACCTCCTCTCAACTCCTTTGGAGGCCTTCAGCGCGCGCACACACACACACACACACACACACACACACACACACACACACACACACACGTGTGTGTGTATCCCTCACTGAAAGCTGTATACATCCCTCTTGCTTTCATTTCTTTCCCGACATCTTGAATATCAAAAGTTCATCAGTCTAGTCTGCTTCCGTGTTTAGTATAACAGAGTGAAGGTATACCATTGGAGACCATCACAGATTTCCTAACAGTCTTAATAGATTTTTTTTAATTATGCATTTGGTGTAATTTCCCTTGCATTGCAGGTTATACTCTCACCTAAGTAATCTCATTCATTACATATTCTTTTTATGTTGAATATGGATGCACACAAAAATTAACACAGCTCTAGGAGTCTTCACTTTTACTGTTTTGGTGTAAACTATTTCAACTTCACTGAAAGCATCAAAGGTGTGGACACATGAACTGTTCATGGAAGGTGAACTCCGTTAACACAACTGACTTACAGGAGAACCAGAACAAAGGAACAAGTACCAGAATTATTTCTAGCTTGAAAGATTAATTTAGCAACCAAAAACAACAAAGAGGCCCAACTGCATGAAAAAAGGCAAATTTCAAACCCTGGCAAAGTTTGGCATCTCTTCTTTTCCTTACTCTCACTCCCTACAATTCTGAACATGTTCAAAAAGACAAGATAGTTATTACAATATTTAACATTTCATGATTATGTACTCTTTCATTTGAATTGACATTGAAAATATCTTTTAAAAATCTATCAGTCCTAAAAAAAAAAGGCACACTTAGCTCACAGTTCTTTAAATTATTTCCCCACATATCATTCACTGGCGTCTTTCAAAATTACAGTGGTGACACTTATTTTTTTTAAAAGTGGGGGGGGGGGGGGGGTGTAAGGCCGATTTTATTGCAAACATTAAGCACTTTTGTCTTTTTTTTATACTGGTTTTCAATTTCTTTAAGCCATTTCTTTTTGTTTTTTTCTTTTCTTTGCAATTGGGTTTTTTTTATAGTTTATTCTTTTTTACCAATTGATTTTTCTAATTGTTTTCTTATTTTGGGGGATTTTTTGTTGGGTTTTGGGTTGATTCAGATCTTAAGGCCTAGAAAACTCTTTCTCTTATAAGGTATGGTAGATGTTGCACAAGGTTCCATTGTGCGGCTCATAGAGGTCTATTCCTACTTCTTCCCGTTTTCTTCATGTCTTCTTGCTGCTTTCTTCATGATGTCTTCTTGTTGCTTCCTTTATCATGTCTTCTTGCTGCTTTCTTCATCATGTCTTCTTGTTGCTTTCTTCTTAATGTCTTCTTTCTGCTTTCTTCATGTTTTCTTGCTGCTTCATGATGTCTTCTTGTTGCTTTCTTCATGATGTCTTCTTGTTGCTTTCTTCATCATGTCTTCTTGTTGCTTTCTTCATGATTTCTTGTTGCTTTCTTCATGATTTCTTGTTGCTTTCTTCATCATGTCTTCTTGTTCCTTTCTTCATCATGTCTTCTTGTTCCTTTCTTCATCATGTTTTCTTGCTGCTTCATGATTTCTTCTCATTCCTTTCTTCATCATGTCTTGTTGCTTTCTTCTTCATATCTTTTTGCTGCTTTCTTCATCATTTCTTGCCGCTTTCTTCATTTCTTGCCGCTTTCTTCATGTCTTGTTGCTTCCTTCATGTCTTCTTGCTGCTTTTTCATCATGTCTTCTTGCTGCTTCCTTCACCATGTCTTCTTGTTGCTTTCTTCATCATGTCTTCTTGCTGCTTCCTTCACAATGTCTTCTTGCTGCTTTCTTCATTATGTCTTCTTGCTGCTTTCTTCATCATGTCTTCTTGCTGCTTCCTTCACCATGTCTTCTTGTTGCTTTCTTCATCGTGTCTTCTTGCTGCTTTCTTCATTTCTTGTTGCTTTCTTCTTCATGTCTTCTTGTTGCTTTTTCCATGTCTTCTTGTTGCTTTCTTCATAATAGTGTCTTGTTGCTTTCTTCATAATAGTGTCTTGTTGCTTTCTTCAAAATAGTGTCTTGTTGCTTTCTTCATCATGTCTTGTTGCTTCTTCTTCATGTCTTCTTGTTGCTTTCTTCATCATGTCTTGTTGCTTCTTCTTCATGTCTTCTTGTTGCTTTCTTCATCATGTCTTGTTGCTGCTTTCTCCTTCATGTCTTCTTGCTGCTTTCTTCATCATGTCTTCTTGCTGCTTTTTCCATGTCTTCTTGTTGCTTTCTTCAAAATAGTGTCTTGTTGCTTTCTTCTTCATGTCTTGTTGCTTTCTTCTTCATGTCTTGCTGCTTTCTTCTTCACGTCTTCTTGCTGCTTTCTTCAAAATTTCTTGCTGCCGTCTTCATCATGTCTTCTTGCTTCTTCCTTGACACTGTCCTTTTGTTGATGTTTCCTTCACACCGTCCTGTTGCTGCTGTGCACTGTTGTTGCTGCTGTGCACTGTCGTCCTGTTGCTGCTGTGCTCTGTCGTCCTGTTGCTGCTGTGCACTGTCGTCCTGTTGCTGCTGTGCACTGTCGTCCTTCTGTTGCTGCTGTGCACTGTCGTCGTCCTTCTGTTGCTGCTGTGCACTGTCGTCTTGTTGCTGCTGCTGTGCACTATCGTCCTGTTGCTGCTGTGCACTATCCTGTTGCTGCTGTGCACTGTCGTCCTGTTGCTGCTGTGCACTGTCGTCCTGTTGCTGCTGTGCACTGTTGTCCTGTTGCTGCTGTGCACTGTCGTCCTGTTGCTGCTGTGCACTGTTGTCTTGTTGCTGCTGTACAGTCATCTTGTTGCTGCTGTATACTGTCGTCATCTTGTTGCTGCTGTGTACTGCCGTCATCTTGTTGCTGCTCTGCGCTGTTATCTTGTTACTGCCCCGTTTTGCTAAGCTGGTTCCAAGGGCCTGGTAACAAAATGAAGAGGGTGTAAGTGTTCAATCCATCCCATGTCCCCATTATACTGAAACTAGTCTACAGGAAAATCAATAACAGTGATAGAACTGAAAGATGCTTCCATCATTCCAACTTCATTTAAATGCTCTGTGGAGAGGGATAGCCTAGTGGTTAGAGCATGGAGATCCTGATCTGAAGGCTTGGGTTCAAATCACCACCGAGAGGCCCACTCGAGGGTTTCCCCCTTTAGTTGACAGTACCGACTTCCTGAAAATCCTTTGGATGAGTCGATTAACTACAGGTCTCGTGTAGGCACGCACACATATCTTGTGCACATATTAAAAACCCATCCCGTCTTTTGGAAGAGTAGGCCACTGTGTGCTGGAAAGAATGGATGAAACCTTTTAAAAACTCACTAAGTTGTGTTTGAACATCATCCCTTTAAGTCAGAATGTGGCTGCCTTAACTGTGAGCAACTGATTGCATACGCAAACTGTAATCAGTTTTGAACTTGGGTGCTCTAGCCAAGGAATGGGGAGAAAAGGCTGTCGTCCTCTATATGAAATTAGTGTGGTCTTCTGTTTTACTGATACTGTCATCTTATTTCTATGGTCAGGGCAGGACCAATAAGGCGACAGATGATCTTATGTCTACATCCGTGATGCTATCACCGGTCCTCTTTTTACAACGCGTGCACACTGTTGTGTTTAGGCATAACATGAAGTCGGAATGCAGCTATCTTAATGGTTGGTAAAACCGGTTGCAAAATTCTCACCATTAGTGAACTTTTGAGATCTAGCCAAGAAGCAGTATATAAAAAGTTTGCGTGTATGTCTTTTAAACATCTCACAACCTTACTCTAACTAAAAGAGGACGTTTCTTCTTTATGGAGAATACCAGTTTTTGTTCGGAGCTGGTCAGGGGTGACACTGTCCCCATGCCATTGACTTCAGAACAGAGGATGTGGCTGTATGTATGGCAGTGTGCTGACCTCCATCCCTGACAAGCCAGTGACCTGAGTGATGGGCTTCACCTGGTTCAACCTGTCCACAGACACACCCTGAACAAGTCCTGCAGTGCTCTGGTGTCTCCTCAAGGAACTAAAGGAGAGAAGATCAGAGTACAAGCTGATGGGAATTTCATACCTGGATTTTGTCTTCATGCAGGTACCATGTCATCACTGGTATCTGGACTGTTGATGAGTAGTTCAGTGACATATGGCGGTGTTTGATAAAGTCAGGACGTCATTGCTGCTGTACAGGATGGTATCGGCATCAGATGTCACTGTCACTGAAGAGACCAGTGCTGTGTTCGCCAACTTTTCCTCGGGCTGGTCCCTCTTCAGGTTTTTGGTGTAGCACTGCCATGTCAATGTCTTGGCAGGAGAGCTGTGATATGTGACCTGATTAAAACCAAGCCAGCTTCCTCCTTTTCACATCAGGCAGCTGGGGTTCCTGTGGCCCAGCTTTCATGTTTCTCCTGGATCATTTGAAACCTGGCAACCAGACAAATCTTTAAGCTAAAAACAACAGAAGGGAGCGGAGAGAGGGGGGAGGGGGAGCAAGTTTGTTGGTACTTTCTGTGCACAGCCTGAACAAGCGGTCAGCAACAACTTCTAATACAAGGGCAGGCAGTGTCATGATCACCTAGATGGGCAGGGGGTAGAGGCTGGGGGTCAGGAAGGTGTGCTCCTGATCTGACGGCCCAGGATCATGCCTCCACTAAGGCACCTGTTCAAGGGAAGGGAGTTTTCTCCTAGACTTAGCATCAGTACCAACTCCACTCCCAGAAAAGTCCTTCAGATCTGACTATAAACCAAGGTCCCAGATGCGAACACACGCCTAACATCTTGCACACGTGCTAAACACCTCTTTCGCCTTTCGGGAGAGTAGGCCATTTCCTGCTGGTAAAAACAGTAAAAACGGATGACGTGATAAAAATATCCATACACTCTGTCGTGTTAAGACATCATCCTCGTAGTCGGAATGACGCTACCTTAGCGGACAAAACGGTGGCATAGAGAAAATCCCACCTGGGAGCACAGCTGATCGGGGAACTTTAAAGGAAATCGCTTAAATGTTACCATGCGACTTCAATACTCTGAACCAGGCTAAATCTACACTTCTTTCTTAAAGACATTAAACCCAAGAACAACTTGTGTAAACTTAACAATTAAAAACCAGGAACATATTCTCTTTAAAAACAAACTTGCAATCAAAGTGGTACTTTTCTTTCTGTAACACTACTCCTTACTGCAGCAAAGGGAGTGCCCACAAGCTATGTAAGCTACCTATAAAAATTTCAGTCATCTTGACATTTTATTACCGTCTGTCCAAAGACAAAGGTTGGGGCTAATCACCATAATTTGTTCATACAGCGCCCCACAGCTGTCAGTTTCCCAGACTTTCAGCTACACTCAGCTGCTATCAATACCACCCCAGCTGGTGCTGATTAAAGCAGGAACTGACCGCACTTGGACTTGGTATAAGGAGGGGGCTCATTTTAGCACTAGGAGGCACCGTGGTCGAGTGGTTTAGGCGGTCAGCTCGTGATCCAGAGGTCGCGGGTTCGATCCCCGCTCGGCTTGGTGTTGTGCCCTTGGGAAAGACACTTTACTCCTATTTTCCTCACTCCACCGAGGTGTACAAGTGGGTACCAGCTCTGCTGGGGAAGTATCTGGCGACAGACTAGCGTCCTGTCACAGGGGTGGTGAAAAACCATCAGTTCGCTTAACGCTACAGAAACCGGGATAAGCTCCGGCTCTATGGGCCTTCTGGCTCGAAAGAACATACTTTCATTTTAGCACTGGGCCCTGGACCCTTGACTGAGTTATGCTGGATTTGTGCCCTGTGACCCCTGTTCTTAATGAGCTTTAATTTTACAGTTTTACGTAAACCATAAGACTTAAGATTTAAGCACACACACACATACACACACATAGATAGATAGATAGATAGATAGACAGATAGACAGACAGATAGATATGTACTTACAATTGAGGTCTTGTTAATGGAGAAGTTCCAGGTATTGACGAAGGAGGTGAAGTTTCCAGCTGAGGGCACCAGTACAGACAGGAGAAACAGCTTCAGCAGAACTGCCCTGTGATCAGCATGACAACTCTAACCCTGATGCTACAACTTCTGTGAAATAAGAGATGGAACAGAAAAACCCAGACAGTTTGCAAAACGCCTAAAGAAGAGTGATGGAGAGACAGAGTGACTAGTCCTCCTCCAAGAAGCAGCCAGCTGTGCACAAAAGCCTGAGACACCTTCACTACCACAACAGTGGCACAAAAGCCTGGTAGTCTTCATATACACTATGTGTGGCAAGACTTAAAACACGACAGAACGAACTACCACAACAGTGCCAAGTGAAAGAGTAACAGAGTGACTAGTCCTCCTCCAAGAAGCAGCGAGCTATGCACAAGACCTAAGCCACCTTCACTACCACCACAGTACCCACTAAGTGTGAAAGTTTAACAGAGTCACTAGTCCTCCTCTAAGAGGAAGCGAGCTATGCACAAGACCTGTGCCACCTTCACTCCCAAAGCAGTACTGACCTACGTGTCCACCACGTCGACCAGCCTTCAGGACCAGGATCAGACTGACCAGCCACCTCCAGACCTGCTGCTACAGACCATCTGACCAGATTGAAAGTCATGGGCATCTTCACCACCAGATTGAAAGTCATGGTCATCTTCACTATCTTAGGAATGAAAACTACCCAGCATTGCCAGTGCCTTCAAAGATCACCTTTCCTAAGGAATGAAAAATTCTACCCAGCAAAGATCATCTTTCCTAAGGAATGAAATATTCTACCCAGCATTGTCAGTACCGTCAAAGATCATCTTTCCGGGGAAACCAGGACCACTGTCACCAGGATTGCTCCCATTTGATATCCTGGAACTGGTTCATTTTCATGCTTTTTAAATGTTAAGGTGTTTTGTTTAAGAGCGTTTTACTTGCAGGGTGGAGGGGGGTTGGTTTACGATTTATTTTGTGTTATTTTTGTTTTTGCCTTCTCTCTTGACAAATATAGCCTACTGCTTTCAAGATATCCAAAACTGGATGATAGAGAACAAGTTACAACTAAACGCTGATAAAACTGAAGCCATGCTTGTAGGGACCAAAAACAAACTTCCATTACAACAGTTTCAATAGAATTCGGCAATGCATCAATCCCTCTATCCACTGCTGTAAAGTATCTAGGGGTCATTATTGACAACACACTTTGCAAAAATTCATCACCCAGACCTGCCAGTCGTGCTTCCATCAAATACGGGGTATTGGTGCAATTCGAAAGTACCTGTCCACAGACGCAACATCAAAACTCGTGGCATCTCTCATTCTTTCACGTCTGGACTATTGCAATTCTCTTTTGGTTGGTCTGCCAGCATCATCTATCCACTCCCTTCAACGTATTCAAAACTCTGCAGCTCGACTGGTCCTCAGAAAGAAAAAATCTGAGCACATTACCCCTCTCTTGCGATCTCTCCACTGGCTGCCTGTGCCACAAAGAAACTATAAGATCAGTACTCTCTGTTACAAATGTCTCCACAAAACAGCACCCTCCTACCTTTGTGAATGTCTCCACCTGTACACCCCTTCTCGTTCCCTTCGCTCAGCTGCAGATTCCTTGTGCTTACAAACACCTAGATTCAACCAGTCAACTGTTGGCCGTCGCTTTCTGTTTCTGGTCCATCCATTTGGAATGGTCTCCCTATCTCTCTTCGCCAAAGACCACCTTGTGACACTTAAATCTGGCCTCAAGACATATTTGTTTCAAACCTAAGAATTTCCTATTCTGTTTCATTTCATAGCTATCCCTGCTTTTCAACAGCCAAAAATTTTATCACCCTGCCAAAGTGTATGACGAGTGTGTGTGTGTGCGTGTGCGTGAGTGTGTGTGCATGTGCATTTGGACTTGTTAGAACTATTACTTGCTATTGGTTGCATGACTGTGTAAGAATGAGTTCAGTGCAAGCGCTTTGATTTGTCTGTGCAAGATACAGCGCTATATAAATTCATTTATTATTATTATTATTATTATTACCCTGTTTAGTTTTATCTGGTTGGATTTTATTCAGAGTTTGGTTTAGTTTTATTCAGGGTTTAGTTTTTATTCAGGGTCAGGGTTTGGTTTAGTTTTATTCAGGGTTTAGTTTTATTCAGGGTCAGGGTTTGGTTTAGTTTTATTCAGGGTTTAGTTTTATTCGGGGTTTAGTTTTATTCAGGGTTTAGTTTTGTTCGGGGTTTAGTTTTGTTCGGGGTTTAGTTTTGTTCGGGGTTTAGTTTTATTTAAGGTTTAGTTTTACCTGGTCTAGTTTTATTCAGGGTCTAGTTTTATTCAGTGTCTAGTTTTATTCAGGGTTTAGTTTTACCTGGTCTAGTTTTATTCAGGGTTTAGTTTTACCTCGTCTAGTTTTATTCAGGGTTTAGTTTTATTCAGGGTTTGGTTTTATTCGGGGTTTGGTTTTATTCGGGGTTTGGTTTTATTCGGGGTTTATTTTAGTTTTATTCAGGGTTTGGTTTTATTCAGGGTTTAGTTTTATTCAGGGTTTGGTTTTATTCAGGGTTTGGTTTTATTCATGGTTTGGTTTTATTCAGGGTTTTGGTTTTATTCGGGGTTTAGTTTAGTTTTATTCAGGGTTTAGTTTTATTCGGGGTTTAGTTTAGTTTTATTCAGGGTTTAGTTTTATTCAAGGTTTAGTTTTATTCAGGGTTTAGTTTTATTCAGGGTTTGGTTTTAATCGGGGTTTGGTTTTATTCAGGGTTTGGTTTTGTTCGGGTTTGGTTTTGTTCGGGTTTGGTTTTATTCAGGGTTTAGTTTTATTCAGGGTTTAGTTTTATTCGGGATTTAGTTTTTTTCGGGGTTTGGTTTTATTCGGGGTTTGTTTTATTCGGGGTTTGGTTTTATTCGGGTTTGGTTTTATTCAGGGTTTAGTTTTTTTCGGGTTTAGTTTTATTCGGGGTTTAGTTTTATTTGGGGTTTGGTTTTATTCAGGGTTTGGTTTAGTTTTATTCGGGGTTTGGTTTAGTTTTACTCGGTTTACTTTAGTTCAGGTTTATTTTGGTTTAGTATAAAAGGGTTTTTTTAAAGTTATTTTTGCTTGAGTGAGGGCGTTTTATTATTTTTTTCCGGCAAATTATATATTTTTGTTGGTTGTTTATTTTAAATCCCCATTTTATTGTGTTGTATCCTTCACTTTTTTTTATTTGTAAACCTACACGTTTTATATTTTTTAGTTTACAAGATTTTTTTCTATCAAATTCGTCATTTCAGTTTCGGAAGGGGGGGGGGGGGGGGGGGGTAAGATATTTACAGCTACTTTCATTTCAACTTTATGGCAAGAAGTGACCAAAGTAATCAGGGATGTGGTGTCCAGGGATCACTGAAAGACAACCGACAGGTGTTCCAACACTCGGTCATGAAACAGAACTGAAGAAGCAAACTTTGATCACAGCCTGAAATCTGAAATCTCCGCTGGAAGGTAAATATGATGGCAACAACAAGAAGTGATCATATTCTTAATCATATAATCAGGACTCTGCTCTTTTCCTATCAAATATGCTGCAAGCTCTTTGGACTCGACCCTGAAGCCTCTGAAAACAATCATCCTGAAGACTACCAGCACTGGGACAGTAGAACAACTATTCCAAGGATAAATATCAATCAACATACGTTTGTGCCTCAGAAAAATGACGAAAGATTGTTAGCAGAAAATGTCACTTTCCCAGAGCGCTGTTGAAGCATTTCCTAAATCCACTCTCTACAGACGCCTACCTAAGGGGTCATGCTATCACATCAGCAGTCCACCGGCACTGTACCCCTGTACTAAATGCACTGCACGTCCACTGTCTCTGATTGGAAGGTCCACGTTTGTTGACCAAAATCTGATAAGACGTAATAGAAGTGTGTCAAACACACACACACACACACACACACACAACAAAAAAACTTTTCGCCAATTCTGACCCCACTAGTTTTCCTTCTCGGTATCCCTCCCCTGTAAATGGTTTCAATTAGCTGCGTTATGAAGCATTTGTAATCGATTGCATTTCTTCCATAAAGACTATCATAGCAACTACGATATTTTCATAAAGACTCAAAGCAACAGACTTCTTTAACTTCTTCAGAAGTTGCGGTAGCGCTGCACTTATCAAGTAGCGTTTCTTGGGCAAACTAAACCTGTGAAGCCCATCCCTCTCCACGTAGAAGTGTGCATGCTGGGTATGTCTATACTGTCCATACCACCATTTATAGCTGGCATCTTTAACCACCAAAGTAGATAAGCAGCAGTACAGTAGCAAATGCTCTGTCTACACAGCCATAGCATTGGTCATCTCACCATTTATCACTTAAATGTGGGGGAGAGGGGGGGGGGATAGCTAGTGCTTAGTTATGATTTGATTGCCAGTGTTCGAACCACCACGGAGGCTCCCATTTTAGGGAATTTTCCGCTAGAGTTATCAGCCCGTGTGCAAACAATCAGAACATCTTGCCCACTGGTTAGCCTAAAAGCACGTTCTGCCTTTTGGAAGAGTAACCATTTTGCCCATCTGGAGAGATAAGAATATCTCACTTATCTCCAAGATCAGACTAATGCGCTCCCTTGTCATATCCATATTTCTGTATGCCTGTGAATCATGGACCCTGACTGCAGATTTGGAGAGAAGAGTACAGGCAATGGAGATGAGATGCTTTCGGAGACTCCTTGGCATCTCCTACAAAGACCACATAAGCAACGAAAGCGTGCATAACAGAATCCAGCAAACCATTGGACCCTATGAGAACCTTCTAACGATCGTGAAAAAGCGTAAACTTAAGTGGTATGGGCATGTCACAAGATCCCAAGGAATTACAAAGACAGTTTTGCAAGGCACTGTCCAAGGAGGAAGAAGAAGAGGCAGACCAAGGAAGAGCTGGGAGGATAACATCAGTGAATGGACAGGCCTAGAACTCAACAAAACCCTGAGAAAGGCAGAACAGAGAGAAGAATGGAGGGAACTGGTTGCTGAGTCTTTGAGGGTGCCCCCACGGTCGTCAGACTACGGGACAGATAGATAGATAGAAGCGGCTGACTTTTTAAAAATGCATGCACACAAGTGTGTTTAGAAACCATCTCGGAATTCGGAATGCGGGTACCTTAACAGCAGGTGAAAGCGATTGCATACAAAAATTTAAATATTGGTGAACCACGAAACTGTCCAAGGGAAAAAAAGCTCTGCCAATATTTTGTCACCAATGTATCACTTAACGAAAACATTTGTCACTAAAATGAACAGGTGGTCAAGGCATGTATAAACAAAGGAACACACGGACCATGAAAATCGAGGCCATATGTGCACTGTCTGGTCATGGCGTCCATGCTCAATGTGAAAAACCATTCCACTCCACAGCACTGTACCCAGTATACTTCTGCCTGCAGACCAGTTACATGACCGATTTGCTTGCATACACATGTGCGCACGTGTATGCACAAGACTGCGCATACACATACGTACACACGCGCGCTCATGCAGCACTGGAGTGTATGTGTCTCAATATTTGATTAACTCTTTGTGTTGAATTTTGAATTGAAAAGTCCACAAAATGGCTGATAGGATCACGTGAGTGCAAAGCGGACCCAGTGTTATGCAGGCAGGCCTACAAGGAATGAATTGTTTCCCAACAAGTATGTAAGAAAGCAAACCAAATAATTACATTTGAACAAACTTACAGTTCTGATACACGAAGATTCTAATAATTATAGTACAAGAACCAAAACTGCTAAATACATGAAAGTCAACCCACTCTTAAACTGTTCGAAGATGTCCTCCAGCACTGATATCTGTTCACAAATCCAAAAACTGGTCGGTTCACTGTTCTTTTTGAATTGCTAACTTGCTTTCCAAATACTCATTTTCTCAGTTAAATTGACAGAAAATATATTTGAATAATTCCAACTAGCCTACTTAATAAATAGCAGTTTTAATTGCAAGGATTTTAAACCAGGGGGAAAAAACTTGGGACCTAGTATCACCTTTCAATGAAAACTTGTTGGGCGAAAGGACAGCTTCATTACTTTCTGTCTGCATGAAGATACCAGCTTTGGGACAGACATTTCTATTCGGTAGACTAAGGCACAACACTTTTAAAGACAGCTTTGCTTTAGCAAATTAAAATGTGTGCACACTTACCATTTTGCTGTCTTGGCCAAATTCACTAACTTGTGGCGGGGCTTTTGTCGTCTGCATCTGTACTGTCTTCTGTGTCACCCCTGTCCCTGTGTGTGTGCACCCCTGAACTGACAGGAGACAATGACCAATCAGAGTCGAAACTGATATTCCGCACGCCCTCTATGCTACTCCTTATAATCTCCCTTGTTTGTGTCCCCAAAAAAATATAGTGTATGTTCAATCCTTCTGACATTGGTTCAGGTGTGAAACATTCATTTTACCTTGTGCATACAAAAAGGTGACATGTTTATGTAAAATTTATTAAGTTCATGTATAGAAACTTTTTAGAAAAAAGTGTGTACATTTTTTCCCCAAAAATAAACCTGTAGATATTGGCAGTGACGTCACATCTAGCCTGACCTTAAGAGGATTGAACATATGCCAGAAACTCAAGCTCTGCACCTTGGCAAGCTACACTCACAGAACAGGAGAGAGTCACGGGAAATCGCTTGTTCCACCCGCTACCTGTCAGTACAGGGGTAGGCTTCAGCTGCTGAGAGTGGCAGTGTGGCTGTCCCCTTCCTCTGGCCTTAAGTGTCTGTAACAGCAATATGCTACATGGCTACATCACTGCTATATGACTACATCATTGTGCTATATGACTACATCATTGCGCTATATGACTACATCATTACTATATGACTACATCATTGTGCTATATGACTACATCATTCTGCTATATGACTACATCATTGCTATATGACTACATCATTACGCTATATGACTACATCATTGTGCTATATGACTACATCATTGCTATATGACTACATCAATGCTATAATTATGTCTACATCATTGTGCTATATAACTGCATCATTGCTATATGACTACATCATTGCTATATGACTACATCATAGTACTATATGACTACATCATTGTGCTATATGACTACATCATTCTGCTATATGACTACATCATTGCTATATGACTACATCATAGTACTATATGACTACATTATTTCGCTATATGACTACATCATTACGCTATATGACTACATCATTGCGCTATATGACTACATCATTGTACTATATGACTACATCATTGCTATATGACTACATCATTGCTATATGACTACATCATTGCGCTATATGACTAAATCATTGTGCTATATGACTACATCATTGCTATATGACTACATCATTGCTATATGACTACATCATTGCGCTATATGATTACATCATTGTGCTATATGACTACATCATTGCTATATGACTACACCATTGCTATATGACTACATCATAGTACTATATGACTACATCATTGCTATATGACTACATCATTGCTATATGACTACATCATAGTACTATATGACTACATCATTACTATATGACTACATCATTGCTATATGACTACATCATAGTACTATATGACTACATCATTGTGCTATATGTCTACATCATTACGCTATATGACTACATCATTACTACATCATTACGCTATATGACTACATCATTGTGCCATATGACTACATCATTACGCTATATGACTACATCATTGCGCTGTATGACTACATTATTGCGCCATAGAAGAAGAACAACAACAACCACAACAACAACCACAACAACAACATGGAATTTATATAGCACTGAATCGTGTAAAACAAACAAAACGAACCGAGCGCGAGCGCGTGTATGTTTTTGTATGTGTAGGCCGTGTGTGTGTGCGTGAGTGCGTGTGTGTATGTGTGTGTGCGCGCGCGCACGCGTGTGCGTGCGTGTGTGTTTGGTGTGTGTGTGTGTGTGTGTGTGTGTGTGTGCGTGCGTGCGTGCGTGCGCGCGCGTGTGCACTATTTTATTTAAAAACTGAGATATTAAGGCTTTATTTTTCCTGATTGAACAGATCATTTGAACCTTTGAGTAGCCGATTAAACTCCTAAGTAAAACTGAGTTGGCTGGGCCGAGAGAGAGAGAGAGGGGGGGGGGGGCTGACCAGGTGTTGGCATCCTTGTTGGGTGAGGATTAATTTTCTCTCAGGGACCACACTGTTCAACAGCACGCACAACAGCAGTAAGTTAGATTTACGGTCTAAGGGAAACAACCCTGAAAACTGATAGCACACAAAATTCAGGAGTTAATCAGGTGGCACATTATTAGCCTACTTGTTAAAGAATGCTGAGCTTGGTTTGTCACAGTTATTGAAACAGAAAACAGGAAGGACAACTTTTTGTTAAACTATTACCAATTTATGGAGAATGATCTTAGTGAAAACATCTTATTTTTCAATCTGAGTACAAAACTGATTAGAAAAAGCATTCTGTTTGTGTGTGTGGGGGGGGGGGGGGGGGGGAGGGGGGAGGGGGAGGAGAGTGGAGTCGGCACTGATGTAAACTCCAGAGATTCTTTTAGAGATCTAGCGGATTCGTTAATGAGTATCAAGCATGGAAATGTATGTCTTATGGGTGATTTTAATGCCAGAACATTCTGCATAACCAACGATTTTATATCAAATGCACAAGAATTGATTTGGGTTATGAATTTCATTGTGTTTTCAAATGCCTGTATTTCAGTGAAGATAGATCCAAGTTATTACCCAAAGTGTAATATGAAAAACCAAAGGTAATGAAATTTTAAACATTATTTAATATGGAAAATAAACGGACACTTAAAAATAACGTCCTTTTTTTTCTTAAATACTAGCCTACTGAATCAGTTTTAAAGTTCTCCATGTTATGTGTGTCATTTAAATAAGTGTTGAATTTGCTAAGTAAAAATGAGTGAATGAGTGGTGCGTGCATGTTCAAGTGTGTGAGAAGATCTTTATGTCATTTAATGTGTATCTTCATGTAACCCAGTTGTGTTTTTTTAAGTAACCAGGTCTTGTCTTCGTATATCTTGTATTCTTGGTAGTTCATTCCCTCGATACATTCAGCGGCAATTCATGTTTGTTGTTTCTCTTTGTTTGCTTGTTTCCCTTGAATGTCTTGTCGTGGTTACTGGAGGAAGCTTTGTATGTTTTGTCCCTTTATGATGATGGTTGTTTCTAACTGTCTTGTTGTGGTTATTGGGTAATGTTTTGTATATTTATTTCTTCTTAATTTTAGATGGTGGCCAGCGGTAATTTTTATACAAAGGATGGCCCTTTCCCTTGTAGAAAGTTGCCTCTGATATACTTTATAATGAGTTTCCGTAATTCTCTACAGACTGCAAAAGGCACAATATATGTTTTGTCAAGCCTATCCAGTCTGAAACAATATGACCTGACCAACACTGAAGGTGTGTTATCTCGAGCCAGGTTGACGCCGGGACACACTATGATAGGTGTGGAGTACAGCACTGCCAGGTAGTCTAAAAACACATGGGCTTCCATAGCAACATTATTTCATCCCCATCATCACCATTGATCATCGTGCAACTCAACTCAACTGTCTCCATCGCCACTGCTGTCGTCGGTAGGAGCTCCACGCAATGCCACCAGGGTTCACCATCTTTCTCTGTCTTTGCTGAGTTCTACTATCTCCTGTAGCCCTCCTCCCAGACCACTGACCTCAGTGATGTTGGCAATATAGGATGTTGGTGGTAGTCTGCCTCATTTCCTTCTGCCCTCAACCTTACCTTGGAGAATTGTTGGACATCATCAGATGTGTTTGTGTGTTTCTGTTTGCATGACCAACATTATAATTATCAGTCTGCGCTCATCAGTTTCATCCAACATTTGTCTCTACACTGAGAGTTCATCAACACTGCTTTCATTTGTTCTTCTGTCTGACCATTGCACTCTTAGAAGTCGCCTGTAGAACCACAGTTTGGCTGCGTCTATTTTGTCTCTTTCCAATCTTCGTGGTGTCCAGGCTTCTGACCCATACAGCAACACAGACCAGCTAAGAGTTTTGACAATTCTAATTTTTGTGATATTTAGGTATGCCTCTGTCTTTCCCAATGTTGTTTGACTGAATCGTTTTGGGGTTTGTTTTGTTTTGTTGCTTGGCCTATTCTTTTTCACAGAGCGTAAATACTTGACATTTTGAACGACTTCCAGATCTGTCCATTGATTTTTGGTGTTCTGAGGGGTGGCTGTACTATTCATGTGCATCACTTTGGTCTTTTTGGTCTGCATCACCTTTGTAGATAATTATCTGCTGCCTTGGCACAGTGGTTAGCGCCTTGGATTACGGACTAGAAGGTCGCAAGTTCGAATCCATTAAGAATCACGGGATTTTTCAGACTCTAACAGGCTCCTCCCCAAATGAGTGTGCTGTGGGCTCATTGGGGAGACTGGGGCCATACAGTCGAGCTTCATCCACTTTACGGATGTGAATTTGAGAGTGTTTCTCAAATTACCTGACCAACATTGCAGGTAGTGGTACATCTCAGGCCCGGTTGACGCCGGGATATATTGTGATAGTAAGCGTAGAGTACAACCCTGTCAAGTAGTCTCAAAGCATATGCACTTCCACAGCAGCACCATTACATCATCCTCACCCTCATTGATCATATTTTGAGCGCTTTGATTTGTTGCTTTACAAGATTCAGCGCTATATAAATTCCATACATTATTATTATTATTATTATTTTGCTCTAGTCTTATGGTGAGGTCAACTTTGGCTTCTCATACACTTCTGTGCCTGTGGTGAGTTTGTGTCAAAGCCTTTGGGGTTGGAGGTTCACGGGAGGAAAGTCATTGGAGAGACATTGTGGTGGTCGCCACCTCAAGTGGGCGACTCAGTCTGGCTCTGCGACTGAGCTAATACTGTCATTAGTAGGGGGCTTAGTATGTAGTGTTCTGCGTATATTAGCTTAAAGCAGGCACCACTGAACATCACCAAAGTGACCCAGCAGCAGTGCAGGGACCCTCTGGCTGGTGGCCCCATGGCGGTCTGGCATTGATGGACTTCCTGTGGACTTTTGACCTTGAAGATACGAGATAACGAATCTGGGTATAGCTTGGGTGGAGAGATTGAAATGAGCGGCGTGGGAACAGCAGGACAGGAACGACACAGAAGACGAGGCAGCCAAAAGGAAAGAAAAAAAACCCCTCTGTAGATGATTCTTCTCATGCTCTTGACATCATTGGCGATGAGTGCTGTATCACCAGCATACCTGAGGTTAGTGTTGTTTCTGCCTCCTGTGCCCATGCCACGAAGGTCATCCTTTCTCATTATAATAATAATAAATGGAATTTATACAGCGCTGTATCTTGCACAGACAAATCAAAGCGCTTGCACTCAACTCATTCTTACACAGTCATGCAACCAATAGCAAGTACTAGTTCTAACAAGTCCAAATGCACACACACACACACACGTTATACACTTTGGCAGGGTGATGGAATGTTTGGCTGTTGATTATCATTTGTTTTATTATATGCTGAAAAGATGTGGGGATAATAGGCAACCCTGACTTCTCCCTTTTTAATAAATTATATCAAAGAACTCACAGTGCTTGCCATTGACTCCATTACCTTCTGATCTGAATGTAAATTTGCTATGAGCGAGATCAGATGCTTTGAAAATGATGATTTTTAACATTGTGATAACCAAATGGCGATGTTTGACACTGTCAGAAGCCTTACTATAGTGTATAAAAGTTACGACTGCCCCATCCTCAATGTTTTAAATTTTCCTTAACAGTATGTGAAGCACATAAAGCATGTCTGTTGTTCCCCTTCTATGTCTATATCCTCCTTGACAATCAAATACCTCTTTCTGCTTTATTCTTCAGTCTGTTGAGAAGGATAATCAGCAGAATTTTGCATGAAACATCATGCAATTAAAGAATATTGTCTCTGATTCTGTGACCCCAGATGCTCTTGTCTTTTGTGACCTCAGTTTTACTTTCCTAATAACTTTTGTGCCTGTGTCGAGTTGTGTCAAGCCTTCATCAGAGTTGGGTTTACAGGACCTGGAGGTCATTGGAGGGATGTTGTGGCGGTCAGGTCACCTCCCAGGTGGATGTCTAACACAGCCTGGCCCCCTGACTAAGCTAGTAGTTGTTGCTGCCAGTAAGGGACTAAGTAGGTGGTGTTCTACATATTATGTCAGTTAAAACAGGCACCTCTGAACACCACTGATGTGACCCAGAAGCAGTGCAGGGCCCCTCTGGTTTGAGGCTACATGACAGCCTGACACTGCTGAGCTCGCTATGAACTTCTGACCTTGAGGATGTGACAGAATGAATCTGGGTATGGTTTTGTGGGAACAGCAGGATGGAAATGTCACAGAAGATGAGGCAGCAGAAAAACAAAAGGAAGAGACAGACAGACAGACAAAGACACAGACAGACCAACAGACAGAGAGAAAGCTGCATGCAAATGTCTGGTTCTGAAAGACATGGTTACCCAGAGTTTTGTTTTGTTAGCTGCTTGTCTGAACATGGCCTGAAATGGTTTTCAATGGGGGGGGTTTTATACACAAATACTTCTTTTAACTCCAGTCCAGGTATTGCAAGGAAGTATGTGAACTAGTTGGACAGTACAAAATGGGGGGTTTTGTGCCTGGTGTGCACATCAATTCCTTAATTCCAAAATATTCCAGACATCTCACAGCAAGTGTGTTCAACTGTTCACAATATGCTACAGATATATGGTAGCACTGTATGAAAATCATAGTCATACCACTGAGCATTGTGATAGTTCTATTGGTAGAATCATGTATTGGTAGAATTCCTATCTTCAGACTCTCTCACCATGCTGAAGTCTGATGCACTAGGCCTAACTTGTCAGGTGCTTAACGGCAGCGCAACGCATTTTCACTTGCTTGACAGACAACAATAGTTGCTGCCTGAGTATGCAGAGTGACGAAGAAGACTCGTGGTACTTCTAGAGTAAACATGCATAATTTCCCTGGGTTGAACATTCATCCCATGCTTCCATGCAAACTAGGTAAGACAATCGGGTCACGAAAACAAAAGGAACACACAAATCATTCACACCTTTTTCTTTTATTTAAAAGTCATCTTTTTGCATTACATTTACACCATCTGACCCAAACAAGTAGATCTATTCGCTCATAGAACTATGACCCTGATAAGCAGCAGTTTATGTCATCAGCCAACTGAATCAAAAATTCATTAACATGAAAATAAGCAGGAAAATACTGTTTGATAATATGCTTTCTTTGATAGTGACCATAAAAACATTTTTTTGTGGTAGAGGTGGGGGGAAGGGGAAGTCAGTTCTCTTTGTACTGTTGGTTGTTTTTATGTCAAAACTGTCCCAGACATTCCATGTTAAAAAAATTTTAAAAAGGGGGGAGGGGCTTTCTTACTTCATGAACATGTTTGACAAAGTGGCATCTTTCATAAAATAGATAAAGCTTCACAAATTCTCCTCAAATGTCCTCTTTTTCACCACTGGAAGCCAAAACCACAGACTGAAAATTGCTGTAGAAGATAAATCACAACAAAAACGTTAAAAACAAACAACATAACCCATCACCGTAACAGCACAATCATAACTACCACACCATGCTTTCCGAACAAAACAACAACATTTAAATCCACCCCCACCCACCCCTCTCACACACACACACAAGACACTGAAGACAACCCTGTGACCCTTTACTTCCGACAAGCTGACACAACAACGTGAAGAAGGTCCCGACTTCTAGCATGCTGCAGATTCCATGCATCCAGTGCACACAGTAACACCCACACAATAACACCCACGCATTCAGTCACACAGTCACGCACACAGTCACACAGAGCTGCACATGTTGTCTTGTAGAGCGTTCAGTTCTGACTGGTGGAAAACAGGGCCAGCAATCCTGACGCCACCCCCACAGACACCATGTAATTTCTGAACCGTCTGTCAAGGAAAAGCGTTCATCATAAGGCCAGACTGTGATACATACATTCAATACAACAGTAATATTCACAGCCCCAGCTGCCTCACGTCTGCCCTACAAACCTAAGCATAACAGCTAACACTTTGGATTCTAGTATATACACACACACACACAGGTGGGGGTGGGGTTCTGGTTTATTTTGCTTTTTGTTTGTTTTGGGTTAGGGTGTTTTTCTTGGGGAGGGGGTATTTTGGACTCTTTTTCTCGTCTTTTGTTAGTTCTATATGGTTCTTCATTTGTCTTCGCTGTTATTCTTGTCCTATGTTAGTTATTGTCGCTGTTGTTGTTGTGTACGTATGTTTGTGTTTGTTTGTTTATTTCCTTGTTGTGGTTGTTCTTGTTGATTCATCTTTTTTGTTGTTGTTTTATTCAGTTGTTTGTATGGTTGAAGGTTTGTGTGTGTATATGTGTGTGTGTGGGGGGGGGGGGGGGGGGGGGAAGCAGTTGGTGTGGGTTTTTTAATTTTTATTCTGTTTTGTCTTCTTTGTTTGTTTTGGTTTGGTTTTTCTTTGTTGCTTGTTTGTTTGTGTTATGACGGATAGTTTTTCAAGATTTTTGAATTGTATGGTTTAATATTTTTCTGGGTTTTTTGTTTTGTTTTTAATTCCACATATGCATATGTTATTGTTTTTCTTGTTTGATTTGTATAGTTTACCATAGATTAGGTTTTTTATTCTATGTCTGCATATACATTATCTTTTTTTTTGTCGCTTTTTTTTCTTTAGATAGATGGCTTGATGAAAAAAAGCAAATGCACTGCTTATTCAATGTACCATCTGAAAATAAAAGTTTGACTTTGACTTTGACTTTGACACACACACACAGGGAAAGGGAATTAACACATGACTGACTGCTAGCTTCTTGGAGAATAATAATTCATCCATGTCTGTATCCTTGGAACTCACCGACATATCACAATATTAATCAGGACCTTACTGACTACTCTTGTTAAAACCTGACCCCCATTAACTACTCATACTGGAACCATAAAAAGATAAATATCTCCATCGAAACACAGCAGCAACTGAGTCTTTAGCTGTTAACTACTGTGGTCATTGTCAAAGTTATTACATTCACCAATCTTATCTTGAAAGATATATTCCTACTGTATTTCTTTTTCATCTTCACAGGATTCATATTAATGAGAAATCATCACAACAAAGCCCTGCTTTTTTTGCTTTTTTTTGTGCTTTTTTTTAAACAACGCCTGACTTAACACTATGTTCACTCTGTGACGTTTTTGTAATCAACGTCTTCTGATAAAAACTGCATGTTGATGACACAGACAACAGTCTGACAACTTGCTCCCTAAACCCTCTTCCATGCACATTTCATGATCTTCTTCAAACCATGCTTGTTGACGGCAAATGCTCAGGGCAAAAAAGCTTGTTTCACATTCTAGGAACACTGAAAACTCAAGTCCCCTTTGTCACTCCACACAACTGACAACTACGTCTATTTTCAACAGATACATGTACATTATTATAGTATAATTCTTTTACTTCAAGGATAATACAATAAGCACCCATGTGCTTTTATACATACAATCCCCAATACAATATTCTTCAGGTTTTGAGAAAGCAAAGGTTGGTTGTTCGAACAATTTCTTGCTGTACTATATTAGTTAAAACTCATTTAGCAAGGTAGTTGTTTCTGGTGGGGTTTGCTCTTGCTAGTTGTAATTTCTAGCAAAGTCTACCCAGGAAGGAAGGAGTCTCACATGTGTACAGGTCATATTTGTTTGTCACACACTTAAAACCGTGAGGCCTGAAACTTAAACACCTGTCAAGCAGAAAACTGGATTAACCCTAGTGGCGCGGTTCCCAGAATATTCCGGTAAAGGCGGGTCTAAGCTGTGTGGCGGATCCCGGAATATTCCGGGATGACGTGGGTGATCATAGTTGAAAGCTTACTTTCGCTTTCAAAGGTCAGCCAATGAATGTTAAGGTCATTGTAGGCCCGCAGAAAGGGGTGAAGGTCGTTTGACACACACAAGCAACGAAGAATCTGATTGGTTAAGAGTTATTTTAAAAAATTTTTCCGACCAGCCGAGATCGTCTTCAACAAAAATGGCGGCCAGCGTTTGCACTAGAATTTCTTCAAGCGTTTTTCGAGCTTTTTTACAAAATTGACAGCGAGGAGGAGTTTTAGAGGCTGGATTTGGTTGAAATAAACAATGAGAGAGACGATGAGGTAAGGATTGTGGAATATTTTTTAAAAACTTGGTAAAAATCGATCGCGATCGGACTGAATCGAGCGGTGCTAGTTTTGCTGGATGGACTTCTTCGCTACTTGGCGATTTCGACGTCACAGATTGTTTTACTTTATTTTGACGCAATGAGGCTTCGCAATAACTGTTGTTGAGTCAAATCGCTATGCTGCTGAGTACTTTGCATCACATGAAATCAAGCGATCTTTGTATTTTTGTCATAGAAAGCCACCACTTCGCACATTCCGCCATGACGGTCGCGATGGCGTCGATCCTGTTGCTAAACTTTTCCGAGTATTTGGTGACCGATAAAGCGATACAAACTCCTCAAATTTTGAAAACTAATGTCAAGAAATAGTGTTTACCTAATCATGACATTTATGCACTGCAAGAACTTTGCTTATCGTGTTAAAATCGATCCGGGGCCCTGACGGTGGAACAGTGATCGGTAGTGCGCACATGATTTTTTTTTTTGGATTTTTTTTACATAATCATAAACACTACACACTATTATAAAATTATACTCATTTAAAACCATATTATCTGTTCTTTCCAGTGATTTATAGCTTAACACATTTAATTCAGTTTTATATATCAATATCAAGGGTTGTTTGAGCCCACCCTGCTCCAAAACAATGCTAGCCAATGTTAATTCAGCCAATAGAAGTGAGGCTTGTTGCTGTCTATTTAGCGCTACTAGGGTTAAAATCAATACTGATTAATTCATCCATAAGAAAACAAATACCTAAACAGACAGACTGACTGACTGACTGTCTTTCTGTCTCTCTCCCTCTTGCTCTCTCACACACACACATGCACACACACACACACACACACTTACTCACTCACTCACCCACACCATTATACAACACACACACACAAACACACCAACTCACCCTCACACCTACCCACACCAACGCCAACACACACACACATGCACAGCCCACAAAGAACAAGCACAGCAGGCAGACCAGTCACCCTGAACCCAAAGCTGCCCTTACAAAAGGATACACAGGGGCGCTGAAGTTCTTCAGGATGTAGAAGGAGACGACGATGAGGAGAACCAGGTAGAGGGCGTTGTTGTAGAAGATGGAGAAGGTCGTCGCCTCGTAGTCTGCCACCTCGTTCTTCTTCCACAGAATTCTGCCATGACACATCTTACCCACATTATTATTCTTCTGCAGAATTCTGCCATGACACATGTCACCACATTATTTTTTTATACTGAATTCTGCCATGACACATGTCACCACATCATTTTTACATAGAATTCTGCCATGACACATGTCACCCACATCATTTTTACATAGAATTCTGCCATGACACATGTCACCACATCATTATTTTTATACTGAATGCTGCCATGACAAATGTCACCACATCATTATTTTTATACTGAATTCAGTCATAACACATATCACTCACATCATTATTTTTATACATAATTCTGCCATGACACATATCACCCACATCATTATTTTTATACTGAATTCTGCCATGACACATGTCACCACATCATTATTTTTATACTGAATGCTGCCATGACAAATGTCACCACATCATTATTTTTATACTGAATTCTGCCATGACACATGTCACCACATCATTTTTACATAGAATTCTGCCATGACACATGTCACCCACATCATTTTTACATAGAATTCTGCCATGACACATGTCACTCACATCATTATTTTATACTGAATGCTGCCATGACACATGTCACCACATTATTATTTTATACTGAATTCTGCCATGACACATGTCACCCACATTATTTTTATACTGAATTCTGCCATGACACATGTCACATCATTATTTTTACACTGAATTCTGCCATGTCACCACATCATTATTTTTATACTGAATTCTGCCATGACACATCATTATTTTTACACTGAATTCTGCCATGTCACCACATCATTATTTTTATACTGAATTCTGCCATGACACATGTCACATCATTATTTTTACACTGAATTCTGCCATGACACATGTCACATCATTATTTTTATACTGAATTCTGCCATGACACATGTCACATCATTATTTTTATACTGAATTCTGCCATAACACATGTCACCCACATCATTATTTTTATACTGAATTCTGCCATAACACATATCACCCACATCATTATTTTTATACTGAATTCTGCCATAACACATATCACCCACATTATTATTTTTATACTGAATTCTGCCATGACATATGTCACCACATCATTATTTTTACACTGAATTCTGCCATAACACATGTCACCACATCATTATTTTTATACTGAATTCTGCCATAACACATGTCACCACATTATTATTTTTATACTGAATTCTGCCATGACACATGTCACCACATCATTATTTTTATACTGAATTCTGCCATGACACATGTCACCCACATTATTTTTACACTGAATTCTGCCATAACACATATCACCCACATCATTATTTTATACTGAATGCTGCTATGACACATATCACCCACATTATTTTTATACTGAATTCAGTCATAACACATATCACTCACATCATTATTTTTATACTGAATTCTGCCATGACATATATCACCCACATCATTCTTCTGCAGAATTCTGCCACAACATGCTATGACACGCATCATCCACATTGTTTCCATATCATTATTTTTCAACAGAATTCTGACAATATGCCAAGACACATATTATCCACAATGTTTCCACATCATTATATAAGTACATAATTCTGACAACATGCCATGACACATGTCATCCACATTGGTTCCACATCATTTTTCTTGTACAGAATTCTGACAACACACCACAACATACATTGATCATCCCCATCTCCAAAGGTTGCTGTTTCACCTCATTCTTCTTTCACAATTCTGACATTACATTGTGTCAAACCTCATCCACATAGATCTCTCAGCATAATACAACACCATACAAATCATCCACATCTCTGAACACTGAACTCTGAACACCTACTTCTTCCACAGAACTCAGATACCACCTTTGGTTCTGAGGTCTAGGTTATTTTCTTGCTTGATTTCTGCTGTGGAGTTACATCAGAATAAAATCCAAATTTGTCATTTACAGATATTTCTATTACACTGTAGTATTTCTCATGACGGCTCACAATGTTATACCATCGAAGCCACCCTACTCTACTGCAAAAGATGGGCGAGTTTTGAAGCGTGTGTAAGAAGATCTTATGCATGCATCACACAGAACCTCAAGAGTCTCTTCCTCTACTGATCTACCAACAAGTGGGAGCCACAACTAAGCTTAACTCCAGAGAAAAAAATCCCTCCAAACACACAACTCAATGGAGGCTTGAACTGTACCATCCAAATACTTCAATCACTTGCCCTGAAACTCTAACCACCCCACTATCAAAACCCAATGCCACCATAGGAAATCTGTCATTTTCTAAGACAGCCAAAACGATTAAACCAACATTTACACAGGCCTGGCAACAAACACTGTTAAATGGAGTGTTGCGTGGAATGGATTGAAGCGCATTTCACCACCTTCATGTAAACCAGAAAGTATGTCATAACTTCAGACAAAGAGACATAGACTCATACCTCTCGTCTTTCTCTTTCTTGGTCATTTTCTTGTCATCAGCCAGCTTCTTCATCACTTCCTGGGCAACAGCATCCTCACGTTTCACGGCCACCCTGAACAAAACATTAAAAAATGTAGAAATATATCAGCCGAACCACACTCATTAGCATTCTTAAAAACACTTCCAGAATGAGCACCTTCAATCAAAGGTCCAACTGAGCATTACTCATTGGGGTCAACAGAGGTCAAGTTGAGCATCAATCATCATATCTGGTTTAAATATTGCTCTTGTGTAGATCTTTCAGTCTTGTAAGGAGGGGTTGTTTACAACTACTGAACTAGTTTTGGTTTTTTAAAAATATGTTTCGTTTTGCTTTTTTGTACTTCACCACTGCAGGCTCAGGTCAGCACAGTGATCCAACTTTGGCAGCTCCAGAAACAACAGAGTTAACCCTACAGATAGACGACTATCTGAATTTATCTTGTCTTCAGTATACATGATATATGTAATGTATACACGTACATCCTGCAGTAGTTTAACATCAGATCATAGAATTCTTTGAATGATCAAACCACAGAATAACAAAAGAAGTTCAAGCAAACTGAAAAAAAGGGCTCAGTATTAAGTTATTAACTTCTTAGTTCTTGGCAAAATGTAGGCAAACTGGAGTTAGTAGTACAAAGACAAAAAATAAGTTTAAAAAATATTTTTCTTTATTGTTTTAAGATGCTTTAATTCTATTGCATGTGCGTTTTTACATTAAACTCTGCATCTTATGATTTTATGGCTGTTCACTGACAATGAATTTAATCTTTGATAATGAAAATAATGTACCTAGAAAATCCCTATAATAATTATATTAATAATGTGTGAAACATTTAACCTCACACTCTCTCTCTCTTTTCTCTCTCTCTCTCTCTCTCTCTCTCTCTCTCTCTCTCTCTCTCTCTCTCTCACACACACACACACACACACACACACACAACACACACACACACACACACACACACACACATAGCATCTCTAGCGACAGATCTACAAAAGACTGACTTGTGCTTCAGAATAAACTTCACATTCTTGTAGGCCATGGCCACCAGGTAAGTGCTGACAATGGTCCCCAGCACAAAGAACACAGCCGACTGATACAGATCCATCTGGTGAATGCGCCAGAACAACCCTGCGACAGATTTAAAGTGAAATAAACATTGCTTATTATTTAGAATAATTCTGTTGTCATTACATCCCTGCTGTCAGATTTCATAGTTCTGCATACCCAAACACAAGGTTTACTAAAACTAGTACTTTAACAAAACTGCATCCATTGGATGTATTGTCAACTTTAACCCAAAGGGAACATTTGATACTTCAGTAGGCTACTGGTACTATATCAATTATCACTATATCAGTGTATACTAATATATATATGTATGTATGTATGTATGTATAAGGTTTATATAATACTGGCTCAGTGGCTGATGACATGTTCATTTGCTTGATTCTGCATAAATACAAAAATTATGAACAGTAGTCTACACATGGTGTGTGTGTGTGTACGTACATGTGTGTGTGTGTGTGTGTGTGTGTGTGTGTGTGTGTAGTACATGTGTGTGAGCAGTGTGTGTGCGCGGGGTGTGTGTGGTGTGTGTGTGACTGTGTGTGTGTGTGTATGTGTGTGTGTGTGTGTGTGTAACTGTGTGTGTGTGTGTGTGTGGGGGGGGGGGGGGGGGGGGGGGGGGGGGGGGGGGGGGAGGGGGAGAGTAAGTGGGAGTGTTTCATTTCATTAGATTAATGGATCTAATGTCCCATGTAATTATCTTATATTATACTAATATTGTGAGATAGAATTATTGATGCATGTCAGTAACTGACTAAAATTATGTTTTATTTATTTTATAATTATCATTTTCTTCATGGCTGAGCATTGACACATGTGGGAGTACTGCATAATTTTGTACTTCAACTTGTATCTCTGACTGACTCAGTGACTATGTGACTGTGAGTATGTCTAGACTCTAGAGCTGTCAGTGTTTATTGTAACATGCCACATGGTGAATGTGACCAATTTCATTTTGGACATTTGAAGCCTTCTGTAAAAAGAATTAAGACAGCTTTACAAAATCCTCAACTGAAGAACAACGAACAGTCTCCAAGGAGCTTGAACGCTTTCAAGCACAAGCATACAGATGCACATAATGACATATATATATATATATATATATATCATTATATTATATAATTTATTTACAAAAGCTGACTCTGTGGAGTGGGTCAAATTGACTCAAAAGCAGACGCCACGTCACATTTTCCCTAGGTGGGCCACGTGAAATCAAAGATCAAGACATTATTCTGCATAATAATAATACTCACATATAGGGATGGCAGACACGATTAGAGCATTGCCATAGAACAACGCCGATGACTTTGTCGACACATTGCGGCTGAAATCTTGCAGCAACAGCTCTTCTTCGCGAGACAGCTTGTTCTTGTTTCCACCAGCCATTTTGACTCAAGTTTACGGGAAAGACCGAATGTAGACGAGTGGTTACGAAGATTTTAAACGAATACAAAAATCTTCACAAACACAAAATATCTTTCCAAAATAAAAGGTCAGATCACGCCAACGGTCGTTGCTCAATTATGCCTCAACTTCTGTTCTTGAAAAATTTAATCCTCTAGTTTTGTTTGTTTAGTTTGGTTCTTGTGTCAAATAAAGTATTTTCATATTGATGAAGAAACTGTAACTGGTTACCTGCACTTGTTTTCCTCTACAACTATTTTCTCTCAATAATCATAATAATTTATTGATTGAGAAAATCTGCATCAATACATTACTCAATGGCTTGGTTGAAGCACAGAAAAGAGGTAAGTAGTATGTTCTTTCGAGCCAGAAGGCCCATAGAGCCGGAGCTTATCCCGGTTTCTGTAGCGTTAAGCGAACTGATGGTTTTTCACCACCCCTGTAACAGGACGCTAGTCTGTCGCCAGATACTTCCCCAGCAGAGCTGGTACCCACTTGTACACCTGGGTGGAGTGAGGAAAATAGGAGTAAAGTGTCTTTCCCAAGGACACAACACCGAGCCGAGCGGGGATCGAACCCGCGACCTCTGGATCACGAGTTGACCGCCTAAACCACTCGACCACGGTGCCTCCAGAAAAGAGGTAAGTCAGTTACAAAAAGATATTTTTAAAGTGAAATTTGTTTGTTTTGCATTCAGGGTTTTTTTTGGGGGGGGGGTTTTTGGTTTGGGGGGTGTTTTGGCTAGGGGGTTGATCATTTTGTTTTTTGGTGTGTGTGTGTGTGTGTGTGTGTGTGTGTGTGTTTTGGTTTTTTCTATTGGGGTTTCCTCCCCCACATGCAACAGGTTGTACTGGGTTACATGGATACCAGTAGCAGTAACAAAGAACTTCTCTGACTGACCTGACACCAGAAAAAAAAACATATGGAGACTTGGAGAGGAGATTGGCGCCACCAAGGAATATCCTAAGCCCACAGAAAAAAACATGAAAGACAAATGCAAAGCCAATATGATACCGGATCGGTCGAGGCCCGGGTTACCAACGACCGTGCTTTCCATTGATCAACACCAGGGTGGAAGTGACAAGTCAGCTACTGGAGTTAAAACATTACTTAAGTTCCCTAGAGAACAGATCACCATTGGTACATGGAACGTCCGTACACTCTACCAGTGGGGAAAAATCAAAGAACTAGAGTATGAGCTTAGCCGCTATAAATGGGACATTATTGGACTAGGAGAAGTGAGATGGACAGGATTTGGTGAGACATTGACTGAAGAAGGCAACAAGATCTGGTACAGTGGCCAAGAGAAACATCACCACCAACATGGAGTGGCATTTATTGTCAGAAAGGAAGTAGTGGGGTGCATTATCAGCTGTACACCGGCTTCTAGCAGGATTATCAGCATCCGCGTGTCGGCCAAGCCCAAGAACATCACCATCATACAAATCTATGCACCATCATCTGACCATGCAGATGAAGAAGTAGAAGAATTTTACGAAGATCTTGAAGAGACCATTATGAAAATACCCAAGAAGGACATCATCATCATCCAAGGGGATTTTACGCCAAAGTAGGTCCTGACTCATCTACACCATGGGCCGGAACAGTTGGTCAGTTTGGAACTGGAGAGACCAACGACAGGGGACTACGTCTGCTGGAGTTTGCCTGTCCACAGACTTACCATTGCCAATACCCTCTATCCCACAAAACAGTCAAGGAGGACAACCTGGCATGCGCCAAACGGCAAGATCCATACCAAAAAAGATTTTATCTTACACCACCGGCGCTTCAAATCCAGCATCAACAGAGCCAGACAAGAACCTACCTTGGAGCTGACATAGGCAGGACACGACCTTGTGCTGCTGGTATTCAAAATGAAGCTGAAGAAAAACAAACAGCTGCAAACCCATGTATCAAATTTGACGTGGACAAACTGAAAGATCCAGATGTCGAGGAGATCTTCCAAGCTAAGCTTGGCGGACGTTTTGCAGCATTAACCCTCCTGGACAATGACATCAAGACCTCACCAACAAACTTTAATGAGGCAGTCGGGGAAAAAACAGCAGAGGAGGTACTCGGTCGTCAGAGGAATAAACACCAGCCATGGACTACCAATGACATCTTGGACCTCTGCGATACAAGAAGAGCACTGAAACCAACCAGGTCTTCCAACCCTAAAGAATTACCGGGAGGCAACAATCTTGTGAAGAAGTCAATGTTAAAGGCCAGAGAGAAGTGGATCAGTGATCAATGTGATGAGATCGAAAAAAGCATGAAAGTGGGCAACAGTAAAAAGGCATACGACACCCTGAAGAAACTCACAAAACCACTTCAAACCAAATCATCAGTCATTGAAGACAGCTCCGAAACCTCCTCACAGAAAGCTCAGCTGCATTGATCAGGTGGTCTGAGTATTGTCAAGAACTGTACAACTACCCAATACAACCTGACAAGAGCATAATAGAAGAGAAAGCAGCAACATCAAGAGCACCCTCGCCATTACCTATACTGAGGGAAGAAGTGGAAGAAGCCATCCGCAGCTTACCATACCAGCAGAGCTGCTCAAGCATGGTGGCGAAACAGTCATCACACATGTTACAGCTATCTGTCAGAAGATTTGGGAGACAAAACAGTGGCCAACAAAATGGACACAATCACTCATCATACCCCTGCCCAAGAAGGGGAATTTACGCCAATGCCAAAACTATAGAACAATCAGCCTCATCAGCCACACCAGCAAGATCTTGCTCAAAGTTATTTTGAATCGACTAAAGAAGGAGGCAGAAGAACACCTTGCAGAGGAACAAGCTGGGTTCAGGGCAGGCAGGAGAACAATCGAACAGATTTTTAACTGCCACATCCTGATGGAAAAACATCTTCAACATCAGAGAGACCTGTTCCACAACTTCATCGACTTCAAGAAGGCTTTCGACAGAGTATGGCACGAAGGCCTGTGGCAGGTCCTCAGAATGTTTGGCATTGAAGAAGGACTAGTGCAAACCATTCAAGCACTATACAACACCGCAAGCAGTGCAGTCCTTCTGAACAATCAGGTCGGAGACTACTTCAAAACCACAGTTGGGGTCCGACAAGGATGCCTGTTATCTCCAGTCCTGTTTAATCTGTTCTTGGAAAACATTATGAGAGAGGCCCTCCATGACTTCCACTCTACCATCTCCATTGGCGGCAGACCCCTCAACAACTTACGGTTTTCGGATGACATTGACCTCATGGGCGGAAGAAACACAGAGCTGCAAGATCTTACGACCAGACTTGAGAACAGAGCAGGAGCATATGGGATGGAGGTGAGCTCGGAGAAAAGTAAAGTACTTGTGAACAGCACGAGCAACACCACTGCTAAAATTTACATGAACGGCCAGCAACTGGAGGAGGTAGACGCTTTTAAATACCTTGGCGATACACTCACAAAGGACGGGCGATCGACGACAGAAATCAAAGTCAGAATAGCCATGGCAACATCTTCCATGACAAAACTCACCACCATATGGAAAAGTAAAGAGATCAGTTTCCCAATCAAACTAAAGCTCTTCAAAGCCCTAATTCAGACTATCCTGCAGTAGGGAAGTGAAACCTGGACATTGACTGCTGAAACAGCAAAGCGAATCCAGTCATTTGAAACAAAATGCCATAGAAAACTACTTGGCATATCCTGGAGAGAACGAAAGACCAATGAATTTGTCAAGAGTCAAATAACACGGCTGGCAGGTCCACAGGAACCCCTTCTCACCATCGTCAAGAAGAAAAAGCTGACATGGTTCGGCCACGTCACCCGCCACAACACTCTGCCAAAAACAGTACTGTAGGGAACACTTGAAGGTGGCAGAAAGAGGGGAAGACAGAACAAGTCATGGATGGACAACATCAGAGAATGGACCAGGATGAATGACTCCGCACTACTGCGCAGAGCTGAGGACCGAGATGGATGGAGGAGGCTTACCACGGCATCGTCCAAGGTCACGGGTCTGATGATGATGATGATGATGTGTGTGTGTGCGCGTGAGTGTGTGTGTGTGTAATAAATGAAACAAACACACGCTTCTTTTTTTTTTTTTTTTAGATTCTTATATTTCGAGGATAATGAATAAACACTTGTGATATTTTTACTTCTAGACCCCATGTGTTTACAGTTTTGTCATTTTTCCAAGGGGTGCAAATGGTGTGTGTGTGTGTGTGTGTGCGCGCGCGCGCGTGCATGTGCGTGCATGTGTGTGTGTTTGTTTGTGTGGTTTTTGTTGTTGTCGTCGTCTTTATTGATCTTGATATGTGTTCTGGATACTGGTAGACTATTAAGAGTGGGAATAGAGAGTGGCTGGGCCTGAAGCACGGATCAAAATGTCAGACATTTTCAAAACCATAAATCTTGATGGGCATAGCACCGGGCCTGCCTAGTGATTGGCAAAATGCCCCAACAGCTGGCTGCATACACTTCAAAGAATCAATCTTTTTAGCTCCAGGTGATTTACATCATCCATCCAGTTGAACCAGGTAGATATTTCCCTCAAACGAAAAAATGGTGAGAGACAAGGTGTCAACACTTAATTTTCATCAGTACATCCCCAATGAAGAAGTCAGACAAACTATCACCCAACAAGCAAAACAGTACAAAGACCTGCTGATCACAGTCAAGAAAAGGAAGCTTAGATGGTATGGACATGTGACAAGCTCTCCAAGACCATACTGCAAGGAACAGTGCAGGGGAAGAGAAGGGGAGGCAGGCAGAGGAAGAAATGGGCAGACAACAACACTGAATGGACCGGGAAGAGCTTCTCCACAACCCAGGCACTTGCCTACAACTGTCACAAATGGAGCCAACTGGTGCAACGTTCGTCACTGCAGTACCCCTACAGCCTTGGAGGGGGTTATGGGAGCAGATGACATGAGATGATCCCCTACAAGTAGGAGAGAAGGGGTGGGGGTGGGAAATTGAATGGAACAGCACACCGGTTTTACTCATATTAATTTTGTTATACTGTATTTTGTGTAATGAAACTATGTATGCACAAGTGTTTATCAATATCTTGATAGTTATGATAATGATTCTAAGCACTCAGGGATTCCAAGGAAAGAATAGGCGCAATTACATTCTTACAAAAACTGCTACTTCTCCAATCTGTTCTGTTCTGTTCTGTTTTGTTTTTGTTTGATTATATTGTTCCTAAGCTAGAGGTTCACTAGTGGTGAGATTTTTGTGTATGTGACAGTTTTTTGCCCTCCATGCAGGTAGCCACAATCTGACTTTAGGGATCAGTCTGCATATGAACTGTATAAAGGGGTGGTTTAGTCCAGGTGGCCACCATGCATTTATGACAAGCAGAATTTGCACACACACACACACACATGCTCACTAAAAAATAATAATAATAATAATAAACTCACCAAAAACAAACCCAAAGTGAAAAGAGAGACAGACACACTATGACACTGCCCCGCACCAGCATTCACAGATATAAACAACAGCAACAAACTATCATCAAGCTTTATTGATCAAGACTTGGCCCAAAGGACAACAACAGAATGAAGACAGCAACATATCAAACCAGAAAACACACTGACTGCTGGCCCCATCACTGCAAAGGGCGTGATGGTTTTTGTGTAAGAAAAGCTACTCTAAAAACACCGGATAGATAGCAAGTTGCAAGGAGGCGCTTAGGTGTGCTCCACCCTCTAAAGGTTCATGTGAGCGCTGTATATTGCGATTGTATGATAACCCCTTCTGGTCATGGCCGACCCTTTGAAGCACCAGAAACAATGGGCAAAACTGCTAGTCATGAAACGGTGGGGACTTTGCTGTGGCTTTTTCTAACCATCTGCAACAGTCAGGAAGTGGTGGGTTTTGTTTTGTTTCCTTTTAACTAGATATTTTTTTAGAAGCAAAATTGCTACAATTATGAAATGAGCTTGCCTATTTATATTTTTAAACTAGCCATTTTTAAATGCACATTTTTTTTTAAAAAACAAAGAAAGAAAAATAAGCCCCAGGTCCTTCAGAATGGCTGTATTCAATTTGGGAGACATTTGTTGTTTCCACACAAAATCACTTACTTTTTTCTGACTCCAGAAATATTGATCTTGCTATCTTTCCATCCACTGCAGCTCTGATTTGTCAAGTGTTGGTTTTTTTAAACCACTTTCTTGTAACAACCCCCCCCCCCTCCCCTCCCCCATTTTACAGATGAGTAATATGTGTGATGATATAAAGTACTGTTTACTTTAGCTGTTGAGCGTGTCTAAAAGCTGACCTGAAGACAATTTCACAACTGGTTCATACTAAGCTGATCACTAACGTGCAAAAACTTTCATATACCCGAACTGTATCTACCTTCCAAAACGTCTTTGTCTTTTCCTCTTTCACACACAAATGACGTTATCATCTTTTGAGTATCAGATGATTGTGATCAAATCATAAAAAGTTACTGACATTCTCACTTGCATGATTATTATTAGACTGAATGACGGATTGGCAGACCGACAGATCAAAGAATTTGTTGTATTTCACAAGGCAAATATGATTTCACCATAAATTGTAACAGCTGGAAAAAAAAAAAAATGAATGCATATACAAATTAACTGGCACCAAAGATCAGTATTGACTACAATGTACTTGCACTGCTATTGATAAAACTAACCCTTTTTTAACATTTGCAGTTACTTACAGTGAACAGCAAAACAACAATAAGTGCACATCAACATACTACCAGATGAACTTGTACAGCAATGCTTCGATCAACTGATTCTTTATCAAGCAAAACCATGTTATGCATTGAGAAATGGCATTTGTACAAGCTGTTGATCATACCAAGATCAGACATACACATGCCTAACATGCCTTTCAAGTGTGTAGTAGTAGTAAGTTTACACTGGTCAAACAATAAGATACAGGCACAACAACAAAAAGGAAAGAAAAATAAAAGAAAGCATAAATATTTATGGAAAACATTTATCATCATGTCACCATCATATGAAATTCCGTGAACTGATTAAAACAAACAGGCACAACACCAACAACCACTTCACATTATAAGCTTTGTTTTCCAGCATTTAAGATTACTACCAAGACCTTTGCTTTCAA
Source organism: Rapana venosa (assembly GCA_028751875.1). Classification (NCBI taxonomy): domain Eukaryota; kingdom Metazoa; phylum Mollusca; class Gastropoda; order Neogastropoda; family Muricidae; genus Rapana; species Rapana venosa. The sequence continues at coordinate 56,483,407 of CM054151.1, read as the reverse complement.
GTAGGTCAACAATAAATATCAATAAACATCAGATTGTTACATAAGTATCTTTAAAAATAATTTATGCAGTGTACCTGTACTTTTATTTACATATTTATAAACATAATTTTTTCCTGAAAAAAATGTTTGAGGTGCTTTTGTTATGGTCCACTACATGTGGGTTTTTCAGTAAGAAAATTTACAGCTTTTTTAAATCACAACTGAAGGGGAATACAAGATGTGTCATACAATGACACAAAATCAGACTTGTAAACTAGCTTGTTGTCAACAGCTGATAGAACAACGTCTGACAGGTTTTTCTGGGACAAACTTCCTTGTTCTGCTTGAAGTGGGACGGTTTTGTGCATCAAGTGCTTGTGTGACTACCACTTGTGTTGTGGTATAGATAATATGCATCTGCTTGTGCACAAAACAATTATAGCTCTTTTTTTAAAGGAAGAATGTCCATGTACATGTGTGTATATGAGAGTGAGTGGGACAAAGTGCTCGGATAAAGGAACTCATCACTCCTTTCGAGCACACTCTTCATTTATTTGTTGTTTTATTTCTGAGTTTCTTTTGTTTTGGATTTCTGTTTCATCAATTTGATTTTTAACCTAAAGTTGCTACTCTATATACTTCAACACACGTAAAAGGTCATGCCTAGTAACTCACTTTTCTGCCAACTTCAGCAAACTTTGAACAAAAGCACACAACAAAGCAAGCAATGCAAGTTACATGTTCAAACTTCAGAAACAATATTGTTTTGATATTGAATGATTTGATATGCCGCTTAAAAAAGGTGGTACTTTCGTGTGTTCAGCTTTCAATGTAATAATGTATAGATTTACAGAAGTGTGGTTTAGAAGCAAACTTTCTTCTAAACAATTGGATTCCCAATCAGCCACTACCATTATTAAATCTATTACAACTTCCAAATCACAAAAATATTTTACACTGACTACAGTTTAAAGTCCAATGTCAATTTTGAAGCAAAAACTAAACAGGACGAACACGAAAAATAAATATCTAAAGTCTCCAAAAGCAGGCTGTAAAGGCGATATGATGTGGGGTTTCTTGCGATTGTTTCTTCAACATGAATGCACATGTGAGATCTTGAGAGAGAGACAAAAGAGAGAGACAGTGAGAATGTGTGTGTGTGTAAGCATGCATGTGTGTGCGCACAATATGTGCTTGCATGTGAAAATTTTGTACAATACTGCCACTGAAAATGCAGATAAAATCTGTATCAAACCTCTCTGACACATATACTTTGTAATCTTACCAAAATATCACGAGACAAGAGCTAAAACTCACTGACCAGTCAGCAGGGGAGAAAAACAAAGACTATCACTGTTTCCTTGCCATTTTAGATTAAAGAATTTCAACACCGTATCTATCACAAACAGTACGAATCAAGCGCTAAAACTTCAAAGAAGTCATTAACATTTTCCATCAAGTTATTCATGTTTGTGAACATTATTTGCAAATAATACCAGCTTACAGCATAAACAATCTTTTGAAGATGAAACGGTGGGGTTTTGGGGGGAGTGGAGGGGTGTTGCTTTTATTATTCTTTGTCTTGTTTTGATTTTGTTGTTGTTTTGCTGGTTTGTTGTTGCAGGGAGAGGGGGGGGGTAGGGGGGGGGGGGGGAGAAGGGGTGCTTTATGTTAATTATTGCTGTTTGGCTTTGTGTGTGTACTAGGGGGAGGGGCACTGAGGGGTGTAAGGCATGATGGTAGAAGAGGGAAAGAAGGTGGTTTTTGACCATGCTTTACACCATCAAACACATTCTTTCTTTGGAAGAAGTTATGCCATTCAAATATGATGGAATGCCCTTCCTACTCCTGAGACTTTACCATTTATTACTCTTTCTTCTTTTTCCTTCTGACTTACAAAATGTTTGTTTTGATATTTTTGTTTCGCTTGTTCATTCATTTAAAACCAAACCTATATAAGATATATTGCACAGTCCTATAAAAGAGGTTCACATGAGTTATTTTCTGGATGTCATTAGAAATAAAACCCAAAAAAGCAGAAAGAGAACAAACAATATTGAAACAACACTGAACAACAATAATGGTTAGATTTGGACGATGTACAATGAACACAAACTTCAAACCACGCACTCTCCCATGTCCTAAGTAGGTCAAAATGTCACACAAAACAGAACATTCAGGTTCGAGAGGATTTATCAGATTTGAAGACACACTGCACCCCACCAACCAGGCAAGCCTACGTGGCAACAACACGAGATGAGCAGTCTGTGTGTTCTGGTAACCACAACAGTGCTGCCAAAAATATGGCTACATGGCCTTCACATAAGTGACAGGTTATCAATGTTCCTCCTTGTTTTAAATTAGACCATGTGTGTGTCTGAGGTGTTTTGTGTGTGTGTGTGTGTGTGTGTGGTGTATGTGTGTGTGTGTGTGTGTGTGTGTGTGTGTGTGTGTGTGTGTGTGTGTGTGTGTGTGATTTTAATCAAAAATGCCACAGAGTAGATCTCTTTCTCTCTCTCTCTCACACACACACAACCATGGTACCTCCACAAATATGCAAAGCAAAGTGAAACATTTAGCATTAAATAATTCTGAACAAATGAAGACATCTGGTTATAATCTGTATTACTCCCGACCGTTACAAAAGACATCTGTTTATAATTGGTATTACTCCAGTTCTTATATCTTTCAACGTCAAAATAATCCATAAACAATTCACACCAGCAAACCAATTTTGATGTGATACTAACTATGTTGGGTGCTGCAACTAAACTGACTTTACTATCTTTCGTTGTTGCTTTTCATGTACAAAAGTATCATCAGAATCGCAATTAAAGAAGAAAGGTCAACAAATAAATACTTAAGATTGCGGAACAAGCATTATGATAAAGTTCTAATCATGAGGACAAGTGTGGCAAGATTAAAACTTGTAAAACTAGAGATGGGACATTTAGACAGCTGTGTGAATACTAAACATATTCCTTTTATACATGCACAAACTGACTCTCACAACACACACACACACACACACACACACACATACACACACGCACATGCACATACACACACACAAACACGTTACTCAAACACACAAAAATGTTCGCTTATCAGTTGATTATCTGTACATTGCTGTGTTCATGTGCCATTGACAGATAAGTGCATACATTTTGTTTGTGCAGTTATTTACAGCATACAGTGTGCAATATAGCAATATTTCTGTATACTATTAGTTTCTAGTGGACATAGCTAGCTGCTAGACTAGGTGACTGGATCTTCTTCACTTTGGTTACCTGGAACTGAGGGATGGATTTAAAGCACTGTTTACTCCTGGCTTTCTTCAAATGAATAACAACAATAAATAGATAAAAACCAAGTTTGTAAACATTTGTTCATCACAAATAAAACACACCATAGGGTATTCCTTTTAATGCTCACTTTGAAAAAAAATCCATTCATTCTTTCTTTTCAAAGAAAACTTGTTTATTCCATGTTTTATTTTTAGAAAAATTCATCTCCTCATTCACATAACACACACAATGAAAAACTTGTCCTTTCCCCCCAGATGTCATACAAGGAATTGTGCACCACATATACAAGAGCAACCTAATATCACTAAGAGTGAACAGACGTTTATTTTGAAATTGAATACAAGAGCAAATCATGACTGTATAATTGATATATTTCTATCCTTTTGCTCTCTCAATGGCAAGGGACAAAAATCGTCAACACCACACAAACTCGCTACAAGTAACTGTGCATATTTGTGCATTTCATACTACCATTATCACCTGGCATGTCAGTAAGATACACAATTCCATACATACAGTCAAATAACAAAAACATGAAGCGGATGAAATACATTAAGATACACAGGTGAAATAATGAAGAAAGTGACTAAAACATCTTTAAAATCTGAGAAAGTAAAAATGTGTGAACAAGAAGCATGCTAAAAACAGATACATTTTGTTAAAACTCAATATCATTATCCAGGTTACAGTGAATATAAAGTTTTAAAGAGTAAGATCATAAAAAAATGAAAAAAGAAACAAATATAAGCAAAAACAAAAGCAGAATGTTTTTTCTTCTTTTTTAAATATTCATTCTAGCATTACATCCATATTTTGTTCATGGTCCTGCTATCCGTTTAAGCATTTGAATAGCAGTGAAAACACAAACATACAACACATGCACTATTGGCAATACAAGCCTAAGTCGCACTGAATAAATAAAGAGTATGATTTTGAGATACCTGAAATATCAAAACCCCCTTCATCAAGAGGAGGGGGGGGGGGAACCAAACAAGAAACACAGCTGGTGACAGGATTCAGAACTGGGAACAGACTACAAAACGATTGTAAGCAAAGACGCCAAAGAGAGAGATCCATTCGTGACTAACATGATGCAGGCAGCACACATGCTGGGGCTTCCCCACACATGGCAGAATAAGCACTCACGGAATCATGGGCAGCACAAGGTAACATACTGAAGTGGAGGAGTCAGATTATATATGTATATATCTTCTTTTTTTTTAATAATTTTTTTATTGTACTGACGATTCATGTACAAGGATGCATTCCATCTTGTGACCTATGAAAAAGGAGCCTAATTTTATCATGACAAAATGTGAAACAAAAATACAGATTAACACAATACACAAAAATGAAAAAAAAAATTGATGAGAGGTAATTTAGATTTAAATAGATAAAAGACAAAAATAGAAAGAGAAACAAACAAAAAATTGTTTAACTGAAAACATTCACCAAAGTATAGTGCCCTGACAGCACAGTGGTGTGTACCATCTCCTCATCAGTGAACCAGAGCCTGAATACACACAGCATGATTACTGGAAATGTCATACTACTGTTCAGCCCTATAAAACTGCAAAGAAAGGTAGATGTCATCAACGTAGACAGTAACAATGAGGAATGCTGCAAAGATATACTGACCATGCTACATCAAAATAGTTACCAATCTGACCAAGTTTCTGGTCTTCTTAGATATACACAAAGTGGACACGCATGTGTGAAAACACACACACACACTCCTCTCTCTCTCTCAAATACACACATACACACACTCACACACAATTAATATGTGGTGCCATATGACACTATGCTCTTTCTGTGGACAGCAAAGCTATCATGAAACAAACACAACCTCACACACCAATATTTAAGTTGTATATAACAGAAACACATAAACAAATGCTGTATTCAACAGAAAAACTACTGACATAACATCTACCATCTGACATAGGAGCACACGTAGCACTGACATGTAACCGATGACATTAAAGTGACATTGTTTGGTGGGCATGGGTATATACAGTGAGTACAGCACACTGCCATTAATACTAACAAAATGTGATAACTGAACAAACATGTCACAGTATGAAATCATTTCCGTTGGCACATATATACTACTTTCCTGTCCAAATATCTGTCTGCAGAGTCTGAGCCAGATTTGGATGTATAAATATTTATTCCACTACTAGCATGATTAAAATTTTGGTGCACTGTAAATTGTACTAATGATAGAGCACCAGTGTTCTAGTGTGCTATGATGATGCAGATTACACTTAACGGTACAGCATTAGTATTCTGGTGCGCTGTGACACTGCAAGTTAAGCTAATGGTATAACAACTTTAGATATTACTTACCGACACTGTGGGTTTGATTTTACCTGGTTCAGGTAGCTAGTTTCCCTTTGTGTGTTTTGATTTTACCAGGTTTAGGTGGCTACTGACACTGTGGGTTTGATTGCATGTATACATGACAGAAGAATGCTATGTCGTCTCCTGCCACTTGTGCAGTATTGTCCCTGATTTAATCAAGTAACCCTCACTAGCATGACGGCATTTCTACCGCTGGTACACTGAAAACAAAAATGGAACACTGACAATATGACACTAACAAAAAACATAATTCTACTAGGACCTGTTACACAGTAACGTTTCTTTTTCAACTAGCGTATTTCTTCTGGAAGTAAATGTACGTCTCTAAGTAAAGAAACATTCATTAGAGATAGGCTGTGTGCACACAGTAATGGTTTCATACTGTGCTGGTTTCAAAGACTACAACTGTTGTGACACATCTACTGCTCACAAGAGTAACCTGCATTCTGAAAATTAAGATGGAATAAAAATTTACAGGAGAAAACCTAAATTTACCACAAGAGAAAAAAAAATAGAATGAGAAAATGTTCATCAAAAATTGAAAATGAGAACTTAATAAAACAAAGTAAAAACAAACAAACCTACAAGCATAGTTTATGATGCAATATTCATAAGCAACAATGTGATGCAGGCATAATTTATGACACATTCATAAACAAAAATCAAACAAAGCATAATTCATGAGGACATGTTCATAAACAGGGGTCAAATATTTAAATCTGAAGCAACTGTATATAATTTCACAATAGTTCTGTATGAGTAAATCTGGTGTGGGAGACTATATCCTCATATCCAAACTTTACAATATGATTTTTCCATTTTCCTTCTTTCACAAACAACAGGAAGAAAATACAACACATAACTACAATATAACTAACTGCTGAACGGTGAAGTACAAATGATGACAGCATGACAACTGTTGCAAGCATGCGCATTAAAAAGCATGTTGATTTCGTCTCGCAGGAGCATCACTCAAGCATGAGCGTGCCAAATGATTTCAGTAAAAGAGGTGGGAAGGTGACAGAGGTGGGGGACCAAATGGTCATGATATGAATCTTTTTGTCCAAAAGTAACATGGGAAAGACAAGGATATTCAACCTGTCTTTGAGAATCTCGCATACACACAAAAATGTTGATACAAATCGGTACAAGTAATTTCCCATCTCCTAAGACAAACACCCCTATCTTTATATCCCACCCCTTCAGATGGGCCACAGAGGTTATCCAATGAATTCAGATTGTTTCTCATCCCCGAAGTTTGAATGTGTCTACCTTCATGGTTGGCAGAAGCAGTCATACACACAAAATGTCTCCATTGGTGAACCTCAGCGCTCCAGCCGAAGAACAAACAAAAAAAGAAAAAGAAAAAGGATCATATCTGAATAAATTATGGTGTCACAAATTCATAACATTGTGAACATCCAAAAGCAAAAACGGAGGAGAGGACAGGAAACAGAGAAAAAGAAATAATCAATGCATCTGGGAACACCAAGTTACTGTTACACCAGTGCTGACTTGATCATGTTGCTGTTCACAACTGATTCTGGAGACGGTAGGTTTCCATGGAATCCTGACTGGGTGGATCTGGAAAACTCTGTGCAACATCAGACAGCTTGTTGTGTTCAATGTTCTTGTACAGGCACATTGAGCTAACATTTCATGCATGTTCATATAACTAGCATATGGCACAATTGTTTTGGTTGTTGTTTTATATCATTACTAAATGCTGTCAGACATGACAATTTGGTGAACTGCTGTGGCTGAACTGTACTTCATGAATATTTGCTGCAGACCTGTACTTTATAAATAACTATTTGCTGCAGAACTGTACTGCATGAATATTTGCTACAGGCCTGTACTTCATGAATATTTTCTATATAACTGTACTTCGTGAATATTTGCTATATAACTGTACTTTATAAATATTTGCTGCATACAGCTTGCCCAATGCATCAGCCTGAAGATGGCAAACTATTGTAAACTATTTCATTTCTAAAGTAAACTGGAACAACCAAACAAAAAGAAAGGGGGTGAGGTCAGGTTGAGGGGGCAGAGGAGGGAGAGCTGCATTCAAACACCACAAGAAGTCTGAGGACTCATCCAAAACATCAATACACCTCTTTAAATCTCACAATTCTGTAAGTGCACAGACAAAACCTTGATGATCATTTTTCTATCCCCGATCTGTTCTAGAAAAAAAAAAAGAAAAAAAAAGAATGCAGCTGTTATTCAGTGTTCACTCCTCAAACTACATGCTCACATTTCCTTTCTTTCTCTCTGTGCAGAAAAACACCTTTTCCACGTGGATCTATGTAACAACATCGTGCAAATCTACTATAAAAAAAGAAATCTATGAAAAGATGATGCATGTACACCAAAATGCAAAAACATGACATTATATATGAGTGCAAATGTCAGTGTGGTGATACAAAAACATGACTGGAACAACATGAGTCCGACACAATGAGCTGACAAGAAGCATGGCACTAAAGCTCATGTTTGTAACTGTTTCAAAAATGACTTGATCATCACACACATGACGCTGATCAAGTTAAGCATTCATGGCAGTTCCAAAATTACAGACATCTTGACATATAAAAAAACCAAAATGCTACAAGCTGCTACAATATTACAGGTTACAAAATTACGACCATTTACTGAAATATCTACAGGTATTTTACAAGATTATTGACAGACCCACACACCTTAACACTTTTTTTGTGGTAGGCCCAGAAAAAACCACTTTCTTTGAGTGAATTAAGTGTATTTTTTAACCCAATTTTTTCTTCTTCTTTTTTATTGTACAGCAAGCTGAGCTTCCACAATTTGAATCATGTTGCCAACATGAAAACTGATGAAATATTACAATATTTTCACATAACAAAATGGATGCATGAAAAAACTTATGATTATAGTTAGGTTAAAATATGATTTTGATAAACAATAGTAGATTATTCCTGAAATATTTTTGAATATGTATTCAAAATTAAGCTCTCTCTCTTTGTTTTTTTTAAAGAATCAAGCATTTTCACTTACTAAAATATAACTCATCAACTGTGGAGTAAAACACACTACCCCCCCCCCCCCCCCCCTCTCTCTCTCTCTCTGACAATCACTCCTTATTCCTATCCAAAAATTAGCTAAGTTTTGACATTAGATTTTAAATGAAATAAGCTACATAAAACATACACGCTCTTAGATCTGACTTAAATTCTAAATGCCAACAGTTTTTATACAGCAAAAAAATTCCAATTCAACAAGAGTAATCTGGAAAGGACTGAATACAGTTGTTATTATTATTGAAGTTATTGTCATTATTCATAACACAGTGTGTTAGAAAATGGTACAATAGGAATGTATGTGGAAAAGAGGGGGTATATTATTAGCATAAAATAGGAATAGGAAAAAACTTAACGTTTTCAAGGAGATCAAGAAATCAATATTCATTTAAACAGTGAAGACTATTTCACATAAATTAACAAGTTTCAGAAATTTTATAGAATTCAAGGTAATGAAAGAATGTTTCATGATTAAGTGCATGATGTCCAAGCTAAAGATAAAACCAAGAAACTGATATCTAAAGTACGTAGTGAATGTACAGAGAATGATTATAGTTTTCAATGTTACTTTTTACCAATGGCAATACGCATTTTCAACAATTGTCACAAATCTTCTATTGTCACTGACATGACAATATAATGAATATACCCTGTCCACCCAGACTGTCAGGAAAGCAAAATAAAAATTACATCTGGAATCCCTTACCTCCATGACACTGACAGCCAAGGAAATACAAATTCCTAATTCTATTCATTTGTCATTTCAGTCCAAAATTGTTCACATCTCCCAGTCTTTCACAGGCTACAATAAATCCAATCAATCAACAAGTACCCTCTCAGCAATTTTTGTCTCTTCCAAAAGCTGAGCCGTTTGTCCCTATTTCCCTAAATGTTGGAAAAGTTCCATCTTTTGTTGCTTTTCTCTAAACGCTACACCAGGGTTGGTCTAAGCAAAGACAGGGTTAAAAAAACAAACAAACAGACATGCTACAGAGAGAGCTGACAGACTGCACCACGTGTTCACTTCTCCTGATAGCCCAGCTCATCCGCGTCGAACTGGAAAGGGATATACCGCTCTTCCTGCTGCTCGTTCATGGCGTTCTGCCGCATGGCCATCCGAACATTCTCCATGGACTCGTAGTAGTTCTCCCCCGTGATGCCGTCGTAGTGGTTGTCCACCAGGGTGCCTTCATCGTCGTTGGGCTCTTCCACATAGCGGGGCTCCACGTAGCGCTCATACTCCCCGCCCACAGCTCCGTCTGGGGGGGTGGCTTTCCCGCACTTTGCCGCGTACACTAGTTTCTCATCTGTGACGTCGCTGCTCAGCGTGCCGTGGACCGAGGCCTTCAGGGGGAGTGGAATGTCGTAGTCTTTCTTGGGCACTGGGGGGCCTTTCAGGGGTCGTTTGATCGGAGTAGGGGCCTGAGAGATGGACAGTCCTCCAACACAGCAGCCGATGTTTCCATCGTCCATGCTTGGGGATGACGTGAGTGGAGCCCTGACGTCGGCGTAGTAGGGATTGTTGAAGTACACACTGGGCACTTCCTCCTTCTCTTTCCTGTTCCTGCAACACAGCACAACAAACAGGTCACATCACAACACACGATGATGGCAACTTCATGCATGTTATGCGTGTGCACTTACATGCACACACACACCACAACACATGAGCAACAGACAGTACCACAGTCTATCCTTACTATAACTCAAAGTGATGTACATCACTCGTTGACAAATGCTGAAAATGCAGGTCCATAAAAACATACATGATACATGATGTACTGAGCCAGAAAAAGCTGAACAGTCTATAAAGCTGAACAGTCTATAAGATGTTTGGCTGAAATTTCATCTCTAACTGATAATCCTATATACATGCCTAATCAGGCAAAATGTCAGAATTAGAGGTATCACTGAAAGGTGCTGAGTGTTTATGGCTGAAACACTCAAACTTGTATTCTCCCAAACTTCTGTTTCTTTCCTTCCTTTCTCATGCATATATCTGAATTCTTCTACAATATATCAGCCGTCTGTAGGTTTCTGTCTTTCACTCACTGAAGAACCAGCACCTCAAAGAGCAAATGCAATGCTGTACTGTAACATAAATGAAAAAGACATTACTCTTAAAAATGAACAAAAGAGTGCAGTGTGGCCAGTAAACTCAGCAAATGGTTAAGTTTCTGTGTGTGGTGTATGTCTGTGCTTTTAGTGTGTGTGTGTGTGTGTGTGTGTGTGTGTGTTGTGTGTGTGTGTGTGTGTGTGTGTGTGTGTGTTGTTGTTGTTGTTGTTATTGTTTTTTATTATTATCTTTTATATTGAGGATAATGGAATAAGCACATGTACTTTTTTACATCCAGTCCCTGCGTGCATGCGGTTTTCTAAATTCTGTCATCTGTTCCCACCGGTGTGTGTGTGTGTGTGTGTGTGTGTGTGTGTGTGTGTGTGTGTGTGTGTGTGTGTGTGTGTGTGTGAGCGTGTGTGTGTGTAGTGGTGTGTGTGTGTGTGTGTTTGAGAGAGAGAGCATAATGTAATCCTGAGCAAGTGCTTGAGTGTGAGCAAGCCTAAGTATGTCATTGCACATGTAAAAGAAAATCAGAGAAATCTGCCGTGCCTTAAAGGGGTATAAGTAGATAAATAAATAAATAAAATCAATCAATCAAACTGAGACGTATGCATTTGCATCTTTTGGTTCTATCTCATCTTTCAAAACCTGTTCTCTTGGTGTCAGTCTCCTTGCATGACCCATAAACTTCTCCACTGCCCACGTGTCACTGACCTCCTCCTGAAGAAGAAGACGCCGAAGCACAGCCCCAAGAGTACTCCCAGCAGCAGACCCAGCACCAGGCCCACAATGGACACGGTGTCACCGTCTGTGGTGGACCCATGCTCCAGCATGCTCCTCTGAGAGTTGCCTGCACAGGGTCAGGTCACACAGAATCAGTCAGCAGGCTGATGTTGTCATCTCTTTCACTTCTTTCCAAGCGTTTTTGAGATATTAGAGATGGTATCAAAATCTGTATTTTTCCCTGTCTTTCGAGCTGCTAGAAATATTTAGCTCAATGCGGAGTGGATACATTCATTAATCCTGCCTGGCTGTCAAACAAACAACACTATTCTCCATTGTCAGTTATTGATTTTGTAGACATGTGCTCCCACAGATAGATAATCTTCATTTACAAAGAACAATTTGAACACCACAGCATTAACTCTGCAGCTAAGAGTATTACGCACATTAGATAACAATTAACATTTATAGCCTTCCAAAAATAAAACACAAAAAAGAAACACATCTTACAGACAGGTCTTGAAACAGTAAAACATCCAGATACACAAGTTAAAATGAAAGAAAACTAACAGACAGGAAGGCAAACACACCCCCCCCCCCCCCCCCCCCCCCCCCCCCAAAACACACAACACAACCAAACAACCCCAAACAAACCAAAAACAAAACAAACAAACCGCTAAAAAACCCAACAGAACAAACAAGCAAAACAGCAAGAAAAATACCACAAAAACAACGGATGAATACAAATGAACGACAAAGCACAGAATGAAGAACAAACAGAGAGTAAGAGCAAGACAGGAAATCAGGTCCAACACTAAGTACTGCTTGTTATTCATGGCTCATTTCCTAGCCCTTGACTACATTAGATGTTAAAGCCCCCACGTTAACTTAACTTAATGTCCTTGATGCATGTAACTTCATGGTCACACAGGTAGGAAAACTGGTTTAACTGATGAAGGCTGGACTAGGCTCTAAGTTCACAACATGTTCACATGTATGTATGTGTTTCAACTTTTGCTTCTATGGAACTGCATGTGCCTCTGTGTGTGTGTTTCTTTGATTTTCTGACTTATTCACACAAAGTGATATTAGACAAGAGAGATTTATTTATTTATTTATTTATTCTTTAATATCGAGGATAATGGAATAAGCACTCGTGCTTTTTTTACATTCAGGCCCCGTGTGTATGCGGTTTTGTAAATTTTGTCATCTGTTCCCACCGGCACACAATGGCCTTTTTCGAAAAGCGGAACAGGATTTAACACGTACACAAGATGTTCTGCATGCATTCGCACATGGGGCCTTGGTTTATAGTCTCATCTGAAGGACTTTGACATTCAGTTCAAGAGAGAGAGAGAGATATATGTCATGTTTATTAGTGTGTGTGTGTGCGTGCATGCATGTGTGCATGCGCACGCATGCATTAATGTCATCATGTCTATTATTGTTTGTTTAGGGTTGTTTTGTTTTGTTCTGTATTGTGAAGCACCTAGAGCTTGAAAAAGATAAAGCGCAATAAAAGCATTCACTAACAGCAGTAGTAGTAACACACGCTTGCTAGTATTACCTCCCTTTACAAACCTTTTTTTTTTTTCTCCCTCTCATTCTTTTCCTCTCATTTCAATTTTTGTTCCAGGCTACATACATGTATGGATACCTTTTCTGATTATTTTTAACACACTATTCTTAATACTTGCCTTTGTTCATTTTGTGTTGTTGTGCTTGATTTTCTGCTATGCTATCTTTCAATTAGGGTTGGCTTTGACTCTAATTCAATCTATATCAGTTGTTTTATATTAAATAATAACATTTTTATTTGTAAAAAGAAAAACAAAAAACGAATAAAAATGTGAGGGGGGGAGGGGGGCCTATGACTGGGCTAGCCCTGACATCTTATGTAAACATAGCAAAGCAACAACAATCTGAATGACCAGAAATTATACATGCATACATACTGGACACAAACAAAACAACAACAAAAAGAATAACACGCAGGTTGATATCAAGCTAAAATGCCTAATAAAGACAGACAGGAAGAAAAATATGACAGTGAAAGAATCTGAAAGGCACACAGGCATATATATGGAAAGGGAGGGGGGCAGGGGGAACAAAGAAAAACAAACACACACACACACAAAATTTAATCAGAAAAGACAGAGCCAGATAGGAAAAGCAATAATAACAACAAACAAATACAGAGTTTTTTAAAAAAACACAAGAAAAAAAAAGGAAAGACAGACATAAACAAACAATAAAGAAAAAATGAGGAAAGACAGTCACACATTGACAGACTGATACAAAAAACTAAACAACAAACAAACAAACATACAATAAATGGAAAACCGTTACAAGGGTAAAGATAGAAATGTCATAAAAATGTTATGCTGGCAGACAGCAGACACACAAGCAAATAAACTGAGGAATATAAGAAGGTGGGTGGGAAGACAGACACTGAGACAAAGGACGAATGAACGGGGGGGGGGGGGGGGGGGGGGGGGGGGAAGAGAAAAACTGATAAACACAACAACAAAAAGAAGTGACAAGTGGAAGCATACACACCTCAGAAAAGCAAACAATACAGATCAATAGACACAGAGGCAAGGAAAGAGACACAAAGACAAGACCATAAAGAGACAATGAACAAACAACGACATGGTTTACAAACATTCACTCACTCAGCTCGTTAGACAGATCCACCCTAACGTCTGGTGATAGTTTCAATTCCACCACGCCAGTGTCATTCACAGTGCTGTTCACCACTGGTGATGTTGTTGTCATCGTCGTTGATTCAGTTGTGGTTGTTGTAGACGTAGTGGTGGTTGTGGGTGTGGTGGTGGTGGTTGAAGTGGTAGTGGTGGTGGTTGTGGTGGTTTTGGGCAAAAGACCTGGAGAAACAAGAACAATATTTTTATAACAATCTTGTTTTGAGTATGACAACACCAATACTTTGAATATATCTTTTTTTCTGTCAATACTACTCAATGTGATCATAAAATGTCAGAGCACATACATGCATGCACACCCGCAGACTCTCAATCAAAAACAGGCACACACACAAACAGTAATGATCAACAGCATCCATTCAAAAACTGATGTACACACAGATATGCAGAGATGCCAGTTACAGATGACAAACTCAATATCAAGAAACTGCAATAAAAAGAAAACCCATCCACACAACTACAGATAAAAACACACACAACTGCACTTGCTAAGATTACAAACATTTTTCAAGCACCAAACACACACACACACACACACACACACACACACACACAAGGATATGCAGCTGAAGGAAGTGCAAAGAAAACGGGTTACAAACTAGGTCAACAAAAGATGTGGACAGGAAAAACAATTTCTGAATCAGAAAGCCAAAGTGGGAACAGAATCTAAATTATTCCAAAGAAGAATGGCTTGAAAAAGAAATTCTCCAGTCTCTCCACCGATCTTAGTTCTTAAAGAAGGGATAAAGAAGCGCCACTTGTAAAGTTTAGGGACAACACTTCCAAAGGGTGAAGGGTTTTTACCACTTCATGCATTTTTCTACTTCTGCAGTACAATATATATGTTTCAAAAGGATCTTTAAAAAAATTATTACAAAAAATGTTAACCACCACCACAACTTAACAGTTAAATTAGGAGTATGGTAAAAGAGAGGTTTAACAATATATTTCAATTTTGATAGGCGCTATGCAAAAGAGAGATCCTCTTAAATTAAAAAGAAAGTTTAATTAGCATTTTGATGTTCACTTAATCAACTTTCCTATGTTTTCTGGTATCGTGTAAAAACTAGATGGAAAAAACATCAAAGAAAAAACACAAAATAATCACTTCTTCAGCTATTAAGATGCAAAAATAATAATTAAACCAAGTAATAATTGTATGACTGCCACTCATAGTCACAAACAAAATCATTCCACAACACATACTGTATCCTAAATTACTAACATTCCATCACACAAAAATTCATTCACTCAACCATAGAAATATATACTATATCTACATGATTGTCATCCATCCTCAGAATATTCTTACAATCATGTTACTTCAAGGTCTAACATTTCCCACTGCCAAGCAAAACCAAGATCTCCCCCGTGAGGTTCCCGGGGTATGCTTGCAAAGCGAACATTGCAAGAATAGGGCCTCTGCCATCCAACCAGGCATGTCGTAAAAGGCGACTAAGGTGGACAAGGGAGCTGAAGTCAGAGGTGATGGGCCTAGCGGCGCTCCCGAGACAACCACATCACCATGCAACTATCGCCAAAATGACACACACAAAAAAACCCAAGATCTATACTCCGCAACTTCTGTAGTCAGCTGAGCAGTATTATCTTGAGACACTTTCCCAGTCCCAAAGGAAAATAATGATGTGCCATGCACACACAGCTGTGGAAACTGCTTGCTATATGACCTAGTTTAAGTTATTTGATGAACATAGTGCCTGAGTTACATATGGTAGCCTACAAGCATGAGCTAGCTTGTTTGAAACGTAAAGACCTGAGCTTCTGTCATTCAGTGTCATTCTATTTTGTGAACTGCTGATTTTCTTCTCTTTTTTTTTCTTAATTCAATTTCAACAATTTAAAAATTTTTCAAGAGTACGCTATTTGCAAATTAGCAGTCTAAGAATAAGCAAAAGGTATAAAGTATAAAAGTAACAGCAGCTTCAATCTAAGTTGTAGAAGTACAACTGATGAATCAAGTGAAGAGACTCACGGTATTGACAGATGTAGGAATAGTCCTCAATCCAGTCACACTTGTAGTCATGCCACCGGCCTCCATCGTCCAGTCGCATCTGAGCGCAGTCTTCAAAGCAGAGAATGTGACAGCTGGGCTGACCCGGTGCCCAGTTCCTGTAGCCATACCTCACTCTCTGGTCTGCACAAGTTTACACAACATCCCTGATTCGCGTTATCACAATGATCACTTAATTAATTGAAATATGAATGATTCTAAATCAATTTATGCCTAAGAAATAGTACTTCAAAGACAAACATGAATCCATAACAACATCTTCTGAATTTCCTGCAACAAAATATCTAACGAAATTCTTTTCAAATCTCTCTTACTGATTTTTGACAAGTTTATTCCCCCATCTGTATCCCTGATAGCCAACACTTTTATCAATGTATTGCACAATTTTCTTGATACAGTTTGGAGACTGTACTTTACTTGAAGACTTTTTACCTTTTTAGACACAAATCTTTCTCAAAGAACTGAGAAAATTACTAGGTGACCCAGATCACAATGACGGTTAACTATCTTATGTAAACATACATCTTTCCCTGTCCCACACTGGCTCATGAACTAGCGTGCTTTGAGAGATAAAGAATTAGGATAATAAAGGTGATAATGAAGTTCACTCTGGTCCATCTGGTCTTGTGTAATGCCCTAGCTAACCTGTATCACATTTGGTCCTATATCCTCTGCCTTTGGTTCAGACACTTCATTTGCATCCATGACATGACAAATAGGGAGACGCACACAAACATACATTTATATATGTAATGTGTGTGTGCATGCACACACACACACACACACACACACACAAACACATGTACTCTCACTCATACACAGACACACATGTACACGCACACATGCATGCATGCATGCACACACACAAAATTCTCAACTCACTTGTGACCCATTCCCATCGCATTTCTGTCTTCCTGTCAGTGGCGCCCAGCCAAACTCCATTGCGGGGCCAGTGGAAACTTCGAAGAGTGTTGTACACAAACTGTTGGGTGCCTCTGTCCGGAATGACCACCATGTGACCTCCCCTGATCCTGCAGGCATCATAAGCTCCATACCACGACTTCTCATGGGGCACGAACTCAAAGCAGTAGTCGTCATGAGTTTTGACATACCTGGTTACCTTCACAGTTGGCGGGCAGCGATAGGTTTGATCATCATAGGCTGAAAAACACATAGTAAAGACACATGAATCAAAATGTCCATACGTTGTATAGTCTTAAGTTTCTGTTTTAACTCATTTTGTTTTATATGGAAAGAACCTCCGGCCACTACTGTTTCATACTACTCACAAGACATAACTGACAATCACTGTTCTAACCTTGGACAGGACAAAGTAAAGAAAGCTACCTCTACAATCAATGGTTTTCTTGTAACAAACCAGGTCACCCTGAATGAAAATACAGTGTGTGCACTTTCACTAGTTTCAGCACAACAAACATCAACCACAGTTCCCAAATGCATCAGCCATAGTTCACTATGAATTTCATCAGCAGTCTGAAGATCTGAGGCAAAAACAAGCATCATTCATCACTCTGAATATATCCATTTACACAAATAATATAGTATTATTATCTACTGTTACTCTAATTCACATGGACTTTTCACAAGCGACTACATTAGCATAAGTTGTCCTTAAAACATAAAAAGATTATTTTCAGCTCCTGCATTATGTTCTTCTGTTCCTAACGTCTGTTCTGCTTGAAATCACCAACAACGACAAAAAGAAAAACCACTGTAATATGAAATAGGTCAAACTATGTTCCGTGTTCTGAATTAGACATACAAACATTTTAATGAACCACATATAGAGTTAACTGAAAACATCTTTAATCTGCCTTGCCTTACCTCATTTTCACTAAATGTGCATATATGTACAGGTTCCCAGGTGGGTTTTTTAAAAATAGCTCTTCTCCAGTCTAATGTCACTGTACAAAGCTCTAGGTAGATCTTTACGACAGATACATTGACACTTACTGGAAACAGCTTGGCATGAAAATGCCATCTTCTGTGCGCTATTAACACATGTATATATATATATATATACAAAAGGGCTAAAAGACAGTGACAAATCGGTCACTGAACACTCCTTCAGACCTTAGCTTGGGTAGGGCTTTGACACAGTGAATAAAAAAAAGCTTTGAACAGCTATAAAACACTGCAAAGGGATTACTTTACTGGAGGGGTGGCATAGATAGAAAATCATTATAAGCTGCTTTTTAAACAAATAACCGTTTTCAAAGTTTTTAGTCTAAAATCATAATCCTATGGGCAAATGATTCTAAAATGAATTTCAATATATTTCTAGTTTTAAATCATCTTGTTGCATGAATCATTGAATGATCCCAAATAAACAGACATACGGGCCAGCCAGGGACAGCTATGCAGCATTTGATGAATGAGTGTGTGTGTGTGTGTGTGTGTGTGTGTGTGTTCTTTCCTTCTCTCTTTCTTTCTTTCTTTCTTTAAATTAACATCTGTTCACTCCAGGTGATATTAGACCAAAGATAAAGTGTTACAATATATAGAGAACATTGTGTGTGTGTGTGTGTGCGTGTGTGTGTGCGTGTGTGTGTAAATGAAGTGGGAAAAAGAGTGCTTGCATACATTATGAATAAGGACAGCAACTGTAAGCAATGTGATGTGCAGGCCTGTGTCAACAGCCTGTTCAATCAAACTATGCATTGGTTTGTTTCTGCTGTAAGCTTACATTTTCCATGGATGCAAAAGTCTGGCTTCTTTCTACTCATTCACATCTGTTTCCCTTTCAGGGGGATTTCTGCTTTCAGTTTCATGCCATCTCTGCACATTTTATCTAGATAGTCTTTTACTTGTAAACAATGCTCTCATTTCTGTACTGGTTTTTTAGTTGCTTTTTAAGTTGTTGTTTTTTTATTATTCATTTCTTTCAGTTCCTGGAGTATTTTTACTTTCCTAGAGCTATGAACTCTTCTTTCCTTCTCTCTCTTTTCTTTCTTTTTTTTTGTTGGCAGTCATTTTTTTAAAAAGTTTTTTTATTTATTTATTCTTTTATATCGAGGATAATGGAATAAGCACTTATGTGTTTTTTTACATCCAGTCCCCGTGTGTATGCGGTTTTGTAAATTTTGTCACCCGTTCCCATGTGTTTGTGTGTGGATGGGTTGGGGGTAAGACAGCTGTGAAAGTGGGTGGACATGAATGAATGGGGGGGAGGGGAAGTACACACACACACACACACATCTCAAAGGCTAAAACACACGTTTACAAACAAAACATACCATACACGCCACACACAAAATTTGCAATCACAAAGGTATCCAAATCAAGAGAAAAATCAGTAATCACTGTAATTCACACAGAGAGGGGGGGGGGGAGGGGGGGAAGGGGTGGGGGGGGAAGGGGGTCAAACAGCCAAGATTTTAAAATTCTTTTCTCCACTTCACGAGTTCATGCTGGTCTTTAGGACTGAACTAGAGCTCCAAGTGCAAAGACGGGTCATTGCATAATAAGGGAGGGAGGGAGTGGTGTCTTCCTTCCCAGTTACCTGTGTAGGTAGTACTTGGTTGTTCTCTCAGCCATAAACGAGGGTTTGCAAGTCTGACAGGACCACCCAGGCTGACAACTATCATTCCTTTCTGTTCCCCCACATGCTGTGTACTTCCCACTGTATACAAGACCAATTAGGATGGACTTTGAAATTTGTGGAGTTATAGAGGACATTTTTGTTTCTTTCTTTTCGGTGCTTTTTAAGTCTTTCTACAGAGGTTCCACAAACATTACAAGATTTCTCTCTCTCTCTCTCTCTCTCTCTCTCTCTCTCTCTTGCTTTGCAAACACATTTTCAAGCATGCATTTAAATATCTTTCACTCCTTCTTTGGCTAGTACAGTAGTAGTTTCTGGACCATTTCATTATCAACCCCAGTGGTGTTTATGCTACAGGTCCAATCAGCCAGCAAAGAAGCAAATAGCTAAATGTATGTAGTGTGCAGGGGGAGTTCCCCTACACCTTATTGACATAAACGCCAGCTACCTGAAGTAATGTGACCATCACTGTTTGAGCCTGTGTGCCTTTGTTAAAACCCTTCAACATAGGGATTGTTTTTCTTCTTTTCTGTTACACTACCAGTGCAGAAAGCTCTGGATTTTTCCCTTTGCTTTTCTACTTTATTCTTCATAAGGAATTGGTACCTTTTAATACTAATTAATACATACATGTATGTCAATGACATGTTCAATTCTAGATCCAAGTTTGGAGAAAAGAGATGGATTTGTTGGATCTACTTCCCCTGTAAATATGACCCGATCTCGTGCGAACATCAAACTAATCAATTTCCATTGATAAATTCATGTTGTATACCCAGTACAGATCAAATAATGAAATCAGTCTGGACATTATTTTTGTTTTTAAAAAACCTAGAACTAAGTTAGCTTTCACATTTCTACACTGCATAGCTCAACTACATTGCCTACAGTAAGTTCAGGAACACTCCTCTTCACCCAACTCAATTGTGCTGTCTACATCGACTGTTTATTACATTCTGTCCAGTGGACAGTAATAATCAACTTGTTGTACAGCACTTGACAGCGGCACCCCAACAAAATCAATTGTTCTCTAAGGATACAATTCCCTGAAAGCTGGAAACCTGAAAAATATGTACAGCACTTAGCATGCTGCATTGATTTTTAGGACACAACCAGCTCTATCTCTCTCTTCCCTTCTAAATTCCTCTCGATCTCCCCTCACTCTTTTTCTCTTCATTTCTCCTCTCTCTAGCATGATGTCACCTATGCTAACAAAGTCCATTGAAATAATCTGAACACACACTTTTATACACACAGTGCATGTATGTGTATACATGGTGTACACACTTGTTCCCAGTGTGTGTACACACATACACATACATACATGTGCACCTAAAACACATTTATAAACACAGTGCATGTGCGTGTACACACTTGCTCACAGTATGTGCACTCTCTGAGTCAAACAAGTGTGTGTACTCTCTCTCAGTGAACCTCTCTCCTCACACTCACACATTGTTGCTGTTATTGTTGTGTACATATGTGTTTGTTTGTTTACTTGTGATTGTTCTTGTTGTTTTATCATTTTTGTTTGTTTTTTCCAGTTGTTTGTATGGTTAGACTTAGAGGTTTTGTGTGTATATGTGTGTCTGTGGGGGCGGGGACGAGGAGTTGGTGGTGTCTTTTTTGTTTTGTTTTGGTTTGGAGTTCTTTTGTTTGTTTTATGGTGAATATATTTTCAGAAGAAGTTTTCTTTGATTTTTATGGTTTATCATTGATTAGGTTTTTATTCTATTATCTGCATATGTATTTCCTCTCCTTTTTTAAAATTTTTTAGATGGATGGCTTGATGAAAGAAAGCAAATGCACTTCTTATTCAATGTACCATCTGAAAATAAAAGTTTGACTTTGACTTTGACACACACACCTCTTACTCTCTTTAGCAAAAATAAAACATTCATGAAAATCCATTCACGTCACCAGCACACTCTGCACATACAATCAATTACTGTAAAGGTGTATCAAATGCAAGTGTGTACACTGTACAGTGTGTGTGTATGTGCGTGTGTGTGTGGGGGGGGGGGGGGGGGGGGGAATTGCACACACCATGCAATTTATGCATTTGCGTACCTAATGTACAATTTCTTCCGTTCACACTTTCAGCCACTCAAAAAAACAACAACCTGTCTCTGTTGCCACTGTCATCCATGCAATGCCACCAGGGTTCACCATCTCCATCTCTGTGGAGTTCTAGATCTCCTGTAGCCCTCCAAGACCACTGATCTCATTGATGTTGGCAATGAGGGATTCAACCTTACTTTGGAGAACTGTTGTCATCAGATCTGTCAAAGTGGTTTTTTTTCCATGACCAATGTCTCAGTCTGTGTATCCATCTGTCATAATTACCCTGCCAGTCCCCACAGTTTTTCCCGGAGCTCTACTGGGCTCGGCCATGTCCGGCATATCAGAAAGCTGAAGGTAGGGCAGGACAGCAGAATATGAAAGGGGGATTGTGGGTCTGTGCCACGAGGGTATGAATCATCTTTAAAGATGACAATACTTTATGGGGCAAACACAAACAGCCTTAATCCACAGTTGATCATCTCCACTTCAGCAGAGCTGCGTCCCCCCCCCCCCCCCCCCCCCCCCCACCGACTCAGGAAACATGATGATGATGTAACATTTGACACTTTTTCCTGCATTTTTGGCTCCAAAGATCATTCATTGACTGACATGTTTTAAGTCCAATTATCTGTGACTCATCTCATTTCCTGCGCACTGCATGCATCATGCAAAAGTCACAGAAATCATACTAAAACTGGCACGGGGCACTTGTGTTCTGTTGCATGTACAGGAAGTGGATCCAGATGAATCACGATACTTGACAAAATGCGCAGAATTCAGGTGAATAACTGTAGACAAACTTTTGATACTGAGTGAGAGTGAGAGAGAGACAGAGGACGAGGGGGTGGAATGTGTCAACATCAAAATTTCATTTCCTGATGTGTGTGTGTGTGTGTGTTTGTGTGTGTGTGTGTGTGTGAGGTGTGGTGTGGTGTGGTGTGGTTTGGTGTGGTGTGGTGTGTGGTGTGTGTGTGAGAGGGAGAGATATTCACTTGAATTTTTTTTCTCCTTCTACTACATTTCTGCTGTTGTAAATGCCTAGGGCTTTTAGTTCTGTCTTCATGAGATAAGGCTTTCTTCTTTTTTTCTCTTTCTTTTGATCCTGGGTTAGAGCTCCGGGGTTCACCAATTGTGAAGATTTTGCGTATACATGATGCAACAGTGTTTTTTTTCTTTTCCCACTATTAAGGTAGCTGCATTCCGACTTTGGGATACAGTTGGTAAACGAACCTACCAATTTTGCTGGGACAGTCAGGAGGTACCTGCCTGCTCTTTCTGATTTTTAACTGTCATAAATTCTTTTGATATGTACAAGTCCATAAGCACACAAGTCCAACTGGTTTAGGGTCTCCTCAGAAAGACTTGACATTCAGCCAGATTTTCCTGTCAAACTGGGAGGCAAGAGCAGGGCTGGGAATCAAACCCAGAACCTCATGGTTTACTTGTTAGGCAGGTGAATGTCTACACCATCCTGCTACCTTTTTTCTTGAGTGCTCTAAATATTTTTATTATTACAGAGACATGAGAGTAAATAAATGAGTGGGTGAGAGGGTGGTGTGTGTGTGTGTGTGTCCATAAAGGTGTTTTAATGCACAAAGGTCTGATGGAATGCTTCTTAGCATGCGGGCTGACAGTCACATATGATGAATAACTCATCAAAAGAAATTATCATAGGCTCATTTAACAAGGCAAAATTATTTTCCTCTTTTCCTACCTCTATGTCATGAAATAATTTGCTGTATAGTACAAGCACTCTCTCTCTCTCTCTCTTCTCTCTCTCTCTCTCTCTCTCTCTCTCTCTCTCTCTCTCACAACTGCAAATGAAAAGCTACATGATAAAATCACAACCAGCAGGACCATGTCCCATAACCAAAACAATAGACTAGTAACAAATTGAGCTACCCTGATGGGTAGCCAAGGTGCCGGAAATGGTACACATATTCAGGAAAATAGTACTTGAAACCAAGTACCACTTGTTGCATATGAAGTCTAGCTAGTAGCAGCCAGCACTGTTGTCTATTATTTGATCAACACAATGAGTGGTAAACCACTTCTGATTGGCAAAACAATGACTGAACCACTCACTACCTTCCTGTGCAGTACACTATAAATGATACATACTAACATAACCTGGTTTCAGTTCCTGTATTTTCGAAGAAGATGGAAGTAGCAAAGTTTTGGGCACAAATGGGAATCAAACCTGCACTTCCCGCTTTCTTAGTGGACCACCGATCCATTCCGAAATAATTCTCGAATGGATCATCAATCAACATGCAAAATTACATTTTAAGAAAATTGCTAATTGCAGGAAGGATGGAGTTTTCTTTCTTTTTTCCTGTCCTTCTGCTATTTTTTCATTATTTGGCATTTTCATGATTTCCCACTTCTTAAAATGATTAAACATCAAAACCAAATTTCTTTCTCTCTTCCTTCCTTCTTAAAGTTTTTTCCTTCCCAAACATTTGGTATTTTTGTAATCTTCCACTTTTTTTATTCATCAAGCCAACAATGTCAAGTCCTACATGGGGAAAAAAACGGAAAAAGAAGCAAGAAGCCTCTAAAAAGGTTGAATTTTTTTTTTTAAAGCTGTCATATAAACACCCAGCTGATACTACATAAAGATAGATTGCCAAACCATATGAAGACATGTTGTGGCTTTGACAGCCGGAGCCTGTAAAAAAAAAACCACAAAACTTTTGGGATCACTGAATCAAATCTGGAGCTAACGGTTAAGATATCATATGAAACAAAGGAAAGTTTCACTTAATATATCCCCCCCCCAAAAAAAAACCTCACCCAAACAACCACCCCAAAACTGCCCTACATACTAAGCATAACAAGGAACACAGAATTGAAAATGGACAACTGATGAAAATTACAATGTCTAAAAAATTACTATTTTATCAATTAATACATATAAACCTTTACACATATGTGTGCAATTTGGAAGCAAGTGGGGGGTGCGCAGAGGCACAGACAGTTCCAACAGTAAATTTTATCGAAGAGAGCATCTCAACCTGTACAGGCAGACCTCACAGCTGACACAGAGAGAATGATTGACGACTGCGCAATACAGTCTAAACGTGTGCCATTATTGCCCAACATCACTACACTGCACACAGCAGCTGAAAGCAGGAAAGCCGACTTGCAGCTCAGGCTTTCATATTAATCTGGCCTGCTCCAGCATCTTTCCCTTTTCTTTTGCTCTCAGTCTCATATTTTCACTCCTAACCCTACCCCTTTAAGTTTGAACTCCCCCCCCCCCCCCCAGCATACACAGACCCCTGTCCCCAATACTGTGGCAATAGTTACTCCTACAGCTTTCCCTTCATCCAGACATTTTTTTCCTGCTGCCTCCCCCCCCCCCCACCCCCCCCCAAAAAAAAATTTCACTTCCTCTGAGCAGAGCTCTTTCTTCTGATGTTGGTTCATGGCCCACTTTTTAACTTCTCTTTCACATTCTTTTATCTCCTATTCACTGTTACTGAATTTTCCGCAAACATCATAATTCATATATATATATTCCTTCTGGTTACAAATGCAAGAGGCTGTTGATATGTTGTAAATGCTGTAAAGTGACCTCACAAATAATTATTTATTATCAATCACAGCAGTTTTCACAGCCCAGCTGATCACAAGGGCCGGCCACATTAGGGCTGACACTGCACCACACCACTGAAAGATCAGTGTGTGTGTGTGTGTGTGTGTGTGTGTGTGTGTGTCTGTGCTGTCTGTTGTGTGTGTGTGTGTGTGTGTGTGTGTGTGTGTGTGTGTGTTGTGTGTGTGTGTGTGTGTGTGTGTGTGTGTGGTGTGTGTTGTGTGTGTTATGTTGTGTAGTGTGTGTTGTTGTCTGTCTGTGTCCGTGTGGGTCCTGGTGTGTGTTTTTGGGGGGATGGGGATGGGGTGTTTGCCATTTTCTTACTATAAAAATTCTAACAAACAAACCAACAACCAAAACAAGAAAATGTAATGTAAGTAAATCTTTCAAATAAAACATTGCAGGCTCTTGTCTTGAATAATTACATAATACAGATTTATTTTTACTTGGCTGCATTAAGATACACTTATATTTACTGAATTCTGCTACACATACATGTATGCATAAACACACACTTTACTATTTTATCTTTCATTTTGAATAATTTCAACCAATATGTCTAAGGCATATCTAGCCTAAAAACAAAATCAATGATGAAATCTTCCTTAATCTTCTTACATTTGAGAATTTAACCAAATTCATTTTTGCCGTTGATGTTCCCATCCTCCACCCCACTCCTTTTCATGACAGACAGACAGATGGTTTCCTTTGCTTAGTTGTTTGGCAGGTGAACGTCTTAACGTCCTTCTTAGAAGGGATCTAAAAATGTATTCTGACATGGTCTCCTTACGTCAAATTCAATGCACTACATGCATGCCCACACACATACGTTTGTGTGCCAGTGTGCTTGTGTGAGTGTATTTATTCATGAGTAAGAGAGAGACGGACAGTGTGTGTGTGTGTGTGTGTGTGTGTGTGTGTGTGTGTGTGGTGTGTGTGTGTGTGTGTGTGTGTGTGTGTGTGTGTTGTATGTATGTATGTGTGTGTGTCCACTTTAAGTGATAATAGAGGGGGTGGGCGGGTCGGTGGGTTAATACAGTAAGACCTAAAACTACGGATGTGTGTTGGTTCTTGTGTTATACATTAAATTACTAATTGAAAAACAAGCAAACATATGTTGCAAAACATGGTTCAGAAACACAAACGTACAAATACTTCAAATAGCAACCAACAAAAGCAATCCAAAACTATACTAAGTGTGAGAGCAAAACCTATATATTATATATACAACTGTGAATACTTTAACAGCGGCCATGAATCAAACAGTGTCTGTGTTTGTCACTTTGTGTCAATGTGTGTGAGTACATGAATGTGTGTAGGCAGATAAGATTAAATATGTTGTGTGACAGTTTTCTTAAGTTCTTGCTCTAAAATTACCAAACTAGGTGTACGTACTATGTCTATGCATACTTGCATACCAGTGTGTATGCGTGCGTGCATGCGTGCGCATGTGTGTGCATGCACGCATGTGTGTGTGCGCGCATGCATATGTGTGTGTCTGCACTTGTGTGTGTCTGCATGCATTTACTTGCACATGTGCATATATATATATATATATATATATATAATATATATATATATATATATATAATATATATATATATATATATGAATGCATCTGGGTGTATGTATGTGCATGCACATATTCCAGCTGTGCATGCACATATTTCTCAGTCTGCATACCTGTCAGACACCAAGTAGAAATGTTTGCCTTCACATCTTTAAAGTTCTCATAACATGAACTAGTTTAAAACAATAAAGACATACCTAAAAAAAAATAAAACAATACCCCCCCCCCCCCCCCCCCCCCCCTCAAACCTGCCCCTGAATAATATCTAGGAAAGTGTAAGCAAATTTAAAACCAAATCACTTGTAATGTAAGTGCAGTAAAGCTTGAGGTTTTTATGTCTGGTCTATTTGTGTATGTTCTCTCAGTATCACCCCACCTCACAATGCCCATAGTTCACTATCAAAAGTTGAATAACCCCTTCAGGCCTACAACAACTGAAGACCTACAAACAGCAGTCAGTCAACACAAAACTTGTACTGTATGTATAGCCCAAGAAGCCTGAAAAGATCTGAAAGACTACCCGAGTGGAAAATCCCAAATTTCTGACGCAGTGACCGTGTACCCAACAATACACACCATGGGAAATTACACTTTTCAGATTTGTGTTTCTGTTTGGCTCAAGGTACAGGCCTATCCACCACAAGTTCCAGTTTTGGTTTTGACATTCACAGGCTATTTTTAGTTTGTACCTACTCCACAAGTTTCAGTTTCTGTTCAGCTTGAACACGTTCACAGCCTATCTTTAGTTTTAAAAATACCTACTCTATAAACTTGTTTCAGTTTCTCTTTCGTTTGAACACACTCACAGCCCATCTTTAGTTCATACATGGATACAGGTTTCTGTTTATCTTGAAGATATTCGCAGTCTATCTTTTGTTGAATACAGGGTCTAGATACTTAAGTTTCAGTTTCTGTTCAGCTTGAGGACATTCACACTCATAGCCTATCTTTAATTTAATTAATGCCAATGCAGTAACATTCAGGGAGCGAGTGGTTGTTCTTGGTTTTAGTTTTTTGGTGGTTGTTTTTTTACAACCAACAAAACAGTCTTGACAGAAGACAGTCGAGTATTCTGTCTAGCAAAACTTTCTTAATAAAGGTCATGTGGAAGTAGGGCATTTGGACCTGTTGGTATGATCAACATTCAAAGCGATAAAACGGCCAAATAATGAACAACAGAACAGAAATAACGAAAGCACTGCCCTTGCATTATTCACAATCTAAAATAAACACACATCTGTATTACTTTGCCAGTTTTGTTTGCTTTTCCTCTTTTGTTTTGTTTTTTACTTGACTGGTTGGGTGGTTGGCTGGATCATTGGATGGCTAGATGTGTGGGTTTTTTTGTTTTTTTAAGATTTAAAAACAACATACTTCATTAGAAATTATTACCACAGTTTTTGTTGTTACTGTTGCTTGTGGGGAGGGGAAGGGGAGGGGGGGGGGGGGGTCCTCAGCAAGAAGTAGCACTCCCCGGTTCACCACTGGTGAGATTTTGCAAACTTACATGTGATGATGTACATATATACATGTATAGAATTGTTTTTCCCCACCATTAAGGTAGCCCATTATGGCTTTGGAGACTTACCACAGTTTGAAAAGAACTTGAATACAATTAACAACATGACACGCAGTTGGGAATTTCCACTTGCCTATGCCCACTCTTATCCCTTCAACACCTTTATTAAAATTTTTAATTTATTTATCACAGTCAAATAAAGCTGTTAAAATGATTGGCGGTTGAACAGCATATAACACAGAGCAAACTGACAGCACAGTGTTACAGCAAAGTCAAACAATTGTACTACTCCTCTTTTTCTTCCCCCCCCCCCCCCCCCCCCCCCCCACCAAGAAAGTGCAGTTTGTGTTGGCTGTTTGCCACCTATGAATGCTTGGATTCACATCAGTGAGCTCCAATACACCTGTCAGTAAGTAACCTTAGGGCAGTGAACTACTCCTACTGTTGTATGCTCTACACTACAGTCTTCAGTAGTTGTGGTTGATGTTTATGAAATATATTTTTTTGTAGTCAAGAGCTACCAACTTCAACCTTCTCTTAAAAACTAGTTCATCTAAACAAAACCAATGTAACCCCAAACCACAGTCTTCTCTTAAACACTAAATGACTAAGTTAAAGCCAAAGTATGTAATTTTTTTTTTATAATTTTTTTTAAAACCCTGAAAGTGAAACTTCTTAGTTCATTACCACTGAAAAAAAATCAGTTTTGTTGTTGCTGTTTCAGTTTTGGGCTTTTTCTTCTTTTTTATGACCTCCACCAAAGCAGCAGTCTAGTACAGCATACAAAAATATGTTAAACCACAAATTTGATGTTTAAAAAATGACGGACACAAACAAGCTAGTAATAATACTGAGTGAAAGGATTATTATATATTATGATCACAAACATTCTTATAACACAGAAACTGGCCCATTCTGTTCCTATAGAGTTCATGCACCAGACCCCTATACACAGCATGAATGCACAGAGGGACACATCAGGAACTGATTATTCGAGCAAATGTCAGACGTCCATACCAATTACATCTCAAGTTTCCCACACTCACTGAGCTCAGCAGCTGACTTGCACTCAGAGTAAACAATCAGGTCTCCATGTTACCTCATAGAATACTTTCAGCTGTAGCCATGATCTTCATAAGGAATAGGGCAAATTTGCATAATACATGATGAATAAGGGATACAAAGTATGTGATACATGTATATATGTGCATCTGCCCAACATAAGTCTCCTGCTGATCAATACTGTGATTCTGTGTGTGTGTGTGTGTGTGTGTGTGTGTGTGTGTGTGTGTGTGTGTGTGTGTGTGTGTGTGTGCTGTTGTAGTGTCTGTTCCCCTTTGAAATAAGGGATAAACCTACATCAGTAAAAACTTATCAAATCTACCACCTTTGAAAACAAAAACTGCCATCATCTCTCTCTCTCTCCTTACTACAGGAGAAAATCGGCACGAATAATTTTCATTTTGTCAAGGCAGTCAATCATGACATTGTCAGTCACCAAGAAAGGGATCGGCAGTGGCACAGCAGCCAAGCCTGTGCAGCTTTCAATCTTTCCACATTCACTCTCACGATCAATACAACTCCCCCTGAGAAAAACATGGGTGTGCTACGGCTTTGAAGACATGGAAGATTCAACATGGGCGATTTCTTTCATGTGAATGCTTGTTGCTATTCGTATTACTGGTTAGCTGGACTGGGAATGGTGGGAATGCTTGTTGTTGTTGAATGATGGCTAGACTGGGAATGAAGGGATGTGTTGGGAATGGTATGATCACAATCAAGCTTTGCTCTTTCATTAATTCAAACACATACTATCTATCTTTATAGACAAGTGAATATTTATAAACATGTCACTAAAAGTAAAACTGTCTATTTCCTGAAGGTGATTTGACACATTTGGAAAATGAGACAAACTCACAAATTTATACAAAAATATACAATTTCAAAATAATAAAATTAACACTGACTTGTCCAAGAACAAGGACATGATACATGTATCAATTCCAGAAGAGACCTACTATTACTAAGAGTAAGACTGAGAATGATTGATACAATTCACCTCAGGCTCAATTACTGGGGCATATTATTTTTATTTTCCACTACTCACACTAGTGTACTAGTCATTTTCAGTACATGAGTGTATCATTCAAAACTAAGTATACTTTTCAAAACTAAGTAAACATATTACCATGTCCTAATCTTTTAAAGCCAAAGTGAAAAGCTCCATTAACACTAACACTTAGTAGTTAGTACATGATGCAGACTGTAAGTGTAAAATACTTAAGTGTGATAATACAATAAACTATAAAGCCACAATTTGAGAATGGATTACTTTTTCGTGCTTGGAATATACCTTATGTTCTTTAAATCTCTATGTACATGTAAATTTGATAAAATAATGAACATCAATAAACATGTCAAAGACAAGGTTTATGATTGTATACATTATTGTATCTGAACAATTTATCTGAATGCACAAAGAAATGGTCAGTTCAACATAAGATGGTTAGTGCTCAACTTTGTACACAAAAGCAAAACATGACATGTAATTCAGACACACATCTATAATTTGTACACTGTAACACATATCAAGTAGTGAGTACTCATGAAAAAGATGTATACTGGTCGAGTATACTCAGGTGCAGCACACACACAAACACACACACCAAACTCTCTTGGCACTGACAGACATAACTGTTGTGCTAACACACACACACACACACAGTGATCACACACACACAGAATGTATGATACGCAGCACACAAGCATACAAACAATAAAGTCCATGCACACACACACACACAGAGATTTATCAGATTTTTTTTATACTTTAAACAATGTTTACTAGTTGTATGAATTGCAAAGTCAGCTTTGAAGCTGTTATTTTTTCCCTTCAGCTTTCTTATTTATGGTTTTTGGTGTTTCTTATAGTTGTTTAATGTCAATAATTAGCTATGTGCACACCCCTCCCCCTCCACCCCCCCCCCCCCCCCCCCCCCCCCCCCCCCCATACACTCATTTTCCCTTCTGATATCATTAATTTAGTAATTAGTGGAAGGACATTAAACTGAAGAAATAAATAACTAACACACACACAAGCATCATTGCCTTCAATGCAAAATGTTTAAATTATGTACGTTCACACATGTACACATGTTCATGTGTGTGTGTGTGTGTTTCAACTGTTTGTTCGCATTCACTACACTGGTGATGTAGTACAAGTACAGTAGTAGTGTACACATATCAAACCAGTTTGAGTTTCTTCATTTTTTCCCACTTAGAATGGGGTAATAAAATTACTGTATTAGGCCTATATTTCATAACCTAATAGTTCTTAATGAATTAGCTGTATATTTCATTTGTTATTTATTTAGTATTCAATTATTATCTATTTATTATTGGTATCATGTTAGCCTACACTGCTACAGGTATACTTTTTTTTTTACATTTTCTTCACACAGTTCTATAATTTGTTTCCAAAATGTAGAGTGTGTACAAGTTTCTTACTTAAGCTCTTTTCTGTTGACCAGGGGGAAAAGTGGATATTGCTTATAAAAAAATTATAGGCCTATTTAGCCTAATAGTAATACAACACCAAATAGGACCAGCTGAAAAATCAATCAGCAAAGAAGTCAATTGTATCAGCCCCCCCCCCCCCCCCCCCCCCCCCCTTCTCTCTCTCTCTCGTTTTCTTGTTTGTTTGTTTGGTGGGGGGGTTGGTTCTTTTTTTTCTTTTTTCTTTTTTTTGGTGGTGGGTGGGAGGTGTGTTCTGGGGTTTATTTGTTTCTTGTTTGTCTGGGGTTGTTTGTTTGTTTGTTTGTTTTCTTTTTCTCTCTTTTTCTTTTTTAAAGTTTTTTCCTTTTGCTTCTACTGTTTGAAAGTATGAGTACTGAGTTCATTATTAATATGTGACCCTACGGGTGGGGACTGGATGTAAAAAGCACATGAGTACTTATTCATTATCCTGGAAAAAAAGAATTTGTCTCTATTACTTACAATGTGTAGATGTTCTTTTCATGACTTTATTGGGGTTTCCCCTCTCTTTATTGTGTGAGTGTATGGGTATTGCACTTATTTTTATTATCATGACATTCAATTTGTATGAGTATAATTAAAAAGTGTTGGTGTTGATCATGTGCTCTGCGAGTATTATATATTTAGTATTATCCCTGAGACACACACACACACACACACTCACACACACACACACACACACACACACACACTCTCACATTCTCTCCCTCAATGACTGTATAGGTTTAGATTTGTTCTTTTGTTTTGTTTCTTTTTTTTATTGTGTGAATATATGGGTATTGAGTTTATTTCATTATCATAACATATAATTTGAAACGAGTATAATAAAAAATGAGTGTTGATGGTGACCGTGTACTGTTTTGGGAATTATATATTGGATATTATCTTTGAAATACACACACACACTCTCTGTCTCTGTCTCTCACCTTTTATCGTTTTGCTTATAGTTATGGTGTATCCTGATGAAGGATTCATATTTTATATTTTCAATACTTATTGGACTTGTCCTCTGTACTTAAGTCTTAATGAGTGCCCTATTTCAATATCTTTTTGTTATGTGTAACAAGTATATGTACCATTTGACAATGTGTAGATGTTTTTCTTTATGACTTATTAAGTTTGGTTGTTATTTTTCTTGGTTTTGTTGTTGTGTTGTTTGTTTTTCTTTTTTCTTCTTTTGTTGGTTTGGTTTTTCTTTCTCTTTTGTTTGTTTGTTTGTTTTGGTTGTGGGGTTTTTTTGAGGGTGGTGGGGGTGGGTGGGGGGTGGTGTTTTTAGGGTTTTCTTTTATTAGTTTGCTTGGGGGGGGTGTTGGGGGGGGGGGGGGGGGGCTGTTTTGAAAAGGGTTATTTCCCCATGTTTCTACTGTGAGACTGTATAAGTGTTGGGTTATTATTAAGATGTATCCCTATGGGCGGGACTGGATGTAAAAAAAGCACATGAGTGCTTATTCATTATCATTGGAAATAAAAGAATTTGTCATTGTCATTCTCTCTCTCTCTCTCTCTTTTTTGTTTTGTTTGTCTGTTTGGGAGGGTGCTTTTGTCTGTTTCAGTGTTTGTTTTTTTGTTGTTGTTTTTAAATTTATTTTTTGTTTTTTGTTTTGTTTTTTGTTTTTTGGTGGGGTTTTTTTTTTTTTTTTTTTGGTGGGGGGGCGTTTCTGGGTTTATTTTGTCGTTTGCTCGTCCGGGGTTGTTTGTTTTGTTTGTTTGTCTCTTTGTTTGTTTTTTCTTTTTCTCTCTTTTCTTTAAAAAAAAGTTTTTTTCCCTTTGCTTCTACTGTTTGAAAATATGAGTACTGAGTGCATTTTCAATGTGACCCCATGGGCGGGGACTGGATGTAAAAAAGCACATGAGTACTTATTCATTATCCTGAAAAAAAGAATTTGTTTCTATTACTTACAATATGTAGATGTTCTTTTTATGACTTTATTGGCTTTTTTCCCCCTCTGTATTATGTGAGTGTATGGGTATTGCACTTATTTTATTATCATGACATTCAATTTGTATGAGTATAATTAAAAAGTGTTGGTGTTGATGGTGTGCTAATGTGAGTATTCATATTTAGTATTATCCCTGAAGTCCCCCCCCCCCCCCCCCCCCCACCCACACCACACACACCACACACACACACACACACACATACATACACACACTCACTCACTCACTCACTCACTCATATTCTCTCCCTCAATGACTGTATAGGTTTAGATTTCTTCTTTGTTTTGTTTCTTGTTTTTATTGTGTGGATGTATGGGTATTAAATTTATTTCATTATCATGACATATAATTTGAAACGAATATAATCTAAAATGAGTGTTGATGGGATCGCATACTGTTTTGGGAATTATATATTGGATATTATCTCTGAAATACACACACACACTCTCTCTCTGTCTCTGTCTCTTTCTCACCTTCTATCGTCTCGCTTATAGTTATACTTATAGTGTATCCTGATGAAGGATTCATATTTTATATTTTCAATACTTTATTGGACTTGCCTCTGTACATAAGTTTTAATGAGTGCCCTATTTCAATATCTTATAGTTATGTGTAACATGTATGTGTACCATTTGACATTGTGTAGATGTTTATCTTTATGACTTATTAAGTTTGGTTGTGTTATTTTTCTTGGCTCTGTTGTTGTTCTTGTTGTTGTTGTTTGTCTGTTTTTTCTCTTTTTTTACCTTCTTCTGTTGGTTTGGTTTTTCTTTCTTTTTGTTTGTTTTGGTTAGGGTTTTTTTTGGGGGGTGGGGGTGGGGGGTGGGTATTTTAGGGTTTTCTTTTATTTGCTTGCTTTGGGGGGCGGGGGTGGTTGTTGGGGGGGAGCTGTTTTGAAAAGGGTTATTTCCCCTTGTTTTTATTGTGAGACTGTATAAGTATTGGGTTATTATTATTAAGATGTATCCCTAACGGGCGGGGACTGGATGTAAAAAAGCACATATGTGCTTATTCATTATCCTCGAAATAAAAGAATTTGTCATTGTCATTGTCATTGTCTCTCTCTCTCTCACACACACACACACCCTCCCCTCTTTACATCCTGCAACCATTAAGTCTAAGTCTAGCCTATGTCAACTTGCGCTATTTATCGACTCGTCCAAGCACCTGAAACTCAACCTGGCAGGCAGAAACGCTGGACGGAGTGGAGTAGCCTAGAAGCTCCATGAGAGAATAAACAGAGCTCTCTCAGTCTTACTGATCTTCTAGTAGCTCAGCTTCTGCCATATAAATTTTCCCGATCAAAAACGTACGAGCGTTATAAAGCAGTCTTCGTGATTTTATGTCACTCATATGCAGACAAGGCTGCAATAATGCCAACGATATCGGATTTTTAAAAAAAAATTAAGCCTGAGAAGGCATCCTGAAAATAAGCCAATTCCGATCACAGAAACCCTTCTTTTCTTGTTGTGTTCTCCCCACAACCAAAACAAAAAAAATTGTCGGTCGCTTTAAGCCTTCAGGGTTTACATTATGAAATCAAGAAAACATATCCAAATACTTACCAAAGCTTCCAGTCGCTATGATGCCTATGACGGATATAAACACAAGCACATCCATTCTGGGTCTCTGTTTTACTCGAATTGTGTCAAGCTGTGGAAATGTCAATGAATTCGGGATCAGTCCACCAGAATCGTCTGCACGGTGGCTACCTAACCTAAAAATAGTCTTGCTGTGTTGGTCCAATGGCATGTCGCCTTCCTTGTCTTGCATGAGAGTGTGGCTCGTTTACCCAATCGCTGGCTGGCTCACTTTGGTCATCTTGCCTAGGCCTAGCCTATCTCTGACAGTGAAGTGCAACGAAGCTAGGCCTGGACTAGGCTAGCCTTGGGAAGGAAAATATGTCACAGGACTTTCCCATCAGATACTTTTACTCTAGGGATAATTGTGAGAGACAAACTGTACATTTTATTTTAACACCATTGTGTATGCTTCTTCAGTTTCACAGCCTTCCTCTGAAATATGATAATTACAGTCAAGAAAGAATAAGTGTGTTGTGTTGTGACATTCCCAATAGTAACAACCCCAAATTATGTCCATACACAGGGATTAAAACACGAATTATAATTCAACAAAGAAGCAATAACAGCTTGTAAATCAATTCATACAGCTAAAACATTCCACAACATAACAGATGACACATATTGTAAAGCTACTGGAGAGACAGACAGATTGTATGGTATGTTTATCTGTAAAACAAAATGGGGAAGAAAAGTAACACAACTATTCTTCACTCACATTATGATGCTTTTATACATTACAGTGTTTTTTTTCCA
Source organism: Rapana venosa (assembly GCA_028751875.1). Classification (NCBI taxonomy): domain Eukaryota; kingdom Metazoa; phylum Mollusca; class Gastropoda; order Neogastropoda; family Muricidae; genus Rapana; species Rapana venosa. The sequence continues at coordinate 56,447,036 of CM054151.1, read as the reverse complement.
ACATGCATAATCACAGGATGGTTTTTTTAAGTGTCTTAAAATGTCAAGAGGTCATAAAAAAATAGTACTGTTGTTGCAAAACAATGTTTACTATATCACAATACAAAGTAATTTGAATAAGCATTCAGGCACACACACACATACAATTTTTATGTTCAGATAGCTTTTATTACATGGGAATATGTACAATAGAATCTGATGTTAGACATCCAATACAGTAACAAAACAGGAATATTTCACTATTAAATTAAAAAACATTTCAATCATAAGCAAAAATGTGAATATAAGAATCAAGAATAATTTACACACATACACACACACACACACTCTCTCTCTCTCTCTCTCTCTCTCTCTCTCTCTCTATATATATTATATATATATAATATATATATATATATATATATATATATATATAATCACTGCAACAAAAAAACTAAATTCAGAGATCATTTCAAGAAGGAAAATAAGCACACTCATACATAGACATGCTAATACACAAGCATTCCCACCCAAACCAACCTAGCCTTTTCAAATAAGAGGAAACAATTAAGGCTAGTCACTCCTTACAACAGAAATTATTCAATATTTGATGTACTTAATTAAAAATTATATCTATATACACACACTCATTATGCATTGGCAGACCCACACTCATACATATTACAGTTGTTATTATTGCAGTTTTAAAAGGATAAAACCAAACCAAAGAATAATACAAAATTTCATGACACATGAATCAGAACTAATCCAAACCATATGAATACTCAGAAGAAAAAAGGAACTAGAAAGGTAAAAATAAAAGAACTTATTAAACATATAGAAGAAAAACTTGAAAAACTACAGAAAAGTAACAACTTCTGTTTTGATATACTTCAAAAGGGGAAAAATGGCATGAAGAGTAATCAAATAGATAATGGATCCACTGCAAAAGAACCATTTAAGTCAAATTATATTCATACACTGGTGTGGGAGGGGGGGGGGGACCCTAACAAACATACACAATGTTTATGTACCAAGACAAGTTACTTTTGTTCCAACCAACATCCTTTAGTAGCAACAACAGACAACAGAAAGACCTGATTCATTGTAAATGAACAAACATAAGTCATTTAAGTAGGTGACTTTGAAAAAAAAATCACACAACAGAATATATATATGATTTTTTGTATATTTTCTAATGAATCAACACAAGTCATTTATGTATAATAATAATAATAATAATAATAATAATAATAATAATAATAATAATAATAATAATGATGATGATGATGATGATGATGATGATGATAATAAAATAATAATAATAATAATATCAATATCAATAATAATAATAATAATAACAACAACAATAACAATAATAATAAATGGAACTTATATAGCACTATATCTTGCAAAGACAAATCAAAGCCCATGCATTCAACCTAATCTTACACAGTCATGCAATCAATGATAAATAATAGTTTAAACAAACAGATATTACAAACATGGTGCCTGCAGACAAAATCTATTAAATAAAATTTCAATAGTCAAATGTTTTTCAAAAGCACATACACACACTCACACAGGTCGTATACTTTAGCAGGGTGATAGGACATGGGTTAGTGAGGGTGGGATAATTCTCATATGAAACTGTTCACTGTTTACTGGTCCTGTAACCCGCCAGGGTCGTAGGGGCGCTGCATGGTGGACGAACGGTGGACCAGCTGGCTCCACTTAGCATATGAAACAGGAGGGGGGAAATCTTAGGTTTGAAATGAATATGTCTTGAGGCTGGATTTAAAAGTGTCATAACTAGGTTTCTGGCGAAGAGAGAGAGGGAGCTCATTCCAGGTCGAAGGACCCCAAATAGAGTAAGATGGTGGATTGGCTGAATCTAGGTATTCGTAGGTACAAGGTATCTGCAGAGGGAACGTGAAGGAGTGTACAGGTTAAGATATTCACAGAGGTAGGAGGGTGCAGTTTTGTGGAGACATTTGTAACAGAGGGTACTGATCTTATAATTTACTCTCTGAGGCACAGGCAGCCAGTGGAGAGATGCAAGAGAGGGCTGGGGGTAATGTGCTCAGATTTTTTTCTTTCTGAGAACTAGTAGAGTTTTGTATAGTTGAAGGGAGTGGATAGATGATGCTGACAGACCAGACAAAAGAGAATTGCAATAGGCCTAGTCCAGAAGTGAAAGAATGAGAGAAGTGACAAGTTTGACTGTTGCATCTGTGGACAGGTACTTTCGAATTGCACTAATAGGCTGTAATTGATTGTAGCATGACTGACAGATCTGGGTGATGAATTTTTGCATAGAGAGTGTGTTGTCGATAACAACGCCTAGATACTTCACAGCAGTGGATAGAGGGACTGATGTATTGCCGAGTTCTATTGAAGCTGTTGTAATGGAAGAGAGTTTGTGTTTGGTCCCTACGAGCATGGCTTCGGTTTTATCTATATTTAGCTGTAATTTGTTCTGTGTCATCCAGTTTTGAATCTTCAAAGCAGTGGGCCATATATACTTTTTTTTTACACGTAAACATGTACAAATATTCCAATACACAAGCAAATGTATAGCTAAACATCCATCCTTAAAACAGACAAAAGAAAACATACACAAAATAAAAGAACCAAAGGCTTGTTCTCTCTTCTGACAACATCAAAGTGATTATAGGACTTTACTTGTAAAGAGAAAAAAAATGGCCATCACAGTAGGTCTACTATGACCCAATTTTTTTTGGCAACTAAAAATGAATCTGATTTACAATAGACAAAAGAAATGAATATTCAAAACACACACACACAAAACGCACCCCCACACCTATTTTCCCTGTTTGCCAAATGATACTATTTACATGGTTTGTTTTCATTTGGCAAATGATACTACTTTACAATTTATTTTCCTTTATGTTGTGCAAGTCTTTGTTGTTGGTGTTGTTCATTTCTTTGAGGGGAAGGGGGTGGTACTTTCTTGTGTTTTTGTTTTTTATACTGTATGAGTGCATGGATAGTGGGCTTATTTTAGTATTATGATGTATCCCTAAGGGCGGGGATTGGATATATAAAGCACGCAGCTCAGGTGCTTATTCATTATTCCTGATATAAAAGAATTTGATTTAATATTTGTAAAGAGAAAAATAAAGGTCATCACAGTACTAGGACCAGTTTGTTTTTGCAACTAAAATTAAATCTGATTTACAGTAGGAAAAAAAATTGAATACCCAAAACAAAACACACACAAAAACTGCCCCCCCCCCCCTTTACACAGCATACCACACCCCACACCCCCTTTTACACAGCATACCACACACCCACCCTTTACACAGCATACCACACACACACACCCTTTACACAGCATACCACACACATACCCTTTACACAGCATACCACACACACACACCCTTTACACAGCATACCACACACACATACCCTTTACACAGCATACCACACACACACCCTTTACACAGCATACCACACACACACCCCTTTACACAGCATACCACACACACACCCTTTACACAGCATACCACACACACACCCTTTACACAGCATACCACACACAAATCTGGGTGTTCGAAAGCACAAAATATCTGCGGCTGAACGAAGGGAACGGGATGAAGTGTACAGGTGAAGACAGTTACAAAGCTAAGATGGTGCATTTGAAACACAGGGTATTGATCTTATACTTCAGTCTTTGTGAGACAGGCAGCCAGTGAAGAGATCGCAGAAGAGGGGTGATGTGTTCAGATTTTTTCTTTCTTATGACCAGTCGAGCTTCAGAGTTTTGTATGCATTGAAGAGAGTGGATGGATGATGCTGGTAGGCCAACCAAACAAGAATTACAGTAGTCTAAACGTGAAAGAATGAGAGATGTGACAAGCTTGGAAGTTGCACCAGTGGACAGATACTTGCGAATTGCGCTTATGCCCCGTAATTGATAGTAGCAAGACTGGCAGGTCTGGGTGATGAATTTTTTCATAGAGAGTGTGTTGTCAGGAACTACACCTAAATACTTCACAGGGTTGGACAAAGGAACCGACGTATTGCCGAATTCTATTGATGTTGTTGTGATGGAGGAAAGCTTATGTTGGGTCCCTATGAGCATGGCTTCGGTTACGCATTAAGTTGTAACTTGTTCTGAGTCATCCAGTTTTGAATGTCTTGAAGGCAGTATGACATATTGGTCAGGAGGGAAGGCAAGTTTTCAACAGTATCACTGCACTGGAGCTGAGTATCATCAGCATAGAAATGATGATCAATATGGTGGTTGTTTATTATATGTGAGAGTGGAGCAGTGTAGAGAGTAAAGAGAACAGGGCCCAGAACTGATCCCTGTGGGACTCCACATTCCATTTTGACAGGTTTTGATTGAATTTTGTTTACAATAACTTTCTGGAATCTGTCTGTGAGGTATGAAGCAAACCAGGTGAGGGCTGTGCCATTAATACCAAACGTATTTTGGAGGCGAGAAAGAAGAATTGAGTGATCTATAGTGTCGAAGGCTGCAGATAAGTCGAGGAGAGTGAGGAGGGAGATTTTTCCTGCATCGGAAGCAAGTAGAAGTGTATCTTAAGTGTGGACTAGGGTGGTTTCGTGCTGTGTTAGGGGCGATAGGCAGATTGAAATGGGGGAAGGAGATCATTGGAATGAAGGTGACTGTTGAGCTGTTTGAGAATAACTTTTTCTAGTACTTTAAGACAAAGGGTAAGTTTGAGACAGGTCTATAACTCTTCAGAATGTTGGGATCGAAGTCATGCTTTTTCAGTAGAGGTGTGACTATTGCGGTTTTAAGAGCTGGTGATGACAGAAGAGATGAGTTTACTATTTTAGTGATTATAGGTACAAGTTGTGGAAGGCATTGTGAGAAAACAGGAGCAGGTATGGGATCAAGGTCGCATGAGTTTAAGAATAACCTGGCAATATAAAGCCTTGAAATTCATACAAGCATCAAGAGGTATATTACCACAAGTGCCTTTTCTTAACTATTTCATTAAAATATATATATATATAAAAAATAGTATCACAATCGGTTCCGGGAAATTTTTGCAAATTGTCGATTAAACCACAGACAATGCCGTACTCTAAATTCCAACATTACGGGTCACAGTTTCAAATCCTTTTTTCTGTAGTAGTATTTATCTAGAAAACCTTGAAGATCCACTAGCAATACTGGGTCTCTCATCACTTCTCACGGAACGTTTCCTTATGCCCAATCATTCGGTCTATAGCAGACATTCCATAACTGGATGCTGTATAAGCTTAGACAAAGCCTTTTTTAAATATCTTCTTGTGTAATTTTTAATTCAATCATGAAAAATCATTTATTTTTACAAGGTTCATGAGAGCTTTTTTTTTCATTGCTTGCCTATTGCACATTAATTTGTTCACTCTCCATAACCACACACATCGCAGAACCCATCAAAACACACACATACAACCACAAACACAAAACCACCTACACAATCCAACTCAACACCACAACACACAACACATCACACATCACACACATCACGAAATGCATGCATTATTCATCCTACTGGATAAACTTGATTAACCATACAATCCTTTGTTTTACTTTCTATGTGATACTCTTAATTATGGTAGAGAATTATAACTTATCCATTTAAGCATATGTACAAGATAGTTAATAGCTTACATTATAGTTCTGCATTTGAAATGTTGTCATACAACTTTTTTTTGCTTATAATATCTTTTTTTGTTCCTTCCATCACACCCACTTTGAACACATTTGAAGTAATCAAGCTATTCTTGAACTCGAGACCCATCACAGGGCATTGTTTGCTTGACACTTACATAAAAAATACGATAATAGATCACACAAACTACAAAACATAACAACACACACAGACGAAATGCATTGCTTATTCAAGGTACCATCTGGAAATAAAAACTTGACTTCACACACACATTGCCTTAGCTTTTTCCCTTTCTCACTGTAATGACTCGTTAATTACTGGTAGGAATTATGACACTATACCATCCCTTTAGAGCAGCTATGTACAAGAGAGGTCCTATAAATAGCTTTCACATTATAAGATGGATGCTGCAGTTTGAAATTTGTTGTCATATTTCAGACATTTTTTTCTTGACTTATAATGATCTTGCCATTCTTTGTCTCCTTCCTCCTCTTACTTTGATACCATTTGTAATTTGTAATTAAGCTATTTCTTGTGCTTTGGACGGCTTTTGGAGGGGGGATTGGTTTGCTTGCACTTACTTTATATAGATAGATAGATAGATAGATAGATAGATAGATAGATAGATAGATAGATAGATAGATAGATAGATAGATAGATAGATAGATAGATAGATAGATAGATAGATAGATAGATAGATAGATATTCTTCTTTTTTTTTTTGGGGGGGGGGGGGTTCTTTGTTTTGTTTCTGGTGTTTCTTGCGAGGGCAGGATGAAAAAAACTATGTAGGCCTAAGTTTACTGTTTTACCTCAATAAAGATCATTTCGACTTGACTTGAGCTGATTCAGGCTTATTGGAATTGTCCAGAAGAGCTTGTGTTTCAAGATCATGTCACCAGTCATTTCCTTACTCCACTGGTTTTGTCACTTTCAATCATGTAGTCCCTCACTGATTCTCCATAAAAAGATGCATTGAGTAACAAATAAACT
>CM054151.1:56410405-56437905 GCA_028751875.1 Rapana venosa | reverse complement strand
TGACAGCCAGTCACACATGCATGCACACAAGTGGGAAAGCACTGGCGCATGCATGCGCGTGTGCACACGTATACGCTGGGAGGGCAGGATGAAAAAAAGTTTGTAAACTTAATCTTTTACCCTCAATAAAGATTATTTTGACTTGACTTGACTTCACACATACACAAACACACAAACACACACACACAAACACACACACACACACACACCACACACACCAACACACACACACACACACACACACTCACACACACACATTCTTATAACATGTCAAAGAATTAAAAATACACTATATTGTTGATACCCTATGTATATAATTATGCAGTTGAACTGATTCTGACAGAAACAAATCTTGAAATCAGTCATTGTTCATGGACATAATTAATTTTTTATGTGTCTAAGCTGCAAAGCCTTGGGTGGGGGGTGGGGGGGAGTGTGTGTGTGTGTGTGTGTGTGTGTGTGTGTGTGTGTGTGTGTGTGTGGTGTGTGTGTGTGTGTGTGTGTGTGTGTGTGTGTGTGCATTCTAAAATCAACCACATCCGTCCCAAAACAAAACAAACCATGAAACATACAAAACAACAACAACAAAACCCAACCCACCAAAAACAAAACAAACCATGAAACAAACAACAACAACAACAACAACAACAAAACCCAACCCACAAAAAACAAAAACGCAGAACATGGACATCAAGGGGAGACGGCTGATACGTCCATCAAAATGCCAGACAGGAAGGCAGACGATAGCTACAAAAGTCAAGAGCGGAAAAGATTTGCAAGGTTGGTCACTTCCTGAGCAGTGACCCATCAAAGAGAGGGGCATGCAGGAAAGAGCGCCTGACTACAAGAGCGCCTTCTGTTCCAGGCCAGCGTCCTGGTGAGTCAGTCAGGGAAGACGAAAGGTCAGTCGGGTGCTGTGATGGGAATGACAGCCCCACAGGCCGGCGCTGTGGGGATGCAAAGGTCCTGTATTGGTGCAGACTCCTTCTGTGTTTTCTCAATAGCGCCTTGTTCCGCTGATGAAATGACATGACGTGTATCAGTTTTACATGTGACATAGTGGCCTATATTCCGACAGTGTGTCAGCAACAGCAGCAGCAGGATCAGTAACAACCAAAAACAACAACAATGATGATTAATGATTATAAAAATAGCAATAACAATCATACATACAGACACATGTCTCTATTCCGAGGCTGTAATAACAAGGATCATCCTCCTCCTCCAGATGATGATGATGATGATGATGATGATGATGATGATGATGATGATGATGATGATGATACCAATCTGAAGAAGGGCAAGAAAATGATAATACTGAAGATGAATTGGAGGATACCAACAACAGTGATAATGACCTATGCTGGTGCTGATATTGGTAAGTATAATGGTGGTTGATTTTGACAGCAATTTTTATAAAAATGTTATGGATAATCAACATAGTGTTGTTTTGATTGATATCATTGTCATCGTGTTCATCAGCATGGTCAACACTATCATACTGATCTGTTAAAAAGTTGACAAGTATCAACATTATGGCATTGGAAGTAGTAACGGGGATTTTTTTTTCCAAAGTTGATAACAGGGTAGTAATAAAAAGAGTACAACATGGGTTACCCTAACTGATGAAATAAACTGTCAGTCTTCCTCAAATACGTAACAAATGCACTTTTTCTTAAATCAAGAACTGCAATGATAACAAAAGGACTCAAAATAACAACAGAATCAATAGCAATAATGGTAATGATAAAAGAACAGAAGAAAAACTTTTCGAAAAAATAGCAATAAGCCTATTTTTGCCAGCTGTCTTCTCTTTCCATAATTATTATGGATGTGTTTTTGTTTTGTCACATAGTAGCAATACATTTAAGTGAACATTTGTCTGCTGTTACTGTTTGTTTGTTTGTTTGTTTTATAATCCCGTGTGGGCTAGTACAAACTGACCTCATCTTGAGGTCAAGTGCAATACGCTGACTCAGCAATGTGTGTAGGTGCTGTGCCTCAGTAGTCCACTCTGCAGTCTGGATCAGGGAGACTCCTGCACCCAATGACCCCAAACACACAAGCCCGTCCCTACACAAGAATGTTGCTGACCCACCAGCCACTGTGACGTAATGGTTAGTGCGTGGGGTTCATAACTGGAAGGTCACGGGTTCAAACCACATAAGATTCTCAAGGTCCTTGGACTCCAAAAACCTCTGCTCAGAGTGAGCTTGTTATGAGTTCAGTTGAAAGACTGGGACAGCACAGTCCAGCTTCATCCACTTCATGGACGCGCTTTTGATGAGAGTATTGATCAAACTACCTGACCAACACTGCAGGTATATTTGTATCTTGGTCCTGTTTGACCTCGTGATAAAAATAAAGGTGCACTTTCAGGGCAGCAGCATTTTATCATTCTCATCACCACTGATTATCATGCAATAAAAGAAAATTGCCTATGATTCGGTGGCTCCAGATGCTCTGGTCTCATGGCGACCTCATTTTCAGTTCCCCATACACACCTGTACCTGTGGTGAGTTTGGGTCAAAGCCTTCGAGGTTGGTGGTTCACGGGAGACAGTTGTTGGAGGGATGTTGTGGTGATCATACTGGGTGGGTGTCTCACTCAGTCTGGCTCCACGACTGAGCTATATTACTATTGGGGGCTAAGTGGATGGTGTCACGCGTATGTTAGCTCAGAACAGACACAACTGAGCAAGACCAACGTGAACTAGCAGCAGAGCAGGGCCCCTCTGGCTGGTGGTCCCACGGCAGATTTGATAGTAATAGGTTCCCTGTGGATTTCTCACCCTGAGGTGATGTGCCTAGTAGGTTTGGCGGGGGCAGAAAGAGCAGAATGAGTGGCGCAGTGTGGGGACAGCAAGACAGGAACTTTACAGAGACGGGGCAGCAACGAAAAATACAATAATCTAAATGAGTAAAGAGTATTCTAAACACTCTGTAACCCCTAAACACGTGCCCACAAAATACTGACTGGCCATACTAACTGGCTGAAAAATTCACAGAATATCACTGGCTTGATTTCTCCCTGAACTCATGGAAGAAGGGCTGGGCACTGCTCTGAGCGTTCTTTCAGTGTGTCTTGAGCAGTTTGGTGCTGGCGGAGCTCATTCCTCTCCAGCTAGCAACTTGAATGCAGGGTACGTTCGTGTCATCCATGCCACTGGCCATTCTTGGCCTACTCTTGGATAAAAGATAGGCTAGTTGCTAAGTGGATCGGTGGTCTAGAGGTAACGCGCCTGTCTAGAAAGCGAAAAGTCCGGGTTCGTATCTCGTCTGGGCCCGAAACTTTTCCCCCATCCATTAGACCATGAGTGGTGGTCTGGGCGCTAGTCTTTCGGATGAGACGATAAACCGAGGTCCCGTGTGTTACAGAAAATTATGCAGCGCACGAAAAAGAACCCACGGCAACAAGAGAGTTGTCCCTGGCAAAATTCTTAGAAAAAAGCCACTCTGATAGGGAAAGAAATACAGTTGCAGACCAAAAAAAAAAAAAAAAAAAAAAAAAAAAAGGGGTGGCGCTGCTCTTGTGGCGACGTGCTCTCCCCGGGGAGAGCAGCCCGAATTTCACGCAGAGAAATCTCGTGACTTAAAGTGGTATAAATAAATAAATAAATAAATAATAAATAAATGTCTTTCTTCTTCGTCGTCTTCTTATTTTAGCTCGTGTGTTATGTGTGTACTCCCACATGGGGTCTCAGCTTACAATTTTTTTTTCTGTTCTGTTCTTCGCTCCTTGGCGGAAGCTCCGAGGTTCACCAATGGTGAGATTTTGCGTATGTGACTGTTTTATGTCAGCCATTTAGGTAGCAACATGGTGACCTCGGGGATGATGTCTGAACACGACACAGCTAAAGTGTGCATGCAGTTTCTGTTGTAATTTGAACACTTGCAGGGGAATGGACTCAGAAGCATGTCAACTCCTGAGGAATCTGAAATCCCCTCAAACGGTGGATCGGTGGTCTAGAGGTAACGCGCCTGTCTAGAAAGCGAAAAGTCCGGGTTCGTATCCCGACTGGGCCCTAAACTTTTCCCCCATCCATTAGACCATGAGTGGTGGTCTGGGCGCTAGTCTTTCGGATGAGACGATAAACCGAGGTCCCGTGTGTTACAGAAAATTATGCAGCGCACGAAAAAGAACCCACGGCAACAAGAGAGTTGTCCCTGGCAAAATTCTTAGAAAAAAGCCACTCTGATAGGGAAAGAAATACAGTTGTAGACCAAAAAAAAGAAAGAAAAAAAAAAAGAAAAAAAAAAGGGGGTGGCGCTGCTCTTGTGGCGACGTGCTCTCCCCGGGGAGAGCAGCCCGAATTTCACGCAGAGAAATCTCGTGACTTAAAGTGGTATAAATAAATAAATAAATAAATAAATAAACGAACATCTCAACTGAGACTTGAACCCACCTCCTAAGCCACTGTCATGTCAGGCCACACGACTTCCACGTTTTTCTAACCACTAGGTCATTCCGTTCCTCCCATTCAGTCTCATGTGCTTTGGATTAAAGTGTGACCCTATGACGGCCACATACAGCATGGCGCATAAGTGCTTATTCCATTATCCTCGATATTAAAGATTAAAATTTAACTTTTTTTTTAAAATTTAAATTAAAGGGTCCGTGTCACATGAGCGACATTGTCTTGTTTCTTGGTGCTAATACGAAGCCCCCATTGCCTATCCCGAAATGTTTGGCCCCCGTCTGCTGGTTTCTCTGATAAAGTTGGTGTCCGCTGGGGGACCCCCGCCCAGCGCCCAGGTCCCATCCCCGCAAAGTCAACGGTTCGCTCTTAGTGTTGAGTGGAGAAAACAGGGCTCCAGAGGAATCCCTTTGCGGCCTGCCTCTTCTGTCGTCTTCTCATACCCAATCAATGGAGATTGAGAGCATGCTGAATCACACATCTTGTCTTATCTCAGTCTTGCACATCAAAGACAGTGTTTGCTATGGCCACCGAGCATCTGAAGTTGTCATAGCCGCTTTTGCTAAGGTGTGTACCAGTTTCGATGGGATGCCATAGTGTCGAAGGATACTCCAAAGGTGTCATGTGTCAGCTGTCAACTGCCCTTTTTCGACGTCCCACAAAATTCACCGATACCCTCGCTTGCCGCCACAACACCTCTCTGCCCACAACCCTCTGGTGCACTCGTTTCCCGATGAAGTTTCTGAGCAGTGCCTGAATTGCTACGGTGCCTATACATCCTCCGTTGCTTCCTGTACCCTCCGCGCCAAGCTACCCGTCCACCACGCGCACACTCCAGTGACATCACACCGCCCTCCACAGACAGTCTGATAGTCTTCTGATGATGACCTTGGCCAGTATCTTTGCTTGGCACAGACAAAGAGTGATTCCCCTCAGTTGTTGCAGTACTCAGGGTATCCTTTTGGGATAATGACTATCACTCCCTTGGTCAATCATCAGGTACTATCTGACTCTCTTTTTTTTTTTCCCCATGCAGCTGTGAACCAGTGGTTGCAGTATGTCAGTGCTAGTTTTACTGTATCCTGCCTTGAACGTTCGGCACCAAGGTTGTCTGGCCTGGAGACTTGCGATCTTGAGGTCTTGATGGAGCCTATCTCTTTCCTTTGTTGGGGGGTTGACATCAATGTCTAAGTCATTTTGTAGTTCTGGGATGTCGGCTGTCTCGTCATGTGGTGAGTCGTTGAGAACTTCCTGGAAGTGTTCAGCCCATCTTTCTTCTTGCCTATTTCTCTGTTGTCAACAGTTTCCCTTGTCTGTCCCTGATTGGTCCCCCAGCGCTCCTCTTAAATTTGTTGCATACTTTCTTGGTGATCTTGTAGACTCTCCCTTGCTTACCTGTCTAGTTGTTACTAAAGCTCACATAGGCTAGCTAGACAGAAGAAGAACTTAAATCCATTCTTCCTTTTTAGGATCTGGAGATGATAACTCCATTAGTTCATCAAAATAACTGTCCATGTTTCCAGATGGATCAAATGTTCGTGTATTCTAAATATACAAGGCTTTCTCCATGCTCTTTCTTTTGGCCACAGGACTGTTTTGTTTTGTTTTGGAAAAAAAGCATGTTTGCTGATACCATAACCCTCTTTAAATAGAATTCAGTTCAGTTCTGTTCTGTTCTTAGAGTCCATCCGAATTTCGTACATTCCCAGCAATAATAACAACAGGAGACATAGATGTGTGTGTGTGTGTGTGTGTGTGGATGTGTGAGTTGTGTGTGTGGTGTGTGTTTGTGTGTGTGTGATTGTGTTGACTGTGTGTGTGTGTGTGTCACTCTGTGTGTGTGTGTGCTATCCTACTTCATGGCCAGGATGTTCAGATGTGGTTACCGGGTTTTACGGTCAGCGCTCTCTCTGTACCGCTGCTGCAGATCTCCTGCCGCATGCAGCTCCTGCTCGTCCACCGCTTCGATGGCGTCACGATGCTATATTTCGCTCATGACACTCCGGCCCCCACCCAAGACGTTTATTCTCTGCACCTCCACAAGTCAAACTACCGTTTTATTATTGAGGCCACATACAAAAAGTCACTTTTTATCAAACTGAAAACCGGCCACCTGACCCCCCCCTACATTACATCAACTGAAGGCACCACAATCGGCTACCACAACTACCACTTTTAATCATCTGAGAATCCACATTGACAAAAGACATTTTATCCTCTGAATGACCCCCACCCCCGCAACAACGGGACAGTTTTTTCCCCCCTGAATGCAAAATGAAAAATACCTATTGTATATTTTGCTAATTGCACATTGAAAACGCAGTGTTTTATGCTTGCCCTAGCTGCGTTCAGAATTGAACGATTCTGTGCCCTCTGCCATAGGATGTCTGTATTGCGGACTGGACAGCCACCGACTGCTGTACCAGCATGAACACCTAGAAGCGCAATTATGGGTCTCCGCATGTAAGGTGTCATTAGGTTTTGTCGTCCTCCTAACAATCTGAGCAATATGAAGGAGACGTTTTATTGCTTTGGCTGTATATGTTGGAATCTTTAGGCAACGTGAAAAAGAAAGCTGGTGGTTAAGGCTTATATTATGTGTTTTTTTTCTCATTCCCAGCATATGATGTAACACCGAAAAGGTTTCTGGTTTAGCTTTGCTTACTATGGTTTTTCTCGTTCTAGGAATCTGATGTAACCAGGAATACAAAAGAAGAAGAAAAGGGAAAAAGAAAAAGATGACGGTGTCAGGCTTATATGTGGGGTTATTTTTTAGCACCACCTCGAATCTGCAAACAACATGACAAATGGTTTTATGCTTCGTTTATCAAAGCTTTTCTCCTCCTCAATGGTATGTGTCCGAGAGCAGGGAAACAAAACAACTGTTTTATGTTTTAAACCTGAATTATTTCCTCGCTTCTGCTAGTATTAATATTTGGAAATGTGAACAGATGACAGAAAAATGAACATCTCGGTCTCCCTGCATTAAGCAACGAAAATGCGGGTTTCAGCTTTACAGATAGGTGTGTGTTTTTCTGTTTCTGCTGTAAACGTTTTATGTGATTGTTTGATCATTTTCGAAAACTGATGTCTCGCTCTCTCTCACTCGCTCGCGCACAGAGCTTTATTCAGATCGGATGGGGTTAAATTTATTGATGGTGTTGTTTGTCGTTGTATATTGTCCGTTGCTTGTTCTCGCGCCCGTTACCCTCTGGGATCACAGCATATTATGCCTTGACTTAACTCATTCCGCTCACTGGGATCATTAGATCAAGATGTTATTCCTTTAACCCCTGTAGGGTATGAAGAATATACCCAATTTCACACAAATCACTCGAGTCCTCAAAAGACTCACCCTGGCGAGCAGTTTGCGGTTGTTTGATTAATCCCTCGCCTTAATTCTAGGCAGCATACTCCGACTTTCGGGAGGATTTTTTTCTCTTCTAAAAGGAGATTAATGCAGGTTGTTGTGCTGAGCGCTAGTCACGATGAAGACCAGCGCACGCTCAATCCAAACGTGTCAACTCAGCCCCCCCCCCCCCCCCCCCCCCCCCCCCCCCCCCCCCCCCCCCCCCCCCCCCCCCCCCCCCCCCCCCCCCTTGTATTAACATTTTGATGTATGCTTGGCACGAATGTTTTGCCATGAGGCGCCTGTGAACATTGGCTAGCCACAGACCAAAGGCATCCTATAGGCTAATGCGATCTGACTGAACTTCAATAGACTAAGTCACGTGCTACATACAGACAGAGGTTACAAAAACTGATTTAAGCCATTTTCTCCTCAGGTCCACGTTTTTCGTTGTGTTTTCTTATGGTGGTCATAATTACGCATGTTGTATTTATAGGTAATGTTTTTGTTCCCGTACCATTTTTGCCAACGCGTTTTTACGAGTGTGATTGCGCGCACAGAGAGGAGAGAGAGGAGGAGAGAGGAGAGAGAGGAGAGAGAGAGAGAGAGAGAGAGAGTAGAGAGATAGAGAGAGGAGGGGGACGAGAGAGAGAGGAGCGAGAGAGAGAGAGAGAACAATTAACATTCTGCTCCGCGCGGCCAGGACTTCCTATCATCATTAGACAAGGGAGAACAAGTAGATCATGTAGCAATTTTAGAACTTTAGCAGGCCTTATATACAAGTCCCCCACAGGAAAACTTCATATATGTTAGAAACAATTATGCGCATTCTCGTAGGAGAATTCAACCTGGCTGGAAAACTTCCTAACCACAGAAAGAACCTGAGAGTAGTGTAGAAGGAGAAACATCAGAAGAAGTTAGAGTAGAGTCAGGAGTACCACAAGGAACTGTGTTAGGCCCCTACTTCTTCTAAGCCACATTAATGACTACCCAAATCCGTCGATCCCAAGTCCAGACTTTTTTGCAGATGACTGTCTTTTATATAGAGATATAGGCACCTTCGATGACCACAATCACCCTCAGAAAGACCTCAAGAAAATTAGAAACCTGGGCAGATAATTGGGATGCGTTTTTTAACGCAGCAAAGTGTTATATTTTAAACATAAAAAAAAGAAATCAGACTATCTCTACAACTAAATAGTACCTCCTCCAGCACGTGGCATCAACACCATTTCTCGGTGGCTCCAATCTCCAACGCATGAAATGGCCACCCACATAGACAATAAAATTACCAAAAAGGCAAGCTCAATGTTGGGTCTTTTCCCTCTATCGCGACTACCCCTCCAATACTCTCGCCCACAAGTATGATCGTAGATCTACTCCCGCCACAACCTCTCGCTAACCTCTCCTACAACCGCTCTCACCCGCCCTCCCATCACCACAATCCACTACGATACACCCGTCTTCTCCGCGTTGCCACCCTAAACAGTACCTCGCCGCCGTATCAGCCACATGCAAACCACAAGCCACCACTAGCCTTCAAGTCAACACTCGAAGCTCAACCTCGCCTACAAGGCACCCCCCCCCACACACACCACACCCCTACCTTGAGCAGATTCATAAAAACAAGACTACCATACTAGAGACCTGCTTGTCACGACCATGCTCTCCAAGACCTGCATCAGCCGAAATTATCGACCCGGTGGACCCAGCCCATACCCAAGCCACATCCTAGGTATAGGCCTTTATGCCGTATAAAGTGGATTGCTGGGACTTGTCCCCGGCACCTTAGCCGACATCAATTCGTTTACCACCAAACTCCCCTCACCCCCCCCCCCAACCTCCCTCCCCCCTTCCACCAATCTCACCCCTCCACCCCGCACCCACCACCTCTCCCCCATAGACGCCAAGGTAACGTATGAATTAAGACTAAGTCTTTTAAGGATATAAATCAGTAAAATAGTAGAGAAAGGACTGCCTGCAACAAAACCGAGGCTACACAGTCCAGAAGCAGGTGCAACCAGTACAAGCACTCCTTTTGTGCAGACGGTTATTTAGACTGGAACCACCTCAGCGAACCTGACCCGTCAATGCCAACGCCTGAGCTCCTTTCAAAGGGCCCCCTCAACCAGGGGAACCAGCCTAGTTTGTTTGTTGTTTGTTTGTTTTGGTTTTTTTTTTTGTTTTTTTTTTTTTTATTTTTTTTTTTTTTTTTTAGAAACCCAGCAGTAGTATCTAGCAGTTAAGCGCCCCCCCCCCCAATCCCGTCGCGTTTAACTCCAAAAAGCCCAGAAGTGGTTACTGCGACCGTAATGATCCAGACTCAGATCCAGTCGGTCCTTTGTTATCGTTTTGTTTGTCTGAGAGGCTGATTTCATCTGTGACGCATTCAGTGTTGTTATCTACCATCCATTCGTGCGCTCTACCCACCTTACAGTTATACTCAGAACCTTATGCTAAATTCTTAGAGCCTGCATGCGAGCTTGGAACAAAATAACCATCTCGTCGGGGCGCTCTGATGCAACCAACGAACGATGACCTGCCTGATGCTAGTAGGTTATATCAGTGGTGCCTGTTCAAATCTGCACTCTTAGGGGAGTCTATTTTGTTGTTGTTGTTGTGTTGTTGTTGTTGTTGTTGTTGTGGTTGTTGTGAAGACCCGGTAACTGCTTAGTCACTTAAATAGAAACATCTTGGCTTTTTGTTACTCTCTGCAACCCCCGTAAGTGTGTGAAAAGTCATGAGCTTATTTTCTGTTATACTTTATCATTGCATTAATTCCACTTATTGTTGAAATCGCCTTTCACTTTCAGATTGGGTTCAGTCATTGTGGTTGAGGTATTGGCAATGCTGGAGGCTTCACTTTTGCTCTTCTGAATTTTAGTTTTAACAAAGAAAAAACATCTGGCTCCTACTAGTGCTCTCTTTCCCTATCCATTATTTTCTTTTGTATTTGTTGTGCCAAAAATACCTCAGTGATTGTGATATGAGGTTATAAATAAACATCACACGCCTGCACTATACACACACACATGCGCGCGTGCACGCACACTTATTGGGGAAGTTAGACAGGACAGACAGACGACAAGCAGAGGCTGACATCAATGCCGTGGACACTGACCCGTTTGGACGTCACTTAACACTGTCACACTTGCCAATGGCCAACTTGTTTTGCCATCTAAACCAGTGATATTATATATATATTTAGTATAATATATATATACGACCTGCGCGCGCATACACTCACGCGCGCGCGCGCTGCTAAATAGTTTATATAATATAAATATTCTTATATATATATAGATATATATAATTTAGCGCTGGCTGCGGCGTGCATGGTGTGTGTTGCGCGCGCTGTGCCGTGCGACGACGAGCATACCTTGTAGCTACTTCCGTGATTAATCTTTAAAGACCATTCGGTGTCTCAGTACAGTTTAACAAGTATTAACACCACTCGATTCACACACAAAATATGCAATGACCTCTTACACAAACTTTTTCATTATGCTTTCTGTATCAAAACAAAATCCGACTGCTCTTAACTCCTGTTTCCTGTTGTTATCTTTTTTTTCTTAAGTTACTGTATTCCCTTCTTTCAAATGATTAAATGGTACGAAGTTTGCACAAAACCATTCTTTTTCTATCATTATTGCTAAAGTGCTCTCACGCTAATCTTTAAACAGATTCAGCTTATTGTTTCCTTCCATTTGTATCCGGGGATTTTTTGTGGTTAGTTTTTGGGGTGGGTTTTGTAGGTGTTTTTGGGGGTTTTTTTGGGGGGGGCGGGGAGGGGGGGGGGTTGTCAGTTTGTTTGTTTGTTTGTTTGTTTTTGTTAACCTTGTTTTGGGGCTGCAGTTTTTTAGTTGGGTTGGTTTTTTTTCTAAAAGCTGGGGCTACAGCTCCGAGGCTCAGCAACGGTGAGAGTTATCGTAAGCGACCGTTTTGGCCGCCATGAAGGTAGCCACATTCCGACTTTGGGGATGATGTCGAAACAGACACCAGCCTGCATGCGTTTTTGAAACTTCGCCAACAGTTCCTACTGGCACTCAATAGGCCTACTCTTCCCAAAGGTGGAACGAGTTGTAACATGTGCGCAAGATGTTCTGCGAGCGTTCGTACACGGGAACGTGGTCTGTAGACTCATCCGAAGGATTTTCGACGAAGTAGTGGAGTCGGCACTGATGTTGACTGCAGGGGCAAAGATCCCTTGAACGGGCCTCGGCAGTGGCTGGAACCCAGGTTGATCACCAGCGCAAAGCTCTAAACAACTAGGTACCCTACCCCGCCCCCTCCCCCACCCACACTCACCACGTTGGACGTACAGGCTCTGTTAGAACAACCTCCTATTTATGTTGAGGTGAACACCCTAGCAATAACAACAACTTTAAAAACATGAAAAACATTTCTTGGGGAGGGGGGGGGGGGGGGGGGGGGGGCTACTAACAGAACATCAACTACCTCTTTCATGAAGAGTATTTTAGCTACTTATGCAGCGCAGGCCACGCTATTTGTAAACTTTCACGCTGTTTCTTGACCGCCTCACTCACAAATACATTAGATTATGTCACAATATTATTTCTAATGATAAATAAAGATATATATATATAGCAAATCATCATATATCATCATCACTGTTTAAGCAAAATCCTGGTTGATGTCGCAATTGGTTTACATCATCAACATCATAGTAATGATTTTTACAATAACAACAACAGCAACAACAACAGCAATCTCTTTTATGCAAAGTCTTTCCATAGCAGTTCATTGCACTGTACTCAAACCTTTAATTCAGTTCATTTCAAATCCTACATTATCTCACAAACAGAGAAACTCGAGTGGGCTACAGGCCTGTCATAAAGGCAATACACAGAACTACATGCTCTTCATGAGTAGGGAGAGCAGCTCACTTCTCTGGGTTTATTTATATCGGCTAACATATTTTCATATCTCCCTCACATACACAGTATCACACCTTTTGAGTTCTCTGACATATCTAGCCAACAATATCACACAATATTTATTTTATAGTACCTCCTACATTCACTGGTACACATTTTGAGTTTGTATACATAATCATTTTTCCCCAAAATGCAATAGCACATAGTTTTCTTATAAATATTTAAAAGCTCATCATACAACCATATGGTAGTTTTACACATTTGGTATTAAAAAACCCCACATTTCAGGCACTTTTGTTCAAAGCGTTCATATAAAAACCTGAAGCATTTTTTTACATTCAATCTGTATTTTTGTATTGAGCTCATCACTAACTTTTTCAAATGAATGTGTTTCTTTTGATATCGAACTCAACAAATCCAGAACATACTGTTGGATAGTCCAAATTTGTATAAAACCTTATGTATTTTTAGCTCTTTGAACTACTCTTAAAACCTTCCCTAGAAAAACTAAAAGGACATATGCTTGAAATCCCTGTCTATTGACAAAATAAATAGATATAGAGATATAAAGCACGTGGATCATAGTTCAGTCTATAAACAGACGTAATCAGTTTGATTCAAACTGTATGATTAATAACTATGTCTTAAAAACAACAAGTGTCATACAAATCTCCAAGCTCTCAATATCACAAAAGCAAATTATACACTCAACATATACGAAGGTTTAAAGCATTTTGATATTGACCTACTTCCATACATATCCTCCCCACTCTCTCCCCTTACATAAATATGTGCCCACATCTTCAGCTTCTGAGGGGGGTGTACTCACTTCCGTCTCGTCCACAATGGTGCGTGCACAACATAACACTCCCAGTCCTTATTCGTGAATCCAGAATCAGCGGCTGATGAAAAGGAACATCAAGCCTCTTGACAATCGTTGATCACTACACAGTGCCCCACGTCAGCACCCCCCATAACAAAGCCGGGCATTCATCAGCGAATTTTCGTCACACACCCACTGAAAATACCTAGATCTAGATCCATCGTCAACGCTCTCTCGCTCACTCGCCCCCCAGCCGACCACGCACCAGCCATGAAAAAACCTACAACACAGTACCACCCTCCCACCCCAGATGGGTATGATACCTTAGGAATGTGAGCTAACATCAACTCACACGCCCATAGACTCCCCTAACAACATCAATGTGCTAACACACCTCTTTGCATTCTCACAGAGGAAAACGAGCCGTCACCCCACTACTTACTCGCCACAACCTAAACGTAGGTCCCACTTCCCGCAACATAACGCAGCAAAAAAGATCCATCCAACGCCCCCAAAACCGCTTTATTCTCTCTCTCAGACCACCCAAACTTCACTCCACCCGACAAACCAACTGATTACTTCCAAACCCTCGATGCCGATTCGGCACCGTGCCCAATTATCTGACATCCTAACATCCAGACAGTCAAAACACATCCTGTTCCTAGGCCCAACCCGGCATGTTAACGCCAGACGCCCTACACACACCATCCCTTACTCCCGACCGTCCCCTCGTACGTGCTTACACGCTCCTACCAACCCATCGCCACTGCACTCTCCACCCTGTTTCTCTCACTTAATACGCTTGCTTCAGCTCGCAATCGATTTGCATGTCAATTATTTTTTCTGTTATTCTTTTCCTCTCACAGAGTGTACAGCTTAATTGTTGACGGTTAATCCTATTCGTCCTCGATAACCACAGGAACCCACCTCAGATCTGTTGCCCTAGTTGCCAAGCTTCGCCCACTCTCCCTCTCAATCGCGTCACTAATCATATATTATACCGGTACCGGCCCTCTACTAACCCCATAACATATGCCAGTGCGATCCCCCCCCCCCTCCTGTCTACCCCCTTACAACCTCCCGTCCAACTCGAATACACCTCTCACGTCATACCATACATCGTATCAAGTCTGTTTCTCTATACGGCCAAGCAACATGCAATCACGGTCTGCAGCGCTACCTCACGCGCGCCCCCTGCTGCCGCATCACATACCCTTCATGTCTGAAACGGGTCAAGCAGCTCAGCAAGGCAGTATGCACACTGTTCCTTGTTGAATGCCTCAGCAAGAATCCAATGGGCACTGTCTGTATACTCTTGTCTTTCTCACTACTAGGCTATAAATGTTTTGTCTGTGGGATGTTTTGAGATCGGGGGAGCATTATGACATCGACAGATCAGAGGACTTTCCGCAAACGACCTAAATAGAAATTCCATCTCGGGGTCAGAGTACTGGTTCAGACGAGTTAAAGCTGTAAACTAATGTGTGTCTGCACAGCCTCTTCCTTTCTGCTGCACACAGATAGTGGGAAAGTGCTAACAGGGGTGTGTGTGTGTGTGTGTGTGTGTATGTGTGTGTGTGTGAGTGCTTATTTTCATACAGATGCACATATGCTTTTTAAAAAAGAAAGTTGATTTGTAAGCTTATTTCTGTGTGTGTGTGTGTGTGTGTGTGTGTGTTACTCTCTATACAGATGCACACACGCTTTTAAAGAAATTTGATTTGTAAGCTTCTTTCTGAAACATTTATGTCAACTTTTGCTAATTGTTTTGCTATTTTTCTGCCACTGCAGGCGATGAACACCAACAAACACAAGTGCTGTTGTCAGCGCTGTGGCACGTTCAGAAAAGCTCCTGGACTGGATCGATGTGCAGCATACTGCTCAGTGCACTGCTGGCTGCAGGGCTGGCTGCAGGAGGGCTGGCTGCAGGGCTGGATGCAGGGCTGGCTAGAGGTGCTCCAGACCGTTGTTGTGTTTGCGGTGGCGCCCTCCCCGGGACTTGGCCTGGCTGGTGCGGGGCTGGTGATGGCCACGGCCTCAGAAAACTGGTCTCCAGACTCTCACCACGCCTCGTCTGCAACACGCCCCCCCCCGTCCACCCCCGCTGATAGTGTGGCATGGACCCATCACACCGTGGATCTTGAATAATTTATTTAACTAACCCCAATATCACAGCATATACTACAGCACCCACCACCCAGCGATCACGCTCAGCCGTAACGGCCCAATTGACTACATATATAACACTCTGCATCCTACCACGTCAGCGCCCCTAACATATCTGTAGAGATAACACATAATACTACACCTCTATCCCAACACTACCAACAGAAACACCACATGCATTCCCCACGCAGACTCGTCACCCCATATATGCAATGACCCTACTTCACACCGCTGATCAAGTGGCATGGACCCATCTCACGCTGGATCATGTGACATTGACCGTCCTACACGCTGATCAGTGGCATGACCCGCGTCCACACAGTGATCAGTGACATTGACCCCCATCACACCGTTGATCTGTGGCATGCCCTCACACCGTGCTCAGTGGCAAGGACATCACACCGCTGATCAGTGGCATGACCCATCACACAGCGACCATGACCCATCCCACCGCTGATCAGTGCATGTCCCATCAAACAGCTGATCCAGGACTGGACCCATACACAGCTGCTCAGTGTCCATGGCCCCTCACACAGCCAGCTAGTGCGCCCTTTGTTTACACCACTTAAAGTATACCCTACCACTTTAAGTACACAACTTTAGGTCAAAGCAGATTTCTCTGCTTGAAATTCGGGCTGCTCTCCTCCTCCGAGGGAGAGCGCGTCGCCACAAGAGCAGCGCCACCCATTTTTTTTCTTTTCCTTTCTGAGTTAGTTTTTGTTTCCCGATGAGGGTGGCTTTTTTTTCTACAGAATTTTGCCAGGAACAACTCTCTTGTTGCGTGTTCTTTTACGTGCACTAAATGATTGTTGCACACAGGAAATCGGTTTTATCATTCATCCAAAAACTAGCACCAGAGACACCCACCACTCGCGTTTGTAGTGGGTGGGTGGAAAGTTTCGAAAACAAGCAGATCGAACCAGACGGATTGAACCGGACCATTTCGTTTTCGGGGTGCGTTACTTAGACCACTATTTGCACCTCTGGATCTCTACTGATGAGCTAAATCGTTCAAGGAAGGTGTGGAGATGTTGGTTCGTTCGTCATAGAGACTCCACATCAACGACAGATAGTTTTCTCTAAAATTAGAGTCGTACATATTAGCGATGTCCGGAGATCAACGCAGAAAACAGAATGGCGTGTGGTTTGTAGAGAAATTGACCTGTACTATAACGTTTACTACTCGCTACCAGCCAACGTATCGGACGGCGAGCCCAAAAACAACCACCCAAAGCTTCCACAGAAGCACACACTCCCCCCCACTACCTATAACTCCACACCACACCCATTCACACCACAACAAACACCACACACACAAACAAACCTTCACCCCACGGCACAACACCAGCCCCGCCACGACAGGCGCGCGCTCACCACAACCACGCCCACACACACCGCCCCCGCGGCAGCGCCTATAACATCACACAATAAATCACACACCACAACCACCAGAGCCACCCCACAGCCCCACCACACGACAGCAACCACACGCACACACACGCCAACCCACAACCAACCAACCCTACGCACCCCACACCCACGCACCCGCGCCCATGCCCACACACTCCAACCTCATACATCACACACCACACCCCTCACTTCCACCCCCTCCACACCACACATCCTCACTCACAACCACAACAAAACCTACAACCCACACCCACACTACACCTATCTCCCAATCCACACCTAACCACACCACCCCCTTCCCACAATATCTCACATCCAACACACACCACAACCCCCACCGGCACACGCACCTCCCATACAAATCCACCCCCCAACACCCAATCCAACAATCCACAACTCATCACCGAACTCACTACCCATCAATCACTAAAAACCCCCCCCCACACACCCCTACCCTCACACATCTACAACAGGCCCCCTCTAACTCAACATACCGGCTACGCATAGCCCACCCCCCCCCACCCCCCACACCCACCCCCCCTCTGACACCAAACACCACAACACCTCATCTCATCACACACACACACACACAACACACAACACACACAACACACAAACACACACACACACACACACAAACAGGCACCACACACACCAAACACACACACACACACACACACTCACACACACAACACACACAACACACACACACACACACACAAACACACCTCACACGCAACACAACACGCACGCACGCACGATCTGCCTTCCTTTCAGGACCACTCGAACCCTGCTGTTGAAGGTGGCGGCGCCCACGGCCACTTCGGACCTGCTCCGGGGGATGTCTTTGAGAAGCTGGCGTGCGCCCAGCGCACACCATCCCGCGCCACTATTGTCCAGGTCCAGCTCATACACCGCTTCTTCAGGCCTGCCGCCCTGTGCGACTAAGATCACCGAACACCCGGGACAGTCCTGCACAACTCACACCACACAGACAGACAGGATCAGCAGAGAGGTGAGAGAGAGAGAGAGTTAGTTGTTTGATTGGTTGGTTTGGTTTTGTTGTAAGTTGCCTGGATGATTGGTTGGGTTGTTGGTAAGTTGCTTGGTTGATTGGTTGGTTTGTTGGTAAGTTGCCTGGCTGATTGGTTGGATTGTTGGTAAGTTGCCTGGCTGATTGGTTGGATTGTTGGTAAGTTGCCTGGTTGGTTGGTTAGTTACTTGATCGGATTAGTGAGAAATGCAAGGATTACTTGATTAATTCTTTTAAGTTCAAGTGCAACAGAGTGATTGATTGATTGATTGAATGGTTGGCTTGTCGGTGGATTGGTTGGTTGGTTATTGGTTGATTGATTGATCTCTTTTCGTTACTCGGCTAGAGCTCCGAGCTTCACAAGTGGTGAGATTTTGCCAGGTAACCGTTTTGTCTGATCAATTGATGAATTGCTTGATTGGTTAAGTAATAATGTTGATATCCACGGGCAAACAAATAGTATTCAACATTACGGATTTGTCATCCTGCCTTCTTATCCAGAATTGAGGGTTAAGATTATGTACATGGCAAATAAGAACTTTCAACAAACTTGTAACAATAATAGCGCAAAAAAATGCTTACAATTAAGAAAAGAAAAAAAACTTAAATGCAAAAAAGGGTTCAAAAACTGTTGTTCCTTTTTCGCGCCATACTTGCTCTTTGTTCACAATGAATTAACTGTTCTACCCAAATTCAAAGGTCAGAGTGTTGCCCTTTTGCCACCATACTTGGTCTCGTTGTCAAAGTGTCCAGCAGGGGAGGGTGGCCATCATCAAACGCTGGTGCACATGACCTGGCGGTGGGAAATAGTGGCGGGATCTCTGTGATGGTCTGCTGGTCCAGGTTCCGAACCTCGTGCATCAGCTTCTCCAGCAGCTGAAGCCGCTCCTAGAGAGTTAACAGGCCATGGACGAATAGAGATAACGACGGGAACGAGGACAACGACGACGACGATGATGATGATGACGATGACGACGGCGGCGAGGAGGACGATGAGAATGATTATGATGACGATAATAATAAGTTTTTAGAGGATGAGCAGCAGCAGCAGCACAGCTGTAGAGAAAGAAGAAAAGAAGAAGAAGAAGAAGAAGAAGAAGATGAAGAAAAGGGAGGGCGGAGGAGGAGAAGAAGAAGGAGGATGAGAAGCAGAGTAGAAGAGAAGATGATGAGATGCATCGATGATGATTGAGGAGGAGTAGGGATGGGTGGTGGTGGTGGTGTTGGTGGTGGTGGTGGTGGTGGTGGTGGTGGTGGTGGTGGTGGTGGTGATGATGATAAGTTGGAAGAAGAGAAGAAATGAGATGAGATGAAGAGAAAAAGGAAGAAAACATCCTTATTCACAAAAAGGAAAACTTAAGGTTTCCCCCATACCCCCTGCTCCACACACGGGACATGAACATAACACAACATAATATGGCATACCTGAGACATGCCATTTCCAGTCACAACATAAAATGGTTTCTACGCATAATGTATCAATATATGATTGTTTTCACACACCACCACACACACACACCACACACACACAAACACACACAACACAACACACACACAACACACACCACACACCCCACATAACCACCACACAACAACAACTACGGAAGCAATCCCGACCAACACGAAGCGCACGAACCGGTGTGTGGTCGGTGTGCCTTCTCTCTCACCTGCATCATGGCGGCGTGCTATCTTCGGCAGGCATGCGTTGTGGTAGCCGCGCTCCTTGCACAGCGAGATCAGGTGGTTCAGCGTCTTTAGGTCACGGTCCCTTTCCGCCGAGAAGAAATCTGAAAGGACAACCAGGGATGCGGTCACTCCTCCTCACAGTAGTGAGGGATGAAGCGTAGAGGAAAGATGGAGAAATGCAGGAGGTAGTCACTGTGATAAGGATGGTACAGTTGCATCTTTCAAAAGTTCAACAATTCCAAATTTCGAATGTTGGAAGTGCACGCAATGCGATTTTTTTTTTAAAGTATACGCAAACATGCGCGCTCGCACACACACGCATAAACACACACACGCACGCACATCTGTCTCACGAGATCTGGATTCAAGCTACACAACACACACACCACACACACACACAACACACACACACAAAACACACACACACACACACACCAGTCTCAAGCACTTCCGGATTTGCTCAGTGGTCACATAATCACACCTTCCTATCCGCCACCCTCCCCTCTTCTTTACCTGCTATGTTATTTTTTCATTAGCCATCTTACACAGCGGTGTGTAGCCCCCGGCCCCAGCAATACAATGCGCTTCCCTCCTGCCTTTCCTGGGCCGCCAACCTTAGTCACTGATCCCCAGAGTTGCTGCATGGCCTTATCTCACTTTCTACAGTACTCCTCCACGTTGTTGCTTTTTGGTCGTTCCTTTCTTTCTCTTCCTTCTGGGGTCCAGTGCAATGCGTTCTTGTGATAGACTGTGGGTCTCTTCGGACGGATGTGCCCAATCACTTCCACCGTTTGTTGTATGGGGTGATGTGGTTCCCATGTCTTCTTGCTGCATCTCTCCGTCGTTGTAGGTCTTCATTGGAGTCTTCTCTGGCCAAAAGCTCGGAGCGGAATTCTTCCGTAAGGCATATGGTGTGGAGGGATCAAGTTTGGTAAGATCCATTCGTCATCTCCAGCCACTCACGAACGTTACAGCGAGACGTAGACACAACACAGCTTGATTATAGCTTCAGCTTGGATGTTGGTGCTGTACTGAGTTGATTCCACGATATTGTTATTCCTAACACATTCTGGGCTTGCCCGTTCTGTTGTGGATGTCGTCTTTTGTGCCGCCCTATGGTTTGATGTTGCTGCAACGGTATGTGAAATTGTTGTTTGGCGCAGGTCAGTCTCCCCCCCATTCATTTGCACAGGGGCCAGGGTCCGTGTCACATGAGCGACATTGTCTTGTTTCTTGGTGCTAATACGAAGCCCCCATTGCCTATCCCGAAATGTTTGGCCCCCGTCTGCTGGTTTCTCTGATAAAGTTGGTGTCCGCTGGGGGACCCCCGCCCAGCGCCCAGGTCCCATCCCCGCAAAGTCAACGGTTCGCTCTTAGTGTTGAGTGGAGAAAACAGGGCTCCAGAGGAATCCCTTTGCGGCCTGCCTCTTCTGTCGTCTTCTCATACCCAATCAATGGAGATTGAGAGCATGCTGAATCACACATCTTGTCTTATCTCAGTCTTGCACATCAAAGACAGTGTTTGCTATGGCCACCGAGCATCTGAAGTTGTCATAGCCGCTTTTGCTAAGGTGTGTACCAGTTTCGATGGGATGCCATAGTGTCGAAGGATACTCCAAAGGTGTCATGTGTCAGCTGTCAACTGCCCTTTTTCGACGTCCCACAAAATTCACCGATACCCTCGCTTGCCGCCACAACACCTCTCTGCCCACAACCCTCTGGTGCACTCGTTTCCCGATGAAGTTTCTGAGCAGTGCCTGAATTGCTACGGTGCCTATACATCCTCCGTTGCTTCCTGTACCCTCCGCGCCAAGCTACCCGTCCACCACGCGCACACTCCAGTGACATCACACCGCCCTCCACAGACAGTCTGATAGTCTTCTGATGATGACCTTGGCCAGTATCTTTGCTTGGCACAGACAAAGAGTGATTCCCCTCAGTTGTTGCAGTACTCAGGGTATCCTTTTGGGATAATGACTATCACTCCCTTGGTCAATCATCAGGTACTATCTGACTCTCTTTTTTTTTTTCCCCATGCAGCTGTGAACCAGTGGTTGCAGTATGTCAGTGCTAGTTTTACTGTATCCTGCCTTGAACGTTCGGCACCAAGGTTGTCTGGCCTGGAGACTTGCGATCTTGAGGTCTTGATGGAGCCTATCTCTTTCCTTTGTTGGGGGGTTGACATCAATGTCTAAGTCTTTTGTAGCTTCTGGGATGTCGGCTGTCTCGTCAGGTGGTGGTCGGTTGAGAACTTCCTGGAAGTGTTCAGCCCATCTTTCTTCTTGCTCTTTCTCTGTTGTCAACAGTTTCCCTTGTCTGTCCCTGATTGGTCCCCCAGCGCTCCTCTTAAATTTGTTGCATACTTTCTTGGTGATCTTGTAGACTCTCCCTTGCTTACCTGTCTAGTTGTTACTAAAGCTCACATAGGCTAGCTAGACAGAAGAAGAACTTAAATCCATTCTTCCTTTTTAGGATCTGGAGATGATAACTCCATTAGTTCATCAAAATAACTGTCCATGTTTCCAGATGGATCAAATGTTCGTGTATTCTAAATATACAAGCTTTCTCCATGCTCTTTCTTTGGCCACTGGCTGTTTTTGTTTTGTTTTGGAAAAAAAGATGTTTGCTGATACCATAACCCTCTTTAAATAGAATTAGTTCTGGTTCTGTTTCTGTTATAGAGTCCATCGAATTTCGTACATTCCCAGCAATAATAACAACAGGAGACATAGATGTGTGTGTGTGTGTGTGTGTGTGGATGTGTGAGTTGTGTGTGTGGTGTGTGTTTGTGTGTGTGTGATTGTGTTGACTGTGTGTGTGTGTGTGTCACTCTGTGTGTGTGTGTGCTATCCTACTTCATGGCCAGGATGTTCAGATGTGGTTACCGGGTTTTACGGTCAGCGCTCTCTCTGTACCGCTGCTGCAGATCTCCTGCCGCATGCAGCTCCTGCTCGTCCACCGCTTCGATGGCGTCACGATGCTATATTTCGCTCATGACACTCCGGCCCCCACCCAAGACGTTTATTCTCTGCACCTCCACAAGTCAAACTACCGTTTTATTATTGAGGCCACATACAAAAAGTCACTTTTTATCAAACTGAAAACCGGCCACCTGACCCCCCCCTACATTACATCAACTGAAGGCACCACAATCGGCTACCACAACTACCACTTTTAATCATCTGAGAATCCACATTGACAAAAGACATTTTATCCTCTGAATGACCCCCACCCCCGCAACAACGGGACAGTTTTTTCCCCCCTGAATGCAAAATGAAAAATACCTATTGTATATTTTGCTAATTGCACATTGAAAACGCAGTGTTTTATGCTTGCCCTAGCTGCGTTCAGAATTGAACGATTCTGTGCCCTCTGCCATAGGATGTCTGTATTGCGGACTGGACAGCCACCGACTGCTGTACCAGCATGAACACCTAGAAGCGCAATTATGGGTCTCCGCATGTAAGGTGTCATTAGGTTTTGTCGTCCTCCTAACAATCTGAGCAATATGAAGGAGACGTTTTATTGCTTTGGCTGTATATGTTGGAATCTTTAGGCAACGTGAAAAAGAAAGCTGGTGGTTAAGGCTTATATTATGTGTTTTTTTTCTCATTCCCAGCATATGATGTAACACCGAAAAGGTTTCTGGTTTAGCTTTGCTTACTATGGTTTTTCTCGTTCTAGGAATCTGATGTAACCAGGAATACAAAAGAAGAAGAAAAGGGAAAAAGAAAAAGATGACGGTGTCAGGCTTATATGTGGGGTTATTTTTTAGCACCACCTCGAATCTGCAAACAACATGACAAATGGTTTTATGCTTCGTTTATCAAAGCTTTTCTCCTCCTCAATGGTATGTGTCCGAGAGCAGGGAAACAAAACAACTGTTTTATGTTTTAAACCTGAATTATTTCCTCGCTTCTGCTAGTATTAATATTTGGAAATGTGAACAGATGACAGAAAAATGAACATCTCGGTCTCCCTGCATTAAGCAACGAAAATGCGGGTTTCAGCTTTACAGATAGGTGTGTGTTTTTCTGTTTCTGCTGTAAACGTTTTATGTGATTGTTTGATCATTTTCGAAAACTGATGTCTCGCTCTCTCTCACTCGCTCGCGCACAGAGCTTTATTCAGATCGGATGGGGTTAAATTTATTGATGGTGTTGTTTGTCGTTGTATATTGTCCGTTGCTTGTTCTCGCGCCCGTTACCCTCTGGGATCACAGCATATTATGCCTTGACTTAACTCATTCCGCTCACTGGGATCATTAGATCAAGATGTTATTCCTTTAACCCCTGTAGGGTATGAAGAATATACCCAATTTCACACAAATCACTCGAGTCCTCAAAAGACTCACCCTGGCGAGCAGTTTGCGGTTGTTTGATTAATCCCTCGCCTTAATTCTAGGCAGCATACTCCGACTTTCGGGAGGATTTTTTTCTCTTCTAAAAGGAGATTAATGCAGGTTGTTGTGCTGAGCGCTAGTCACGATGAAGACCAGCGCACGCTCAATCCAAACGTGTCAACTCAGCCCCCCCCCCCCCCCCCCCCCCCCCCCCCCCCCCCCCCCCCCCCCCCCCCCCCCCCCCCCCCCCCCCCCCTTGTATTAACATTTTGATGTATGCTTGGCACGAATGTTTTGCCATGAGGCGCCTGTGAACATTGGCTAGCCACAGACCAAAGGCATCCTATAGGCTAATGCGATCTGACTGAACTTCAATAGACTAAGTCACGTGCTACATACAGACAGAGCTACAATTGATTTAAACCATTTCTCTCTCAGGTCACGTTTTTTGTTTTGTTTTCTTATGGTGGTCATATTTTCGATGTTGAGTTTATAGGTATGTTTTTGTTCCGTACCATTTTTGCAAACGCTGTTTTTACGAGTGTGATTGCGCGCACAGAGGAGAGAGAGAGGAGGAGAGAGAGAGAGAGGGAGAGAGAGAGAGAGAGGAGAGGGAGAGAGATGAGGGGAGAGAGGGGGAGAGAGAGAGAGGAGAGAGAGAGAGGGGAGGGGGACAATTAACATTTGGCACGGGCAGAGCCACATTTGTGAGGACTGAAAAATTTCTTTTTTTTTCATTTCTTACTCTGAGCTCCGAGGTTCATCAATGGTGAGATTTTGCATACGCGGCCGCTTTTACCCAATTTAAGATAGCCAATTCCAACTTCGGGGAAAAATTGATAACTGATAGGACAATTACAAAACAAAGAAAGGATCCCCTCAGCTTTGCCGTTGTCTGTATTCTGTTTTCTTGTTTAAAGGGACTTATTAGTTTCATTAAGGTACACACACACACACACACACACCACACCACACACACACACACAAAAAAAACCCCTGTTCACAATGTGAGTGTGTCTGTGTGTGTTGTGCTGTGTCGTACTGATGCACATTCCCCCATTGATATTCAAGCTGGCGCTGCAGAAAAATGTCAGAAAGTAAATCAAAGCAATGAAATGGCTGTGTCCTGTCACATTATTGTTTCTTTTTCTTCTTCTTTTAAAGAAAAAGGTTATCCCATTAATAATGCGATTTGCCAGAAAAAATCACCATCATACACTGTTGAAACTGTTTGATAACAGTTGATATTTCGAAAGATTACTTTCCCTCTTCTCATAAAAATATCACTGTTATGCCATAACGAGGAGAAAACACTGAACATAATTCTCAGTTAATAATTAATAATTGAAAATGACGATGATGATATATCCTCGATAATGGGGCTGTTCAAAGATAATTTATTGTTTAACCCAAACTCCGAAACTATTACCTCACCTGTTCTGTTCACAGTGAATCAATTTTGTCGTGATGCATAACGGGAATACGAGTTTTGGTGTCATCAGCTGTGATCTGAGGGTTCGGGCCGAACCAACACACACACACACCCCAACCCCCACAAACACACACACAACAACACACCCCCACCCCCCCCACCCTCTTCTCTCTCTCTCTTCTCTCTCTTCTCTCTCTCTTTTCTCCTTTTCCTCGCTCATTATCCTAGAAATAAAAGAATTCGATTTGATTTGATTCTCTCTCTCTTCTTCTCTCCTTCTTCCTCTCTCCTCTCTCTCTTTTCTCTCTCTCTTCTCTCACTCACTCTTCAAGATGGCCCCGTGCCATGGCAATGAGAAAATACTTGTAAGTACTGATAGTCGTCTTCCTGCTGATAAGTTACTACTTTCTTTTATCCCGGGAAAAGAACAAAAACGAAATGTCTCGGCTCGTCAATATGCATTGATTTTTCATGGCTTTCATTAAGTTAATACCCTTTTTTTTTTTCTGGAAAGACAAGAAAAGAAAAGAAAAAGAAGGTCTCGGTCGGTAAATATTTCAATGATTAATTTTCATGGGTGTTTAACCAAAGACAAATCTGGATAATCAGGCAGCCGCCCTCCGTGAGCTAAAGAAGCAGAAAAGCGGCTAGCAGTCTCATGGATTAGCGCGGGTTCCTCCCTTTCCTTCCTTCCTTCCTTCATGATTATGGCCAGCGGGTCAGGACATGCAGGGTAGGGAAGCCCATTACAGCAGGAGTTGTTTGCCCCTGCCGAGCTGCCAAGCCCGTGTGAGTGAGTCAGCCGTGCTTGGGGTTTTTTTGAGGATCGATCCGGGCCCAAAAATTTTTGATAATTATGATCCCTTCCTTTGTGGTGCGGGGAGGAGTGAGATTTGTAGAGATAACACACACTCAGTCACAGACACACAGACACAGACACACACACACAGGGCACACACACACACACACACACACCCCAAAACACAACACACACAGGGAAAAGATAAAATTTACAAACCTGCATACACACGGGGACTGGGTGCAAAAAAGCACATGAGTACTTAATTCCTTTATCCTCCCAAATAAAAGAAAGAAAAAAAAGAAAAGAAAGAAAGAAAGAAAGACACACAACCCCCACACACACACACACACACACACACACACACCACGCACGCACGCACGCACGCACGCACGCACGCACGCACGCACGCCGCACGCGCACCGCACGCACCATACACGCACGCATGATTCCCGTATTTCTTGGTATCTGTGTTTGTGTCGTGGATGTGTTATGTCTGTCTGTCTGTCTGTCTGTCTGTCTGTCTGTCTGTCTTCTTCTTTCTCTCTCTCTCTCTCTTTTCTCTCTCTCTCTCTCTCTCTCTCTGTCTGTATCTCTGTCTGTCTCTGTCTCTGTCTCTGTCTCTGTCTCTCTTTTCTCTTCCCCGGGCTTGAATCTCATTCAAGAGAATTTTTACTCTGGAGTTAACATCAGTGCCGACTCCACTCTCCCCAAAAATCCTTCGGATTAGACTAATTAAACCGAGGTCCGTGTGCGAAGCACGCAGAACATCTTAACGCACACGTTAAAACCCGTTCCGCTTTTCGGAAGAGTAGGCCCTTATGTGCCGGTGGGAAGGATGAGAAAATTTACAAAACTGCATACACATGGGACTGGATGAAAAGGCACATGAGTGTTTATTCCATTTCATCGACATAAAAAGAAAAAAATAAATATTTAAATTTTTCTCTTTTCTCTCTTCTCTCTTCTCTCTCTCTCTCTCTCTTTTCTCTCTCTCTCTTCTTTCTCTCTCTCTATCTCACACACACACACACAAACACACACACACACACACCACACACACACACACACACACACACACACAGCGCACGCGCGCACATATTGTTGTATGTTGTCCAGCATTTAAGGACATTAGGGTTTTTAAA
>CM054151.1:56403992-56409905 GCA_028751875.1 Rapana venosa | reverse complement strand
CTGAAGGCCACATCAAAAAGACAGTTTTAACATCTGAAGGCCACATGAAAAAGACATTTTATCATCTGAAGGCCACATGAAAAAGACATTTTATCATCTGAGTATCACATGAAAAAGACATTTTATCATCTGAATGTCAACACGAAAAGACAGTTTTATCACCTGAATGCAACATGAAAAATACACTTGTATAATTTGAATGCCACATGAAAAACGCAGTTTTATGGCTTGCCCTATATGGTTCAGAATCTGAACTTTATCTGTGCCCTCTGCCATAGGGACTGTCTGTCATTCCCGTGTCGGACTGGACAGCCACACCCGACGCTGTACCAGAATGAACACCTAGAGCGCAACTTCATGGTCTTCCGAGACTGAAGGCTGTCAATTAGGTTTTGTCGTCCTCCTTACAATCTGAAGGCAATATGAAGAAGACAGTTTTATGCTTTTGGCCTGTATATAGTTTGGGAATCTTAGGCAACGTGAAAAAGAAAGCTTGGTGGTTAAGGCTTATATTATGTGTTTTTTTTCTCATTCCCAGAATATGAATGTAACACGAAAAAGGTTTCATGGTTTAGGCTTATACTATGGTTTTTCTCGTTCTTGGAATCTGAATGTAACAGGAAGATGACGGTTTCAGGCTTATATGTGGGGTTTATTTTTTAGCACACTACTCGGAATCTGAAAACAACATGAACAAATGGTTTTATGCTTCAGTCTTATATCAAAGCTTTTCTCATCCTCATTGGAATGTCAAGAGAGCAGGGGAAAAAACTGTTTTATGTTTTAATCCTGAATATTCCTCGCTGTCTTCTAGTATTAATATTTGGAAATGTGAACAGATGACAAAAATGAACATCACGGTCTCCCTGCAATCTAAAAGCAACACGAAAATGCGGTTTCAGCTTTACAGATAGGGGTTGTTTTTCTGTTTCTGCTGTAAACGTTTTTATGTGATTGTTTGATCATTTCGAAAACTGCATGCTAGTAACATAGTCCAGAGCTTTATTCAGATAGGATGGGGTTAATTTATTGATGGTGTTGTTGTCGTTGTTGTTGTCGTTGCTCTTTTCAGCTTAACACTCTGGGATCACCCAGAATATTATGCCCTCTGACTTACTCATCCTACCTGGGAATCATTAAGATTCAAGATGTTATTCCTTTAACCCCTTGTAGGGTATGAAGAATTATAAACAATTTCAAAAAATCACGATACTAAAAGTACACACTGGACGAGAAGTTTGCGGTTGTTTTCACATACCTCGCCATAATTATAGGCAGCCATACTCCGACTTCGGAGGATTTTTTTATCTTTCTAAAAGGATAATGCAGGTTGTTGTGCTGAGCGCTTGTCACAGATGAAGACCAGCTCAA
The DNA here is from genome assembly GCA_028751875.1 of Rapana venosa. Lineage (NCBI taxonomy): Eukaryota > Metazoa > Mollusca > Gastropoda > Neogastropoda > Muricidae > Rapana > Rapana venosa. The sequence continues at coordinate 56,408,534 of CM054151.1, read as the reverse complement.
CATAACAACGTTTCAAATCATATTAACATTTTGATGTATGCCTTGGCACGAATGTTTTGCACTGAGGGACCGTGAACATTGGCTAGCCACAGACAAAAGGCATCCTATAGGCTAATGAGATCTGACCCTGACACTTCAATAGACTCAAGTCACGTAGCTACATACAGACAGAGCGTACAAAACTGATTTAAGCCATTTCTCTCTCAGGTCACGTTTTTCGTTGTGTTTTCTTATGGTGGTCATATTTTCGATGTTGAATTTATAGGTAATGTTTTTGTTCCGTACATTTTTGCAAACCGCTGTTTTACGAGTGTGATTGCGCGCACAGAGAGAGAGAGAGAGAGGAGAGAGAGAGAGAGAGAGAGAGAGAGAGAGAGAGAGAGAGAGAGAGAGAGAGAGGAGAGAGAGAGAGAGGAGAGAGAGAGAGAGAGAGAACAATTAACATTCTGGCACGGGCAGAGACCACATAGTGAGGACTGAAAATTGATTTTTTCTTTCGTTTCTCTGCTCGAGCTCCGAGGTTCATCAATGGTGAGATTTTGCATACGCGGCCGCTTTTACCCACATTTAAGATAGCCACATTCCGACTTCGGGGAAAAATTGATAACTGAAATAGGACAATTACAAAACGAAAGAAAGGATCCCATCATGCTTTGCCGCTTGTCTGTATTCTGTTTTCTTGTTTGAAGGGACTTATTAGTTTCATTAAGGTACACACACACACACACACACACACACACACACACACACACACTGTTCACAATGTGAGTGTGTCTGTGTGTGTCTGTGTGTGTCGTACTGACTGCACATTCCCCATTGATATTCAAGCTGGCGCTGCAGAAAAATGTCAGAAAGTAAATCAAAGCAAATGAATGGCTGTGTCCTGTCACCATTATTGTTTCTTTTTCTTCTTCTTTTAAAGAAAAAGGTATCCCATTAATAATGCGATTTGCACAGAAAAATCACCATCATACACTGTTTGAAACTGTTTGATAACAGTTGATATTTCGAAAGATTACATTCCTCTTCTCATAAAAATATCACTGTTATGCCATAACGAGGAGAAAACACTGAACATAATTCTCAGTTAATAATAATAATTGATAATGACGATGATGATATATCCTCGATAATGGGGACTGTTCAAAGATAATATTATTGTTATAACCGAAACTCCGAAACTATTACCATCACCATGTTCTGTCTCACAGTGAATCAATTTTGTCCTGTGATGCATAACGGGAATACGAGTTTTGGTGTCATCAGCTGTGATCTGAGGGGGTGACCTGAGGGCACACACACACACACACACACACACACACACACACACAACACACACACACACACACACACACTCACTCTCTCTCTCTCTCTCTCTCTCTCTCTCTCCCTCTATCTCTCTCTCTTCTCTCTCTCTCTCTCTCTCTCTCTCTCTCTCTCTTTCTCTCGCTCATTATCCTAGAAATAAAAGAATTCGATTTGATTTGATCTCTCTCTCTCTCTCTCTCTCTCTCTCTCTCTTCTCTCTCTCTTCTCTCTCTCTCTCTCTCTCTCTCTCTCTCTCTCAAGATGGCGCGTGCATGGCAATGAGAAGACTACTTGTAAGTACTAGACTAGTCGTCTTTACATGCTGACATAAGTTACTACTTTCTTTTATCCGGCAAAAGAAAGAAAAACGAAATGCTCTCGGCTCAGTCAATATTGCATTGATTTTTCATGGGCTGTCATTAAGTTAATACTTTCTTTTTTTTCTGGAAAAGAAAAGAAAAGAAAAAGAAGGGTCTCGGCTCGGTAAATATTTCAATGATTAATTTTTCATGGGCTGTTTAACCAAAAGACAAATCTGGATAATCAGGCAGCCGCCCTCCGTGAGCTGACTGAAGCAGAAAAGCCGGCTAGCAGTCTCATGGATTAGCGCTGGTTCCTGCCTTCCTTCCTTCCTTCCTTCATGATTATGGCCAGCGGGTCAGACATGCAGGGTAGGGAAGCCGATTACAGCAGGAGTTGTTGCCCCTGCCGAGCTGCCAAGCCTGTGTGAGTGAGTCAGCCGTGCTTGGTTTTTAGAGGATCGATCGGCGAAATTATTGATAATTATGATCCCTTCCTTTGTGGTGCGGGGAGGAGTGAGATTTGTAGAGATAACACACACTCAGTCACAGACACACAGACACAGACACACACACACAGACACACACACACACACACACACACACACAACACACACACACACACAGGGAAAAGATAAAATTTACAAACCTGCATACACACGGGGACTGGATGCAAAAAAGCACATGAGTACTTAATTCCATTATCCTCGAAATAAAAGAAAGAATAAAAGAAAGAAAGAAAGAAAGAAAGACACACACACACACACACACACACACACACACACACACACGCCACGCACGCACGCACGCACGCACGCACGCACGCACGCACGCACGCACGCACGCGCACGCACGCACCCATACACGCACACATGATTCCCGTATTTCTTGGTATCTGTGTTTGTGTCTGTGGATGTGTTATGTCTGTCTGTCTGTCTGTCTGTCTGTCTGTCTGTCTGTCTGTCTGTCTGTCTGTCTCTCTCTCTCTCTCTCTCTCTCTCTCTCTCTCTCTCTCTGTCTGTATCTCTGTCTGTCTCTGTCTCTGTCTCTGTCTCTGTCTCTCTCTCTCTCTCCCCGGGCTTGAATCTCATTCAAGAGAATTTTTACTCTGGAGTTAACATCAGTGCCGACTCCACTCTCCCCAAAAGTCCTTCGGATTAGACTATAAACCGAGGTCCCGTGTGCGAACGCACGCAGAACATCTTACGCACACGTTAAAACCCGTTCCGCTTTTCGGAAGAGTTTTCATTATGTGCCGGTGGGAACGGATGAGAAAATTTACAAAACTGCATACACATGGGGACTGGATGAAAAAGGCACATGAGTGTTTATTCCATATCATCGACATAAAAAGAATAAATAAATAAATAATCTCTCTCTCTCTCTCTCTCTCTCTCTCTCTTCTCTCTCTTTCTCTCTCTCTCTCTCTCTCACACACACACACACACACACACACACACACACACACACACACACACACACACACACACACACACACACAGCGCACGCGCGCACATATTGTTGTATGTTGTCCAGCATTTAAGGACATTAGGTAAAAAAAGTTTTAAAACTTCCTGTAAAATATACTAGGTAGAGTCTGTTCACAGAAGTACTACCTTACTTTCATCATGCCTTAGCTAGTATGTATGCAAAGCCTTTGAAATGTGAAATGTTAAGAAGTCTGAAAGGCTTCATGCTGTTGTTGTGGTTTGTTTTTGTTTCGTTTTTGTTATTTGCTTTTTAACCTCGTGGTAGCTTCTGCCTGTGTGTTTGCTTTGAATTTGTTTGTTTGAGATTACTTGACTAATTATCAGTAATTGATTTGTTCAAAAGCCCTCCCATGTTTGAGCCAATGGTGTCTTTATAGATAAATCTCTCTCTCTGTCTCTCTCTCTATCTCTGTCTCTCTCTGTCACTCTCTCTCTGTCTCTCTCTCACTCTCTGTCTCTCTCTGTCTGTCTCTCACTTTCTCTCTCTGTCTGTATCTCTCTCTCTCTCTGTATCTCTCTCTATCTATCTGTCTGTCTGTCTGTCTGTCTCTCTCTCTCTGTCTCTCCTCTCTGTCTCTCTGTCTCTCTCTCTCTCTCTCTCTCTCTCTCTCTCTCTCTCTCTCTCTCTCTCTTTCTCAGTCAGGGCAAGGAATTTAAGCAAAACAAACAGAATAAAGTAGGTGCAAAAAACTCCTTGATAACACACAGACGATCAAAGACCTGATGGAAAAGAAGAGACAGACAAGACAGACAGCGAGACAGACAGCGAGTCAGACAGACCTCATACCTTCTTCACAAATGGAGGAGGCGATGGACGGGGTGGGGGCTTTGGGCATGCTCTGGTTGCGGAGGGGCTTCAGCACCTCTCTGCCGTCCGGCTCCACCCGGATGTCCGCCATGTTGATGGGACGGATGAACTCGATGACGTAATCATACACACTCTCGAAGGTGGGCGAACTCTCTGTTTTGCCGATGACCTTGACCCCGTAGCTGCCCCGACGCGGCAAGTGAATGGTGAAGGTGAGAGAGTCCCCGTGCACGCTCTCCGACACCAGTCGGCGGGAGTCCGACACCACGACCTCGGAGCCGATCACAGAGGCCGACACGTCCACCTGCTGCGTCTTCCTGAAGGTGATGTGCACCTCGTCGCGCTCCGTGTAGATCAGGCCGGCCGGGTGCGACACGGCGACCAACCCGAACTTGTCACAGGCCGGCTTCTGGCCCACGCCCTGGTCAAAGCCTGGAGGGAAGGGCTCCAGGTAGTGCCGCTGCTCGGACACCACCATGTAGTTGGCGAAGTTCCTGGCCTTGCCCCTGGCTTTCTTGCTGAAGCCGTTCAGGCTGAGAGCGTACTCCCCCCTCTTGGGCAGCTTGACGTTGAAGATGACCTTGCCGTCCTCCACCCTGTGGATCAGGCGATCCTTCAACTGGTCGTCTTTCATGCC
>CM054151.1:56391492-56398992 GCA_028751875.1 Rapana venosa | reverse complement strand
AACTCAGAACTACAAATGGGCTGACATGGAACTTCCAGCAGTAGAGGAAATTCCTTATGAATATGGTTGATAGCAATACATTAGAACTGCACTACACACATTGCAACACAGTGCAAATATAACACAGTGCACAGTACAATATGATGCCACACAGTAGAATAGATATACAGTATAAGCAATTCAATATACATTATTTACAACAAACTGCAATAATTGGGTACCTATATCTCTTTCTTGTAAATGATGTCTCAGCAACATTAGTATTCATCAGATCTCCGGGAGGGGAGGGGGGTTGCTGCTTGGGGGACATCTTCTATACCAGGGAAAAAAGCTCCGAGGTTCACCAATAGTGAGATTTTTGCGTGTGCGACCATTTTTACCCACCTTAAGGTAGCCGATTTCCGACTTCGGGGATATAACAGAGTTTTTAATGAATGTAGGCCCTGGGACTTTGCATACGTGAATGACTGACAAAGCGGTTGGCTTGGCCCATGAATGTATCATCACATTCATGCTTTATTTTTCTCCTGCAGCGTAGAGGAGGCTTATAACGGAGATAAAAACTGTTCCTGTGCCACAATTGCACACAAATCTCTTGGCATTGTTTTTCTCATAAAGGGGGGAAACCGAGGCTGTGTGCGCGAAGATGGATTTTGTTTTTCATTTTTTGATAAGCTGTTGATATTTAACTTATGCTCAATATAAATCTTGGAGAAGACAGCAGTAAACACAGTTGAAAATGTACAAACAACACTTCACAAATTGCACAAAAGTTTGTGTGTGTGTTGGTATGGTAATTTCTATTAGTACACGTCTGATGGTGACAGTTCTCCCAGAAATGGCTGGCGGCAGAGGGAAAGGATCCTCGAACTGTAATAATAATAATAATGATGATATATGAAGGGAGACAGACCACCAACATCCTACATTGCCAAAATCACCGAGGTCAGTGGTCTGGGAGGAGGGCTACAGGAGATGGTAGAACTCAGCAGAGACAGAGAAAGATGGTAAACCCTGGTGGCATTGCGTGGAGCTTCTACGACGACGACAGTTGCGATGGTGACAGTTGAGTTGATTTTGATTTCTATTGTAATGCTTTTAAATTTTCGTCCTTCTTTGTTTTTTGTGTGTGTGTGTGTGTGTGTGTGTGTGTGTGTGTGTGTGTGTGTGTGTGTGTGTGTGTGTGTGTGTGTGTGTGTGTGTGTGTGTGTGTGTTAATACACCTACCCTGTCTGCTCTTCTGTCCACATCTTTGTAGTGTTTGAGGTCAAAGATGTCTTCTTTGGAGGTGTAGGAGGGCTGGGGAGGGGGCAGCCCCTCCACCTTCTTTATCTCCTCCACAAAAACCGCGTGGCGTTCAGAGTACTCGTACTTGGGCTGGAGTTTGTAGGTGGCCAGGAAACAGCCTGGCAGGTTCATGGCCTGCAGAAAATACACACACAAATCAATCAATCGATCAATCAATCATCTATCTATCTATCTATTTATCTATCTATCTATCTATCTATCTAACTGTCTGTCTGTCTGATTGACTGTCTGTCTGTCTGTCTATTTGTCTGTCTGTCTGTCTCTCTGTGTCTTGGTATGTATCTGTCTATCTATCTATCTATTCATCGATCTATCTATTCATCCATCTATCGATCGATCTATCTATCTATCAAGGAAATTTTCCCCCTGGAGCTTACATCAATACTGCTATTGCTGTTGTCCTTCGTTCCCCAGCTTAGCCCTCTGGGGGTCACCCACAATGTGCACTATGACTCACATCTTGTGCACACTTTAAAATCCATTCTGCCTTTCGGAAGAGTAAGAATGGATGGCAAAAGTTTCTTTTGCTTGTTTAAAAAATCGCATGCACACTGGGGTGTCGTGTTTAGACATCAGCCCCGAAATCGGAATACAGCTACATTAGTGGTGGGCAAAAAACAGTCCATACGCAAAAATCTCATCATTGGCGAACATCAGAGCTCTAGCCCAGGAACGAATATTTTTTTTTTCTAAACCCTTCATGAAGGCAAACGTAATAATTATCTACTCTAGGAGAAAAACACGCTCAAAGGGAGACAAATATATATATATATATATATATATATATATATATATATATATATATATATATATAGAGAGAGAGAGAGAGAGAGAGAGAGAGAGAGAGGAGGAGAGAGAGAGAGAGAGAGAGAATGAATGAATGAATGGTTTATGAAATGTATAGTCTGATCAATCCATCACATTGTATCCCTTTATATTTAACAATGAAAATGGACAGGCATTTGAAAAGAATATTAACAAATTTAGAGAGAGGAGAGAGAGAGAGAGAGAGAGAGAGAGAGAGAGAGAGAGAGAGAGAGAGGAGAGAGAGAGAGAAGAAAATAATAGAAGAAAAAAAAAAGATGGCGCTGTTCTTGTACCGCGGCACTCTCCAGGGAGAGAGCAACCCGAATTTCATGCAGAGAAAATACCTCTTGGGAATGGGGGATATGCCTTTTTTTCCCCACTCCTTGGCTAGAGCTGCTTTTGGGTTGTTTTGTAGGAGTTTTTTTGTGGGTTTTTGGTTTGTTTGTATGTGGGTTTGGTAGCTTTTAGGGAGGGGGGGGGGGGTCTTGTTGTTTTGTTTTGTTTCGGTTTTTTTGGAGGGGGCGTTCGTTTGTTTGCTTTTTGTTATTACTTTATCTAACATTTACAAATTTTCTGTGTATCTTTGCAAAACAAAGAAAGAAGTTGTTGTTTTTAAGATACCGATGTATGTTTGTGCATAAGGCTATCTCTGAAGCAGAGTCACACAGAGAGCACAGAACAGGGTACAGACCTTGATGGCATCCCTCTCTCTGTGGACAGTGTTGGGTCTGGAGGATCCACAACCCATGGCGATGACTTCCTCTCCACACACTTGACATCAACAACAACGCCACCACCAAAGATATATCCCCATAAGAGCAACAACACTGTCACCTTTTAACACAATTTCATCAAGAACCTGTTGCCAGTATTTGACGGTTGGACATTTGCTTAACAGTCGTTGAACGAAGTTGTTAATCCATCATGGCATCCTGGAATGTTGTATCCATGCAAAAATTATCTCATCAAGATAAAGTTCGATAAGCTCCAACACAGTAATGATAAGATTGTTCTACTTTGTTTTATTTATTTCTGGTTTCATAATAAGCACACCTGCTTTTTCTCTCCGTTTCTTTTCCTTTTTTTTGTTTTGTTTGGTAGACAATTCTGTGAACAACAACTTTTCCCCGATAGGCACCACAGGTAGGTAGTTCTGTTACACAAGTTTCTGTGTTTCTGAAACCACGACCTGGGTGGTATCAACTGTGGCCGCAACAGGGCATGGTGATGGGCATGTTGTGACCGGTTGATGTGCGAGAATAAATAATGTTGGTCACTAACCAATTGCTCACGGTTCACAGAGTCATAGACCCACCGCGCGATTTACACAAGTCGGATTTAGGGGTGTTAGGAATAATCCCTCACAGGGCAAGCGAAAAAGAAAGTCGTAATAGCCGAAACTGGAGCGAGCATTGTAAAAAATTAGGCCTACACATGTGTATGTATGCATGCACACACACATCCATTATTTCACTATCAGGTTTTGAGAAACAGTTGAGCCTAAGATAGATGTGTGCTGTGTCTTTCTTTTTTCAGTCAGTCAGTTTTGTATTCAGTTTAGCTAATGATAATTATTTTTCTCTATTAGCTGTAGGCTCCTGGCACGGATTTAGTCAGTAATGCAGTAGACATTCCAGAAGAGAGAAACCCTAGGGAGAGCCACACAGCAGAAAGTCCCTAGAGAAGAAGCCCCCTTCTAACAAATGTTTCTACCCACACTTTTCACACGCTACGAGTGGGAAGGGCTGGATCAAATCCATGAGCTGTGCATGTCCTTCTGCTGGTGCCTTTTCTCTGCCTGGTTCGGGATTCGAACCCACGATCTCATAATTGTTAAGAGCCTCAGGGCCAAGCCGCCTCATCTTAATCACTATGCATCTCCGATGGCGAAATACGGCTACCTTAATGGTAGGCAAACACGGTCGCACACACATAAATCTCATCATTGGTGAACCCCGGAGCTCTAGCCGAGGAACGGGAAAAAAGGACAATGCGGTAAAGATACTTCTTGTTGACAAGGAAATGGAAGCCTCATGGAGTTCATGGTTTGTTCCTTATTGACCAGGTCCGGCTGAAACACTTAGGAGTGTAGTAAGATGTGGCCTGCAATAGTACTGCAATGTGTAGGCCTAAGGGTGGAGTTGATGGTGGAGGTGGTGGTGGCAGTAGAAGTACCAGAATTAACTGTAAAGGTTGTGTGCTTGTAGAGTTTTTTGTTTTTTCCTCCTCCTTCTTATCCACTTTTCTATTGTTTATTATTTCGTTTGTTTGTGGTCTGTTTCTTTGTGTCTAAGGTTTACCAATGCTAGGAGTATTGGCAACTATGTCCAAAGTACTAAGTTCATTAAGTTATGGCTTACACTCGCCGAGCAAATAAAAAAATCCTAAAGCCACTACCGAAGTAGTTCATGCCTTGTACTATTGGTCTGTGTCTCCCCAGGAAACACACGCTGCCACACCAAGGGGAAACAACCACGTAGGGCTATGTCATATGGTGACAAAGAGAAAGGGAGCCCATAAGACACCTTAACTGCACGCCAAAGAACCCAGAGCATCAAGAGAGTTGTCCCTGGCAAAATTCTATAGAAAAAAAACACCATCACAGGCAGAGCAACCTGAATTTCACACAGAGAAATCTGCCATGACTGAGAGTGGTCGTCATTATATACATGCATCTCTTGACTGTAGGCCTCTGGTGTACAGACAAACTATCATTTCCTGACTGGATAGTTAGAATTCTTTGGGTGTGCAATATTGGGTGGGATTAATCTAGGACTGATTCTACATTATTTCAGTATGTTATAATTATGTTACCTGTAATTGCTAGGTTGTCTTAGCCCCAAGAAATTACTTACAACTGTCACCATTTCTAGACATGTTGCATGGTTTGCCTCATAAAGCTGCTCTTCAGCTTCGCAAGATTTTTTTCTCTGAGCTTTGTGACAGTTGATGAAAAATAATGTACAAAATCTGTGCGCTATTTGTAACAAGCTGTTTAATACAAGCTGTTGCCTCTCATGAACACACTTTGAACATTAAAAATACAATGATTCTTTCTTTTTAATCATAATGAATAGACAATTTTTCATTACAAAAACAGTAAGATAATTCTAAAGACACACTAAATATTATTTGTCTTTGTGATGAAATTCTGTGTGTTTTATAGTTTCTAGTTGGGTTTTTTTTTACTTTACTTGTTTTTGTAACTTATTCCTATTGTTCATTTTATAGTCTGTTTTTCTTGTCAAGCCGAACAACATTTCCAGGCTGCCTTTTCGGTAGAGTAGACGGATCATTATCTATTATGGGGACTTGTTTCTGAATAAGAAGATGATCAGGGAATGATCGACTGGTTGTTCTGTTACTTTGCTTCATCATCATGTATTCATGGCTGTGTTATTGGTCAAAACAAAAAAGGGAAAGAATTTGTTCAGCACCTTGGTGATGCATGGTTGAAGTCTGTTTCGTGTGCCTGTAACATTGATGAATCTAGCTGACCATCTAAGTGACACACTTAACTGGCTGGAAGGCAAATATATTTAAGCAATGTCTCATAAATTTGATGCATATTTTTTGTGGGGAAGAGGGGGGGGGGGGGGGGTCCCTGGCTAGAGGTCTGAGGTTCGCCAATGGCAAGATTTTGCATGTGTCACCATTTTTGCCCTCCATTAAGGTAGCCGCATTCCAACTTCTGGGATGGTGTCTAAACACAACATTATGCATGCGGGGTTTTTTTCATATATATATTTTTGTCATCCACTCTTACTGGCACAAATAGCCTACTCTTCCAAAAGGCAGAACAGATTTCAACATGTGTGCAAAATGTCTGTGTGCCTTTGCACGTGAGACCTTGGTTTATAGTTTAATCTGAAGGACTTCCAGGTGAGTGGAGTCAGTACAGATGTTAACTCCAGGGAAAAATTCCCTTTGAACGGGAGTCTCGGTGGTGGCTCAAACCCGGGCCATCAAATTGCAAGCACAACGCTCTGACCACCAGGCTAACCCCCATCCTTCCCCATTGATGTGTACAAAGCCGAAAGGTGATAAATGATGAGTTTAGCTGACATGCTGGTTATATGAAGTGAATTTACTTCAAAAGGTACATGACACAGAAATATGGATCAACAGGGGTTAGGAACTTTGCATCAAGTAGGTTTGGGGTATCTTGGGTTTTTTAAATTTATATTACCAGTATGAACTTTACAAAAAGTATTATCGTTATCAAGTCAATCGCAAAAATGACCCCACATCATTCCTCTATAAAGGAGCATAGACAGTGATTAGAATACGGCTTCCCATTGTTAAGGGTGAGCCCTCCACCAGTTCATGGCGTTTGATGACACAACAGACAATCTGTTCTGTAATAATAATAATAATAGCAGGATCAAACACTAGCCTATAGCCATGGTTCTTTTTCCCACAGCAGCCATTTGCATTTTCAGATCTGAGTTTGTGCATCATTTTTAACACACACACACACTCTCTCTCTTTCTCTGTGAGTGTGTGTGTGTATGTGTGTGTGTCTCAAACACACTCACACACATTCACACAAACATACACACACTGAGGATTACATTTTTCATCACTTTCCTCCAATCGTATCGTTACACTTCAAATCATACACACCAAAACATACATTTTTTTACAATGTGCTCCAATCATTTATTTACACACTAAATGACACACCCACACCAATAATTACATACATATATATCTACATTGTTCTTTACCAACACCAGACACTCAGGTGATCCAGACCACGTTAACATTTCACCAGAAGCAAACTTTCACAGTTGCACAGTCATCCATCAATCAACACCTCATTTTTTTTTCCCCTTGCTTTTTGTTCCTCCACTAGAGCTCCAAGGTTCACCAATGGTGAGATTTGGCGTATGCGACCCTTTACCCACCATGAATGTGGCCACATTCTGATTTCAGGAATGATGTCTAAACACGACACCAGTATGCATGCTTTTTTGAAATGTTGTTATCTGTTCCTAGAAAGGGCCTACTCTTCCGAAAGGCAGAATGGGTTTTAACATGTGCACAAGATGTTCTGCAAACATTGGCACAAGGGACCTCAGTTCATAGTCTCATCCGAAGGTCTTTTAGGGGGGAGTGTAGTAGGTTCTGATGTCAACTCCAGGGAGAAAATCCCCTTCAACAAGAGTCTTTATCGTGGCTTGAACCCGGACCATTTGATCACAAGCTCAATGCTCTAACCACTAGGACTCTCCTGGCCCCCAACACCTCATTTAAAACACATACACTCCCCCCTGGGGATGCCGGGGGGCCTGTCAGTATAAATAGTATCCCCAACTTCTGGACATTCTATGCTAGGAATTCCCTCTTTTTGTTTCTGCCTTGTTCCTCTTCTTCCTGTCA
>CM054151.1:56293992-56386492 GCA_028751875.1 Rapana venosa | reverse complement strand
TGTGATAAATTTTATCATGCTGCAACAAGACACAAGGAAGATGTGATGAATTTCATCACACTGCAGCAAGACACAAGGAAGATGTGATAAATTTCATCAATCTGCAGCAAGACACAAGGAAGATGTGATAAATTTCATCATGGTCAAGCTGCAATCAGACGCAAGGACAAGAGAACACAGAATCATTTCTATATCAGTATATATCAGCTAGCTTGTAGTGCACACACTTTTTTTTTTTTTTTTGGGGGGGGGGGGGGGGGGGAGGGGCTATACATGTATAAAGTAAAGAACATATGGACAAACTGGAGGCTTGTTCTGTTCAGTAAGTTTTCTCTTTGATCTTCTATATTTTGATATTTTACTTTCACCTACATAAAAGGGAACTGTATCACTGGCTTAAAGTTGTGTTCTGTGGTCCATGCCAAACATGAGTGTTTTCACTTATTGTTTTAATATTTGACAATGTTTCATCTCTCACTTCAATCAAACTGAATCATACCAGTTACACCACTCTGTTTATGTTATGTTTGTTCTGAATCCTGTATTCAAATTGAAAAGAAAAATTTGAGCCATTTCTTGAACAAAATGCTCATTTGCAATGATCTACTTATTTCTTCTGCTGTTGTCAAAAAGTTTAACTGCTAAATGATGCACTGAGGGAGGTGGGCTTTTCCTTTTACATGGAAAAACTTCCTTTTGTTCTTGTACATTTCTGTTACACGTTATTTACTTCACGATGAATAAGCACCATAAGAATCATGGACACGACATCAGCCACACCTTTGCTTTGAATGATTGAACCTTGTAATCGAAAGTATTTAAATTCACTCATTCTAACTCATCATCACATTTTATAACAACAGCTTCCCCAAAGTTGGAAGACCCTGCTTTCATGGTGGACAAAAATGGTCGCATACGCACAATCTCACCATTGGTGAACGTTGGAGCTCTAGCTGAGGAGCAACAGCAACAAAATAAATAACAACAGGTGAGAGGGGCAGAATGAAGAAGTCAACAGCCTGACAGACATTCCACCTACCTGCTCCTTCAGCGCCTTCTTCTCCACTCTGATCTGATCGTACTCCCGCTTCAGAATGCCAGCATACTTCACCAGCTGCTGGAAGTTGCTGCGATCTCCACTGCCGTACTGCTGCATCAGCTCCTCACAGTCCTGCACACTCCCTGCATGCATGCACACATACATGCAGGCACACACACACACATGCATGCAAGCACACACACACACACGCACACATATATACAGTGATCAAGAGTGACTGAGACTGATAAATGAAGATGAACAGTTATTTAAGAGTGTACAAAGAGTTCATAAAAACATTCTGTTACTGACCACATTACGTTTTTCAATGTTTGCCAAATAACACGAGGGAAAAGATTTTAAAAAATCATGTCCTGTTGCAAACTTTACAAAGCAAATTCATTTGAAACAAGACACAAGAAGAAACTGACCAGAAGTCTTCCTTTGGCCCCAGTTCTAACCCCTACTCTCACCCTTCCCTCTTTTTGTGCAGTGTGTGTATGTGTGAGAGAGTGTGTGTGTTTCTCTGTGTGTTTGAAGGGGTGGGGGTTGCTTTGTCTTCTTTGCTTTAAATACAGCCATTTCTGCTTTTTCCTTTCTTTAAGATAGGATCACCTGGAAGTCTGGTAATTTTCAGTTACCTGTGATCAAACCATCAATATGCTTCAATTCTGTCAGCTTCCGTTTGGCGCGGAGGAATTCTGCCCTTTCTTCCTTGTGCAGTTTCTGCTGTGTTTCGAAGTGCTGGAGCATACGTTTCTGTGCAGCAACAGTTTCTTCCTCCCGCTGCAGCAACATGCTGATGTTTTCTGCTCTTCCTCTTTCTTCTTCAGCATGTCACGCAGCTCTTTCTCCTTCTCCTTGTGTTTGGCCTTCTGCTGCCTCAATTCCGTCACTTGAGTTTTCAGGGTCTGAAGACAAGAATTTTTTACATTTAGTTATTATCTGCATAGTCTATACATAATCTGTGCAATGTATTGTAGATTTTTTTTTTACCCCCATGGCTAACCTTAAGCTGTGACTACATCAGCTATTTTTTCAATAAGTTTATCATTATTATTATTATTATCATTATTATTATTATCATTATTACAATTATCATTATTCAAAATCACTCAGGTGAAAGTTTAACTGAAGTGCAAAAACAGACAACCAAGGTTACGGAACAGCCTAGAGTAGGAATTAGACCTTCATACTCAAGATCTGATGGAAACTAGGGGTTGCATCTCAAACTGAGGTGTCTGATTATTAACAAGAATATCTGTAGACCTGTCAGTGACAATATACCTTAAGGAAGATGAAACATGCACATGGGGGGTGGGGTGGGAGTGGGGGAATTGCCTACTAGATGGACCATTGTGCTCATGATTTGACTGCCCAGGATTGAGCCACCACTGAGGTGCCCCTTTGAGGGGATTTTCACCTGGAGTTAACATCAGTTCTGCCTTTCAGAAAAGAAGGTGATTTGTATGCCGATAGGCACAGATGAAAAAAGCTTTTAAAAAAGTCATTCACAATGATGGTGTGGTGTTTGGATATCATCCCCGAAGTTGGAAAGCAGACATGGTGGGCAACAACGGACACATGTCTGTATGTACGCAAAGTTTCACCACTGGTGAACTTTGCAGCTCTAATAGAGAAACACAAAAAACCAAACAAAAAATCAACAACAAAAACGAGCGCTTTGATTTGTTGCTTTACAAGATTCAACGCTATATAAATTCTATACATTATTATTATTAAAAACCAATGCACATCACACAACTGTCCCTTCCCACCCACCTGCAATTCATTGGACAGTTTGTCTGGGTTCACTTCCTCAGGCTCATCGTCAGCGATGTCGAAGAAGAGTTTGGGGATGACGGCTCCCTCCACCACCTTCTTGCGGCAGGAGGGGCAGGTCTTGGAGGAGAGCAGCCACCTGGCCAGACAGTGCTCGTGGAAGACATGGCCGCAAGGCGTGGCCGCAATGTTGGTCTCATTGTTGACGAACAGCTCAGCGCAGATGCAACACTGTGCCCTCATGTTAACACCGAGTTATTTGAACAGCATCTGGAGATCCTGGACACAGAGGACAAAGCCATTATGATAATGTATTATAATTTCAGAATGAGATTTCAAACAAACTGAAAAACATAACTGAGTGAATACATCAAGACTAACAGTTTGAGTTCAATTATAATAACTTATTAAGACTTTAACTTAAGTGTGAGCACTTCATTTTCTCTTCACATCTTGTGCCAAATGTGTGTTTCTGTATGTTAGACTATAGATGCTGAGAAAGCAGGTAGAAAGAGGAACGGGGTGTTCTGACTGTTCTTGGTGTGTGCTGTGAAATTGTATCATAATTTGATTTGCAACCAATGTGTTTGGTGTGCTAATAATTGACAATGAATTACTAAAGTAATATAAAACCAGAATTAAGAGCTTGACCTAATCACACACCATCCCCTAAATTATTAATTATTCCCAAATCATTGCAAGTATACTAGTACTACATATATATAGTTATACACAAAAATCTCACCATTGGTAACCTTGGAGCTCTAGAAACAAACAAAACAGTCCTGAATCAATCTATTTATGAAATTATTAGTATTTAATTTTCAGATTACAACTGATAAATTGCTGATCTTCATAATCTTACAAAGTTTACACTACAAACAACAGAATACAATACAAATCATCAAATGCAAAGAGATACAAAATGTTTTCAATAATGCCAGTGATTAAAAAAAATAATAATAATACTAATAGAATAGTGCTACTGATAGTGGTTAATAATGACAATGTCTGACAAGTGACAATGTTTCAACTTTACAATGACATGTTGATACTATCATGATAACCATTACTTTTGCTAGTTTTAGTCAGTGCATTCCTCAGTTTTTACAGTTCTTACACTTATATATATCATTGTTATCTTATCCCCTATCCAGTAACATCATAACCTATGGGATTTTTTAAAATTCTGTTTTTGTTTTTTTTACTTTGTTTGTTTTTACAGTGTTGCTTTTAATATTTGTTAAGTTCTGTTCATTCTGTGGTTGATCAAGGTCAAATCCTGGTTTGACCCAACCCTTGCTGTGTTTGTGCTCTATGTAAATAGTTTCCTATGATGATTGCCTAAACTGAAAATTCCAACAGGAGATAAGATGAGACGGGAGAGGAGACATATTTAAAATAAACCAAAACTGTAACTCACTTTCCCTCAGTGGCTGAGTCGACCCGGAACGTTCACAAGTTTAATACTTAAATTATTTTTATTAATTACTCTACCAGTCAATAGCTTGACTCATAAGCCCTGTAACAGGTCATCATGTCTCAGTTATAATTGTAGGTTATTAGAAACAAGCCCAATGTGTTGCCCTATTCCTATGCTTATGCCATTATGAAACAACACACATAGTCGGTGATTGACTGACCTCCCTTGAAACAACAATCGCCGTCAGTATAGAAGTGATTCACTTTTTGCAATCTTTCTAGGCTCTGAATATATGTGCCACTAATACTATCTCGGTTTCTACACGCCATGGTTAATTAAAACTCTGATCATCACATGATAAAGTGCATGCATTTGTTCCTCGACTGTCGAACCTTCGCTTGAAAATCGCGCTTGGTTCCCTGATAAACTTCCGGCATCAGGGGTAGCTACTCTTTCAGAAACTGCTGGCATGGCTGACGACAGTGCAAAGGTCTTCCAGTTTTCCTTTTCATTTTACAATCTGTTCTTTCAGCCTGTAAACAGAGGAAGAAAGCGGAAAAAAATAGATGTGTTTCTGAAATTCTGGTCCTATATCTGCATCTTGAATTCTCTGTTTGTTCTGAAGACAAAATATCAGGGGATGTTTTTTGCCGTTGATTTGTTTATCACTCACTATCTCCTATTCTATGTAATTTTGCACACACCAGGTTTGTCACTTTGTGTAATCATGATTTTCTGTCGAATCTGTAATGTTACTGCATAGAAAGTCAACATTAGCTGATTACAGTTTCATCATAACATCTCATGACATTATTACTATTAGTAGTAGGTGTAACACTAACAGATGATGGGGGATGGTGGTGTATCACTATCAGACTTCCAACACTTTAAGTTTGTACTTGTGCAGTTGTAGTTTGTATTTTAAGAATGAATACTATAATTATTAATAGCCTTTCCTCCTCCCCTTTCTTCCCAACAGTAAACAATAGCTGAATACTTTGCAGAGGGATTTTAGGAATGTCATGTACAGTGTTTCAATAGGACTTGAACATATTTTTTGTTTCTGTTTTGACAAGGTCGCTTATTTTACACTTTCCATTTGTAATGATATAATAGCAACCATGAAAGTGAATGAAACTGTATCAGTGTATGTATACTTCTACAGTCCTAGCCTCTAAAATTTTTTGTAGCTAAAGATTGTAAGCAAAACATACTTGAATACATGGTACATTAGGAATATATGTACCTGTCTTGCATTCTGTATAATGTAAGTCTATGCCTGTATCAGTGTATGCTTAAACCATGGTAAGTTTTCTTCGACGTGTGTGTTGCTTATTCAAAATGTCTTCGGATTTTCTGTTGAGAGTGGTCAGGTTTATGTTAGCTTGTAAGGCAAAATAATTCAGAGAGAGAAGTATTAAAATGTTCTGCAATGCGTGATTCTTGAGACAATGTGTACTATATATATTTTTTTTCTCCTCCATTTTTAGTCGGCAGAAGGAGCAGAGTTATCAAAAGATGTGTTGGCACCAGCTGAAGGACCGCGGGAGAATCTGGTCAGTTTTGTCTTGTGTTGTGCAGTAAACAAACATTTGCTCTATATCTATGATTTATTCCAGCCGTGTAAGAAGGAAGGTGGCAGGACAGCTAAGACATTTGCCAGCCTAACAAGTAAACTGTGAGGTCCTTGGTTCAATTCCCCTTCCTTCCTATTGTGACGAAAAAATGTCAGTCTTTCAGATTAGAGTATAAACAGGCCACATGTGCAAGTGCACATAGAACATTTTGCGCACATATTAAAAAACCCTTCTGCTTTTTGGAAGGGTAGGCCATTGTGTACTGATATGAACATATAACAAAATTAAGAACAAAAATGCAGTGTTGCACACAGGTATCATGTTGACACCATCCCCAAAATTGGAATTTGACGACATAAATGGTAGGGGAAAAAAGATGGTCGAATACACAAAAATCTCACCATCGGTAAACCTCAGAGCTCTAGCCGAGGAATGGAAAAGAAAATACAGCTGTGTGATTATGTTGTTTTTTTTTTAAAAAGATTCCTTTATTCCCTACTTTGCTGCACAGTGCCACAGAATAAAAGTATTTATTCTCACTAAGAAGTGTGCCTGTTATACTGGAAATCAGTAAGTGATAGGCTGAGTTTGCATTGAAAATAATTTGTTTTTTTTACTTAACTCTTTGTAGGCATGCATAGTTTCTAGTCGACTGTCTAATTCTGCTTGTGTCTGTAATGAAGGTGGCAACAGCAGTGAAATTCCTGCAGAACCCCAAAGTTCGCCAGAGTCCACTTTCACAGAAAAAGGCATTTCTGGAAAGCAAAGGTAGGTTTCCTGTATGTTTCTCTGGTTGTTTTTTTTTGTCTGTTTATATATATATATATATATTTTTGGTGCCTCACCTTCTGTGACGTCCTCCGTCCTGCTGTTCACACGCCGCTCATTCCAATCTCCCCGCCACAGTCATACCCAAATTCGTTATGTCTCATCCTCAGGGCAGAAGTCCACAGGAGCCAATCACTATCAGGCTGCTGTGGGTCCACCAGCCAGAGGGGCCCTGTACTGCTGCTGGGTCACTTTGGTGGTGTTCAGTGGTGCCTGTTCTGAGCTAACATACGCAGGACACCACCTACTAAGCCCCCTACTAACGACAGTATTAGCTCAGTCGCGCGGAGCCAGACTGAGTGAGTCACCCACCCGAGGTGGCAACCACCACAATGTCCCTCCAACACAACCGTCCCCCGCGAACCTCCAACCCCAAAGGCTTTGACACAAACTCACCACAGGCACAGAAGTGTATGGGCAAACCGAATCTGAGGTCACCATGAGGCCAGAGCAACCGGAACCACGGAATCAGAGGCTTTTTTTTTTTTATTGCATGATGATCAATGACAATGAGGATGACGTAACGATGCTGCTGTGGAAGTGCATATGCTTTGAGACTACTTGACAGGGTTGTACTCTACGCTTACTATCATAATATATCCTGGTGTCAACCGGGCCCGAGAGATACAGACACCTGCAGTGTTGGTCAGGTAATTTGAGCAACACTCTCAAACTCGCATCCGTTAAGTGGATGAAGCCCGACTGTGTGGTCCCAGTCTTCCCACTGCGCCCACAACACAGTCACGCTGGGTAGGAGCCGGCTGGAGTCCGAAAAATCCCTATGACTCTTATGGGAATCAAACCCGCAACTTTCCAGTCCGTAACCCAAAGCGCCATGGCGGCTGGTTGTTTATATTTTTAAAATTTCTTTGTGGAGTATATTAAAATGGTTTTCTGTACATTTCTCGTTATTTTCTCGAGCTGTTGATTTTTTTGATTTTTTTATTTCTCTTTTTGGAGTATATATGAGAGTCAAGAGCCAAGTGAAGTTGAATTAATATGATGGTCAGAGTGTTATTACTGTTGAAAAAAAAGTTAATACTGTTAAGCTCACAATTTGACAGTGCAGATTTGAGCCACCACTCAGGTGCTGAATTGAGGGGATTTTTCCCTGGAGTTAACATAGTGCTGACTCCACTTCCCCAAAAGTTCTCCAGATGACACTATAAACCAAGATCCCATTTGTGAATGCACAGAATGGAACATCTTGTACTTAAGACCTGTTCTGCCTTTCAGAAGAGTATGCCATTGCTGTGTGCCAGTAGGATTGCACACAGTTGTCATGTTTAGACATCATCCTTAAAGTCAGAATGTGGCTACCTTAACCTCTTAACTGCTGAGTGCAAGTGCACCCTATATGCCGGGGAGTACATTTCTTATGTACCACTTGCTATGTTCATGTCCCTCTTACTCAGAAATTACTACCTGAATAATCCTGATAGTCTACCCAATGACAGTATATATATATATTGTAGATTGCTTTGAGGCAAGTTCAAATTAGTTAGCATGATATTTCACTACAAAAATGTATTTAAAATGTAAAAAATTGACAAAAATACAGTTTCTTCATCACCACTATCATTCTGAGTACCCCCCATCTCAATATCGTCAAACATAAGTCCAGGAAAAATCTCAGTCATTTTTTTAAAAATACACTATCTCCTGAATCATACACAATCATTTTCATCACTGTCAGGATTATCCTAAGTTTTAATTGCCACTTTTTCAGCTGTGTAAAGTTATTGATACCTTCAACGAGAAGTGTCAGCCATTTTGAACAAGAACTGCCCAAGCATTCATGCATAACAACACAAAATACGAGCTAAAAAACAGTCGCTTTTGCAGCTGGATGTTGCCAAGCAACAAGAGAGTGATCTCCACTAATTTTGGAGTTCTTTCCCTTTAACTATAGTCAAGGAAGCTGGCTTGTTTACTTCAGTTCAAAACCCCGGAAATTTTCCGGGTTGTAGGCATATAGAATGCACATTTAGCCCCAGAAAATGTCCGGGGTGGGGCAGTCTAGTGGTTAATGTTGGGCAAAATAATATTTGATTGCAAAATCTCATCATTGGCAAACCTCAGATCTGTAGGTAAGGAACAAAAACAAAAGACACACACACACAAAACCTGATAAATGAAGAGAGTAAACTGACAAGGTCACAGTTAAAATTTTATGTAAAGGGGTTTTATTTACAAAAGAATTACCCCTTGGGGATGCTAGGGGCCTATCAGTATAAACAGCATCCCCACCTTCCGGAAACTGTGCCAGGAATTCCCTCTTTTCTACCACTCTCTTTGTTTCTGCCTTCTTCCTTTTCTTCCTTCCCCCTCTCCTTCTTGTCTGTTTTCTCCCGTCATGGTCCATTCTCCTGCCTCTTTTCCAGAAAGACCTCAAGAACAATTCACTCTCAAGCTGAAGTCGGATGCACTGGGTCTGACTTATCAGACTTTTAACGGTAGTGCAACACATTTTCGCTTAGATCTTCTTCTTCTTTTTTTGTCATGTTTCTCCCAGGGGAGGTTTGACATTGATGAGCCATCTCCATCTCTCTCTGTTTTGAGCTTCCTCCTTATTTATGCCCCTTTCTCTAAGATCATCTGCAATACAGGCAGCCCAGGTTTTGCTAGGTCTTCCCCTTGGTCTCTTTCCATCCACTACGAAGTTCATTGCTCTTTTTATGATGTGGTGGTCTGCTTTCCATTGAACGTGCCCAAACCAGTGCAGTCTATTGGTACTAGCTACTGACTTAAGATAATCAACTTTGCACATTCTCCATAGTTCTTCATTCATGATCCTGTCTTTTAAGATCATCAACTTTGCACATTCTCCATAGTTCTTCATTCGTGATCCTGTCTTCCCATTTGATCTTTGTCATGTAGCGTAGCATTCAGTTTTCACAGCTCTTCAACAAACGTTCGACGGTTTTTGTGAAAACCCACGTTTCTGAACCATACAGGAGAACAGGTCTGATGCAGGCCTTATATATCAGACAGCATTTTCGCTTAGATGACAGACAATAATAGTTGCTGTCTGGGTGTTCAACGAAGAAGAAGAAGAATGTAGACAGAGTAATTAACCTCTTAACTGCCCAGTGCAAGTGCACCCTATATGCCGGGGAATAAAATTCTTATGTACCACTGCTATGTTCATATCCCTCTTACTCAGAAACTATTACATGAATATTCCTGATAGTCTACCCAATGGCAATAGTCTACCCAATGACAGTATATATATCGTAGATTACTTTGAGGCAAGCTCAAATTAGTTAGCATGATATTTCACTGCGAAAATATATTTAAAATGTAAAAACATCGACCAATAATATGATTTCTTCATCACCACTGTCATTCTGAATACCCCCCATCTCATTAACGTCAAACATAAGTCTAGGCCAAATCTCATTCATTGTTTTTTAAATACACGATCTCCTGAATCATACGCGATCGTTTTCATCACTTTTAGGTAAATCTACAGTTTTATTTGCCACTTTTACAGCTGTGTAAAGTTATTGATGCCTTCAACAAGAAGTGTCAGACATTTTGAACAAGAACATCCCAAGCAGTCATGCATAAAAACACAAAATACGAGCTAAAAAACAATCGTTTTTGCCACAGTTTTTGCAGCTGTATGTTGCCAAGCAACAGGAGAGTGATCTCCACTAATTTTGGAGTTCTTTCCCTTTAACTGTAGTCGAGGAAGCAGGCTTGTTTACTTCGGTTCGACACCCCGGAAATTTTTCGGGTTGTAGGCATATAGGGTGCATGTTTAGCCCCGGAAAATTTCCGGGGTAAGGCAGTCTAGTGGTTTACCAAAAAAGTGGTTTGTCTGCCCAGGCCTGACCAATGATGAGATCCAGCTGGCAATACAAAGAGCAGGCGTGACGGACGATCCACAGACATCGGCCAATGTTCTGTTACCTCCGCAACAACAACCACAGCATCCTCAAGCCTTCGCCAACACAGCACTTGTCCCCGCACAACCACCTTTGCCGCGTGAGTTTCAGGATTCTTCAGTTTGTTGCATTGATTGTCATTATTTTGATATTTTAGCTTTAGTGGGATTCTTGGAGCTGTTTAACCTTTTTTAGTTTATGAGAACTGGACAGGAGTGAAATTTGAAAACTGTGGGGTGTGTGTATCAAAGTCAAAGTGTATGTGTGTGTGTGTGTGTGCGTGTGTGCGTGCGTGCGTGCATGCGTGTGTGCGTGCGTGCATGCGTGTGTGTGCTGTTGTTGGATAACCCATCTCTGTCATGGATGAAAATGTTACTAACATGTCTAATCAAATAAAGCTGTTAGCATTTGCAGGCTGGAAGACTTTCATACCTGTAGACACCCCCTCCACCCCACCCCACCCCATTCATACCCCCTCCCTGCTCCTGTGAATTTTTGATTCGGAGAAATTCACCTGACTAGCACTTCAAGTCAAAGTTCAAAACTTCAGCAAACTGATTCAGATATTTGCACAGACTTTCTTTTCTTTCTTTTTTTTTTGTTTCTGAGCTAGAGCTCCAAGGTTTTATTTATTTTATTTTTATTTTTATTTATTCTTTTATATCAAGGATAATGGAATAAGCACTCCTGTGCTTTTTTACATCCAGTACCCGTGAGTATGCGGTTTTGTAAATTTTGTCATCAGTTTCCACCGGCACACAATGGCCTACTCTTTCGAAAAGCGGAACAGGATTTAACGTGTGCGCAAGATGGTCTGCATGCATTCGATCACGGGGCCTCAGTTTATAGTCTCATCCGAAGGTTCACCAATGGTGAGATTTTGCATGTACTGTTTTTTTACTACCATGAAGGTAACTTTGGGGATGTAATAATAATAATAATAAATGGAATTTATATAGCGCTGAATCTTGTAAAAAGCAAACAAATCGAAACGCTTGCACTCAATCATTTACACGCATGCAACTCTCCTTAAACATAATGAACAACAGATTTCAAATCCATGCGCGCACACGTACGCACGCACGCGTGCGCGCACACACAACACACACCACACACACGCTCGGAGCACACTAAGGAGGTGAAAGATGCTGTTGAAAATTAGGGAAAGATATGAGGGGGGAAAGTCTCAGGTAGGAAATAAGTGTGTTTTGAGGCTGGATTTGAAGGTATTAAGTGTAGGCTTTTGGCGAAGTGAAAGAAGGAGGTCGTTCCAGGTGGATGGACCAGAAACAGAGAAGGAGCGATGGCCAACAGTGGTTTGTTTGAATCTGGGTGTTCGAAAGCACAAAGTATCTGCGGCTGAACGAAGGGAACTGGATGGAGTGTACAGGTGAAGTTACAGAGATAAGAGCTTGCAGATTTGTGGAGACATTTGAAACAGAGGGTATTGATCTTATCTTATTTTATCTTAGATGTGTGCTGGGTATGTTTGTGTTTCCATAACCCACCTAATGCTTACATGAATTACAGAATCTTCAGTGTGCATATTTGATCTTCTGCATGTGTATATATATGCAAAGGAAATTAAGGTACTGGCAGATCTGCACTTGAAGTTGACTTGGGAGATTGTAAAAATCCCCACCTTTAATTTATCAGACCCTGCCAGGATTCGAACCCAAGACTTCATGGACCCATAGAATTGAAATCAAAGGAACTGAACCACTTGGCTATAGCATCCATCAGCAGACTTTTGGAAAGACACCAGAACTGGTGTTTTCCGTGTGATCCTCTGCAGTTTATTTGGATCTACCTGACTACCGCTGCGTGTAAAAGAGTGACATGTTGGCTAGTAATAGGTTTCTTAGCTCTGCTGTTGTGGTCTGTTTCTCATTAATTTTTGTTCTGTCATCTAATGATGCATTGCCATTCACCTTTTTTTTTTAACTTTCTCAATATGCGGCTAAACTGGCTGAAAATAGTTACCAAGTTCAATCAAAATGGAAGATAAATCAGTTTTCACCTCTTATTTCCATTCTTTTCAAGGGCCCCTACCCTGGCCTGGGATGGTCTCCCTTTATAATGAAGATTGAACCCATGGTTTCCTTAAATGAATTCCAGAATCAATTGTTTTTTGCATGTTTCAGCACCCCTTCCTGTTTCACCATGGACAAGGACACGAGAGATCGTCACCACAGCTGCCATTGTTGCTGCTGTCTCGTACGCTGTGTACAATGTGTTCAAGGTTTGTCTGATTTTGACAGTCTTTGTTACATAACCCATCTCATGAAGGACCTAGCATAAAGCCAATCGCATGACAGTTATTAAATTAAGCATCTGAAATTATCAGATGGTTACAAATGGTTCACAGCAGCTTTCAAGATTATTAAATCATTAGGAAGGGTTCAGAAACTATAAAGGCATTCAAGATCTCTATTGTCATTTCTAATCTATAAAAAAAAGAAAAAAAGAAGAAGAAAGAAAGGATGGAACCAAGACAGAAAATCCCATTGGAATATTTCATTCAGTTTCACTCCTTGATTAATAATAATATATGGAATTTGTATTGCGCTATCATCTTGTAAAAACAAATCAAAGCGCTTGTTTTATTTGGTTGAAGATACGCAGAGAGAAGATGATGATTTCTGAGAAGAAAGACCATGAAACTGCCAGTAGTTTTCTCTTAAAATAACCCCATGCTTTTCCTCACAGACCTACGTACGGCCATGGTTGATGGGAAAGAATGAGACAGAGGCCAGAATGCAGCGACTGGAATCGAGCATCGCTCAGCTGCAGGCCTCTGTGGCTGAGAGCAACGCTCAGATGGTGGAGACCCTGAAGGCCATCCAGGAGTCTTTGACCATGCCGAGAGACAGCAGTGTGCAGGTACAGAGTTAACGGGGTGTGAGTTTTTTCCATTTACATTCTTTCTCATAGTATTGTTCTTTATTTTTTTCTTTGACATATTTTCTTTAACACTTCTTTCTTTTTTTTCTTCTTTCCTGCTGAATTTGATCCATTTCTTCTTCTTTTCCTTCATCTTTGTGGGTTTCTAATGCTTGCTCAGATGTTTGTGTTATCTTAAAAGCAGGCATGATTTTATTTGTATGATTGGGATGTTTGTTGGTTTTTGGGGTTTGTTGGTTGGTGTGGGGTTTTTTTGGGAAAAGTGTTGTTTGTTTTGTTGGGAGAGGGGGGTTGTTGTTGTCCATATATTTTGGCAGCTTCATGTCATTTTCAAGAGAGGTGGGGGCAGGATAACTGTCATATTTGTCGTAAGGAAAAACCTCAAGATGCCGGCCCTTTTTTTCTTTGTTTGTCTAAAGAACAAAGGTATGTTTTAAAGCAGATGAGACTTAAAAAAACAACCCATCAGTTAGCATGCAGGCATTACCAACACAGAAAAACTTGAAACATGAAAGATGTTGTTGTCTTTAAAAAACAAACAAAGCAAGAAACTTCAAGAATTGCTTTGTAGATTTTTTATATATTGAAAAGTGATACGATATTTGGTTATAGTCTTTTTTGTGTTATTGATGACTGTATTCAGTATATTTTCCTTTTGTTGTTGTTGTTGCTATTTTGTTATTATCTCTGTATGTGTGTGTGTGATATGAGTAAAACAAAGTAGCAGTAGCAGTCAGCAAGAATTATTATTATTCATAGGATTCTTGTTTCTCCCTTCTGACTGTTGCAGAGTTCAGAAATCGGCCTGCGTCAGGAGAACCATGCTCTGAACGAGATCAAAACGGAGATCTCCTCTCTCAAAGCTCTGCTCTTAAATCGGTACACCTTCACCTTCCTTCATTTCTGTACACTTACTGTCTTTACTCTTGCTCAGAATTGTGTGGGATGACTTGGGTGATGGTTGTGTGCAAGTTGTCTGATGGTGTATTTTTGTGGTTTTTTAAATTTTATTTAAATTTTATAGTGAAATACAACTGTGCCTACTTGACTGCAGTCTCTGTCTTTGAGAGGGGGACAATACTTGCACATGCCAACATGGAAACTTAAAAGACAACTAGATGATAATTCAATGCTGCGTTATCGTATTTTCCAGGCGGCAGTTCCCTCCTCCCCCTGTTACCTCCCCCATCATCCCGGCGTGGCAGAAAACAGCCATCCTTGGTAATCAGTCAGCGGAAACTGACGCTACAGAGGGGGGCAGCACAGCTGCCAGTGCAGAAAATACCGTGAGCATGATTATTTTTCTGGTGTCATTTTTGTCTGTCTGCAGTGACAGTTCTTTGTAAGGATTGGGAGGTTTTTGGTAGTAGTACTTGTAATGGGGAAGTGCATTTTTTTTCTGTCTGCAGCATAAGATCTCTATACTGATAATTTTTCTGGAGGTAGACTGAGCATTTTTTTTTTCTAGTTTATTTTTCTCTGTGCTGCTAAATCTCTTTAAACCAACTGTTTTTTTTTAATAAGTGGTAGATGTTGCTGTGGGAGAGAGTATTTTTTCTGTCTCTCTCCTGATTGCCTTTGAGAAGAAGTAGCAGCAGTAAAAGTTGTAGCAGTAGAAGTAGTATTTGGTTTTGAAGGATATGCTCTTCTCTCTCTCTCTTTGTCCTCCAGTTGGTTTCTCTAAAATCTGTAAATAAGTTTGACAAGTGTTAAAAATACAATTTTATCGTAGTGTAACCATCACTCACATGTTCCAGGCAGCACAGCAAGCAGATGCAGAGAAGACACAGCCGCTAGATGAACAAGCCGCATCCTCGGGTACCAAGGCCGATGACAACCCCCAGTACCAGTTACCTTCCCCTGGCATCCTCATCACCGGCAGCCCCTCCAACACTAGCAACAGCGGCTTTGAGTTGGTCAAGCCTTCCTCCGACTCCGACACTGCAGCTGACCTCGACTGAATTGTTTTGTGACCGGCCGGCCGTGTAAGGTTTTGTTGTTTGGCGTTTTTTTGTTGTTGTTGATGATTTTGTATAATTTTTTGGAAGGGGCTGGGTAGGCTTTTTTTTTTTTAGGGCAGAGATGGTGGGGGGTGTGATTCATGTCTTTTAGTTTTGTCTTCCTTTTTGAAAGATTGATTCAGTTATTTCAGACTGGTAGGATTTCATAATGTAATCTGGTCTTTTCAGATTTTTACAGATTCTGTGTTCAGTTACAAGGATTCACTATCTTGTGTGAATGAATCCCGTTGAATTTAATGTAAGTCGAACTGTAATTATGCAGTTCAGTCATTTTTCGCTCTTGATTATGTTCCAACAACGTAAATCATTAGTATAAAGTAGCATGAACAGATGATTATCAGCAGATTGAAAGGATGGTTTTCAAAGAAACTCGACAGCTGATGAGGCTGTTTTCAGATTACTGTTGTAAAGTAGTCTGCTTATGACAAGGAATGAACTTGAACACAATGGGGTATTTCTAATGAAAAAGTTTATTAAAAAATGATAAAATGAGGACACTGTGCATTACTTTTTCTTCAGGTGGTATTTTCATTATAAAGTTGATAATCTGATGATTAAGTCTGTGCTGGAGAATGTTTGAAATGTGAATGAAATTGGATTCTTTGATGTCTTTTTCTTCTTTTTTTTTGGTATGCAAAGTTGCATGTGTGTGTCTGTGATTGAAGAGAGATGAGGAATTACTGCTTGTGTGATAATATTGACTGGTTGTTGCCTTTGTTATTATTTGTTGCAATATTTGCAGTTGATTGTTTGTAAGCAGATGTGGTGAATTGGTCTATACTTTTCTTAAATTAAAAACAAAAGACACACCAAAATTACGAATGAATGGATTGAATGACAAATTTTCATGTTTTGTACACAAATGTTCAGTTAATTTTTTTTTTGCCTGTTGCAAAATTGTTTCAATAAATTTGTTGCATAAATGAAATTGGGTACTTTTTCATTCTCTTTAATATGTGAAAGCTGATATTTTTTTTCTTCTTCTTTATTTCATCAGATTAATCACTCTTGTGGAAGTAACAGTTGGTGTGAAGTTGTTGCAAGAAACATCCCTTTCACTTTCTGCAGCGTTTTCATCATCATTTTTATAATCACCTTTGTGTGGTAGTTGAAACACAATTTTAACACTCTCTTGGCAATCTAACTTGTGGCAGTTTTATTTCATGTTGCTTTTAGCCCAATTGGCAAGAGACCACCATATCAGGGCTGTTTGAGCTAATTCATTGAAACACATGTTGATAATTCAACAGATTTTTTATTTACAACAAAAGAATTGGAAAAAATGGAATCAAACTCATCCAAGGCATGCATTGCAATCAACCCTGAAAGTCTCAGAAGAACAAAACCATCAGATGTAAGCTCTTTCTGCATAGCATTGGATTAAGATGTCGAGATTGGAATACAAAACTTAGTCTTCCCCATCGCTACACTTCACATCTGTCACTACTTTCAGTCAGCCTCCTCCATCTCCATCACCTTGCCTTAGTGCTTACTGTATGTGTGTTTTTCTAAATTCAAAATCTGTCAATTCACCACCAAATAAATTAAAGAACTGCATGTGGAGAACTCATGACAACATTTGCAAGAATTATTACATGGTTTTAAGTATAACATCATTCTATCACCACTAATTAGTGATTTACTTAAAAACGCAACTGCATACATGTTCACATTCACAAACATATGCAAACATATCAAACACTGTCAAAGGGAATTTGGATTTTTATAATTTCCTGTAATTTGATACCAGTGTCTGATAATCTTTTGATCACAACACATAACTTAAGTTTACTGATACATGCTGATCCAATATTACAGAAATGAACACATCATGAGATATTGCAGTGTTTGTCCATTATTCATGGGGAGTCAGAAACCAGAAATACACTTGAATATATGTACAGAGTGAACACCACATGCTCCCTCCCTCACACACACACTCACATCTTGTATGTGTAATATCACTTCAAGTGAACAGACATTAAATTGAAGACAACAACAACAATCTTGTACCAGAAAAATTCATAAAATTTAGGTCCTCTTAGAGGGTTCTGCTTCCCCTCAACTAAGCTACACAGATCATAATTATGAAGCATATGTACGCACTGAAGCTGTAGTCTGATACACACTAATATTTCTGTCCAACCAACTGAACTTCTCCCTAAACTCCCTGAGGAGTCATTGGGGCACTGCACTGCTCTGTATTTGCACTTTCAAGCCATGTGTCCGGGTCAAGTTGAACTGACGTGTGGGAGCCCATTCTCCAGATCGTAGACCATATGCTGGGAATGTTCCTGTCAGCCACCATTCCAAGGATGGACAGGGTTACAATATGCACAAGATTTTTTTAATACATTTAGCGCTTTGATTTGTTGCTTTACAAGATTCAGGGCTATATAAATTCCATACATTATCATTATTATTATTTACACACAGGACACTGGTTTTCCTCATGAACAAGCAAGGGAATGAGGTCAGAACCAGACTGTTAACTTCTAGTGAAAAAGTACCCTCAAACTGACAGGTTAGCAGCATTTTTAACCTGTGTTTCCAGATTATTATCAAGTCACGGGTGTGATGCTCTTACCAAAGAAGAAAAAAAAACCGCTCTTTTACCCTGTGCTTCCTTGCCTTCTTAAATGACATATTTTATTCACTGCATGTCACTCATTTAACAGGGCATCAGCCCTGATATGCCCTCTAGGTTGGTTGGGCCATGAGCAAGATAAATAACAACTACCACTAGAGTTTTTCGACCAAAAGCACAACAAAAAAACCAAAAACCCAACACCCCCCTCCCCCCAAAAAAAACCCACCTTTAATTGGCAAGAGAGTTTTGAGACTGAAAAAACTCTCCCATGAAAAAAACATACTTAAATAAAAATGCACAAAAACAGTTTGAAACAATGAAGGCAACAAAATATCTGAACATTAACAAAAGTACAGAGTTGAATACAAATGCATTTAAAACTTTAAACAACAAAGACAACAGTGTGATCTGACTATCAACAAAAAACCAGCTCAGAACCTTTTTTTCTCCACGAATTATTTATTTCTACCCAACCTAAATATATTTCCATGTACAACTGTAATCATGATCTACATAGTTACCATGGGCTCCATTGAGCCTGTGCATGCTTCACATGGTATCTATTTTTCATTCCTTATATAAGAAGAGCTTATATTCTATAAGTCTTTGGAGGAACTAGAGGAAGAAAACCCTGTTCAGGAAACAACTCAAAAAAGATATTAACTTAATCAAAACTACTATACAGCAGAGAAGAATGTGAAGCTCCTATGCCGATGTGTGGCACGATGCACCTTATTCTTTGAAAAAAGCAATCACAATTCAAACTATGAAAACTTCCAGACAAACTTTACTGCCTGTTCAATGCCACCCCAAAATTACTTTATGTACACACTACATTCATTGCAGTGTTTAAAATGACAGCCTACAGTCTTTCTGTTGCAGTGAAACAGCTTTAAATAGCCTACAGTTATTTTTTAGGTTAAAACACAGCTTAAAAGCTCCGTGTTGGAACAGATGCCATCAGTAAACAGGGACTTTTTTTTTCTCTTTCTGCAAAAATACAGATGTTCCGAATCTTTAATCCCAAATTCCTGACTTTTTAAAAAAAAAAGTCATACTAAAGCTTTCAAGAGATTCCCTAATATAATGCCCAGAACTAAAGTTTTCAAATCTTTCTTTCACCTCTGATCCTTTTTAATTTCTCTTAAAAAAAAAAAAATCTAGAATACAGCAAGTCCTGTTTTTGCATCAACGACATTCACGCACTGACCAAATTTCTGGAATAATCAGAGTCCAATCATTCATTTTATGGCGAAAGTTAAAGATTAAAAGAAGTCTAAACTGATCTTTCAAATTTATGCCCTCAATTGTGACAGAATTTACACATTATGAAAATTGTCTCAAATATGTGCATAAGCACTCTTGTCCACATCATATCTACTCTCATGGCTTCATTATTGCATCTGTGCATTTATATATATATAATTCAAGCAATGAAAAAAAGTACACTGACAAAACCTTGGAGTAAAAGCAAAAAGGTAAGAAATGTGTATACATATGTATATATATTGTATATCTATATCACTGAAGAGAGAGTTACATCTATTGTGCCTGGTGCTGTCATAGACAAATCACAATAATGGTCTAAGCCTGCAGTATAGAAATATTTTAAAAAAAACGACTACTTGTAAACAAAACCCTTCTTACTGTCAGAACTGAAAGAAGTCTAATAAAGCAGACATGCAGAGTTTAATCGAAAAGAGATGCTTTGGTTGACCCTAGCTGATCTCAGTTATAACAGTGAGCACAGATGTAGGTTCACAGCCTTGAAGTGTTCAGGCCCAGCACTGAAAGTGACTAGTCAGACTTCCTTTACTGACAGGATAAAAATGGGTAGTCCAGCAGACAAGAGAGCACTTACACAGGCCAAGAGATGGTTTTGTTGTCCGGGACAGACACTGACAGGAGCACATAATTTCAGTCGTATTCCCTAATTTCAATCCCATTCCTGTCTGTCAGGGCTGATGGGAGCCTTGCATACAAACCAGATCATGAGATTCACACACACACACACACCAATCCAATTTTGTTGTTGATTGCCCTGCCGATTCACAGAGGCCTCACACACGCACGCACGCACACAGTGACACACACATCATTCTTACTCTCCCAACACATGAACACACACAGATCAGTGGGCCAAGTTCTCTTTGTCAATGCCAACTTGATTTCCAACTCCACCCATAGACTTGACCACCTGTCTCCTCTGCTTGGTCTGCACAATACTCCGTGGGGAGTTGGCATCCCGGGCAACCAGACCCAGAGAACGGGACACGGGGACTTGCTTCGCTGGTGCTTGAACGGTGTGTGGCAGGGAGAACAGCTTTTTGGGTTGCGACACCACCTTAGGCTGTACAGGGGTGGGTTCCACTATGGCTAAGGTCTGCATTTCAACATCTGGAATCACAAGAAGAACATTTCTTATCATACTTGACATTTCTATTGTAAAATAATGACTATTCCTTCCATTTCTATCTAGATATCCAATGCACACAAAATTCAAAACTTTATTTTGGAAATCTCTAAAAACATGTCATGCTATAACAAAACAGCCTCATTATTTTCTTTCTCTTAACAAGTTCTGGCCAGTTTCTGAGCTGTACCACTACCAGTTTTAAAACAAATTAATCTTGGAAATATAAGATATTGGTCCAATTACAGCAGATCAACTATCAGGGATCTATGCATTGTTCCAAACATAGAACTGTGCCAGACTTTATAAAAAAAATTGTTTAAAAACACAAAATACTACTGGTAGTGTTTTGTCCTGAATATGACAGATTAACAATTTTTCACCAAGTACTGTACCAAATATAACAGATGAATAACCAGGAAATACATTTTTTGTATCAACTGAAACACAGACTTGTTAGTCACTGGCTATAAAATGAACTAGGTATAGCAGATCACCCACTGGCTTAGTATACTGCACAAAAATTGTAATTTGTCTGCATGAAACTCAAGCTGCTCTTCTTAAAGACAGCACATTCCCTTAGTACAGCACTACCAGTACCTTCCCCCAGCCACCCAGGTTTTCCTGTCGGCACTGAAAAGAATTGTGTAGACTGAACTCTGATTGTATGCATGCATCCATCACAAATTTTGATGAAGAAAAGCATGCCCAAAGCATACTTCTAGTGTGTCAGAAAATATAGCCTGCGAATTATGGGTAGCTGCTATACATAGGAAGCTCTGGACAGAGCTCTTTTAATTCAGCTTTTCAAACTGTATACAATTACAACAACAACAGTAGAAGCCATACTTTCTAACAAAGGGGAGACATCCTCAGCATCAATGTCGGGGATGACCTCATCCAGGGAGGAGGGGTCAGACAGCGCTGTGGGTTTGCGCGGTGTGGTCATGTCAGCGTCACCCACATCTGGCTGACACAGGGGAGCTCTGGTGACGCGAGGACCCAGCTGTGGTGAGGCTTCCAATTCCACCTCCATCTTCTCCACTTCAGAACCATCTGGAACAGTTTGTCATTCAAAACTTTCTGTAGGAATGATTAGATTGATTATATTTACAGGCACTATCAGTATCATAATAATAATAATAATAACAAAAGGAACTTATATAGCGCTATATCTTGCAAAGACAAATCAAAGCGCATGCATTCGACCCAATCTTACACAGTCATACAACCAATGACAAATAATCAATAGTTCAAACAGATATTACAAACATGGTACGCTGCAGACCAAATCTATGAAATAAAATTGCAATAGTCAAATGCTTTCAAAAGCACACACACAACACACAGGTCATACACTTTAGCAGGGTGATAGGACATGGGCATGTGAAGGTGGGACAGTTCTGATATGAGACAGGAGGGGGGAAAATCCAGGTTTGAAACAAATATGTCTTGAGGCTTGATTTAATAGTGTCATAGCTAGGCTTCTGGCGAAGAGAGAGAGGGAGCTCATTCCAGGTCGATGGACCTGAAATAGAGAAAGAGCGGCGGCCAACAGTAGATTGGTTGAATCTAGGTATTTCGTGGCACAAGGTATCTGCAGCAGAGCAGAGGGAAACGTGAAGGTGTACAGGTTAAGACATTCACAGAGGTAGGAGGGTGCAGTTTTGTGGAGACATTTGTAACAGAGGGTACTGATCTTATATTCTACTCTCTGTGGCACAGGCAGCCAGTGGAGAGATCGCAAGAGGGGGGTAATGTGCTCAGATTTTTTCTTTTTGAGAACTAGTCGAGCTGCGGAGTTTTGTATACGTTGAAGGGAATGGATAGATGATGCTGGCAGACCAGACAAAAGAGAATTGCAATAGTCCAGACGTGAAAGAATAAGAGAAGTGACAAGTTTGGCTGTTGCATCGGTGGACAGGTACTTTCAAATTGCACTAATACGCCGTAACTGATAGTAGCACGACTGACAGGTCTGGGTGATGAATTTTTGCATAGAGAGTGTGTTGTCGATAACAACACCTAGGCACAGATAGCAGTGGATAGAGGGACTGATGCATTGCCAAGTTCTATTGAAGCTGTTGTAATGGAAGAGAGTTTGTGTTTGGTCCCTACAAGCATGGCTTCGGTTTTATCTGCATTTAGCTGTAATTTGTTCTGTGTCATCCAATTTTGAATATCTTCAAAGCAGTGGGCCATATTTGCCAGGAGAGAAGGCAGATTTTCAGGAGTAACGCTGCTTTGAATCTGAGTCATCTGCGTAAAAATGATGGTTGATTTGATGACGGTTTATTATATGTGACAGTGGGGCAGTGTAAAGAGTGAAAAGAACAGGGCCTAGAACTGATCCCTGTGGGTCTCCGCATTTCAGTTTGGCAGGTATTGATTGAATCTTGTTTACTGCAACTGTCTGAAATCGGTCAGTGAGATATGAATTAAACCAGGTGAGGGCTGTGCCAGTAACACCGAACGTTTTTTGAAGACGGGAGAGAAGAATTGAGTGGTCTATAGTATCGAAGGCTGCCGATAAGTCGAGTAGAGTGAGAAGGGAGATTTTCCCCGAGTCAGAAGCAAGTAGAAGCATGTTTAAAGTGTGTACTAGGGTGGTTTCAGTGCTGTGGTTGACGCGGTAGGCAGACTGAAACTCAGGAAGAAGATTGTTGGTGAGAAGGTGGTTGTTGAGCTGTTTGAGAACTACTTTTTCAAGGACTTTAGAAATAAAAGGTAGATTGGAAACAGGTCTATAATTCTTCAGAATGTTAGGGTCAAGGTCATGATTTTTGAGTAGAGGTGTGACTATAGCAGTTTTGAGAGCTGATGGAACATTTTCTGAAACAAGAGATGACTTCACTATTTTCGTGATAGTGGGTATAAGTTGTGGTAGGCACTGTGTGAAAAGAGAAGCAGGTATGGGATCAAGATCACATGATTTTATAGTCATTTCTTTCAGAATTATCGTGATTTCTTTCTCACTGGTCGGATGAAAGAAAGGAGAGGAGTGCCAGAGAATTGGGGATCAGGAAGTACAGGCTGGAAAGGAGTCTGATCCAGTTTGGAGCGAATGTTATGGACTTTTTCAGAAAAAAATGCAGAAAATATAGAAGGAAGTTCAGAGTGATTGTGGATGGAAGGCAGAGGGCTTGCCTTCACAGATCCAAGAAGAGTAGATGTGAGAGAAAAGAGAGATTTCATTGACGTGGCATCAAGAACTTGAGAAGAGTAATACTTTGTTTTTTCTGAAAGAATTAAAGACTTGACTTTGTTTACTTGTTTTCGGAAGAGCTGCTTATTAATTTCCGTTTTTGCTTTTCGCCACTGCCGCTCTAGTTGCCTGAGTTTTCGCTTTGCGACCAGAATGTCATGGGTGTACCATGGCGCGCGTGGCCTATCAGGCAGGAGACGGTCAGTGGGAGGTGCATGCTCATCAAGCAGTTGGCTGAGAACATCATTGTAGTGTTTAGAGGGGTTATTGTTGTCAGAGGTTTGTGATAGACGTTCAGCAGCTTGTGCAGAGAAAGTTTTTCACAGTGGTGCTTGTGAAATATTTTACACACCATGATACTGATGTTTCTTTTTCAAACACTCAGTAACACTGTAAAGGTAGCCTGCCTTGACAAAACTTCAACTGAAAAACATGAAACTATCAGTTATTTTTGGTGTTTGAAATATAAACAAACAACAACAAAAAATCTTGATCATTTGATGAATGAGATTTGCTAGGTAAAACTGACAGTGAGGATAAATAGGTCAGGAAAAAGGAAACTGGAAAGGCTGAAATGAAATGAAACTTGTAGAATTTAAAGTTTACTTGTAAACTATCAGATCTATCATTCAACTTAATGTTTTCTACAAAGGCATCAAGTTTATCAACATCTAAAAAGCAGCACCCAGGAATTTTGAAGAGAAATCACAATATGTTCCAAGTCTTAAGCAAGTTATGGATCATAAAACAAACACTACACAGTTCAGGGCCCTATTTATAGTAAAATATGGCCCACTGCTTTCAAGATATCCAAAATTGGATGATACAAAACAAATTACAGCTAAATGCAGATAAAAACGGAAACCATGCTTGTAGGGACCAAACACAAACTCTCTTCCATCACAACAGCTTCAATACAACTTGGCAATGCATCAGTCCCTTTATCCACTGCTGTGAAGTATCTAGGGGGTCATTATTGACAACACACTCTCTATGCAAAAATTCATCACCCAGACCTGCCAGTCGTGCTATTATCAATTACGGCGTATTAGTGCAATTCAAAAGTACCTGTCCACCGATGCAACATCCAAACTTGCTGCATCTCTCATTCTTTCACGTCTGGACTATTGCAATTCTCTGTTGGCTGGTCTGCCAGCATCATCAATACAATCCCTTCAACGTATACAAAACTCTGCAGCTCGACTAATCCTCAGAAAGAAAAAATCTGAGATAATTACCCCTCTCTTACAATCTCTCCACTGGCTGCCTGTGCCACAGAGAGTAAACTATAAGATCAGTACCCTCTGTTAAAAATGTCTCCACAAAACAGCACCCGCCTACCTCTGTGAATGTCTTCACTTGTACACTCCTTCTCGTTCTCTCCGCTCTGCTGCAGATACCTTGTCCTTACGAATACCTAGATTCAATCAATCCACCATCGGCCGTCGCTCTTTCTCAATTTCTGGTCCATTGATGTGGAATGATCTCCCTCTCTCTCTCTCTCCGCCAAAAGCCTTCTTATGACACTTTTAAATCCAGTCTCAAGACATATTTATTTCAAACCTAAAATTTTCCTCTCCTGCTTCATCTCATAGTTTTTTCCTGCCTTCAACAGCCAAGATTCTATTGCCCTGCCAGGGTGTGTAACCTCTGTGTGTGTGTGTGTGTGTGTGCGCGTGCGTGCGTGCGTGCGCGTTTGGACTTGGTGGAACTGTTGCTTGTTACTGGTTGTATGACTGTGTAGGAATGAGTTGAGTGCAAGCGCTTTGATTTGTCTCTGCAAGATATAGCGCTATATAAATTCCATTTATTATTATTATTATTAAAATAGCTTTTTTTTTTAACAAACTCACCTTTACCAATCAGGGCAGTGAGTGGAGTGCGTTCAATGCCATAGGTTGGAGACCTGGGGTCTAAAACCTTCAGTTCACTGGGGACACTATCCACAATAATAGGTGTGCGAACAATGTCATCAGTTGGTGACCTCGGGTCAATATGCAACTGCCGTTTGAAAACACCAGCTTTTGTAGGTGTCACATCTTGGTCTGTTGTAGGGATGCCACTTTCATCTTTGGTCAGAAATCCCCCCATGGTCTGAAATCAAGACAATGATAAATAAATTGGATAATGCCATTAATGGGATGGAGAATTTTGGGGGAAGATAATTAGTTCAATAGTTCGGAATGAATGTTTAAATCCCTGAACTGAGCTCTTTACATTACACACCTTCCATAGCAATTAGCATTAATGACTACTTGATTAGAGTAAAATGACATGCATTTGTAAAAAGACATGTATTTCAATTAAAACAAAACATTCATTCACTTATTCAAGTTATTGATGAGCTGATTAGATACACTCATACAGCACATACAATTACTCCAGTTCTCCCAGTTATTTTTTATTTGAAGTAACTCCACACAACAAATGAACTGAACTATCACTGTATCAGTTTAATTTATGACGTAGTTTGCTTGTTTCTTAACAGTTGCACTGATACTTTAAAAACACTCTGTTAGTCACTCAGTGTTACTGAGTACAGAACTCAGTTATTGTCAATTACATCAGAAGCATGAGAAGAATTCTCTTCAGAGTAGAAGCAGAGGGCATCACTATTGGGGAGTATTGCCAGTATTGGCCTGAACTCACTGCAGTTCATTTATGCCAAAAAGATCAAACTCCAAAGCAATGCATGCACATTAATACTAATTAATAATACATTAATTATTTAACAGCAT
Organism: Rapana venosa; assembly: GCA_028751875.1. NCBI lineage: Eukaryota > Metazoa > Mollusca > Gastropoda > Neogastropoda > Muricidae > Rapana > Rapana venosa. Next base: position 56,360,079 of record CM054151.1, on the reverse strand, counting down.
TAGCAATAGCAGTCTGTGACTGTGTGAGTCACCTTTCACAATAATATCAAAATCAATGGAACAGATTTGGAATAATCCAAATATGTTCAATATTTCAAATATTCAGGCTCTGTGAAAAAACTAAAAGCAACTTTAAATTATTAAATCGATGTGGTTCCTGTGGGCCTACAACTTACAAGACGACAAGGCTAGAAATAGAATTGGTATGGCCAAGCAAAAGATGATTTAGTTAACATTTGGAAAGGAAGAAGCATACCTATAGTATATATACATGTATATTCATGCATTTCAAAATTGAAATTGTCAAAACAGTAATCTGGCCTGTATGGCTGTATTGCTGTAAGTGTATGTCAGATGCCTTGAGAATCTACATGACTACAGGCAACTTCTAAGACAAATGCTGAAAAGGTCTGACAAAAGAACACGTGAAACTTGTTTACTTTCTTCAGTTTTGATAAACTCTAGGTGCAAAAACATGAGTGCAAACACTGAAACAGAAAGACAGATCTATAAAAATAAAAATAAATAAATAAATAAAAATTATCTGATGATGACAGTTCTCCAAGGTAAGGCTGAGGGCTGAAGAAACAGTTACTGAGTTAGACCACCAACATCCTACTAATACATTGCCAACATCACTGAGATCATGGTCTGGGAGGGCTACAGGAGATGTAAAACCCAGCACAGGCAGAGATGGCGAACCCTGGTGATACTGCGTGTAGTTCCTCAAGAGAACAGCGGCGATGGAGACAGTTCAGATGTGAGCTGAGACTGAGTACAGAACTTAGCATTTACTTTGGTAGACCTACTCTGGGCCTTCTGAGCACTGGGGCCTAAGGCTGCGTTTGTGTCTAGAGGCTAGTGTTCGTTAACAAGTGAGATAAGCTTCAAAGCTACGAAAATCGTAAACACACACATCAGATCTATACAGAATTATCAAACTCTGGCACCACGAATCTGGCAGTTTTTTACGGTAAAATCATTTAATGTACAAACTTACCCTCAGATATGAACAACAAGATTTTCGGCAACGTTCAAAGTTTACCGCTTTGGCCAATCAAAGGAAGTAATACAAACAACAGACATTAGGCAACGAACTGTTTGGGGCTTTCCATTGGACAGAGTCCACTTCCGCGAAGGGAGTTGATGCATGACAACAAAATCGGCATGGACGCCATCGAGGAGCTTCGCAAACGTCTGAACCAAATAAAGGCCCCAGTTGGGGACGAAAAGGTTTACAAAGATGAATGTGCATTTTCGTTTGATAACCCTGTAAGTATTCTTCTGATACGTTTTAAATTACATTTCCGACTGAAAAGATTGGATTGAATGCACTACAGCCACTGTGTATGTGAAAGTGTGATCTGATGAATCATTCCTATCAGGAAAGTTAGCAGACTACACAGGTATACCAATTTTTATGACCACATTGTACATCAGATTCTGCATTGCATCTTGCACTATTTGTTGTTGTTGTGGTTGTTTTTACTGGGACAGAATGTAGATTATCAGTATATAATCGTATTTTCCGTTTTACCCTATTGTTATTTTGAGTCTTCTGTTACTCGTTTTACTGTTATTACTATATAGTAGCCAAGGTTTCCTGGGAATCAAAGATTTTTTGGTTTGCACCATACTTTTGGTCTGTTCACAGTGTTCAGTAATTCACTTTTCTGAATGCAATAGTCATTAAGTGTCATACACACAAAAAAGATTTTAAAGAACTGTTGCATCATTGTCATGGTGATACACACAAAAAAGATTTTAAAGAACTGTTTCGGTAATAGAATCTTGTTAGCCCAAGGGAAGCTTTACTTTTATTCAATATTATACTTTTAAAGCTTTTATTTCTCCCTTGTCAGCTGAGTGGAAAGTCTGTGTCCAGCCACAATACATAGGTTTGTTGTCACGTTTGAAAAATAGTATTCAAACACTGAAACAGTTACAGTTAGGAGTTTTCAAATTTAGGTCGGAGTTCATAAAGTTTCTTCAGACATGCTATCTTAGTATCAACTATCATCACTCATTGGTATCACTATCAGTATCACTATCAGTGTATCACTGTCTCAGTGTCCAGCAGCCAGTCGGGTTCTTGTTCATATTTTCAGACCAAGCAGCAGTCAGGATGTGTTTTCAGCTTTTGCTAACTAGCTTTGCAGAAAAATCATTACATTTTCAGTTGTTTTCCATCATTAGTTGAAGGACTCTGCTGTTACAAAACACAGCAACCAGCATAAAGATGCATTGTCTGAAGGAGTTCTAATGTCAGATGCGTCACTACTCAGAGCAATGCTTGAAGCATTAAACGTTATCCATTTTTCCATCAAATAAACTGAAACTGTGAAAGAACTGGATTATTTGAAGACTGAATTTATATGCTTAATTTTAGTTTGCACTGTTTATAATGAAACCAGTTGTTTTTTTTCCAAATGATGATGATTAATATGGTGAAAACTGTGATGGTGCAATATTTTAGCTTTTACTGTTTTAGTTTCATAAATCATTCACATGCCTGAAGTAGCCAGAAAGGTTGACTGATAAAGAGGTGTTTTTTTTTAAAGAAGTGTGTTGCTGTTTTTAATTTTTATAAAGCAGATTGCGTGGTTAGTTTTGTTCCCTTCACTACCCTTCTTACTGACTACCTCACTTCTGAATTCTATATTTTTAGTGGATTGATGACATGGCGTGAATTCTCACATTTTACTTTCAGTTGTTTTAGAGTAGTTCTTTCTTGCAGTTGCAGCATTTATCTTGTAAGGAAAGGGTGGGGGTGTTAAGTGTTTTGTTTTTTTGTTTTAAGAGGGGGTGGTTAGAGGGGAAGGAGAGGAGATTTTAACAGTAACACAGATTGATTCAGCATAAATTTGCAAAATTAAGGGGGGAAAATACGTCAAGCTGGTCGCTGCCTTTCACTGTTTCAGTCATGAAAGCAAGTGAACTCAGTTATTTAATTCTCTTATTTCCCTTTTTTAAATGGCTGAGTAATCTGCAGATTTTTTCTCGAAAGGTTGACTTGTTTGCTCATGTTCTTCAGCCATTTTATGATTTTAATCAAATAAATGTTATTCCTATTTGCAGGAGTCTGAAACTGGGTTGTATGTTTGTATGAAAACCTTTCTTGGACTTGGTCAGCGATTTTTGGAACCATACTTTGCAAAAACTAGCAATGGAGTGTTCCTGCATATACGTCGCTGGAGGAAGGAGGTATGACTTGTAATTGTTTAGATTTACCCAAATTTATTAACAGAAATGTGTTTCTAGAAGTGTTTGAATTATGTGATCAAACCATTTAACAAAATAATTGTTCAAAAAGTATACTTAATTGTGTATCCATGTTTCAAATCTTAATGAAATAAAAGGCAGTCAGGTTTTTCATTTAATTCCACGAGGATTGGTTCCTATGCATGTCATGTGTATATTACTATATATATATATTTTTTTTTAAACTATTGCAGAACTTTCCACAAACAAAAGATCATCCAGCATTCTCTCCCTCCTTCCCCCAGCTTCCCTCTCTTCCACTCTCACTTCTTCCCTCCCCCCCCCCCCCCCCACCCCACCCTCTCTGTCTGTCTGTGTGTCTGTCTGTCTTTTCCTCATTCCCTCTGTCTGTTTTGTTCACACCCTCCCCCCTCTCCTCTCAAAAGACACGCTGAAAAACACACTGACAGTCGTGTGCACACACTCACATTTCTTCTCTTGTCACAGACACACACACCCACATGCACTCCCCCCACCCCCAACACACACACATATATATACACACACACACTCACAAAAAAGTCACATCTTTAAAAAAAAAAAAACATTGTTTTTACTGTACATCATGTTCTATTTGAAATCTACTGAGTTTTTCAATGTCCAAGTTTTTATCAACAAGTTGTGGTTTTTGTTGTGGTTTTTGTTTTGTTTTTAAATTTGAAATATATAGAATTCAGTCTGTGTAAGTTTGTGACCAGAGCGGAAGTAGGAAAGTTTTACCAGAGTTTGTTGTTTCACAGGTTCCACAGGACCCAGCAGCAGCAGAAAATAAACCCACCAAGATGGCCATTGGTAAGGGATGTCTCTTGTCTGCCTGGCAGGCAATACTTTTCTTTATAAATAGTTTTTCTGTTCTTCTGCTCACTGAGTTCCCAGTGTGTGTGTGTGTGTGTTTGTGTGGTGTATTTGTGTGTGTGGTGTATTTGTCTGTGTGTGTCTGTGTGTGTTTTCTACCCTTCCACACATGTATACATATATGATTATATAGATCTCTATGTTATCTCTGTGTGCATTTTATCCACTTTTTCTATAAAATCATGTGTTTTTAATTCTGTGTTTCCTTTTATCAGCCTCTCATGTGATATGAACATAATGATATTCAGCAATTATTATACTCACTGAGTTTACTATTCAGATATTCTTAAAAACAAACTTTAAAAATGTTGTTCTTTTTGCACCCACATATAGAAAAATAGAAATAAACCAAATAGAATGTGTAAAATGGAATGCTGTAGAAAAAAAAATTCAAGCAAAATCGATCTTTTCTGTGTCACAAAACTTGCAGGGGTGGAAGGAGGCTTTCAAGTGGATGACAAGAAGTACGTGTTTGAGGAAGAGCTGCGCATCATCATACTGCCCGACTGGATGGAGGTCGAGCTGCCCAACATTGAACTACCAGAAGTGGTAACTAAAGAGTGTGCACACTGTTAATGATGTGTGTTGTGCTAGTGTTATCCCACAAGTGAAAAAGAAATCATGACAATTCTAAAGGAAATGACTATAAAATCATGCGACCTTGATCCCATACCTGCTCCTGTTTTCTCACAATGCCTTCCAGAACTTGTACCTATTATCACTAAAATAGTAAACTTATCTCTTCTGTCAGGAAATTTTCCATCAGCTCTTAAAACCGCAATAGTCACACCTCTACTGGAAAAGCATGACCTCGATCCCAACATTCTGAAGAATTATAGACCTGTCTCAAACTTACCCTTTGTCTCTAAAGTACAAGAAAAAGTTGTTCTCAAACAGCTCAACAGTCACCTTCATTCCAATGATCTTCCCCCTTTTCAATCTACCTATCGCCCCAACCACAGCACCGAAACCACCCTAGTCCACACTTAACCCTAGTAGCGCTAAATAAACAGCAACAAGCCTCACTTCTATTGGCTGAATTAACATTGGCTAGCATTGTTTTGGAGCAGGGTGGGCTCAAACAACCCTTGATATTGATATATAAAACTGAATTAAATGTGTTAAGCTATAGATCACTGGAAAGAAGAGATAATATGCTTTTAAATGAGTATAATTTTATAATAGTGTGTAGTGTTTATGATTATGTAAAAAAAAATCCAAAAAAAAAAAATCATGTTCGCACTACCGATCACTGTTCCACTGTCAGGGCCCCGGATCGATTTTAACACGATAAGCAAAGTTCTTGCGGTGCATAAATGTCATGATTAGGTAAACACTATTTCTTGACATTAGTTTTCAAAAAATAAGGAGTTTGTATCGCTTTATCGGTCACCAAATACTCGGAAAAGTTCAGTGACAGGATCGACGCCATCGCGACCGTCATGGCGGAATGTGCGAAGTGGTGGCTTTCTATGACAAAAATACAAAGATCGCTTGATTTTATGTGATGCAAAGTACTCAGCAGCATAGCGATTTGACTCAACAACAGTTATTTCGAAGCCTCGTTGCGTCAAAATAAAGTAAAACAATCTGTGACGTCGAAATCGCCGAGTAGCAAAAAAGTCCATCCAGCAAAACTAGCACCGCTCGATTCAGTCCGATCGCGATCGATTTTTACCAAGTTTTTCAAAAATATTCCACAATCCTTACCTCATCGTCTCTCTCATTGTTTATTTCAACCAAATCCAGCCTCTAAAACTCCTCCTCGCTGTCAATTTTGTAAAAAAGCTCGAAAAACGCTTGAAGAAATTCTAGTGCAAACGCTGGCCGCCATTTTTGTTGAAGACGATCTCGGCTGGTCCGAAAAAAAATTAAAATACACTCTTAACCAATCAGATTCTTCGTTGCTTGTGTGTGTCAAACGACCTTCACCCCTTTCTGCGGGCCTACAACGGCCTTAACATTCATTGGCTGACCTTTGAAAGCGAAAGTAAGCTTTCAACTATGACCACCCACGTCATCCCGGAATATTCCGGGATCCGCCATACAGCCTAGACCCGCCTTTACCGGAATATTCCGGGAACCGCGCCACTAGGGTTAAGATACACTTCTACTTGCTTCTGATGCAGGAAAAATCTCCCTCCTCACTCTTCTTGACTTATCTGCAGCTTTCAACACTATAGATCACTCAATTCCTTTTTCTCGCCTCCAGAATACGTTTGGTATTAATGGCACAGCCCTCACCTGGTTTACTTCATACCTCACAGACCGATTCCAGAAAGTTATCTGATTGGTTAAGAGTGTATTTTAATTTTTTTTCGGACCAGCCGAGAAAGACGGCTTTGACAACAACGAAGTTCGAGACGTAAATCGATCGTCAAATCTAACTCGGCCGATGCGCATTTTGAATTCTGCTCATAGAATTGGGGAAATTATCGCGGATTTCGAGTTTGGCAATGGTTCACAACTTGATATATTTTGTGAATTGATTGCTATTTGGGACTTTTGTTATGGTAGCGGCTCGAACTGTAAAGTTAACATGCATCGCGATCGTTGGCAAACAAAATGGCGACCGTCGGAATGTTTCATGTTTTCGTGCATCATTCATAAAAAAAAACTAAAACACAACAGTAGGTTGAAAACTTTTCTTCTGTAATTGTTTCTGAATGTTTTACTTTTTATTTTATCAAAATCCATGCATGCATTCCAAAGCTATTGCAACACTAACTGTGACACATACAAACCGATCAATGACCTTGTGTGTTTATGCATTATAATTCTTTTTAAAAAAAATAACAACAACACACAATAGCAAATAGCAGTTTCTTTATTCATTTCTGCATTTTGCTGTTTTTATTTCATTAAAATCCATTAAACCATTGTGGAGTTATTGCATGTTAAATACACCCACCCACTCAGAGGCCATCCACCTCCATTTTGCTTGCCCAGCAGGAAGTGAACAAATGATTTTGCTGTGCCCAGCAAAGGGCTAAGAAAGAAAAAATCTGAACACATCATTCTTCTTCTGCAATCTCTTCATTGGCTGCCTGTCTCACAAACACTGAAGTATAAGATCAATACCCTCTGTTACAAATGTCTCCACAAATCTGCACCCTCTTATCTTTGTAATTGTCTTCACCTGTACACTCCATCCCATTCCCTTCATTGAGCCGCAGATACTTTGTGCTTTCAAACACCCAGATTCAAACAAACCACTGTTGGCTGTCACTCTTTCTCTGTTTCTGGTCCATCCATCTTTAATGACCTCCCTCTTTCACTTCGCCAAAAGCCTTCATTTGATATGTGTGTTCAAATCCAGCCTCAAAACGCACTTATTTCCTATCTGAGACTTTCCCCTCATATCTATCCCTATTTTTCAACAGCATCCTTCATCTCCTAAGTGTGTTCGCGAGTGTGTGCGTGTATTTGAGTGTGAGTGTGTCTGCGCGTGCGCGTGCATACATTTTGAAATCTGTTATTCATTATACTTGAGGAAAGTTTCATGTGTGTAAATGATGTGAGTGCAAGCGCTTCGATTTGTTTGCTTTACAAGATTCAGAGCTATATAAATTCCATATATTATTATTTTTATTATCGTCTTTGTCATTGACATTGTGTGTGTATGTGTGTTTCTCTGTGTGTCTCTGTGTGTTTTTCTCTGTATGTGTGTGTTTGTCTGTGTGTGTGTTTGTGTGTGTATAAAAGAGAGCAAGAGGGAAAGAGAAAGCATCTTTCTAAGTTAATCTGTGTCCTTAGGTGTATGCTCATTTGCTGTGTTGATGAGAAGTTCAAAGCATTTTATGGCATTTGATTAAACAGTTTAAAATTAAATGTAAGCCTGAATCATTACTCATCAATATGAGATAAATGTCTGCATGTAACCAGCCGCCATGGCGCAGTGGTTAGCGCCTTGGGTTACGGACTGGAAGGTCGCGGGTTCGATTCCCATAAGAGTCATAGGGATTTTTCGGACTCCGGCCAGCTTCTACCCAGAGTGACTGTGTTGTGGGCTCAGTGGGAAGACTGGGACCACACAGTTGAGCTTCATCCACTTAACGGATGGGAGTCTGAGAGTGTTGCTCAAAGTACCTGACCAACACTGCAGGTGTCTGTATCTCTCGGGCCCGGTTGACACCGGGATATATTATGATAGTAAGCGTAGAGTACAACCCTGTCAAGTAGTCTCAAAGCATATGCACTTCCACAGCAGCATCATTACATCATCCTCATTGTCATTGATGATCATGCAATTAAAAAAAAAGCCTCTGATTCCGTGGTTCTGGTTGCTCTGGTCTCATGGTGACCTCAGATTTGGTTTGCCCATACACTTCTGTGCCTGTGGTGAGTTTAAGTCAAAGTCTTTGGGGTTGGAGGTTCGCGGGGGACGGTCGTTAGAGGGACGTTGTGGTGGTTGCCACCTCGGATGGGCAACTCACTCAGTCTGGCTCTGCGACTGAGCTAATACTGTCATTAGTAGGGGGCTTAGTAGGTGGTGTTCTGCGTATGTTAGCTCAGAACAGGCACCACTGAACACCACCAAAGTGACCCAGCAGCAGTGCAGGGCCCCTCTGGCTGGTGGCTCCACAGCGGCCGGATAAGTGATGGGCTCTCTGTGGACTTCCGACCCTGAGGATGAGACATAACGAATCTGGGTATGCAGGACGGGGGACGTCACAGAATATGAGGCAGTGACAATGATCCTGTGTGTGTGTGACAGGTGCAGCTGTCAGTGACAATGATCCTGTCTGCTGAGGATGCTGCCAAAAGAGAGGAAGCGGCTGCCATGGCTGGCACATGGGAGGGGGAGAAACTGATGGTGTCCAAGTAAGAAGTGGTGCAGGCTGGAAAGGAGAGTACTTAGCTTCTTCAATGTAGCAACGCCTTGAAAATAAAAACATAGCAAACAAACAGAAAACCACAAACCAACGAAATGTTTTTCCATATTCAGTGTTGTTATGATAAGGAAGGAAAAGAAAGATCTTAGTTGAAGACTTCATATTTTGTAAGCTGAATGAGGGGGGAGGTAACTGAACAAAAATTACCCAAGGTGGGGAGAGGGATGAAAAATATTTTTTGCAAAGCTTGTATGATATTCTGCACTGGTAATATTTTGTAAGTGTTCCACACTTAAGGAAATAAATGCAGTAGGGCATGAGTCTGTTTTAGATATTAGTACATAACTAATGAAGAAAGCTGTGCTATGTGGGGGGGGGGGGGGGGGGTATTCATATCAGTGTCAGATTTTGTTCATTCTTTGCTGTGCTCCTTTGTTTTGAAATGGGCATTAACTGTTTGTAAGTAAAGACAATGAATCTGGAATACTTTGGAGATCTTGCAGACTTGATCAGGTTAGTTTTTGAGAAGAACTGGAACATGCTGTCTAGGAAAGTTCACATCATCAGCTGCTGCAGACTACTGGTTTGGTTTTTATTGTGTTGTGTTTTCTTTTTATTGAGGAGGAGAAAGTATTTTCAATTAATCAAATTAATGGGGTCAGGAAACTAATTCTTGTTTATCTAATTCTTTTTTCAAAGCAATTTTTAAAAATGATGTTGTTCTTGTGAAGAGGATATGGAAGTCAAATACCTTGTGATGTATTGAGACTGCTTTGCATTAGATTTATTGTTCATCTTCTCTACCATTATCCAAAAAAAAAAAATCCTAACCAGTTTGATTTTAGACTGTATATTATCTTTTTTTTTTACTTACTGCTGATAAATGTTTGTGATGGAAAATAATTCTGAAAATAAGCTGAAAGCGTTTGAGATATTTACCATTACAGGAGACAAATGATTTCCTCATATTTTCATGGACGTGTCCACTCTCTTGTCCAGGTATGCTGATGCCTTGGTGCAAATCGACAACGGGAGGCGCATCCCTCCGTCAGGCTGGAAGTGTGAGCGCTGCGACCTGACGACGAACCTGTGGCTGAACCTGACGGACGGGGCCATACTGTGCGGCCGCCGCTTCTTTGATGGCTCCGGCGGCAACAACCACGCTGTGGACTACTACCAGGAAACCAAGTATCCCCTGGCTGTCAAGCTGGGAACCATCACACCTAAAGGGGCTGGTCAGCTCCTGTTTGTCTCTCTGTCTGTCTGTGTCAGTGTGTGTGTGTGTGTGTGTTAAGTCAAGTCAAGTCGAGTCAAAATTTTATTTCCAGATGGTACATTGAATAAGCAATGCATTTGCTTTTTTTCATCAAGCCATCTATCTAAGAACAAATTTCTTAATGATTATATTAAGATACTACATTATTGCATCATTTACCATTAAATTAAACCAGTAAAAAAAGGAATAAATGGTTGTATGTGTGTGAGTGTGCTGTCTATATGTGTTGGTGTGTGCTTAAACTGATTTGTGTATACAAACGTTCGTGTTTGTGAGAACCTACATATCACTGTCTGTGTGGATGGGAGATTTTTCCATCAGCAACATTATAGTCTAAGAAAAAAAGTGCAGTTTTACACAATAATTTATTGTTTACTTCCTTCTATTCATTTTTGTTTAATTAACATCAGTGACATTATTCTTAAATTATGTTATAAACGGCACTGAGTCTGATGATCATTCTTGGGCACGTTTTCATCATGTGTGCAGATGTGTTTTCCTATGATGAAGATGACATGGTGGAAGACCCACACCTGGCCAAACACCTGGCTCACTTTGGTATCAACGTTGCGGCGCTGGAGAAGGTAAGGCATGTCCTGTTTCCAGGGTTCACCGTAATTCCAGGCAGTGAACTTGACTTTGAAGTTCATTCAGATGGTGCTCCTGTGATAGAAGTGTGACTGAAAATTTACAGGAATGAACCTTTGTAGATAGTATCTACTTAATTCAATATTAAAAGAGGCACCCTTAAATGTAGGGCTTCTTCTACTGAATAGGGGGCTGATAATTGAGTGCAGGCTATGATAATGAGTTGGAATGAGTGTTGAATGTACCCAGTTTGCGTGTTGACAATGGTATGATCAACAAGATTGAGCAACACTGGGACTTCACGAAAGATAGGAAAGCCTCTGCCAGAACATCCCCTCTACACCCCTTCCCCCCAGCCCCCCCCCCCTCCCTCCCTTCCACACACACACACACCCACCTGCCTCTAAAACAAAAGTAACAACATTTTGGAACAGATGGATGTTCTGGCTCAGAAATGACCAATGGATATACTCAGAAAGACAACAGACAAGCATGAAATAAAAACCTTTGATCTTCATTTATGGCAACTTGGATAAATTAGTCGGCAAGTGAGAAAAAACAAAGTTTGAAAAATGAATTTTCATATTCTGTCAGATTAGGAACAGGCCATAGTTTCTAAAAGCCAAAAAATCAACCAACAGATCAGTTAAAACTGAGCTAGGTTCCTTGACAGGACCTGCATACTTTACCTGAACTACAAAGAGATGTGTGACAGGACCTGCATACTTTACCTGAAATACTTAGAGATGTGTGACAGGACCTGCATACTTTACCTGAAATACTAAGAGATGTGTGACAGGACCTGCATACTTTACCTGAAATACTAAGAGATGTGTGACAGGACCTGCATACTTTACCTGAAATACTAAGAGATGTGTGACAGGACCTGCATACTTTACCTGAAATACTAAGAGATGTGTGACAGGACCTGCATACTTTACCTGAACTATGATGAGATGTGTGACAGAACCTGCATACTTTACCTGAACTATGATGAGATGTGTGACAGGACCTGCATACTTTACCTGAAATACTAAGAGATGTGTGACAGGACCTGCATACTTTATCTGAACTATGATGAGATGTGTGACAGGACCTGCATACTTTACCTGAACTATGATGAGATGTGTGACAGGACCTGCAACTTTACCTGAACTACAAAGAGATGTGTGACAGGACCTGCATACTTTACTACTAAAAGATGTGTGTGGGTTGAACAGACAGAGAAGACGATGGTGGAGCTGGAGATTGACCTGAACCAGCGTATCGGGGAGTGGGACGTCATCCAGGAGTCGGGCAGCCAGCTGACCCCGCTGTTCGGGCCTGGCTACACCGGCATGCGCAACCTGGGCAACAGCTGTTACATGAACTCCGTCATGCAGGTGCTCTTCACTATTCCAGACTTCAAACGCAGGTGAGGGTTGTTCCCCAGTGTGCACCATAGTTTTCAGAACACAGGTGAGGGTTGTTCCCAGTGTACACCATAGTTTTCAGAACGCAGGTGAGGGTTGTTCCCCAGTGTACACCATAGTTTTCAGAACACAGGTGAGGGTTCCCCAGTGTGCACCACAGTTTTCAGAACACAGGTGAGGGTTCCCCAGTGTGCACCATAGTTTTCAGAACACAGGTGAGGGTTCCCCAGTGTGCACCACAGTTTTCAGAACACAGGTGAGGGTTCCCCAGTGTGCACCACAGTTTTCAGAACACAGGTGAGGGTTCCCCAGTGTGCACCACAGTTTTCAGAACACAGGTGAGGGTTCCCCAGTGTGCACCGTGCTTTTTAGAATACAGAGTACACTGCTGTATGAGGGGCTCAGCACACACACATAGTAGTTACTACCACCTTTGGTATACATCAGGTAGGCATAAAAAATTGCAAGCTTGTGGCACACGCTGTATGGAAAATTTGTGAGAACATTGTCGTTATGCCCCCGATATTTACATTCAATAAAAAATCCCAAAGAAGGGGGTACGTTTGTTTATTTTATCAGTGTCTATATATACTTGTGGTGGAATTGTACACATTTGGTAGAATTTGGTTTGGTTTGGTTAGCAAAGTTTTGTTGTTGTGGTGTTGTTTATTTTGGGGGGGGTCTTTGTTTTTGTAATTTAATTAGTTTGAATTTTAGGTATGTGTGTGGGGAGGGGGGGGGGGGGGCATGGTTGATATCTGTCTTTTAAATCAGAGTTTCTGAATTGACTCAGAATATATTTTTCCACCAAACTTTGTCATACTGTCATAATTTCAGATACATGGACAAAATGCAGGAAATCTTTGCCAGCACCAGCTCCAACCCCATCTCAGACTTCAACGTGCAGATGTAAGTGTCCTGTGAAAACTTGCCTCCTCTCTCTCAGGGGGTCTGTTTTTACTTCTTGTATTAATTTTGCTTGAGTCTGAGATTCACAGTATGGAGTGAGAGTCACTGTGTATGAGCTTTGCAGAGCTGTATGTATATTAGTGGTGTGGGTTGAGGTTGCTGAGTGTATGAAAAGTAGAAAACACATTCAGAGATGAGAAAAGAATGTCATCAAGACAAATAGATTCAGAGACAGTACCCTGGTGCATATCACAGTCAGTGTAGATAGTATAAGCATAGAGTGTCTGGTCCTGTGGTCTATGTTCATAAAACACCAGAAACCAAAGTCAAACTGAACATTGGGCTGTATAAAAGAACACTGTTTCTTCAAGTTCTTCATATTCAGCTACCAGCTTTGCCCCGGTCTCTTCAGGCAGGTGGAAGCTGCGACTAAAAGCGAAAGACTTAGTACCACTGGGATTTTGTTGTTTTAAAAGTGCTGTTGAATTCAGACAGGCTTCACATTTCAATAACGTGATTGGTAGCCTACACACCACAGTTCAAAAAGTATGCAGGTATAGTTTGATACCTCTTTTGTTATGTTTCGCTATTTTGCACTCAATGTACTTTTTTTCTTGGTAATTTGGCTGTTAATATGCATTCTAAGAATGGTAGGATGAACCATGAAGTATTTTCCGCCTAGAAAGCAAACGGTGAGGTTCTGGGTACGATTCCCAGCCTTGCCCTTTCCTTCCAGTTTGGCCAGAAAATCAAACTCAATGTCAAAGTCCTTTGAGTGAGACTATAAACCTAGGCCCTGTATGCCCTGGGCATTATTGGGTCGTAGGAGATGCTGTGATAAATCAGTGGCATAAGCCATGTTGATCAAACAGAATATATTTTTTGTACAGAATAGCTTAAGGTGTATGCAGAAATCAGACCTGCATTACAAAAAATTTTAAAATCATGGGATGTGCCCAGGTACTTCATGCATCAGGTATCCCTCAAGGGATTGTCATTGCTGTAGGTTGTTTGTAAACTTTTCTCTTGTGATATCTTGTCATAGAGGTGTGTTATATATATATATATTTATTTTGATGTGCTGTGCTGTGCTGTGTCCTCAGGGCCAAGCTGGGCTATGGGCTGCTGTCGGGCGACTACTCCAAGCCTCCCCCGGAAAGTGCTGGTGATTTCATGCCCGTACGTCCACGTCTGTCTTTAGTTTGTCCTTGTCTCTGACCTTGTTGTGTCCGTCCGTCCGTCCTGATGGTGTGCATAGCTGTGTCATTTTTCATGATGTGTTTCTGACTGTGTGGAACTGTCAGTTTCTAGTCTGGGGTTAGACGTAATTTTGCACCGAGGGTCAGGAAGATGGATTTAAGTTTATTTACTGGTGTTCATAGGTAACTTTGACCAACCTCAGAACTGTGTCAACAGTAACAATAATCTAAACCTTGTGAGCTTTTTTTTTCAATTATAATATTGCTGTGCTAACTAATCTCAGTTATGCTATTAGTAGAGCTGATATCATATTAGCAAAAATGACAAAACTAGTCAGTCTCATAGTTCAAGTGCTAGTATTATGCTGCAGTGTATGTGGAGGGGTGCTTGTGTCTTACAAATGCTGCATGATTCGAATGTTGTTGGCTTTGATGCAGTGTCAGGTGAATATAGCTAGATTGTAGAGTATTTACTAGCTGAAGTTCCCTATAGGATCCTTGCCTTGGGAAAGTGGCCTAAGACTGAGACTAGTCAGAACCCTGGAGTACCTATCTTTTCTGTAACAACAAAACAGAACTACTGGTCACAGACAGAACACAGGTCACAAAGTGGAAAAAGGTCAGACCCGCAAGCAAAATAATATGTTAAAAAAATGATTTTAAACAGCTTTTGAAAATCTTTCTTGGAACGTGACTTAAAATTTTTTTTGTTCACCCTGACTGTTAGCACTGAGCCTGTTGTGTCTGTTTTCAATCTACAAAACAACAGTAAGTGGGTACCTTGAATTCTGTACAGCAACAAAACAGCACTTTTGAAGTTTCAGTATTTTCAGCATTGCTCTCCATTCAGACTACTGTTTACCGTGTTATAGGAAGCTGTACTGTTAGAAGGATGACCAACATGGGAACAGGGGGTCTCTACAGTGGGTAGTACAGGGTCAGCCACCAGATGCAGGCTTCTGACTTGACTTGCACTTCTTAAAAAGTTTTCTACTTTTTTTGGTGTACCAGAACCAGGTGAAGAAACAAACCATTTGCCTGTGGGTTTTAATCTTGGCAGTCAGGTCTCAAGCTCATGTCAACTATGAGCTACATTTTTTCATGTTTTGATTTATTGTGCAAAAGCTGGAAGTACATACATATCAGTGGTTTGGGACTTTTATCTTTCCCTTCTTCTATTTTTTTCTCTCTAGGTTTTCCAAAGTGAAAACACCTTCAGAACTGCCTATTTTGAAAGCTTATAAATGACCGATGTATAGATTCTTGAGAGATGGTAGACGACGCAGTCAGTCTGTGTGACCTGCCCTTGTCGTCTTGCCTTTTCCAGCCTCCGTCAGGAATCCGTCCACAGATGTTCAAGACACTGGTGGGTCGAGGTCACCCCGAGTTCTCCACAAAGAGGCAGCAGGATGCTCAGGAATTCCTCCTTCACATCGTCTCCATGATGAGGTCAGTGTGGATCCCTTGCTGTGTTAGGGGTTTGGCTGGTTGGGAGGAGGGGATGGGGGGTTATTGTTATTTTCATTTGACGTGCTTTGTATTAAAAATCTTTATGAGCCACGTGTTACCATTCAGATTTAAAACCATATGTATTGCTGTAACCTTTCCCAAACCAGTGGATGATGGAAGCGCTACTTGTCAGACTGCTTTGGGTTTTTTGCCTTTTGCTCCTTGGCTAGAGCTCAGGTTCACCTGGGGCGAGATTTTGCATATATGCGACCATTTTTACCCTCCATTAAGGTAGCCACTTGCCAACTTCAGATATATTGTCTAAACACGACACCTGCATGCATGCATTAATTTTTAAACAAATTTGTCACCCGTTTCTACCAGCATGAAATAGTCTCCTCTTCTATAAGGCGGAACAGGTCTTTAACTTGTATGCAAGATTTGTGCCTGCATTCACACATGGGAGCTTGGTTTATAGTCTCATCCAACGGACTTTCAGGGAAGTGGAGTCGGTGTTGATGTTAACTCTAGGGGGAAAATCTCTTCAAATAGGCGCCTCAGTTTTGGCTCAATTCCAGGCCCTTAGATCATGAGCACAATGCTCTAACCACTAGGGAATCCCAGACATACATACATGTCTATAACAACATAATCTCACATACACACATTTACACACACTCACACCATGTGCGCACCCATACATGCTTATACGTACACACACATGCACGCACACACCTTACACACACACACACACACACAGCACGCATGCACACACACACACACACACCCACACACACACAACCAACACACCTTCACACACACGTTTGCAAGCTACAGTCATAAACAGCTCTTGCTACTGCACACAGAATACTTCTCAGTTTCTGCGTAGCCAGGTGACTGTGTCACAACCTGCAAACAATTGACTGTGTCACAACTTGCAAACAATTGATTGTGTCACAACTTGCCACCAATTGACTGTGTCACAACTTGCAAACAATTGATTTGTGTCACAACTTGCAAACAATTGACTGTGTCACAACTTGCAAACAATTGACTGTGTCACAACTTGCAAGCAATTGATTGTGTCACAACTTGCAAACAATTAATTGTGGCACAACCTGCAAACAATTGATTGTGTCACAACCTGCAAACAATTGACTCTCACAGCTTGCCAACAATTGACTGTCACAACTTGCAAACAATTGACTGTGTCACAACTTGCAAACAATTGACTGTGTCACAACTTGCAAACAATTGACTGTGTCACAACCTGCATACAATTGACTGTCACAACTTGCAAACAGTTGACTGTGTCACAACTTGCAAACAATTGACTGTCACAACCTGCAAATGACTGTGTCACAACTTGCAAACAATTGACTGTGTCACAACTTGCAAACAATTGACTGTGTCACATCTTGCAAACAATTGACTGTGTCACATCTTGCAAACAATTGACTGTGTCACATCTTGCAAACAATTGACTGTGTCACATCTTGCAAACAATTGACTGTCACAACTTGCCAACAATGGACTGTGTCACAACTGGCCAACAATGGACTGTGTCACAACTTGCCAACAATGGACAGTGTCACGACCGGCCAACAATGGACTGTGTCACAACTTGCCAACAATGGACTGTGTCACAACTTGCCAACAATGGACAGTGTCACAACTTGCCAACAATGGACAGTGTCACAACTTGCCAACAATGGACTGTGTCACGACTGGCCAACAATGGACTGTGTCACGACTGGCCAACAATGGACTGTGTCACGACTGGCCATCGTGTGTTGCTGTTGTGATGGGCAGAGGTCAAGCCGGGGCGCGGACAACCCTGTGGACAGTCTTCGCTACGAGGTGGAGGAGCGGGTGGTGTGTGTCAGGTCCAAGAAGGTCAAGTACACCTATCGCGAGGACTTCCTCTTGCCTCTTCCCATACCCCTGGAGCGGGCCATCAATATAGGTGAGTGCGTGGTTTGAGATTGGGGGGGAGGGGTGTTGCATGTCTTTGTGCAGATGTGTGCATGGTCTGATGAGTGTTTTATGGGGGTGATCTGTTTGTGCTTTAATCAGCATCTGCGGGTGCATTCGTGAACGGAATTACCAGGTTACGGGGGGGTGTGACAGCATTTGTAGTTGTGTGTGGTATGTCAGTGTGTCTTTTTGTGCTGCATGTATGGATCAGTGGCCTAGAGGTAATGTGCCTGTCTAGAAAGGGAAAACTCTGGGTCGGATGTGTGCGGTGGTTCAAATCCCGTTTGGACCTGAAACTTTTTCCCCATACATTAGATCATGAGTGGTGGTCTTGGCACTAGTCTTTCGGATAAGATGATAAACCGAGGTCCCGTGTGTTCACATAATTATTTAGCACACGTAAAAGAACCCACGGCAACAAGAGAGTTGTCCCTGGCAAAATTCTGTTGAAAAAAGCCACTCTGATAGGGAAACAAATATTGTTGCTGACAGGAAAAAAGAAAAACAAAATGGGTGGCGCTGCTTTTGTGGCGATGCGCTAAATTTCACGCAGAGAAATCTGCCGTGACTTAAAGTGATGTAAATAAATAAATAAATGACTGCGTTATGTGCATGTGTAAATATCTCACAGGGCATATGCACGGTTGTAAAGATGTTTCTTACATTGTGTAGATCTTTGGTTTTGTGCGTGTGTGTGTGTGTGCACGCGCGTTGATGTTTAGAGGATTGTACATAAAAAACTGACCACCTATCCTTTTCATGATTTTTGTTTCTACTTTCAGAGGAGGTGGCAGCCTATGAAAGCAAGAAACAGGAGTTGGAGGCTAAAGGACAGAAAATGTGAGTGCTTCTATCGTTGACATAGATATTACTTAACCCTTGTAGCGCGGTCCCTGGAACATTCCGGTAACAACGGGTCTAAGCTGTGTGGCGTAGGTGATCGTAATTGAAAGCTCACTTTCGCTTTTAAAGGTCAGCCAATTAATGTTAAGGCCATTATAGGGCCGCAGAAAGGGGTGAAGGTCGTTCACACACACACAAGCAACAAAGATTCTGATTGGTTTAGTGTGGGTTGGTTTTTTTTCGGACCGGCCAAGATCATCTTCAAGAAAAATGGCGGCCAGCATTTGCACCATAATTTCTTCAAGCGTTTTCTTTTTAGCTTTTTAAATGATATTGACAGCGAGGAGGAGTTTTACAGGCTGGATTTGGTTGAATTAAACAATAAAAGAGACGATGAGGTAAGGATTGTGGAATATTTTTTGAAAAACTTGGTAAAAATTGATCGCGATCTGACCGATTTGTTTTACTTTATTTTGACGCAACAAGGCTTTGACGTAATTGTTGTTGAGTCAAATTGATATGTTGCTGAGTACTTTGCATCACATGAAATCAAGCAATCATTGTATTTTCATCATAGAAAGCCACCACTATGCACATTCCGCCATAATGGTCACGATGGCCTCAATCCTTTTGCTGAAATTTTCTGAGTATTTGATGACTGATAAAGCGATACAAACTCCTTATTTTTTCAAAACTTATGTCAAGAGAAAGTATTTACCTACTCATGACATGTTTACACTGCAAGAACATTGCTTATCATGTTAAAAATTGACCCAGGGCCCTGATGACGCAAGAGTGATCAGTACACATGATTTACCCCAAAAAAATGTATGACATAATCATAAACACTACATGCTGCTATAAAATTACACTCATTTAAAAGCTTCATATCTAATCTTTCCAGTGATTTATAGCTTTACACACTTAATTTAGTTTTACATATCAATATCAAGGGTTGTTTGAGCCCACCCTGCTTCAAAACAATGCTAGCCAGTAAGCACTGGGCCTTGCTGCTGTCTAATCAGTGCTACCAGGGTTAAAAAAATAATTTAAAAATAAAATTGAATGCATTTATTACAAAATTTTGCAAAAATATCACGTGTCTATGCAGAGATAATTTTTTCCAATACTCGTATCATATTTGAGTGCCTGGTTGTAAAACCCGTTTTACCTACATTGTCAGAGCAGTCTCTAGAAAATGTATTTGAAAATTTAAAGAAATGTATTACAATTACTTAATGATATTACAATCATAATGTTTGAAAAAGCACATTAAATTGTCTGTGTGTGTTAGCATGGATTTGTTCTTTTCCATTGTGTATATATATTTTAATTACCTTTTTTCTGCATCAGCAATATTTTCCCAAGTTTTTGACTACTTTGTACTTTTTTCTTTTTGTTTCTGTATTTTTTTCAGTGATCCTAAAGAGTTGGTGCGGCTGAAGGTGCGGCTGACCGACAGCATCCTTCGTTTCTCAGAAACAGAGACGGTGGATGATTTCTACAGCACAGCAGTGCAGGGCAAGACACAGGCCAACAAGTGAGTGAGGGATGTCAGCTTGTCTGCAAGTGATCAAACACACAGAGAGGTGCTTTTTTCGGCTGTTGATATGGTCCTGAATTTTGCTTCAAGGCAGAATGATCAATTGCACACGTATACATACTTGTACATACTTGACTATGCCAAAACATACACACATGTGCATGTGCATATGCTCACAGACATGCACACACACACACACACACAGGCTGTAAAGAAGAAAATGGCAATAATATTCATTTTTATATATCTGCTTACAGTTTGCTCTTGTATACATTCACATGCATGCTTGCTAGTTCAGATGCCTCTCACCTAAATTGGTTGTTGTGTCTTATGAATGGGAAATGTGTGAGAAATGGATTTATACCACAAGCTTTTTCTAGGTGAGTAGTCACTGCACTTCCAAAAGCTCTATCCGATATTGATGGGAGCAAAGTGCCAAGGCCTGCAGTACAGTGTTTTCTTGCTTTGACATGCTATGTCTTTAGACATGACAAACTACTAACATCTCAACCTGTACACGCTAGGGAAGAATTCTCTGATATCGGAGGATGCTATAGTATGAGGTACTTAAAATGAGTCACAGTATGAGTACACATAGATTTCTCATTCATGGTGTACCTGTGGTCTCCACAGTGACCCCAGCTGTGAGGAGGGAGTCAGAGTGCATGTTCTGGGTGATCCCCCATAGGGTGCTGTGAGCTGTGGAAGGTCCAACCATGCTCAAGGTTTTCATGCCCTGCTGCATCATACGTCTATACCTTTATGTCTGGCCTATAGCAGCAGCACTTCATTGTTTATGTCTGGCCTATAGCAGCAGCACTTTATTGTTTGTGTATGGCCTATAGCAGCACTTCATTGTTTGTGTCTGGCCTATAGCAGCAGCACTTTATTGTTTATGTCTGGCCTATAGCAGCACTTCATTGTTTGTGTCTGGCCTATAGCAGCACTTCATTGTTTATGTCTGGCCTACAGCAGCACTTCATTGTTTGTGTCTGGCCTATAGCAGCAGCACTTCGTTGTTTATGTCTGGCCTATAGCAGCAGCACTTCGTTGTTTATGTCTGGTCTATAGCAGCAGCACTTCGTTGTTTATGTCTGGCCTATAGCAGCAGCACTTCGTTGTTTATGTCTGGTCTATAGCAGCAGCACTTCATTGTTTATGTCTGGCCTAGAGCAGCAGCACTTCGTTGTTTATGTCTGGCCTATAGCAGCAGCACTTCGTTGTTTATGTCTGGCCTATAGCAGCAGCACTTCATTGTGTGTGTCTGGCCTATAGCAGCAGCACTTCATTGTGTGTGTCTGGCCTACAGCAGCAGTGCTTCATGTTTGTGTGCTGGCTACACCGCACTTCATTGTTTGTCTGGCCTACGCAGCACTTCATTGTTTGTGTCAGGCCTTGACAGCACAATTCATGGTTGTGTCTGGCCTATAGCAGCAGCCTATGTGGTGACGCCTATAGCAGCAGCAGCTTCATGTTTGTGTTGCCTACAGCAGCACTTCATTGTTTGTGTCTGGTCATCAGCTAGCAGCATATGTTTGTGACCATGTTTACAACTAGCAGTCATTGTTTTTTGCTATACAGCATTCATTGTTTATGTCTGTGCCTTACAACACTTCATTTTGGTGCCTATTACCAGTTTATTGTTATGTCTGCCAGAACAGATTGATTGTTTCGAAAAATGTTAGTGTGCCTACACATGCGTCACAAATTGTTGTTGTTGGTCTATATGCAGCACTCATGTTTGTGCTGCCTACAGGCAGCACTTCATTGTATGTGTCTGGCCTATAGCAGCACTTCATTGTTTGTGTCTGGCCTATAGCAGCACTTCATTGTTTGTGTCTGGCCTACAGCAGCAGCACTTCATTGTTTGTGTCTGGCCTACAGCAGCACTTCATTGTTTGTGTCTGGCCTATAGCAGCAGCACTTCATTGTTTGTGTCTGGCCTATAGCAGCACTTCATTGTTTGTGTCTGGCCTACAGCAGCACTTCATTGTTTGTGTCTGGCCTATAGCAGCAGCACTTCATTGTTTGTGTCTGGCCTACAGCAGCACTTCATTGTTTGTGTCTGGCCTATAGCAGCACTTCATTGTTTGTGTCTGGTCTATAGAGCAGCACTTCATTGTTTGTGTCTGGCCTACAGCAGCAGCACTTCATTGTTTGTGTCTGGCCTATAGCAGCAGCACTTCATTGTTTGTGTCTGGCCTATAGCAGCAGCACTTCATTGTTTATGTCTGGCCTGCAGCAGCAGCACTTCATTGTTTGTGTCTGGCCTACAGCAGCACTTCATTGTTTGTGTCTGGCCTATAGCAGCACTTCATTGTTTGTGTCTGGCCTATAGCAGCAGCACTTCATTGTTTGTGTCTGGCCTGCAGCAGCAGCACTTCATTGTTTGTGTCTGGCCTACAGCAGCACTTCATTGTTTGTGTCTGGCCTATAGCAGCACTTCATTGTTTGTGTCTGGCCTATAGCAGCACTTCATTGTTTGTGTATAGCCTATAGCAGCAGCACTTCATTGTTTGTGTATAGCCTATAGCAGCAGCGCTTCATGCCTGTGTGCAGGACTACCCGTCTGAAGACTTTCCCTGACTACCTGTTTGTGCAGCTGAAGAAATTCACCGTGGATGAGGACTGGACACCAAAGAAGCTAGGTGGGTGACTGTCACAATACTGCAGCCATGGTTTGGGTTGTTTTTGTTTTTTGTCATCACTATGGCATTGTTTGACCATTTTACAATCTTATCAAGTCCTTTTTTTGCTAACGTTAGGTTTTCTGTGTTAACATTTCATTTGGGTGCCTTTTTACCAGTCATAGTCTGTCTGCGAAAGATGATGTATTCAGAAAAACTGTTAAGTGTGTTGACACTGCGTGACAAAAAGTTGTATGATTTTTGTGATGCAGTGAGAAAGGTCTTGCAGCAGTCAAGGCTAGACATAGAAATTCTGGAAGTCAGAGTGCAGCTGCCTTGATTGTGGGTAAATTGTTGTGTATGCAAAATCTGGCCATCGGTGAACCTTTGAGCTCTAGCTGAGGAACGGAAACGATCAAAGGAGAAAAAAGAAAGTATGCAGAGTAAATGTAATGATTTTCAGTTATAGCGTGTTTCTAAAAACAGATATTGTGTATCTTTAATAATAAGAAGTTGAAGCTTTCTCAAGTAATGCCTTTTTCATTTGTGGTGTAACTGTAAACTTGAACTTGTAATAAAAATTTTTATCAGTTATAACCCCCCACATCTGACATATTTTACCAAGATGTTTTACAAGACTTAATGGGACATATGAGATTCACAGTTACTTTAGTGTATTTCAGATGTTTGTCTGTGTCACTTTCCTGTATTTCAGATGTGTGTGTGTGTTATTGTCCTGTATTTCAGATGTGTCTGTGTTACTTTCCTGTATTTCAGATGTGTGTGTGTTATTGTCCTGTATATCAGATGTGTGTGTGTTATTGTCCTGTATTTCAGATGTGTGTGTGTTATTGTCCTGTATTTCAGATGTGTGTGTGTGTTATTGTCCTGTATTTCAGATGTCTGTGTTATTGTCCTGTATTTCAGATGTGTGTGTTATTGTCCTGTATTTCAGATGTGTGTGTGTGTTATTGTCCTGTATTTCAGATGTATGTGTTATTGTCCTGTATTTCAGATGTATCTGTGTTATTGTCCTGTATTTCAGATGTGTGTGTGTTATTGTCCTGTATTTCAGATGTGTGTGTTATTGTCCTGTATTTCAGATGTGTGTGTGTTATTGTCCTGTATTTCAGATATGTGTGTGTTATTGTCCTGTATTTCAGATGTGTGTGTGTTATTGTCCTGTATTTCAGATGTGTGTGTTATTGTCCTGTATTTCAGATGTGTGTGTGTTGTTGTCCTGTATTTCAGATGTGTGTGTGTGTTATTGTCCTGTATTTCAGATGTGTGTGTGTGTTATTGTCCTGTATTTCAGATGTGTGTGTTATTGTCCTGTATTTCAGATGTATCTGTGTTATTGTCCTGTATTTCAGATGTGTGTGTTATTGTCCTGTATTTCAGATGTGTGTGTTATTGTCCTGTATTTCAGATGTATCTGTGTTATTGTCCTGTATTTCAGATGTGTGTGTTATTGTCCTGTATTTCAGATGTGTGTGTTGTGTTATTGTCCTGTATTTCAGATGTGTCTGTGTTACTTTCCTGTATTTCAGATGTGTGTGTGTCTGTGTTATTGTCCTGTATATCAGATGTGTGTGTGTTATTGTCCTGTATTTCAGATGTGTGTGTGTGTTATTGTCCTGTATTTCAGATGTGTGAGTTATTGTCCTGTATTTCAGATGTGTCTGTGTTACTTTCCTGTATTTCAGATGTGTCTGTGTTATTGTCCTGTATTTCAGATGTGTCACTTTCTGTATTTCAGATGTGTCTGTGTTATTGTCCTGTATTTCAGATGTGTGTGTTATTGTCCTGTATTTCAGATGTGTGTGTGTTATTGTCCTGTATTTCAGATGTGTCACTTTCCTGTATTTCAGATGTGTGTGTTATTGTCCTGTATTTCAGATGTGTGTGTTATTGTCCTGTATTTCAGATGTGTGTGTGTGTTATTGTCCTGTATTTCAGATGTCTGTGTTATAGTCGTGTATTTCAGATATGTGTGTGTGTGAGTTATTGTCCTGTATTTCAGATGTGTGTGTTTCATGTGTGTGTGTGAGTTATTGTCCTGTATTTCAGATGTGGGGTGTGTGTGTGTTATTGTCCTGTATATCAGATGTGTGTGTGTTATTGTCCTGTATTTCAGATGTGTGTCTGTGTTATTGTCCTGTATTTCAGATGTGTGAGTTATTGTCCTGTATTTCAGATGTGTCTGTGTTACTTTCCTGTATTTCAGATGTGTCTGTGTTATTGTCCTGTATTTCAGATGTGTCACTTTCCTGTATTTCAGATGTGTGTGTGTTTATTGTCCTGTATTTCAGATGTGTGTGTTATTGTCCTGTATTTCAGATGTTTTGTGTTATTGTCCTGTATTCTTCATGATTGATGTGTGTGTTATTGTCCTGTATTTCAGATGTGTGTGTTATTGTCTGTATTTCAGATGTGTTTGTGTTATTGTCCTGTATTTCAGATGTGTGTGGTTATTGTCCTGTATTTCAAGATGTGATTAGTTGTGTGTGTGAGTTATTGTCCTGTATTTCAGATGTGTGTTCAGTGTGTGTGGGTTATTGTCCTGTATTTCAGATGTGTTGTGTGTGTTATTGTCCTGTATTCAGATGTGTGTGTGTTATTGTCCTGTATTTCAGATGTGTGGTTATTGTCCTGTATTTCAGATGTGTTGTGTTATTTCCTGTATTTCAGATGTGTTGTGTTATTGTCCTGTATTTCAGATGTGTGTGTATGTTGTATATTGTCCTGTATTTCAGATTGTGTGTTTTGTCCTGTATTTCAGATGTGTTTGTGTTATTGTCCTGTATTTCAGATGTGTGTGTGTGTTATTGTCCTGTATTTCAGATGTGTGTGTGTGTTTTGTCCTGTATTTCAGATGTTCCTGTATTTCAGATGTTGTGTGTGTTATTGTCCTGTATTTCAGATGTGTGTGTTATTGTCCTGTATTTCAGATGTGTCCTGTATTTCAGATGTGTGTGTTATTGTCCTGTATTTCAGATGTGTGTGTGTGTTATTGTCCTGTATTTCAGATGTGTGTGTCTGTGTTATTGTCCTGTATTTCAGATGTGTGTGTGTGTGTTATTGTCCTGTATTTCAGATGTGTCCTGTATTTCAGATGTATGTGTGTGTGGTATTGTCCTGTATTTCAGATGTGTGTGTTATTGTCCTGTATTTCAGATGTGTGTGTGTGTGTGTTATTGTCATGTATTTCAGATGTGTGTGTTATTGTCCTGTATTTCAGATGTGTGTGTGTTATTGTCCTGTATTTCAGATGTGTGTGTGTTATTGTCCTGTATTTCAGATGTGTCCTGTATTTCAGATGTCTGTGTTATTGTCCTGTATTTCAGATGTGTGTGTGTTATTGTCCTGTATTTCAGATGTGTGTGTTATTGTCCTGTATTTCAGATGTGTGTGTTTATTGTCCTGTATTTCAGATGTGTGTTTGTGTTATTGTCCTGTATTTCAGATGTGTGTGTTATTGTCCTGTATTTCAGATGTCTGTGTTATTGTCCTGTATTTCAGATGTCTGTGTTATTGTCCTGTATTTCAGATGTGTGTGTGTTATTGTCCTGTATTTCAGATGTGTGTGTGTTATTGTCCTGTATTTCAGATGTGTGTGAGTTATTGTCCTGTATTTCAGATGTGTGTGTGTGTTATTGTCCTGTATTTCAGATGTGTGTGTGTGTTATTGTCCTGTATTTCAGATGTGTGTGTGTGTGTTATTGTCCTGTATTTCAGATGTGTGTGTGTTATTGTCCTGTATTTCAGATGTGTCTGTGTTATTGTCCTGTATTTCAGATGTGTGTGTTATTGTCCTGTATTTCAGATGTGTGTGTTATTGTCCTGTATTTCAGATGTCTGTGTTATTGTCCTGCTGTATTTCAGATGTCTGTGTTATTGTCCTTCTGTATTTCAGATGTCTGTGTGTTATTGTCCTGCTGTATTTCAGATGTCTGTGTGTTATTGTCCTGCTGTATTTCAGATGTCTGTGTTATTGTCCTGCTGTATTTCAGATGTCTGTGTTATTGTCCTGCTGTATTTCAGATGTGTGTGAGTTATTGTCCTGCTGTATTTCAGATGTGTCTGTGGAAGTGCCAGACGTTCTGGACCTGTCTCACCTGCGTGCCAAAGGCAAACAGCCGGACGAGGAGGAGCTGCCTGCCGACCAACCAGCACAGCCAGGTGGGTGGTCTCTGGGGTGGCTGATGTGGTGTGTAATGAGGTGTGGGTGTGTAGGCTCATGTGTGCCTGCAGTTTTGAATGGATGAAACATTTCTTCTTTTCGTCGAATGCTCAGACAGCAACTATCGTTGTCTGTCACATGAGTGAAAACATGCGTTGCGCTGCCGTTCAGTGCCTGACAAGTCAAGCCCAGTGCATCCAACTTCTGCATGGGAGAGCATTATTTTCTTTTAAAGTCTTTCTGAGGGGGAAAAAAAAGGCAGGAGAATGGACCAAGAAGGCAGAAAAAACAAACAAGAAGGAGGCAACAGGGGGAAAGAGGAACAAGGCGGAAACAAAGAGAGGAATAGCAAAGAGGGAATCCAAGCACAGAATTTCCAGAACATGGCGGTGCTGTTTATACAGACAGGCCCGCAGCATCCCCGTGGGGGAGGATAAAGCATTTGACCTGATCCTGACAGTCCTGTCCTCTTCTTCCTCTTCTTCTTCTTCTTCTTCCTTTTTTGTCATGTTTCTCCCAGGGGAGGTTTGACATTGATGAGCCTTCTCCATCTCTCTCTGTTTTGAGCTTCCTCCTTATTTATGCCCCTTTCTCTAAGATCATCTGCAATACAGGCAGCCCAGGTCTTGCTAGGTCTTCCCTTTGGTCTCTTTCCATCCACTATGAAGTTTATTGCTCTTTTTATGATGTCGTGGTCTGCTTTCCGTTGAACATGCCCAAACCAGCGCAGTCTATTGCTACTAGCTACAGACTTCAGATCATCAACTTTGCACATTCTCCATAGTTCTTCATTCGTGATCTGACAGTCGTGTCCTGGAGTTCCTTATTGAGTTATGCACTGAATTGTCCTGTGCCTTCAGGGCAGAATATCAGGTATGTGCATGTAACAGACCCCATAATTTGTAGAGGTCTGTCTGTATTTGGTGGGTCACAGGAACATGAACATGAGCATATCTAGTGCGTGCCAAACACACACTGATGACACTTTGGTCAGGTATCTGCAAACTACATTTCTCTGTTATGTGTGGACAGTGCTTTATGTTATCTCCACAAGGGGAAGAAGAGAGCTATAAACATGCCACTTATTTTCGTTCTGATATTCAGAATACATATATATGTACATTCATACATTGTATTCATGGTCCTAAGCCTTCCTGGCACATACTGCCTTTTTTTAAATAACATTTATGGCATATTGTATGTTGGCGTGTGTTTCAGAAGTGAGAATTGATGAAGCGTTGGTGACGCAGTTGGTGGAGATGGGGTTTGCGGTGGAGGGGTGTCGCAAGGCAGTGTACCACACCCAGAACCAGGGCATCGACCCGCCATGAACTGGGTGATGGAGCACATGGGCGACCCAGGTCAGTGCACCACAGCTTTGCCCTTAACTCTGCGAGCTGCACAGAATTTCTGTTTGAGCTGTGGCATGCCATTAGTTCAGTAGGGCATGCCAAAAAATTAGCATTGTCAGATTTTTAAAGGTTTTTTTAGTTAACAAAGTAAGTTGTAATCCAAGGAAACTACAAGGCATTTTTGTCAATCTTTTTTTTTTTTAATTAAAATTTTTTTTTTTAAACAGAGTTGTTGCCCTGTTGACCAGAAACTCGTGCAGATCATCGTTGTTGCTCATTCCCCAGCTTTACACCCAGAACAGGCTCTGACTCGCTCATCCCCTGGGGGGTGGGGGGGTAGTCACCATGAGATTATAGATACACACTGGATGAGACGTTTGGTGTATGACACTTTTCAAGTACCTTAGTGTATATACAGACGTATTCAGTCTCTAGGAGTTCCTCTCCAATACAGGAGAGTGCATGATATGCAAAGAGCTTTTCATAACTGAAGATAATCTCAACATAAAATGAACATAATTATACCAGCATTGTAATGCAGGTCTTAGCACTTAACTTACAGCGATCACTGACACAGCTTGTGGCCTGGGTCAGTATGAGTACAGAAATGTTATTCTTAATGTCTAGGATAGTCGTTGGGTTATACTAGTTTATGTGCATTACACCTTTGTCCTAGGATATGGGTCAGTATGAAGATTATACTAGGAGAAAGGTGTTATGTTGCATTACACCTTTGTCCTAGGATATGGGTCAGTATGAAGATTATACTAGGAGAAAGGTGTTATGTTGCATTACACCTTTCTCCTAGGATATGGGTCAGTATGAAGATTATACCAGGTGTTATGTTGCATTACACCTTTCTCCTACTACAATCTTCATACTGACCCAGTCCAAAAGCTGTGCACCACAAGTCACAACACAGTGCTGTGACATTATCTTTTATACAGCATGTAGACTAACATACCACGTCAAAGTGATGCACAAGAACCATGGAAGTATTATGTTGGTGTAAATCTCCTCTTTTGCTGTGGATCAGGATGTTGCATTAGTATACATGTATGTGTTTGAACATCTTTTTTTCTGTATTTTGTGATCAAATTTCAAAATTCTCCAAAAATAGCTAGAAGCGTACATGTGAAAACTGTAATGTGCAGAAGTAGACAGACTCAACTTTTTAACTGTATATATATTTAGTGTGGTTTTATCACATTGAGTGTGTTGAAATTTCAAAACATGGCTGAAATCACTCATTGTAAAAAGCTGCCCCGTTTTGTTAAGGTGTAAGGATATGATCTAATTTGAAAAAGCGGTGTTATGATCTTTCCTCTTTATTATTTGTATTTTTTTAAATTGCATGTATTCAATTTTTTTCTATAGGTTTTTCAGTCTCGTGCAGCCTGTAGTAATCATTTGAAGGATAAGCAAAACTCCAGAAGAAAGACAGCTTAAGTGTGATGTTTGTGTGTGTGTGTGTGTGTGTGTGTGTGTGTGTGTGTTGTGTGTGTTGTTATGAACACACAGCTAAAGTGTGATGTTGGTGTGTGTGTGTTATGAACACACAGCTAAAGTGTGATGTTGGTGTGTGTGTGTTATGAACACACAGCTAAAGTGTGATGTTAGTGTGTGTGTTATGAACACACAGCTAAAGTGTGATGTTGGTGTGTGTGTGTTATGAACACACAGCTAAAGTGTGATGTTGGTGTGTGTGTTATGAACACTCAGCTAAAGTGTGATGTTGGTGTGTGTGTGTTATGAACACACAGCTAAAGTGTGATGTTGGTGTGTGTTATGAACACTCAGCTAAAGTGTGATGTTGGTGTGTGTGTGTTATGAACACACAGCTAAAGTGTGATGTTGGTGTGTGTGTGTGTTATGAACACACAGCTAAAGTGTGATGTGTGTGTTATGAACACACAGCTAAAGTGTGATGTTGGTGTGTGTGTGTTATGAACACACAGCTAAAGTGTGATGTTGGTGTGTGTGTGTTATGAACACACAGCTAAAGTGTGATGTTAGTGTGTGTGTTATGAACACACAGCTAAAGTGTGATGTTGGTGTGTGTGTGTTATGAACACACAGCTAAAGTGTGATGTGTGTGTTATGAACACACAGCTAAAGTGTGATGTTGGTGTGTGTGTGTTATGAACATACAGCTAAAGTGTGATGTGTGTGTTATGAACACACAGCTAAAGTGTGATGTTGGTGTGTGTGTGTTATGAACACACAGCTAAAGTGTGATGTTAGTGTGTGTGTTATGAACACACAGCTAAAGTGTGATGTTGGTGTGTGTGTGTGTTATGAACACACAGCTAAAGTGTGATGTTGGTGTGTGTGTTATGAACACACAGCTAAAGTGTGATGTTGGTGTGTGTGTGTTATGAACATACAGCTAAAGTGTGATGTTGGTGTGTGTGTGTTATGAACACACAGCTAAAGTGTGATGTTGGTGTGTGTGTGTTATGAACATACAGCTAAAGTGTGATGTGTGTGTTATGAACACACAGCTAAAGTGTGATGTTGGTGTGTGTGTGTTATGAACATACAGCTAAAGTGTGATGTGTGTGTTATGAACACACAGCTAAAGTGTGATGTTGGTGTGTGTGTTATGAACAGACTTTGCAGACCCGCTACAGCTGCCAGGGGATGACAAGTCCAAAGACTTTGTGCCCAACGAAGAGGCCATCATGATGATCTCTGCCATGGGTTTCACACGACCTCAGGCCATCAAGGCCCTCAAGGCCACGGTATGGCCCCCTTGTGGTTTAAACAAACTTCTATTACTCCAAACACTGTGTGCCCTGTGTGAGCATGTATGGCAGGGTGTGTCCGTCACACCTGTCAAGTTTCCCCCAATTTCAGTTTTTCTGAGCTGCTGTCCATTCCATTCCTTCCCAGCCCAGCTGGTGCTGATTGTAGCAGGAACTGACCGCACTTTGACTTGGTAAAAGGAAGGGGCGCGCTTCTTTTAGCACTGGGCCCTGGATTGAGTTATAGTGGATTTGCGTGCTGTGCGGTATATGCTTTTTGTGGGTGTAGGAAAAGGGGATGTGGATGGGGGAGGGAGGGTTATGATTCATTAATCTTGTCGTGGGGACATGATAGCCTAGTGGTTAGAACATTGCACTCGCAATCTGACGACCCGGGTTCGATTCCCGTTCAAGGGGATATTTTTTCCCTGGAGTTAACATTAGTGCAGACTCTACTTTCCCCAAAAGTCTTTCGGATGAGACTATAAACCGAGGCCCCCGTGTGCGAACACACGCAGAACATCTTACGCACATGTTAAATCCTGTTCCGCTGTTCGTAAGAGTAGGCCATTGTGTGCCGGTGGGAACATGACAAATTTACAAAACCGCATACACACGGGGACTGGTTGTAAAAAAGCACATAAGTGCTTATTCCATTATCCTCGATATATAAGAATAAAATAAAAAAATTTAAAATAAAAATAATAATTGTTATTGTGAGATTGTTGTAGATTGAAGAAATATCATTCAGCACATAACTCTTGTGTTCTACCTCTAGTGAAAGCTGTGTCTGTGTCAGAGCAGCCGTCTGTCATGCAGTCTGTATCCTGTCCAGTCTTTTTGGTCATCTTTTAATTAATTTTTTTGTTTCCTTTTGCTATGAGTTTGGCTTTTTCTCCACGGCAATAATGGTATAGAATTATGTGGGGATGTAAGGCGGGTGTACTGACGTGTTTGCAGAACAACAATGTGGAGCGGGCAGCGGACTGGATCTTCAGCCATGCGGACGAGCTGGATCAGCCCGATGAAGTGCCCATGGAGACTCAGGCACCGGGGCAGCCCACTGGCAACAAGTTCCGCGACGGCTCGGAGAGTAAGTATGATTTCAGTGAATTACACACACACAGTGTACAATGGAGAGTAAGTGTGATTTCAGTGAATTACACACACAGTGTACAATGGAGAGTAAGTGTGATTTCAGTGAATTACACACACAGTGTACAAGGTAGAGTAAGTGTGATTTCAGTGAATTACACACACAGTGTACAAGGTAGAGTAAGTGTGATTTCAGTGAATTACACACACAGTGTACAAGGTAGAGTAAGTGTGATTTCAGTGAATTACACACACACAGTGTACAAGGTAGAGTAAGTGTGATTTCAGTGAATTACACACACAGTGGAGAGTAAGTGTGATTTCAGTGAATTACACACACAGTGTACAATGGAGAGTAAGTGTGATTTCAGTGAATTACACACACAGTGTACAATGGAGAGTAAGTATGATTTCAGTGAATTACACACACAGTATACAGTGGAGAGTAAGTATGATTTCAGTGAATTGCACACAGTGTACAACAGAGAGTAAGTATGATTCAGACAGTTTCAGTGAATTACAATGTAAAGCTGAGAGTAAGTATGATTCTGACAGGTTTTAGTGAATTACAATGTACAGCTGAGAGTAAGTATGATTCTGACAGGTTTTGGTGAATTACAATGTACAGCTGAGAGTGAGTATGATTCTGACAGTTTCAGTGAATTACAATGTACAGCTGAGAGTAAGTATGATTCTGACAGTTTTAGTGAATTACACACACTGTACAATGGAGGGTAAGTATGATTCTGACAGTTTCAGTGAATTACAAACAATGTACAGCTGAGAGTAAGTATGATTCTGACAGTTTTAGTGTGACAGTTTTAGTGAATTACAATGTACAGCTGAGAGTAAGTATGATTCTGACAGTTTCAGTGAATTACAATGTACAACAGAGAGTAAGTATGATTCTGACAGTTTCAGCGAAGTACAATGTACCATGTGGGGTAGTGATGCACTGGTGTCAGTTGGTTTTTTTCTCCCCCATCTCTTTTTATGTCTAGCAATTCTGAGGCAGAATAGTCTTGTGGTTAAAGTGTGAAGCCTGTGGTGTGACGATAACTGCAATGTGGGTTCCATTCTGCACTGAGCTGTCTGTCACAGAGGATTTCTTGTTACAGAGGATTTCTTGTTAGAGAGGATTTCTTGTCACAGAGGATTTCTTGTTACAGAGGATTTCTTGCTACAGAGGATTTCTTGTTACAGAGGATTTCTTGCTACAGAGGATTTCTTGCTACAGAGGATTTCTTGCTACAGAGGATTTCTTGCTACAGAGGATTTCTTGCTTGGAGTTTACTGTTGTCCTGACTCCACTCCTCTGTACAGATCCTGTGGAGGAGACTGTGAACTGCGGTCTCAAGTGTGAACAAGCATATAACAGTTTGCACTCGCCTAAAAATCCATCCATCTCCTGAAGAAGAGTATTCTTTTGTTCTGTTTTTTTATATAATTATTTTATTTTGAGGATAATGGAATATGCACTCATGTACTTTTTTCATCCAGTCCCCATGTGTATGTAGTTTTGTAAATTTTGTCATCCATTCCCACTGGCACACAATGGCCTACTCTTCCAAAAAGTGGAACAGGTTTTAACGTGTGCACAAGATGTTCTGCGTGCATTCGCACATGGGACCTCAGCTTATAGTCTCATCCGAAGGACTTTTAGTGGGAGTGAAGTCGACAGTGATGTTATCTCCAGAGAAAAAATACTCTTGAACGAGATTCGAACCCAGGTCAGTAGATCACGAATACATCACTCTGATCACCAGGCTATCCCATCCCTGAATAGGCAAGGCATACATATGTTAAGAATGCTCCCAGCATGCATCTTGTGACCTGGAGAAGGATTGGCTCTGCCAGGTTCAACTTGCCCAAGACATACGGCCCGACCAACTCAGTGCAGTGCCGCAATGACTCCTCAGCGAGATAAGGAGAGAAGACCATGAGAAAAATGACGTGTGTGCTACACAGTGGTTCAGATCCTGTCATTACATCTGTTTTCAGAGTACAAGCTTGTGGCCTTCAAGTGCTACACGGTGATTCAGATCCTGTCATTACATCTGTTTTCAGAGTACAAGCTTGTGGCCTTCAAGTGCTACACAGTGATTCAGATCCTGTCATTACATCTGTTTTCAGAGTACAAGCTTGTGGCCTTCAAGTGCTACACGGTGATTCAGATCCTGTATCATGCTACATCTGTTTTCAGAGTACAAGCTTGTGGCCTTCAAGTGCTACACGGTGATTCAGATCCTGTATCATGCTACATCTGTTTTCAGAGTACAAGCTTGTGGCCTTCATGTGCTACAGTGGTTCAGATCCTCTCATACATCTGTTTTCAGAGTACAAGCTTGTGGCCTTCAAGTGCTACACGGTGATTAAGGTCCTGTCATTACATCTGTTTTCAGAGTACAAGCTTGTGGCCTTCAAGTGCTACACGGTGATTCAGATCCTGTCATTACATCTGTTTTCAGAGTACAAGCTTGTGGCCTTCATGTGCTAACACAATGATTCAGATCCTGCCATTACATCTGTTTTCAGAGTACAAGCTTGTGGCCTTCATGTGCTACACGGTGATTCAGATCCTGTATCATGCTACATCTGTTTTCAGAGTACAAGCTTGTGGCCTTCATGTGCTAACACAATGATTCAGATCCTGTATCATGCTACATCTGTTTTCAGAGTACAAGCTTGTGGCCTTCATCTCGCACATGGGGACGTCCACCAGCATGGGTCACTACGTGTGTCACATCCTGAAGGACGACCGCTGGGTCATCTACAACGACGAGAAAGTGGCGCTGTCTGAACACCCCCCCCGAGACCTGGCCTACCTGTACCTCTACCAGAGAGTGTAGACAGACAGACAGACACATCGTCACCAGCACCCCTTCATTCTCTGCTCCTCCTTTTCTGCCTGGTTCACTTCTGTTCAGGGTTCTTTCACGCAGAACGGATAGTCAGGGGAGAGAAAGTGATCGTTTTGTGTGTGTGTTCTCCCTTCAGTTAAGGTCATGACTGTTATTGATTTTGGTGGATCAGAGGTGGGAGGAGGGGGTGAGGGTTAAATCATATATTGGACTTTTTCCTGCTTAGATTTTTTTTTTAAGTACAGTAAACATCAGCTGGTCATGTTGTTGTTCATTTTGCATGAGCGTTCATTCAGTTTTGCTTAGTGATGATGCGGTTTATTTGGATGAGAGTGTGGGCGTAATCCGTACTGTACCTGTTCTCTTACCTGTGTTACCTTCATATTGGTCTTTGCTTCTTTTCTTTTTTTAATGTTGATGTTATGTTGGTTCGGGATATGAGTGAAATTGGGTTTGTATTTTTGTTGTTGTTTTGTTTGCTTTTTGGATCTATGCATGCATTTGCAAGCAAGGGCATGTGTACGTGGGAGTTTGTGTCGATTATTGCTATGAAAATTGGAAGGAGACTTAAGCTAGTAGACTCTGTTCTTTGTAGATTGAGGAAAAAACGTTCTCTTTGAAAGGAAATTTATTCAGCGTATCCTGTTTAGCGAGTAGCACTCAGGTGATTGTTATATTTAGAAAGGACTATGAGCCAGCAGATAGATACTGTGATGAGTTGTGTGTTTTAAATCACCCCCTACACCCCTGAATTCAGCTCGTGATCATGGTCATGGAGACCATTGTGCTGCTGCAGCTGGTCAGCAAGAGGCCTCAGTTTTACCCACAGGGAGAATTTGAAAATGAAAAAAAAAGCTACGTAAAAACATATTTTTCTGCGTTTCATTTTTTTTTAAACTATGGTAGAGTGGATAGACGGGATAGCTCAATGGTCAGAGCACTCACTTTCCCTAAGCTAAGGTTAAGCAGCATTGAGCAGAGTTACCAAGTGGATGGGTGACCATTTGCGTGCCTTGGCTTCTGTAGTCCCCCAGCTGTAACTGGGTATCTGCCCTCTTTAGGGTCAAGGAAGGTAAAGCAGCAAGGGAGAGGAGATGGGCGCCGCCCTCAATATGCTGGCCCTTAGACAAGCTGAGGTCTCTGATGCCTCACTCCCCTATGACCCCAGAGGTTATGGGACACCTTTACTCTTTTAGAGTGGAGGCTGTGGTTGAAGTGTGAATCAGACCAGAGACCTTCTTTTCTCTGTGGGTATGTGACTGCAGGACTACCAAACCACTACATTTTAAAGGAGGAGTCTTGGAAGAGTGGTTCTAGGACAACCAAGACCATTCAGGTATGGTCTGTAGGGAGGCAGTGACAATGGTCCTGCTGCTTGTATAGTGAGTGGCCTGCCAGTGGTGGTCAGCTAGTCAGACCCTGCAGACTACAAGGCTTTGCTTTCAGTCCTGCTCTGTTTTTGGTCCAAGTTTTTGTTGTTGGCATTCTAACAATATATGGAGGTGGGGTTTTTAGTTGGAGTTTTTGTTGTTGGTATTCTAAGAATATATGAGGTGGGTTTTTGTTATTGCTGGGTTTTATTAATTTTTTTTAGCCCTTTAGCTTTAAGAAAGCGTTCTTTGTACACATTCTGTATTCAGTGATACTGAATGTAACAAGTTAAATGATCTTGTCTTGTCCCATGTCGTAGAATAATTATGTGATATTGTGTGTTTACATGATAGTGTCTACAGCACATGGAGTACCATCTTTTCTGCCATAAATATTTTTCCAACAATATGCAACTTTTTTTTTCTTCACCATAAGTTATGTGTAGTCACCCACTTTTCTTTCATTGTCTGGGTATTGTGTCTCATTATTGTCTTGCATATGTACAGTACGCATGGAAATACACGTATCCTCCTCAGTCGAGAAATATTCTGTGATGTGCTTCGTGAAAATCCCCAGCATTAGTCATTTCCCCACTGAACACAGATCCTGTACATGTGCTGGCCAAAATCATTAAAATAAAACACCACTGAAGATGATGGTAATGTGTGTCAGATACAGCTGCTGATCATACATAAGGGAATGCCTGGGCATTGACATCAGTCAGCTGGTATCTTTTAGCTTGCTGCCAACTGGGAGGATAAGAGAGTTGTGATAACATCATCATATGTTGCATCACTGTGACGTTGGTAGCGAGTCATTCATATCACAGAAATCAACGTCAGCATCACAAGGGCTTGATATTTGATCATTCTCACAAATAAAGAACATTATGGGAAAAAAGAAAGTTCAATTCTCGTAGGCAACAATATCTACAGTATCATCTTCTTCATGCTGTAACGTACATACATTAATGTGCTTATTGCTCCCACCTTTTGTTTTTAATCCAGAAAAAGTGAACATAAGCCTGAACCTGTTCATTAATACATATAAAAAAATTAATTAAAAAAATGAAAGAGTGGTGCAGCACAGTTTTGATGATGTAAACAAAGTGTGTGCACTTTAGGCAGCTGTCAAACAGATGATCTGATGATGGTGGGGCACACAGAAACAAAAAAATCAGCTGCCTGGAGGTGTTTATTTTTCCCACTGGCATTGAAATGAGAAGGACTAACAGGATAATGTCAAAGTCAGCTACCTAATGATTTATTTTACTAGTTACTGAAAAGTGAAACTTGCCCTTTATGTCCAAGTCAGCTGCCTAGAGACTTATTTTATTGGTTACT
Source organism: Rapana venosa (assembly GCA_028751875.1). Taxonomy (NCBI): domain Eukaryota; kingdom Metazoa; phylum Mollusca; class Gastropoda; order Neogastropoda; family Muricidae; genus Rapana; species Rapana venosa. The sequence continues at coordinate 56,322,353 of CM054151.1, read as the reverse complement.
GAAAAGTGAAAGACTTGCCCTTTATGTCCAAGTCAGCTGCCTAGAGACTTATTTTATTGGTTGCTGAAAGGTGAGAATGTTAATGTCCAAATCAGCTGCCTAGGCATTTGTATTGGTTACTGTAAAATGGGATTGATAGATGTCCATATGTACTTTGTCATGTTGAAGGCAGATGTAATGTCATGTGCCTGCCCTGCGTGTTATTGTCTTCAGGTGAAATCTTCGATTCTTACATTGCTCTGTCCCCGTGCATGTGTTACTTCAGATGAATCACAATTAATGTTTCATTTCACACTTACAGGCAACAAAAATGTTTCTCACAACTTCAAGCTCGACTTGTTGATTCGATGAAAAGTTGTCCAGCTTTATTCATCAGTTTTCCATTTGTCCTAGCAACTCCAGAACAGGAAAAGACAACCCTGTCGTCAGCTAAGAAGGAAATCAAAATCATCCATAAATTTTAAAAGAAAGGCTGCAATTGTGTAATGGATGTTGGAGTCATAAAAAAAATTATTGATTTATAACCGTGTTTTTATTCTGCTAAACGTTTAGCGATGCTTTGTGTCTGTAAAGAAATGAGAAATGCGTGCCCGTGTCACAGCTGAGCTTCAAACATTGTTATTCAGTTTTGAAATGGTCAATGGTTACATGTTATGCTGAGAAGTCTGTTGCATCTCAATTTATTTTTAATTAAAGACATTCTGTGAGGCAGTTTAACATTTTTTTTTCCAGTTTTGCTGTAACTTGTGTTACGTTGATGTTGTTGGTATTTGATACACACGTTGCATTCTTTCTGGTAAATGAAATTATGGTTTACTTGAAAACAAGAGTGTGGACTTTTGTGGTTTTCTTTTTCTTCTTCCTCTGGCTGCAGTCTTGTCATAATAACCAACACACACACACACACACTTAAACTTTTTTGATCTGTTGTAGTTTAATTAGCTATTTATTCATAAGGTAAATTCATTTCTTTCATTGTATTATAGTTACAGTAGTTAGACAGTTCCTTAACCCTTTTTTCTGAATTGTTTGCCTTTTTGTGTCTAATATCACTTAATGTGAATAGACGTTAAATTGAAGAACAACACAAACTTCTACTTCAAAAAGTGCAGGGTTTGGGGTTGCTTTTTATTTGTTTAACTTAATCATGATGCAACTGAACATAAGCAGCTCCTATGAACATCAAAGAGTGAGTCACGGGTGATGCAGGCTGTCCTCTGGTTGGTGGCCTCACAGCAGCCTAACACTGACAGCCCCATGAAACTACAGAGTCTGAGACTGACAGTACAAGTGTGGATGAAACGATAAGTGGTTGGGTTTCTGCAAGTAGCTCTGGAGAAGACAGGTTTCATTTTTCAAATGTTTATAGTCCCACTGACATTGAAGACTGTATCAGGGCTGTCACATCTTGAAGATGAGAACTTGATAAGAGACAATGGTTTAAGAAGGGAAAGAAAAAGGAGAAAATGCACTCATGTGTGCACACACACACACACTCTCTCTCTCTCTCTGTTTTCCAAGAACTGGGCTGGTTAATATCTAATGCCACAGCTCCTGTTGTTGGTTGATGTTTGCAGGTTAAATTATTTCAACTGATTGTATTAAAGCTTGAGAGAAAGTGCATAGATCACTCAATTCTTCTTTCTCGCCTCCAAAATACGTTTGGTATTAATGGCACAGCCCTCACCTGGTTTACTTCATACCTCACAGACAGGTTCCAGAAAGTTGTTGTAAACAAAATTCAATCAAAACCTGTCATAATGGAATGTGGAGTCCCGCAGGGATCAGTTCTGGGCCCTGTTCTCTTTACTCTCTACACTGCTCCACTCTCACATATAATAAACAACCACCATATCGATCATCATTTCTATGCCGATGATACTCAGCTTCAGTGCAGTGATACTGTTGAAAACTTGCCTTCCCTCCTGACAAATATGTCATACTGCCTTCAAGACATTCAAAACTGGATGACTCAGAACAAGTTACAACTTAATGCCGATAAAACCGAAGCCATGCTCATAGGGACCCAACATAAACTTTCCTCTATCGCAAAAACTTCAATAGAATTCAGCAATACGTCAGTTCCTTTGTCCAACTCTGTGAAGTATTTAGGAGTAGTTCTTGACAACACACTCTCTATGAAAAAATTCATCACCCAGACCTGCCAGTCTTGCTACTATCAATTACGGCGCATAAGCACGATTCGCAAGTATCTGTCCACTGATGCAACTTCCAAGCTCGTCACATCTCTCATTCTTTCACGTTTAGACTACTGTAATTCTCTTTTGGCTGGCCTACCAGCATCATCTATCCACTCTCTTCAACGCATACAAAACTCTGCAGCTCGACTGGTCCTAAGAAAGAAAAAATCTGAACACATCACTCCTCTTCTGTAATCTCTTCACTGGCTGCCTGTCTCACAAAGACTGGAGTATAAAATCAATACCCTCTGTTTCAAATGTCTCCACAAATCTGCACCCTCTTATCTCTGTAACTGTCTTCATCTGTACACTCCATCCCGTTCCCTTCGTTCAGCCGCAGATACTTTGTGCTTTCGAACACCCAGATTCAAACAAACCACTGTTGGCCGTCGCTCCTTCTCTGTTTCTGGTCCATCCACCTGGAATGACCTCCCTCTTTCACTTCGACAAAAGCCTTCACTTGATACCTTCAAATCCAGCCTCAAAACACACTTATTTCCTACCTGAGACTTTCCCCCAAATATCTGTCCCTAATTTTCAACAGCATCTTTCACCTTCTAAGTGTTGTTCCGAGTGTGTGTGTGCGTGCATACGTGCGCGTGCATGGTTTTGAAATCTGTTGTTCATTATGTTTAAGGAGAGTTGCATGCCTGTAAATGATTGAGTGCAAGCGCTTCGATTTGTTTGTTTTTTACAAGATTCAGCGCTATATAAATTCCATATATTATTATTATTATTATAATTTGTGTACACACCACAACACACACCACACGCTTTTAAAAACTGCAAAAGATTCAAGGATGTATTTACAAAAAAGGCATTTGTGTCAATACATCAATGTGGAAATGTACAATAACAAACATGACATTTAAAACAAGTTGCTGTAATTTAAAAAAAAAATCACATTCATGCCATACAAAAAAGAAGTGGTAATGGGTTACGTTAGTATCATGAGCAGTAACCTTCCCTCCTCTCCATGAAAGGAAAGAGTCTGTCCCTTCCCTCCTGACTCCCCCCTCCACACCCCTCGCTTTCTCCAAACTGAAAATTAGCTGGATGTCTGTGAAAGTTGCTACTTTTCAGACAAGCAGTTCCGATTTCTAAACTTTCTGTGGTCATCTAGCTTCAAACCTGCAAACAAAGTGGCGTGTTATTTGTGTCACCCAGTTTTCATTAGTATCATTTCTGCTTACCAAATATGTATAGATCTGTATAGTTTTTTGTTCACTAAAAAAGATTTAGTATTGAAAGCAAGTATTAGCTGGTTGGGCTTGAGACTGTACACAGATAACATACTACAGAAACATCACACTCACAAAGAAAAAAAAAAAGGGGGGGGTCAAGTCAAGTCAAAAACACTTTAATCATCTCATGAAGGGCAATTATTATTATGCACTAATACATCGGGATTGGAATGCACTTACAAAAATGAAGTGCAGACATCAACATTTGCACCAAAGTGCAGATATCAATATTTACACCAAAGTGCAGACATCAACATTTACACCAAAGTGCATACATCAACATTCACACCAAAGTGCAGACATCAACATTTACACAGAAGTGCAGATATCAACATTTACACCAAAGTGCAGACATCAACATTTACACAGAAGTGCAGATATCAACATTTACACTGAAGTGCAGACATCAACATTTACAAAGAGTTACCAAGCATCAACATTGGCAGCAATCCAAATGGCAAGATGTCCTCATAACGACACTGACATTTCTCAGCACTCGTTCATTACACATATCTTTCTACAGTATGTTAAAATAAACCTGAACCTCAACATCTACATTTTCATTTTGCCTGTAATAAAAACAAATAAATGCAAAAGTGTGCCCCTATCAATGAAGCGATGAGAGTTTAAAAGCATGTCTGAAAACATGGGAGGAAAAAAGCAGAACAAAAACATCAACAGCAGAATAAACGTGCGTAAAAACCTAATTCTTGATCTCTGTGGCATGACTATCCTTCACCTTTAACAGATCCATACTCCTCTGTGTACGAGTCACAGTCTGGTCATAGCAGTCATGTGGTACGTTACAGCAACAATGAAAAATACTCCTTTGATTTCACGCATCTCACTCCACTTTTTTATGGATAAAATGTAACACAGAACCTCTCAAGCTGTCATCGGGATCAAACAGCAAATGCCATGAATGTTTTCAGAAGGTGTCAGTGATTACAGTGCTCATACTCATCAATGAATGACTTTCGCATCTCGCTGCTGCAGAGTTTTGACGTTGTAAAGGCATGAGAGCATGGCAAATGACCAGCTGACCATGTGTCGATCACAAAATGACCAGTTCTTAACCTCTCTGTCCCTCAAGTGAAAACAACAATGCAATCATCCAGATTAACAGCAAAACATCTCATGATTCATTCCCTCAGCCCCTGATCAATGTCATCACCAGAAGGACTTGGCTTCTGCAGCAGACTCTGCCAGCGGCCTCCATTCTGATCTTCACTGGAGGGATGCAGGCAGGCCTGGCATGTCAACCAACCTCTGTCCCGTCTTCCATCCACTGCTATTTCATACAACATTTCAACTCTATTCTACTTGCTGAAAAATGAGTTAACAATTTTAAAAAATTTACAAGAATAAAAAAGAAACTGACCAACTGGCTTAATTCTAAAACACAAAAAACAACCCCACAAACAAGTTTATCTATATAATAACTAGCAGACATAATTACTATATTGCAATGAAACAAATACATCTGCCATACATACTTTTTTGATGAGAAGACAATTCACTTTGCACCATTGAGACAGAATAATACAAACCCTACACGATCAAGCATAAATACAAATCATATAAAATAAAGCTCAATCTAGTGCAGCATGGAAGAAGTAGAATAAACCTGCTGTTGAAAAGGAAAAGCATTGGACCACAACACATGTCCCAGTCACACAGAACGATCAATAGTCATGCAGTGTACAGACACGAATCTATTCTGGTTATGTTACTAAACTCAATCAAATATTTTTATTTGGAAAAATAAAGATCTGATAATATTGTAACTGCAATATTTACACCGTGCACTATTATTAGCCCTGACAGAATTCATGAGAACATGTAACTTTAATAAATTAAAAATCAGAAACGGCATTTTGTCCGATTCCTTGAGAAGAAACAGTTGACCCAGAATCATGGAATGTCAAATAAACACCAGTGTATTTAACACTCATTTTTCATTCTGCTTTCTGTTAAAATCTCAAAATGGTATAACAACACTCTGCAAGATTTTACACTATCAAAGACAATAACGGTATCTTCTTAACAACTTCACACCTTTGACCTGTGGTTTGAGGAGGGTGGTGCATGTGTCTGTGCATGTGGGGGTGGGAGGGAAGGGGGGCAGTGCTAGCATTTTGTTTGCTTTTTATTTCCAAAGAAAATGTTTCTTCCAAAAGGGTCATAGGGCAGCGAGGCATCAGAGACCTCAGCTTCTCCAGGGGCCAGCATACGGCACCCATCCCCTCTCCCTCACTGCTTTACCTTCCCTGACCCTAAACAGGGCAGGTACCCATTTACAGCTGGGTGAACTGTACAAAAGCACTAAGTGCTAACCATGCTTGACGCTGCTTAACTTTGGCTGGGGGAAAGGGAGTGCTCTGACCACTGAGCTATCCTGTCCCCAATAACCACAGAAATAACACTAATCAACTTTCACAACCTTGTGCTTCCAAATTTAATACTGAAAAAAAAAGTAGAAAAATATCAATGAGTTAACACTGCATATTCATTCAGAAAACCATTTTTTCCTTACATTTCAACAAATCATCTTTTAAACCACGTTGCACACCCCTGATTTAAAAAGGAGGATCCAATGTATCAACATGCAGCCTAGCACACGGTCAATCATCATTCTCTATAAATGCATCACACTACTACATACTTCAAAGTAACAGTCAATGCTGAAAGCATACCTTGACTTGTATACATGGCAATAAAATGAAGAGATAGATATGAAAAAAAAACCAGGTATCACATTTTCTGGTTTATGCTCACCACCATACAACGCTGCATCCCCTGATCTTTACAGGAAAAAACACCTGTTAGTTTATCATAAAAAAAAAATCCATCCAACAGTGACAGTCAGCTGCATAACTAAAATCCATGAATTGTCAAGCAAGTGAGACTATTGCTGTGCCACATTTCTCATTTTTCTTCAACTAAATATTTTAAAAACAAACAAGTTTCAAATTAGAATGAAAATCTACTTTGTCAAAGTTTGATAGCAAACAATTTGCTTTTCTCGTGAAAAGATTATTTAGGAGGGGAGTGCGGGGGAATCTAGGGAAGCGCTCTAGACAATTTTCGATCCAAAAGCGCACTTCATTACATGTCTGATAACATCATCATAGCGTATACATCAATGAAAACATAACTGTCAACACAGATTCAGATGTTGCCACTAACGTTCTGTCACAGCAAAATGCCCACAATTTGTCATGATGCCCAAATTCTTGTCTACTTAGACACAAAACTGGGATCAGTCTATGGCACACACAACCAAAGAAAAGAGTCATATGTCGTTCTTTACAACAACAAAAAACAAACAAAAATGAAAGAGGAGAATCCTGGAAAAATCTAAACATAAGTTGTACTCCAAAGAGTTTGAGAACATTCCAGAAAAGTTCATGTATAGGCCATGTTCAGTCCATAAGTTGCGGGGGACTGGTTATCAGATAGATGCAACTGTAGAGGTAGAGGCTGATAACCCAGAAAATATGATACTGGAAGAGAGAGGGAGAGAATGTGGGAGACTTATCCGGCAAGTGTGGCATCAATCTGGTGTATCCATGGAATGGCCAGTTTGACTTTGCGGCGATAGCTGGGGTCAGGTTTGCGGGGGTCGTTGTTGTCAAACCAGAGAGGATTGCGCTCAAAGTAGACAGTCTCCAGCTTCTTCAGGCCTTCAAACTGCTCCAGGTCGTTCCAGTTGGACAGTCTGTTGTCGTTGAACTGTCCACACATAACAGATTGAACTGTTCACATATACCAGAAACATTCTGTTGTTGTTGAACTGTTCACGCATGATAGAAATATGTGTTGTCGTTGAACCTTTCAAATATAAGAAAAAACAATGTCATTTTGCGTATGCGACCGTTTTTGCTCACCAACAAGGTAGCCACATTTTGCCTTCAGGGAGACGTTTAAACACAACATCTGTGTGCATGCATTTTTGTTTTCTTGGTGGTCATCCACTCCTACCGACACCCAGTGGCCCAACTCTTCCCAAAGGCAGAACATGCGCCAGATGATCTTCATGCATTCGCACATGGAACCTGGGTTCATAGTCTCATTTGAAAAACTGTCCGGGGAAGTGGAGGAGTTACAGGGTAAAAACCCCCCTGCACAGGTGACTCGTGGTGGTGGCTCGATCACAGGCCATCAGAGCATGAGCACAATGCTTCAACCAACAGGCTTTTCTCCCACCAAGGCTAATTAAAACATGATGGCACTGAAAATAATCATGATTTGGTCTCATACTAAAGAAACTGATCTCAGTCAATATGACAACTGAATTTTAATCACTATGGAATGAATCAAGCCGATGGTGACAGGGCTTCCAACATCAGCATTCTTCGATAAAGAAAAGAAGGAACAGATTGACTTCACAGAAATATGACAGTCCTTAACAACAACAAAAAGTGGATAAAAAAGAAAATAACTTGAAAAAAATAACCACACACATAAAAAAAAAGGAAGAAAATGATACTTAAAAATGTAAAAAAGCGTTTTTTTATACATTTTCTTACAAACAACTGAAGTGAGCAATGATACATAAGTTTAGAATCAGACATAAATGTTGTTCACACACAAAGAATTAAGTTTAAACTAAAAGTATCACAGAGGAAAATTTAAGCAAAACACAAACAAGTCAAGGTGCAGCTTCACTGATTTTAAAGTGCCTACTCACCCAGAATTCTTCCAGCTCCAGCAGATGCCCGATGTTCTCAATCCTGGTAATCCTGTTGCCAGCCAGGTCCAAGGTCTTGAGACGGGTCTGCACACACAGGCACAGGCCGAGAAACACGGTCAGCACACAGGCAACAAGAGCACAGCAATCCTTTTTTGAAACTGATGATGCAATGATAGCTTAAAGGACTTGTACAAAATGCTTGACGCTCAAATCAACACACCAGCATCAGCTGAAACAGCGCCACAACAGCAGAAACCTGTCAAGTTACCCAGAGTCAGTTCTCAATCTCGGGTCAGAAATTTCTTGTAAAAATCTTCTTCATTGTCGAATGCTCTTCTTCATCGTTGGATGCTCAGACAGCAACTATTGTCTGCCATATGAGCAAAAATGTGTTGCACTGCCATTAAAAGCCTGACAAGTCAGCCCCAGCGCATCCGACTTCAGCGTGGGAGGCAAGTAGTATCTTTTTAAGTCTTTCATGAGAATGGACCAAGAAGGCAGAAAACAGACAAGGAGGTGACAGGAAGCAAAGGAACAAGGCAGAAACAAAGAGAGAGAGAGAAACGAAGGGAATCCTAGCACAGAACTTCCAGAAGGTGGGAATGCTCCTTATACAGACAGGCAGGCCCCTGGCATCCCCATGGGGGATTGCAAAACTCTTAGGTACGATATGTTCAGATAAATGTTGTACACCTACAACCTCAACACCAGTGTTGTTTCCCTGTAGTCACACCACACTCACATTGTGCTCCAGGCCCTGGATGGCCTCCAGTCCATTGTGACTGATGTACAGCTCCTCCAGACTCTCCAGTTTCTCCAGACCCTCCATCTTCAACAGCCGGTTACTCTGCAACACACACACTGCTTTGTTAGCATCATCACATCGTGCTCTTCGTGGCAACGCCACCATGCATTCACAAGATCAAATATACACAATAATATGAATATAAATGCATTCTGCTGCTGTTAAGCACCTGCAAGTCAGGCCCAATGCATCCAACTTCAGCATGGGAGAGAATTGTTATCTTTGAAGTCTTTCTGGAAAAAAAGCAGGAGAATGGACAATGAAGATAGAATATAGACAAGAAGGAGGTGACAGGAAGAAAAGGAACAAGGCAGAAATGGAGAGGGATAGAAAAGAGGAAATTCCTAGCACAGAATTTCCAGAAGGTGGGGATGCTATTTATGCAGACAGGCCTCCTGTACCTCCACGGAGGGATACACATGAATGTGCACTCATGTGTGTATGTCTGAATATGTGAAACCTGTGTTAATCTAAAAGGCATGACTGCATGCACCCACGAGTGTTCTTCCTTCCTCTGTTTTCAATTAACTTTCTTTTCACACTTAACCTTTTCACAACAACACACTTTAAAAGATATAACAGCAAAATAACAAAGAGCACTGCTATTTCCCACCAACTTGTTTACAGCAAATTTAAGTGGCAGAAAAAAATATCTATTTCACAACAGCATTTTCACAACAGATTCAAGCCAAGTATGAGAAAGAGCAACTATTTCATATCCATTTTTTTTTTTTTTAAAAGATTGCTAGCAAGATGCCAGAAAGAGTAATTAGTCCACATCAACTTATTTACAGCAGATTCACGCAAAATAACAGGGAAGGTGATTTATTTCACTTTTTTTTCCCCACAGACCTCTCAAGCAAAGCAACAGAAAGAATAAAACACAGACTCAAGCAAAACAACCAAGGGCATTCATTTTCACACCAACACTCTTCACAGCAGATTGCAGCAGAGCGAAAACAGACAGACAGACAGACAGACAGACAGACACTGAGTGTCACTCCTACCTGAATGCTGAGAGTTTTCAGCTTGACCAAATTGTCCAGGCCGGTCAGTTTGGAGATCTTGTTCTTGCCCACAAACAGACTCTCCAAGCTGGTCAGTGTCTCCAGGTTCTCCAATGCCTGAATCCACACAACAAGTAAACATAGGTCCCCAACACTTGACAGCACATATACCAGGCACAACTGATGTACACATAGGTCCCCCAACATTTGATAGGCACAACTGATGTACACATAGGTCCCCCAACATTTGATAGGCACAACTGATGTAAACATGGGCCTTGCAACACTTGACAGCACAACTGATGTAAACATGGAACCTACAACACTTGACAGCACAAATGATGTAAACAAGGGCCTTACATCACTTGACAGCACAACTGATGTAAACATGGGTCACCAACACTTGACCGCACAACTGATGTAAACATGGGTCAACAACACTTGACAGCACAACTGATGTAAACATGGGTCACCAACACTTGACCGCACAACTGATGTAAACATGGGTCACCAACACTTGACCGCACAACTGATGTAAACATGGGCCAACAACACTTGACAGCACAACTGATGTAAACATGGGTCACCAACACTTGACAGCACAACTGATGTAAACATGGGTCACCAATACTTGACCGCACAACTGATGTAAACATGGGTCCTACATCACTTGACAGCACAACTGATGTAAACATGGGTCACCAATACTTGACCGCACAACTGATGTAAACATGGGTCACCAACACTTGACCGCACAACTGATGTAAACATGGGTCCTACATCACTTGACACCACGCAACAGCACAAAACCAATCCGGATAAACTTGCATGTACACAAAAATAAACACATTAAATCTGTATGTACTGACTGCTATGTATTCTTAACCCTACCCACCTATCTGGGGGCCATACTGTGGCCACAACACTCAAATAACGCACACAGGTTGACAAAGAAGAAATCAGGTGAAGGTGGTCCCATAACTTGTGCAGTTGTTGGGGGCAAGATGTCAGAGACCTCAGCTTCTCTAGGGGCCAGCTTTTTTAGGGAGGCACCCATCTCCTCTCCCTTGCTGCTTTACCTTCACTGACCCTAAAAAGGACAGGCACCCATTCACAGCTGGATGAACTGGGGGACTATACTGAAGCCAAGGCACACAAACGGTCACCCATCCACTTGGTAACCACACTCAATGCTGCGTAACCTTAACTTGGGGAAAGTGAGTGCTCTGACCACTGAGCTATCCCATGCCCTCCAAAGGGATCTGCTGTTACTCAGAAAGAAGAGGTAGCGAGGTAGGGACCAAAGAAATCACCCACCCGTACTCTGTTGTCGCCCAGCTCCAACAGCTCGAGCTGTGTGAGGTGCCCGATGTTCTCGATGCGGTCAATCTTGTTGTTGACCAGGTACAGCCGGGTCAGTTTGGTCAGCGACTCCAGGCCTTCAATCTTCCGCAGTCGGTTGAATGACAAGTCCAGCTGTCTGCACCACACACATTCTTTTCTTTTCTTTTTTTTCTTTGGAAAACAACAATTATAGATAACAGGAATGTGAGAGTAGCACAGGAATAAAGACCCTGTACTGAAACACTTTTTTTTTTTTATAGACAGAAACATAAAAAAAATGATAACAAATAAAATGAATTAAACCGAAAACAAAGAAACAATTTTCTAATTCAACTAAAGATTATAACAAATCTATTACAGCTTTTACAATGACTCCTCACACCTTACATAACAGACACATTTATTTATTTATTTATTTATTCTTTTATTTCGAGGATAATGGAATAAGCACACATGTGCTTTTTTTCATCCAGTCCCCGTGTGTATGCAGTTTTGTCAATTTTGTCATCCGTTCCCACCGGCACACAATGGCCTACTCTTCCGAAAAGCGGAACGGGTTTTAACGTGTGCACAAGATGTTCTGCGTGCGTTTGCACACGGGGCCTCGGTTTATAGTCTCATCCAAAGGACTTTTGGGGAGAGTGGAGTCTGCACTGAGGTTAACTCCAGAGGAAAAATCCTCTTGAACGGGAATCGAACCCGGGTCAACAGATCACGAAGACATCACTGTAACCACCAGGCCATCCCGTCCCCCTAATGGATACACATATGCACACACATACATGCGCATGCACACACAAACACATATTTACTCAGGCACTTTCTAACAGGAAAACAGGTGATGCAATATCAAAACTACATGTCCACGGTGTTCCCATGGTGGGAGGATTAGGGCTTGAACACTTTCTGCATACACGTATATCAAAGTCCTGCTGTACTACTTCAAATTATTCTTGTTTGACATCTTTAATCAAAACTGAAAAAAGAAATAAGGATTATAACACTAGAGTTTCACTAATAAACCCTAAATATTTACTGAAATTTATCATACCCCTTTTTTCAAAGGGGATATAAAAACAAACTTCAACATACACAACACACAATATTCAACAATCTAAGATTCAGTACCAAAAATATCAGACCATAATACCCATCCCCACCCCTAAAACATACATAACTGTTTTATCTAATTACTGTGACGGACACTACAGCCAAGTGGTTAAGACCATTTGATTTCAGTCCCATGGGACCATGGAGTTGTGGGTTCGAATCTCAGTGGCGTCTGGTGATCTAATGATGGGGACTTTTATGACACGATCTCCAGGTCAATGTCAAGTGCAGACCTACCAGAGCCTGAATTCCCTTCACGTATATATATACACATGCAGCATTCAAATAGGCCAGTTAAAGATGTCAGCATGGGGTGGGTTGCGGAAACACAAACATACCCAGAACACACCCTGAAGGAGGAATGCAGCCACCTTCATGGCGGGCAAAAACAACGGTCCCCTATGCGAAGTCAGACATTGGTGAACCTCACAGCTCTAGCCAAGAACCAGGGGGGAACAAATGTACTGAGCTTACTGTAGATTGAAGAAACGGGGAAACAAAAGTACTCAGCTTACTGTAGATTGAAGAAACGGGGAAACAAAAGTACTGAGCTTACTGTAGATTGAAGAAACGGGGAAACAAATGTACTGAGCTTACTGTAGATTGAAGAAACGGGGAAACAAAAGCACTGAGCTTACTGTAGATTGACGAGTGCCTCCAGCCCCTCTAGTTTGGTGATCTGGTTGTCGTAGAGGTCCAGCTGCACCAGCGTGGACACAGTCGTCAGGCCTCCTATCTGCTTGATGAGGTTGTTCCTCAGACACAGCGTCTGTACGTCACAACAAACGCGATGAAATAAAAGAAACAAGACAAATAAGTATGCGAGTTGATAAATGAATTAAAGAAAAACAGAGCAGAAAGACATAACAAGAACATTCCCGAGACAAGTTTTATAGGGAAATGAACATAATACAGCTTTACTGACTAATAAGTACTGAATTAGATTTCCTTCAGAAGGACTAACAATATACGCTAACTTTCATAAAAAGCTACTGAAAAAGCAAATAGGTCAGCTTGTCTAAAGACACTGTGGATGAATGAATGAAAGACAGGCAAAAATTTCAGCCACCTTTGGCTTTAGAATATAGTTTTTCTGCAAGTACAGTATTAACATATTGAATACTAATCCTCCTCCCCTTCTTCCTGTATCTGTGCAATTTGGTGTTATGTCACATCATGAATAGTATAAATCATTTTCAAATGATATTTATAAGTCAGTAAGTCAGTAAGTGAGCAATACTTTGCTGATATCAACAAATCAGAGGTAAGAAATTTAACACACAAGTAAGATCACTGATGCAGTTATGTGTTATATGCCTTATTGAAAAAGACTAGGCAAAGCATCAAAAAGGATCATACACATATAGGAGGAAGGTAAAGGAGTCCCATAACCTATAAGGTTGTAGGGGAGCGAGGCGTCAGAGACCTCACTTCTCTAGGGCCAGCATATTGAGGGCGGCGCCCATCTCCTCTCCCTCGCTGCTTTACCTTCCCTGACCCTAAAGAGGGCAGGTACCCATTTACAGCTGGGTGAACTGGGGGAACTGTACTGAAGCCAAGGCGCGCAAATGGTCACCCATCCAACTGGTAACCACGCTCGACGCTGCTTAACTTGGCTGGGGGAAAGCAAGTGCTCTGACCACTGAGCTATCCGGTCCCCAAATGAACAATACTTGAGTGCAAAACCTGAACGTGTTTTAGCTAATTCATGAACAAGACACAGATTGGGGTTACAGAGCCTCCTCCAAGTACGCAGATGAATGTATGAATAATGAAGTCTTCTTCCAACTAAAAGAACAACCCATGAATGACTGAGTTACATGATTTCAAAAAGTGAGTCTCTATCAGATACTTTATGAACAAAACACAATATGAACCATATCTACCATAGCCTCACATACAGAGCTCTTGCTCCTTGAGTTCTGGGAAAAGAGCAACTAACAACCCCACAGCAGCCCAAATTCCCCTGAACCTCCTTGCATTGAAAACTCTGACCAAAGTTCACTTTTTCAAGGACAAACCATAGGAACATTACATGGTATCTTCAGACAGTAAAAAGGACTCACCTGTAGTTGAGGCATTGATTCCAAATTCTGTATTCTGGCAATCCTGCAGTGAGTTAAGTCCAGATCCTGCAAAAACATCATAGTCACACATGTATATATATCAACCACAGGCCTAGGTATAACAACTGTTACATAGTTGTCTCCTTCCATACTGAATACACACATACTTCAATCACAGGTACTGGGTATTCTACTGATCACACATATTTAAGTAATATATCGCTCTTGTGGCAACACCCTCTCCCTGAGAAAAGCAGCCCGAATTTCATGCAGCAAAATCTTCTGTGACCTAGTGATATACAATACAATACAATATCCTTGGAAACAGTACACAGACATGCACATAAACTACAGGTCCTGGATATTTTCAAACAAATACACAGACCTTTGCATAGGGATGACAGTTACAAATATAAACCATAGGTCCTGGGTATGAAAAGAATCATAAAAATCCTTGAAACAGTCACACACGTCAAATGTAGCATTGTAGGATCTGGATATTCTAACAATTACACCCACACTACTGTTGTCTGATATATGAGTGCAAATGTGTTGCATTGACAACTCGTGACAAGTATGGCCCAGCACATCCAACTTTGTCACAGAAGAGAATCGTTGAAAATGTAATCTAAGATTTTCCAGAAAAACAAAAAGGCAGGAGAATGGACCAAGAAGGCAGAAAATAGACAAGGAAAAGGCAACAGAAAGAAAAAGGAACAAGGCAGAATCAAAGAGATGGGTAGAAAAGAGAGGACTCCTAGCACAGAATTTCTAGGTGCGGAAGCCTTTTATACTGACAGGCCCACAACATCCCCACAGAGGAATCTGCTGGGACATAAACATAATCACAACAACGTCAAGTCTTCAGCCACTGACCTCTGCATCTGGATCAGGGACAACAAGCTCTTCCCCTACATCCTCCTCCTCTTGGGGGTCCACCTGTGCATCTAGCTGAATGTTCGAACTCTCCGAACGTGACCTTTTTTCATCCACGGTATCCTCCCCACCTTGGTGGTTCCCTGAATTTTCTTGCCCAGACATGGTCCTCTGTAGCTGCTCACATGCAAGGAATAACATAACACAACCACACATAGCATTGTAAATATAACACAGCGCAACAAACAACATAGCATTATGTAACACAACCCACCATAATATACATAGCATGATTTGGCATACAGATCAGCCACCATGTCGCACTGATTAGCAACGACGTTTGCGGGGTTGGAAGGTTGCAGATCTATTTAAATCCCATAAGTCACAGGGATTTTTCAGACTCCAGCCAGCTCCTTCCCAGAGTGAATTTGCTATGGGCTCATTCGGGAAGACTGGGCCACAGAGTTGAGCTTAATCCACATTATGGATACGATTTAGAAAGTGTTGCTCTAATCACCTGACCAACACTGCACTGTCTGCAGCTGTCTTTATCTCTCTGGCCTGATGGATGCCGGAATATATGATAGGAAGCATTGAGTACAGTCCTGTCAAGTAGTCTCAAAGAACATTTATGTACTCCCATAGCAGCTTAATTACATCACCCCCATCCTAATTGATAGCATGCAATAAAACAAAACTGTCTCTGATTCAGAGACCCTGGTTGCTCTGGTCTCATGGTGACCTCAGTTTCAGTTTCCCCATACACTTTTGTGACTGGCAAGTTTGTGTCAAAGCCTTTGTGGTTGGAGGTTCACAGGAGAAGGTCAGTGGAAGGATGTGGTAGTAGCTACCCCAGATGGGTGTCTCACTCAGACTTTTTCCATGACTAAGCTATTACTGTCATCAGCAGTGGACATTGACTGTAGACTTCTGACCCTGAGGATGCAACATGACAAATCTGGGAATGGTTGGGGTGGTGAGATTAAAATGAACAGAGTGGAACTAACAGGACAAGGATGTCATGAGGACAAACCAGCTTAATCTTTTTTTTTTCTCTAAGATTTAGAATATATTGTTTAAAAACAATTTCTGGACTTCATAATTTACAGTTTTTGTTGCTGTTGTTTTGCGGTCCCCAGCTTTACACCTTGGGGGTCACCCAGAACATGCACTCTGACTCACTCATCCAACCTAGAAATCACTGTGAGATAGGAAGTACACCGGTTGAGAAGTTTGCATGTATCATCATCATCATCATCAGTCCTGTGACCTTGGCGGTCGTGGAGGAGACACGATGCCGTGGTAAGCCTCCTCCATCCATCTCGGTCCTCGGCTCTGCGCAGTAGTACTGTGTCATTCATCCTGGTCCATTCTCTGATGTTGTCCATCCATGACTTGTTCTGTCTTCCCCTCTTTCTGCCACCTTCGAGTGTTCCCTGCAGTACTGTTTTGGCAGAGTGTTGTGGCGGGTGACGTGGCCGAACCATGTCAGCTTTTTCTTCTTGACGATGGTGAGAAGGGGTTCCTGTGGACCTGCCAGCCGTGTTATTTGGCTCTTGACAAATTCATTGGTCTTTCGTTCTCTCCAGGATATGCCCAGCAGTTTTCTATGGCATTTGTTTCAAATGACTTGTATGCATATGATGTATGTTAATGATCTATATGTTAATGATCATATATGATCATATATGTATTGCGTGTATGGATGGCTCTTTTCAAATACCTCACCATATACTGATAGAGTGATATATATAGGCAGCCATACTCCTATTTCAGAGGATATTCTCTCCTTTAAAGGAGTGTGCAGGTTGTTATGTTAAGAGCATATCATGGCTGAAGTCAATCTCAACACAACATTTTACAATATGAATAGATAACTTTGATTTGTTGCTTTACAAGATTCAGCACTATATAAATTCCATACATTATTTTTTTTTTTTTATTATTAACAACATTTTAGAGTAGGCTTTGGCAATTAGCTGACATCAATAACTCATTAACTGACACAGCTTTAGGCCTCTGCCACATTTACAGTTTTTGATCCCTGTGAAAAATCTGTGAGTCTTTTCAAAAGTTCCTCTACACAGCTTCCCCCTTCCTTTAACTTAAGTCTAACCACGATTGTAGCTCTGTAAGATAGCAGTCTAGCCATATTTTCCATAGATCATTAACAAACAAACAAAAATACCAAAGAGAATAAAGAGCATCATGAGTATGTTCACTATACAAGGAAAAAGAAAACAGCCATTCCATTCATTATTGACTCCTCAACAGTAAGTTCCTGGTTTACCTTTCTTGTATCTTAATTCTTATAATCTTGGTCTTCCAAAGTAGGGTGTTGTACTGCCTCAGTGCTCAGCATGCCTTCAGACATACTAGCATGCATGCACACTGCACACTGGGTATGTTTGATTCATCCATACCAGTGACCATAGCTAACCTACTCTTATAAGTTAGGCCTATATGAAAGATGGATTGGTTTAAAAAGGCATGCATAAAGATGAACTTAGTATGAACAAATGCACCCTGGACTCAGTTCAAAGATTCATCCCAAAAAGCCTATAGGGGGATGGAGTCAGAACCAATGTATCAGTTTCTGGAGAAAAGTCCCTTAAAAAAATTTTTTTAAGTAAGAACTGCGTAGATTCGAATCTGTATCCAAAAGAATCATATCAAGATTCCAGCACTGATTGGCTTAGGCTATTGGCAGATAAGTTCATCATTTTAAAGTTTCGACGATTGCGATTGTTGGCGAACTGAATTTAGATGCAGACTCACTAGTCTCTGTCAGACGCAAATCGTAAAAGGTCTTTGTGGAAAATGGAATGTTGGTGCAATGAATTTAGAAGCAGACTTGACTCTTGTCAGGCGCAAATCATAGATAACTTGATAAGATAATCCTTGTGCTTTCTTAAAATTGAATAAATCTAACTCATAAGTTTAAGCATATGTCAAGAGCTGAAAGATAAAACTTTAAACATCAGAAATTGTTCTGATCGCTTATGCAACATACCTGACGAGTTTTGAGAGTTTGTAACTTTTTTGGATCAGACTTAGACCAGCCAAAGCTTTCTTGGAGACTCAGTAAACCGGAACTTCGTTCTAAGGGAAATAACAAATTTACACACATTTATTTCCCTTGCATCTGTATCATTATGTTCAAGCCTCCTGAAGTTAGGCTATTGATGATATCACCGGCACTCTCTCTCTCTCTCTCTCTCTCTCTCTCTCTCTCTCTCTCTCTCTCATAAATAAACCCTACTGTTTGAAAGTATGAGTACTGAGTTCATTATTAATATGTGACCCTACGGGCGGGGACTGGATGTAAAAAGCACATGAGTACTTATTCATTATCCTGGGGGGGAAAAGAATTTGTCTCTATTACTTACAATGTTTAGATGTTCTTTTTATGACTTTATTGGGGTTTCCCCCCTCTTTATTGTGAGTGTATGGGTATTGCACTTATTTTTATTATCATGACATTCAATTTGTATGAGTATAATGAAAAAGTGTTGGTGTTGTTGATCGTGTGCTCTGTGAGTATTATATATTTAGTATTATCCCTCACACACACACACACACGCGCGCGCGCGCACACACACTCACTCACTCACATTCTCTCCCTCAATGACTGTATAGGTTTAGATTCTTCTTTTGTTTTGTTTCTTGTTTTTATTGTGTGAATATATGGGTAGTGAGTTTATTTCATTATCATGACATATGATTTGAAACGAGTATAATCAAACTGAGTGTTGATGTGATCGTGTACTGTTTTGGGAATTATAAATTGGATATTATCTTTGAAATAAGCACACACACTCTCTGTCTCTGTCTCTCTGTCTCTGTCTCTGTCTCTCTCTCTCTCTCTCTCTCTCTCTCTCTCTCTCTCTCTCTCTCCTCTCTCTCTCTCTCTCTCTCTCTCTCCTCTCTCACTCTCTCTCTCTCTCTCACACACACACACACACCTTTTATCGTTTTGCTTATAGTTATGGTGTATCTTGATGAAGGATTCATATTTTATATTTTCAATACTTATTGGACTTGTCCTCTGTACTTAACTCTTAACGAGTGCCCTATTTCAATATCTTATTGTTATGTGTAACAAGTATATGTACCATTTGACAATGTGTAGATGTTTATCTTTATGACTTATTAAGTTTGGTTGTTATTCGTCTTGGTTTTGTTGTTGTTGTTGTTGTTGTTTCTTTTTCTCTTTTTTTCTTTTTTTGTTGGTTTGGTTTTTCTTTCTCTTTTGTTTGTTTGTTTTGTTTTGGTTGTGGGGTTGTTGTTTTTTGGGGGTGGGGCTGGGTGGTGGTGGGGGATGTTTTTAGGGTTTTCTTTTATTAGTTTGCTTTTTTTTGGGGGGGGGGGGGTTGTGGGGGGGGGGGGGGGGCTGCTTTGAATAGGGTTATTTCCCCATGTTTCTACTGTGAGACTGTATAAGTGTTGGGTTATTATTAAGATGTATCCCTACGGGCGGGGACTGGATGTAAAAAAACACATGAGTGCTTATTCATTATCCTCAAATAAAAGAATTTGTCACTGTCATTGTCATTGTCACACACAACACACACACCACGCACACACGCACACACACACACACACACACACACACACACACACACACACACACACACACACACACACACACACACACACACACACACAACAACAACAACAACAACAACAACAACAACAAACAAAAACAGTGAGATCACAGCTGGATGAACAGAATGTTGCAAACTGAGAGCTGTACAACCACCAGACACAAGGAAAGCCCGACATTCTGGAAGTTCAAGATGCAACAAGTGAGGGTAAATTCTTTACTACAAGAGAAGTGAAGGTGACACTTAAGTCATTTCAGAATGGGAAGGCTGCTGGTGCCGACGACATTCTGGCAGAGCTCATCAAGAACAGGGGTGACTATGGCTGGTTTAACAACTTGCATAGATCTGTAACAAGACCTGGGAGACAAGAGAAATGGCCCACAACTGCAACACGTTGTGTCTCTTACTGTCACACTGCTAGATAGTGCAATCTCTACTTTATGTATTTTATTAGTCTATTTATTTATTTATTTTCTTCTTTCGAGAATAATGAAATAAGCATTCATGTGTCTTTTTAAACCCAATTCCCGTGTGCAAACGGTTATGTAAATTTTATCACCCATTCCCACTGGCACAACAAGCCTACTCTTATTCCATTATCCTCGATATAAAAGAATAAATAAAATAAATACTCTTCCGTAAGGCGGAACAGGTTTTATTGTGTGAACAAGACGTTCTACTTGCATTTGCACACAGGATGTTGGTCAACTTCATCAAAGTTCCAGCAAAGTGATGCTGAAGATCATCTTGAATGACTAAGATCACAGGCGGAAGAAGTCATCACAAAGGAACAGGTTGGTTTCCATAGAAGAAAAAACACCATGTGACATATTTTCAGCCTAACGGGTCTCTGCGAGAAATACTACACAGCTGTTACTTTCCCCCACTTTCAGCTACTCTCAGCTGCCATCCATTCCATCCCAGCTGATGCTACTTGTAACAGAAACTGACCACAGTTTGAATAGGTCAAAAAGGAAGGGGCTAATTTTAGCACTGGGCCCTGGATCTTTGACTAAGTTATCTTGGATATGTGTGCTGGTGACTCCAAAACCAACAGAACAATTATTACATCTTCGCTGACTTCCAAACGGCTGTCATAAGAGTGTTGCATGGTGCAATGTAGGCAACTGTGAAGCATTACAAGTCACACCAGAAACTGATGCACACCATCCAACAGCTTTATACAACAGCTGGCCAAACAGTTCGTGTCCAAGGTTCCATGGGGGAGGTTCCAGAATTTCGTTGGTGTACATCAAATCTGCCTTCTATACCCATACCTTTCAACATCTTTTTGCAGCACAGCATGAGTGATGCCTTGGAAGACCACAAAGGCTCACTTGGTGTTGAAGGGAGAACAAAGACTTGCTGAGAAAAGAAGACAGAGGAGTTTGCCAACTTGGTGAAAAGCCTCCAAGGATGAGACATCATTAAAAATTGGCACGGAAATTAGTACTGACCCCTCCCCTCCCCCTCCCCCCCTTCCCCTGCTCATGTCATGAATGAGAAAGTGTATAACATCAGCAGACAAGCCACAGGTCACCATGAAAAAAAATTGAAATGATTAAGTCATGTCACAACATCCACCAGCCCTTGAAAGACTAGTCTTTCGGATGAGACGATAATCCAAGGTCCCGTGTTACACAAAATTATTTAGCACACGTAAAAGAACCCATGGCAACAAGAGAGTTCCCTGGCAAAACAGTAAAAAAAAGTCACTCTGATAGGGAAACAAATACAGTTGCAGACAGGAAAAGAAAAAATAATGGGTGGCGCTGCTCTTGTGGCGACGCACTCTCCCCAGAGATTGCAGCCCGAATTTCACGCAGAAAAATCTGCCGTGACTTAAAGTGGTATGAAATAAAATAACATAAAAAATAAAAATACTCTTGTAAAGACACAAGCCCGGGAAGTACAAGACGATGAAGACAGAGAAAGAAACAGGTGGACAACATCACTGGATAGACCCTGAACAGATTTGCCGAGACTCAGTATTGTCACACAACCCCACCACGACATGGAGAGAGCTGGTGCTGCAGCTGTCGTCAGTGCAGTACACCCTGACCATTCTCACTTACTGAAGGAACAAGTGTGTTGTAGTGCAGGGGGGTGGGTGGTCCGGTGGTTAGAGCAGCAAACTCGTGATCTGACAGTAACTTAGGGTCGGGGTTCGAGTCTGTTGAGATGTCCACTTGAAGAGACAATCCCCCCTCCCTCCCCCCTTCCTGGAGTCATTCGGTACTGATTCCGTTTTCCTCAAATCCTATTGATGAGGCTGTACACCAGAACATCTTGTACACACGTTAAGACCTGCAGACATTTTGAAGAAGATTAGGCCAGCGATGCCGGTCAAGTAGTGTTGCACGTGTAAGTATCTATTATGGAAATATCTCAATCGGAAAACCCCCTAATTTTGTCGATATTTAAAATAACCAACAGATCAATCCATCTATCCATCCATCCATCCATCCATCCATCCATCCATCCATCCATCAATCGATCAATCAACCAATCCACAAATGA
The DNA here is from genome assembly GCA_028751875.1 of Rapana venosa. NCBI lineage: Eukaryota > Metazoa > Mollusca > Gastropoda > Neogastropoda > Muricidae > Rapana > Rapana venosa. The sequence goes on along the minus strand of CM054151.1, from coordinate 56,299,877 downwards.
ATGAATGAATGAATGAATCAATCAGTCAATTACAATCTTTATTTCCTTCGGATGAGACTATAAACCGAGGCCCGTGTGCGAACGCATGCAGAACATCTTGCGCACACGTTAAATCCTGTTACGCTTTTCGAAAGAGTAGGCCATTGTGTGCCGGTGGGAACAGATGACAAAATTTACAAAACCGCATACACACGGGGACTGGATGTAAAAAAAAGCACATGAGTGCTTATTCCATGATTTGTTGTTTTACAAGATTCATCGCTATATAAATTCCATACATTATTATTATTATATTATTATTTATTTCCAAGGGTGTTAGACTGCCTTACCAAACTCATTTACCGTATAAAGACTACCTTGGGGTGACAATATACACCCCCCTCTCTTTCTCTCTCTCTCTGTCTGTCTCTCTCTCTCTATGTAGTCTCATCTAGATACTCTTCTTCTCTGTGAAAACTAATAGGAAAGCACAAGGAAACACTTACGAAACAGGGCTAATGTTGGAAACAGTCTGCTTCAGATAACCTGTCAAAGGGAGACAACGATTAGTAGGCAAGCAAATATGCGATAGTTGGAGAATTGTCTCCCTTGATTCTCGCGTGGCGTGATTTACGTTTGTCGGCTTGTGAAAGAATATTGTCCCGTTGTAATGTACTAATCAAAAAACCTTCAGACAGAGCAGGGGACCATATACAACTAATCCTTCGGTGAGTTGAGATTTGTATTGACTTTGTGTGTATCCGATCTGTCTTTTAATGGAAGTTCAATGAATTTAGTCCTGTGATTATGAACACAACTGCTTCGATCACAGTGTGTTTTTGTTAGTGTTTGTTTTGGCGTATTATTACACACATCCCCGTATTGAAAGCAGACGATCTAGTTGTCGATCAATGAATCGAAATGTTGCCTAAAAATGAGTTTTTGGTTCAGAATTGATTGTTTAACATTCTGTTTCTTTGCACTCTTTCGATCGTTCGTTTTTGCAAGCTTTATCAAACCTTAGAAGGAAGCTGAGTCTCGAAAACATAATTTATACGAGCACATAATTATTTTCCCATGACTAAGCGAGGTCTTCGAGCAGACGATCTGTTTCGGACTATTTTAAATACTAACACTTCCGTTTAGGCATGCAGAAATCGGGTAGCAATCACCTAAGTCGTTTTAGACATTACATAGCTTTTTATGTTAAAAATAAACGCTGTATTATATAGTGTAGCATACAGACACTTAGCATACTGACAGTCAAATCGGAAGTAGATTTCAGTAGGCCTAACTATTGAACTGTTAACTTAAAACACTGGCATCACAAAACCAAAACTTACATGGTATTGATAGATGAGTAAGGAAAAAAGTTTCTGGGCTTAAAAGTAAACATTACCTCCCAAAAGAAATCCAATCAAGATAAATCTAAATTTGTTTGAATGAAGGGTGTATAAATTTAGTACTTTTAGTACTTATTTAGTTATCATAAACAGTTGGAAGTAGTGACAAAGTAGAAACTCTTTGAATGGTTGGTAAACTAACAATCTACAAGACAACAGCTTCTATCAATCAATTACTGTTCAGTTAGAACCCATTAATTTCTACTTTCTATTCTTATGAAGCTATACCTTCTTCTTCTTCTTCTTCTTCTTCTTCCTTTTTTGTCATGTTTCTCCCAGGGGAGGTTTGACATTGATGAGCCTTCTCCATCTCTCTCTGTTTTGAGTCTTATGAAGCTATATATATTATATATATATATTGCAATCTGTTATTAATATTAGTATTATTATTATTAATCATTAATAAATAACACATAAATTGACTTCTAGTAATAATCAAGATCAAGAATGGGACACAGACTCCTCTCACTTCTATACACAAACATGTGCATTCATGTGCATAGGTCTGCATAATGAGAATTGAATATATATTGGTCTACAGTGTACTACTACTAGTGCTACTGACAATACTGTATTAACTATTAGTGTATAGCTTGTTAATAAGAATTAGAAACTGGAGTTGAGGGGTTATAAATTATACATTGTTGTAACACTAACAGAATGTTTCATTGTTAAACTAAGAGAAAGGTGGCATTGCTGTGTGACTGAAAGGAATGTGTGTGTGTATGTGTGTGTGCGTGTGTGTGTGTGTGTGTGTGTGTGTGTGTGTGTGTGTGTGCATGTGCTTATGATGTATGTGTGTTGACATTTTTTTCTTTTAAAAGAGATCCTTGTGCTGTTGTTTCCACATTATCCATTCAATTGTTTTGATACTGTATAGCCACACAATAAGGCTTGCTTTGTTGCATGCATACAGCTAGTGTAGAGGTTAGAACAGAGGTTATACTATAGATGATTTTTAGGCCTCATACCATGAGCTGGAAAAGGCCATACATGTACTGTGGGATCACTCTAGATCTGTGTACTTAACTGGCCTGCTTTGACCCAACCAGTGCAGAACATCATGTCTTGCTGGCAAGATCCAACATATTCAGAACATAGCTTATTAAGCCCCCTTAGTCACTGTGGAGAACTTGGTTACATAAAGATGTTCATATTTCATTTACTGATTTAGTGTCTCAGTCAGCCTTCCCTACCGAAAAACTTGACTTAAAATCACCTTGTGAGCAAAGGCAAAAGATAAGTAAAGTGAGGTATATTATTATTTTTTTATTTCTTTCTTTTCTTTTCATTTATTTATTTTATTTATTCTTTTATTCAAAGGAATATGCACTTGTGTGCTTAAATTTTTTGGGTTTACATCCAGTCCCCATGTGTATACATGTATATATGCACTTTTGTAAATTTTGTCATCTGTTCTGACCGCCACACAGTGGCCTACTGTTCTGAAAAGCGGAACGGGTTTTAACGTGTGCACAAGGGTATGGTGGGTTATGAGGCTTATTTCTTTACTGCATGATTAAAAGAAGTTAGGATGGAGATGACAGTAATTCTTTTAATGCTGGGGAGGTCCAGTTCAGTGCAGATATGTTAAAGTGCAGTATTCTTGTTTGATTTTGATATGAATATTCCAACATCACCCCAAGTCAGAAGGGTATTCTGTTGTGCAAGTACTTTATTCACAACACTCAAAATTTTTACTTGATACCTGTAGTGCCTTTTAGGTGGATTGTGCAACAGTCTTAAATTTCTTTCTCATAAGGGACCAATATTTGATTGTATGGTTTTCCATTGAGCTCATGTCGTAACACAAATCTGGATAGGAATCAGAGTCTGAAAGTCCTGCAAACATTTGGGGATCAAACTCTTGACCTGTCAGGTTATCATTCTCTGGCTCTGTATCAAGTCAGTGATTTGAAATGTTCAGTTCAGTAATACTTTTTGTTAATAATGATTTAATACCTGCTCCTGTGTTGGCAGTATCTTTGCTAAAGCTAGTTTATACTTAGAGAGAGCTCTGTTGATGACTGGGGTTTTGGATGCAGTGGGACTGGTGATGAGTACATCAGTTTTGTGGGAAAGTTACACAACACCTGTTGCACAAGTCCCATCACTGACCAGTGACCTTTACATTTTTTAAAAAGCAAAACTTTGGTATAGCAGCCTAGACTGGCTAGTTTTGTGGTGGCCATAGGGAGAAATTAGTATCTTTCTCCTTTCACTTTTTGAACAAAAGTTTCAAATGATATACACACGGAACAGTATGATGTAAACATCCATGCTCAAATGATTAATATTAAAGCAGACAAACAAAAGGATGGGACAATTGCAGACATACAGGCATTTCAGCCAGTGCATCCACTTCTTCCATTTCTAAAAATAAAACTGTAGATCTGTTAATGTTTTCTTTCTGACTGCTGTCTATTCTAGCATTGAAAATGCAAGTTGCATACAAGGCATAACTCTAACTGACCTCTGCCACAGTTCATACATCTTCAGAAAGTTTCCTTCATGACCGTGTTTCCTGAGTTTGCTTCAGGCCAAGTAACAGGCAAAGTCAGAACCTAGTATATAGTATCCTTGTTTTGTTTTAAACACTACACTCAAATATGCAGACTACATAGATCTGGACAACAGAAATTATAAGGTGGCAGTTGAGAATGATCATGAATGAGACTGCTGGAAAGCACTTTCCACATCAGGATCCTGGAAATTCGTGTGAAAATTTGCTGACAAAGTGTTCCAACATTTACAAGTATCTTTCTGCATGTATTTCATTCAAACTGTACTTTAATGAGTAAGAGCTGGTATGTTGCATGGCTGGGTTTATGCTAGGGCTTTGAGCCTGTGTGACTTCGAAGTGGTGGACTCATCTCTTATGATTTGTTCTGAAAGATGCCTTGTTATCTCTTGTTAAAACAGTTGTAGGTTAAGATCAGTTAATTAGTGTTGGTAAAGTTTGTGGATATCATGTAAATGCACACATGTGTGCACACATACATACCACACCACACACACAATGACACATGCACCACACCACACAACACACACATGCGAGTGTGTGTATGCATATTTGTATACATCTTACTTGAATTGTCTACCTGCATAATTGCTTCAATAAAGTCTGTAATACTGATCATAATGTCTGAGTGAGTGAGTCACTCTTTACTCAACATTACAACATATTATTTATTGATACTAGACCTGTGTTTACAATAAGATAGGGATCATACAAATTGAGAGGGTAGTACAAAATAACCAACCACGCATTACCAAATTTTCTCTGTGTATGTCACACATGCATACATGCACATGCATGCATGTGCACATGCATGCACACAAGTAGTATAGACAGGGGCCCCTGTCTATACTACTCACACACATGTGTGCATGCACAAACATGCGCGCACACACACACATTCTCTCTCTCTCTCACACACACACACATACCAGGGCTCCCATTTTTTCCATGAAGTAATGGATCATATCAAATAAATGTAAAAATGAGAAACAGTGGGAAGAGACAAACAAATGTCCCTGGAAAAGGAATGCCAAGTATTCAGCAGCCTCTGACACCCTATGCTGTGAAAGGTGAAGACTGAGAAGTAGTGAGCAGTGAGGGTCTGGTTTGTCTTTGGTCATCCAAGTAGATCGTGAATGCAAGACTGGAGTGGTTATGACTGTGAATTGAAGGTTTTGTGGTTATAGCAGTAAAGACTAAAGTACTAGAAATGTTCTTGAATGTGTGTCACTTTGGATGGTTTTCTTTGGGTTTTTTCTTGTTGTTGTTGTTGCTGTTTTGTGTGTGTATGTATGTGTGAGTGTGTGTGTGTGTGTGGTGTGTATGTGTGTGTGCACATACATGCATTGTGTGTGTGTGTTTAGAAGCAGGGTAGTAATCTCCCCTGACACTTTTTGAATTGCTTTTTTGTTTTCTCCAAAGGAAACCCTCTCCCTAGAGCTACGTGTCTATGTCTTTGTCTGTCTGTCTGTATCTCTCAATTATCATGCTTAATTAATCTATTATCCCCTATTCTCTCTAAGTAATGTTTATTTGTTCTTTTTCTCTGTACCTCTCTGATGCTCATTCTCTCTTTCTCTTTTTTTGGTCTCTCACACTGTTTCTGCATTTCTGTTTCTCACGTACATGTTTATACACATGCATGCATGTGTATGTACACACAATCTTGCAATGTCACACACTCCGGCACAATCTGTGAATCACGTAGCCTTGCACAGCAGATTAACAATAATGATGAAAAAAGCAAGTGCATTGCTTATTCAATGTACCATCTGGAAATTAAAATTTGACTTGACTTGACTTGACAAGCTAGGGGTTTTTGAGTTTTTTCCTCCTGAAACCAGTGAAAGTGAAGACCCCGCCCCCACCCCCGCCACCGTATCAGTGTATAGTAGATGAATCAGTAAAAATCATAACATAAAGCATCATGAGGAATAATTTGAATGTGTTTGCTATTGTTTAGTGTAAATTAGTGTCCTACC